>VMOF01000220.1:32347717-33547717 GCA_011764245.1 Trialeurodes vaporariorum
AAGCTCGAGCGTCATCAAGCAACGAGACGCGCGCCGAGGCTGCGGTATATAAGTCATTTCCGCGTGATTTGTGGATTTGTGGTTCGGCGTTCGATTTTTGGAGCCGCCACCGCGAGACCGCACAAAGAAGTGAAAAATCCAATGTTCAGGACACCAAAGGCGAATCAAAAGATTAGTTTTCCTTTTACTGCACTGATTTGAACGCTTTTTTTATATAAGGAATGGACAGCGCGATAGGGAACGAAAGTTGCGTGATGACCATAAGATCACCTAAAATTGGACACCTTTATACTAAACAGACTTACTAGTTTTCCGACGTTGCCATTTAATCTCGACTTTTTCATTCTCTTATAAATAACTTGACTGATAAAATTGCTTGATATTTTCAGGAACAAGCTTAGTGTAGAGCAGGAAAGTTTCTGAAAGTTTCAAGAAATTCTTTACACTAGGTCTAATTTTATAATAATATTAAAGTCAAGTGAAAACGGCAACTTCTAAAGTCGTGTAGGTCCCTTTCGTATAAATGAGTCCAATTGTTCCAGTTGTCCTAAACAAGGTGATATCACCATCAAAAATTCTTGAGGCCTCTTTTTCTCCCTCTCCCTTTTTCTTTCTCCCTCTGTCTCACCCTCTCTCTCTCTCTTCCTCTCTCTCCCTCTATACTTATTCTATAACTCATGAACTTCAAATGGGCAAAGAAAGATAAAGACAAGTTTTTGGATCAGTCAGTGCAAACCCCACAAGAACGAAGTTATCCTTCAAATGGCCGGCATTTTTAACAAAAGTTCCCAAAAAAAAGAAAGGCTGGAATTTTTTCAAGGAGAATTCTAGTATTTTTAGTTAGAATCCTGGCGTTTTTTCCAGAAATTCTAGCATTTTCCACCATATTATTCTATAGCCAGAACGCTTGAATGGTTCCAAAATGGCCAGAATTTTAATGTTTTTTCGAGTACTTTTATGAAAGTTCCGGCGATTTTTAGAGAAGAACTTTTCCTCGCAAGAAGGAGAAAAATTTCGAGAATAGACTTATTCAGCGATGGTGCGTCAGGAGTGGAGTGTCGATAGAATCGTTTGGTGTCAGACAAAATACTGCCCATAATCCGCAGAATCGATCATTTCAACGAGAAAACTCTACTATAAAAAGTATTACGATATCGTCGTGAAATACAATTTTTGAGAATGAAACTGTTTTGCAATGAAATGAATAATAAAATTTACAGTGCCTGAAATTAAACTCTATTTTGAGACGATTCCTTAGTTCTGGCCCAGACAAAGAGCCCACTTGTGACGTAATTTTAAATTAGACATATTACTAAAAAAAATATAAAATACAGAAATGGGTAGCCTTGTCCTTGTTCAGGAATAATAATAAAGTTTTGCTGGCAAAACTAAATTTTGCGTGACTTATATTGCCCCCCCTCCCTCTATGAAAATCATCACAGTTTTATACACGTGTAAGACTGCTGTGTGACTGTGTGAGTGAGAAAGAGATTTTTATTCATAAACGATAGACAGAGAAAGTATGAAAGCTAAAGAGCTGTTTTTCTTATTGCCTACTGTGCGACCACTTCCCCACGCCAGCAATCAAATGGTTATTTTATTAATGCTTTTCCATGATAGACACGAGAGCGAATTAAAATCGAATAAATTTTTATTCATCGCGATCCCTTCAACAAATTATTTTTATTCATCGTGTTATATGATAGCACAAACAATATTTCCTACAATGTACTTTTATGTAGTTTTAGTTTGATTTAAGAAAAGGGGTGTGAGACGCATACATGGCAAAAAAGACCCTTATTTACTCAAGGTCCCACCTACCATCACCGAGAAGAAGGCGGGTCAGTTAGAGTCCCTCGAAGAAAAAAAAGCAAGTATATAGGGAGTATATGTAGACACTAGACAGTTCCAGTTCGCCTCGTGTATACATTCAAAAGAAGGCAAACCAGTAGCTCCCTGCTCCACGAACGAATTCGATGGTTAACTCCTCGCTCAATTCGCTGACTTTCTGGCCTGTTCTAATTTGAATAATTTACATCATTTTTCCTTCAATGCCTATACTTTACTTAAAGCTATCCATATCTTGCCACCTCTTTTGATTCATTAAAAGCCTGAATCAAACATCCAATTAGCACTCGGCGAGCTGTATAAACGAGTAAATATTTACTAACATCCATCGTCAGTTTTTTTCTTTCAAATATCTCTTAGTTGATTGCAATTAAATCGCGTTGATTTTCAGGGATACGTAACTCGAATACCGTAAGTGCTACATTGTTGCATTTTGTCCATTAAAACTGATTAAAAACATCGATCTATGTAGGAATCACTCTCGAGTTCGACATTTTACACGAGAGTAAATGGACAAAATCAACGCTGCTAATTTTCACGACACCCCACTGAAACCAATCCATCATCGACTATCTGTTGTCGACTTAAATTGTTATGGTTGCCTCGTCCAGTTATAGCGACTGTACCAGTGGCGCGATGGCGCGGCGGTTCGTGCTATTTGGCAACCACGTGTTTTTGCCATTTGCACGTATGCCGTTGTTTTGAACGTATGCAAAAGTATCGATTTCTCAAGGATTCAGGGAATCTCCTAGAGATCAATTATTTGACATAGATTTAAATGAAAAGAATACGTTGTTGCCACATTTGAACGAGCCACCACTACGGTAGGTACTTGTAATTTTGTTCTATCAACTCCGATAACGCTGCTTCCTCAAAGTCAGTAGAACAGTTCACGACAACTATACATAGCCAGCTCATGAAATGCAGCTGAAACTATGATCGCGCGACGCGCGTACTCCGTCAATATGTGTTTGCCTTTTCTTTTTTTCCGCGAAAGTCACACGAGGTCTGCATAGAGATTCCCAACGAGGAACATTTGTCGCAATAAGGGTGACTCTAAAACCTAAGCGACTTCCTATGCAAATGACCAGTCTCATTCATCAACAGCTTAATCCGTGAATGAAAACTAAAAGAGTACGAACAATACTCGTGTATCACAAGAGCAGCAAAACAAACAAAAACACTCCGCGTATATATATAAACTGACTGTAACTAAACGTAATGGGTGCAAAATTAACCATATGTGTAAAATGTATGTGTAAAGGATATGGCAGCGAAAATTAGTCACGTGCACTATGGGAGTCACACACGGACAAGAGCCCTGTAAAAATGTGAGTGTGTGTGAGTAAGTCCTGTCCTCTCGTCCCCTCCTACCGTCAAGTCCGCGTCGGTCGCGATGTGCTTCCCGATCCGGGGACGCGGTTCAAGTGCTTTTTCGTGGGCTTCTAACAAACACGCTCACAAAGAAACATTACAAATTTATACCACACTCACTCACACACACATGTGCAAATAATATACGTGTATAGAACTCACTCACACATAGAAGTGCAACCCAACATACTTTCTTGGTGCCAAAACGGGCTCAGAGGGGGCGCGGATCGCGGTTGGAAGGGAGAGAAGAGGGACGTTCCAATCTATTTCACGGTCCTTTAAAACTAATTGATGTAGTATATAGGCTCGTTTCGAGGGATTTTTAACTTTCCCTCTTCAGCTCGATTTTTTATGGTGCCCAGTTTACTTTTAACACGCTTACAAAATAAGTTTAAGTGTTTCCCCTGCAGTTCGCGACGGATTGTGTTTTGTCAGAACGAGACTGAAGTATACTGAAGCTCAGGAGCCAGTGGAGGAAAGACAAAATGACAAAAAAAATTAAAAATAATGAAAAAATAAAATATGAATAAATAATTAAATAAATAAATAGATAAATAAATAATGGAGAGGGAAAAAGTAAAGAAATTAGGCTATTTTCACGCCAGAAATTAAGAATTTTTTCTTTCGGCTGAAAGCAACCGGCTGAAAAAAAAAAAAAAAAAAAAAAAAAAAAAAAAAAAAAAACTATGAAAACAAAAAGTCCTACATACTGGTAATTTCGAATTAGAATGATCTTAAAGCCGACGAGGAAGGTTCTTTCCCGGAATTTATTCGTCAACTAGTCATGAGGGGTTTCATAACTATGTTTAAAGGCTCCTGCTCCTAAGAGCTTATCTTAAATCGATTATTTGGTTCAGTAGATTGCAAATGTTGAAAGAGAGAAATATAGAATAAACATTTATTGAATGGAAATCGCACACGTGTATAGGTCGACTTTGTCTTTAAATCAAATTTAAAACTCTTCCGATTTTTTACATACATCAATATATTCTAGGATGTTTTAAGTATGAATAATTTTTATTTTTTAATTTTTGACCTGTTTCTCAGCGGAAAATTGATTCTTTGACTGTACTTGGTTAAATGAATACGTAATTTAATTTGCAGGGGGTGAAAAAAAGAAGAAAAAAAAGTTACCTATCTCACCCTTCAACCGCAATTTTGCAGCAAAAACACTAGCTTTTAAAATTTCCTGCCAGGTTTCTTTGGATTTTAGGGGAAGAATAACACGCGCTTTTGGACACATGTCTCTCTTTTCTTGAAACGCGAGGCTTTATTTCCGTGCAACCGAGTTTTGTTGTTTCGTCATCTGAGGGGTCAACAATTTTTCCACTCAGAATCTCTTCTTGAAGTCACCATTCGGGTTCACTCTGGCAATATTTTACGACTTCGGATGTATCTTTCAATTCCGCTCAAACTTGCGTCGCGGAACTAGAAACGCACCAAACACCGTAGTTAGTCGGTCCCTTTTGTCATGATAATTTCTCGCTCAATCGGTTAACAAACTCCGCCAAAAAAAGTAATTACTCGCTCATATTTTCTCTCGACGGAGGCGTGAAATGTGTGAGTGAGAGGGCTTGACTTACACCGCGCTGCCGCAAAAAGGAAGTGGATATATTGTAGACAAGGATGGTGGCGGAGGGGGGGGGTGAAGAGCGAGAGAGAGAGAGAGGGAGGGAGAGAAGGAGAGGGAGAGAGAGAGAAGATAGCGAAAACCATCGGCAGATGGCAGTCATATGGGTTTACAGAGGCATTGCTACATCATCTTCGACAATCACAGTTTAACCGTGTTCCCAAATGACTTCTATTTTATACACCACGGGACCCCGGCGACTCAACTGAGGGTGACATAATTTTGGGGTGGAATTAATTAGTCTGAAAAAAATAGAGGGGGAGAGAGAGAGAGAGAGAGAGAGAGAGAGAGAGAGAGAGAGAGAGAGAGAGAGAGAGAGAGAGAGAGAGAGAGAGAGAGAGAGAGAGAGAGGGAGAGAGAGTTGAAGGGGATCCCAAATATGATCGCTTTACTCCAACCACGGTTGATAAAAGGATCGATTTCATGTCGGTAATGTCTCTTAATGGTCCTCCGCCAATGACTATTCGTTTCTTCTCTCTCCAACTCGTTCTCCTCCTCCTCCCCCATTCACGCCCTTCTCTCTCGCTCCCGTTACTTCCGCTTGTAAAAATTTGATTTATTTTTTATCGCCGAGTTTTCAGAATCGCGTACTACATTCGGAGTCCGTGCTCGGTATTCTAATTAAGTTAAATTGTTATTTATCAACCTTTTATGAGTTCAACGCGCTAATGATGCTACGCTCTTCGCGAGCGCGGCCTTTGTAAAGAGAAAAGACCGTCGCGTAGCGTTGTGTCACTGTGTCGCTCTCTTCCCAAAGACAAACCTTAATCCCACTTTTAAAAAGCTGGTGGGGAGAGAGTATTGTTATACAGCTAATTACATTTGTAATCTAGAAATTAATTCAAACCGGCAATGTTGCCATATTAAGGAATAAGACTTTCTACCATTTAAACCCATGTAAATTTTTGGGATCACAGGTAAAATTTGACAACATTGCAGTATGGACACTCCTGCTCGTAAAAGTTGCGTTTTAATTATTGAAATATTCCGAATTGAATTAGGACTGGGAATGGTCCTCAAATTTTGATGGGCTTGTAAATATTAATGAGCATGCCTCGTTAATTAATTAGGTTAATTTTTCAACCTTATTTTATGCCGAGGGTTCAAGACAGATTTTGTTCCTCTTGTGAGTGAATGATCCACGACCGGCGCTGTTTTTGAATGCTTGCAACAATGAAATTGGACTTTCGTGCTCGTTGTTAATGACTCATGAGGCCTGGTCGTTGGAAAGAACCGTTTTATTAATCTACGCCACGTTAGCGTAAATCGAGAAACAAATATAGATTACTTTGATCAAATTGACGATTGATGATTGATCATACATTTATGAGCATAATATGATGCTTTCAGAATGCAAAAAGTATAAAGAACTTAAATATCGTAAACGGCTTTGTTCCCTTTTCAATTTAGGGTGTACTCTCGGAAAAAGTTATGTAAATATTTTCTTTGGTGAATGGTGCATGATTACTGTCATTTTTACAGAACTCGAATAGTGATTAGAGATATCATGGGTTAGAATGAGGAAGAACAGCCGTACGCAGTATCATGATCGCTTTCTGTTTGCTAAAGATCCCACACTGTCTAATCTCGACTTCCGAAACTCATTAAAGCCACCCCACAACTATCGAGATTGATGCGTGCATTCGAATATTCACCGGTGGCAAGAGGCGACGGAAAAACGGAAATTCATAAAGGCCTCGCTCCGTAAAGTTCAAATAGTTTGATCAAACAGGACAATAGCCGAAATTCACCACCATTCAGCAGGTGACCAAATGATGCAAGCCGAAGCCAAAAATATTGCATCGGTGTTTGTTAAAGGAACCTGCTGTTGTTTGACGGCCCGTCAGATAACTTCTAATCAGTTTCATCATCAACGGTCTAAAAACAGCGACTTCGGTCGTGTTTATCTTTGAATTCTGAAAGTGTCATGTTGCCTTATCTACCTTTTTGGTCAAACTTTTTGAGCGCTTTTACGAAGGCCTCCACAAACCATTCACCCTGAAAAAGAACCTATTCTGGTTGTTACGGCGAAGAAATCAACAGTAGGTCGGCTGAATGGACGAAGCTTTCGGTCGAACCAATTGGAAAATGCATTATTTCAACCGAAAATGTCTTTATTTCAACCAAACTCAGTTCGGCTGTTGGCTTCAGAGATAAATTCATTATTCGACCACGGTTTTTGTTAATTATTTTAGTTTAGTTATTTTTTTTATATTAGAATCAACTTCTTCAAAAATGGCTCAACCTCTTCGACAATTTCTTAGGTAAAAGGTCCCTGCTAACACGGAGAAAGATTTCTTGCTGGAATTACGGAACGCATCATGAAATATGGAATAGTAAAAATTCCTTTTAAAATTACCAGAACTCTCATTGACCCAACGATGAATTGGTGTTCTTGTGTTTAATTGACGTTTGATTGAATCACGGAGAATTCTCGTAATGGGGTATTTGCAAGGGCCTGAAATGCTGCGCTCTTTATAAAGGACAAGAAAGTACTTGATGAGCTGAGCACAAAATATGCCTTTGGTTTCTAATTAAGTCCCATTGTTCCGGAGATGAGATTTTCGCCTAAAACACATTGTTTTAAACGGGAATTCCAAGTAATGACGTCACTACGCACACGAGTTTTTACAACTTTACACGTGTGTATCTCCTAAACCGAGACACTTAGGAAAAAACCAAAGGCACCAATGTTCTCAACTCATCAAGGACTATCATTTTCTTTACAGAAAACACAAAATTTCAGACCCTTGCAAACTGCCCCACTCTAAAGGGAATTTCTTTTCACTCTTGAGAATTTCAGTAACTCTGATTGTGAGAGAAATTTCCTTTCAGTCCATTAGTAACAAAAAATGTATTTCTCATAAAATATTCTTGCAATGCTTCTGACAGTTGTCTTTGTCTCTCTATGTCCATTTAATCCTTTCAGACCTGAATTTATTTTTGTTCAGGAACGGATTTTTGACCAACATGGTTGATCTTGGTACTGTCTCCTCGTCTAAACTGATGCGCATGTTTTATTTTTATATTTTCCCTTTAGATTCAATGCTATACAGATGTACATTGAAATGTACACCAGGTCTGAAAGGGTTAAATGAGCAAGTTACAGGTGGATTGATGAAAGTCACGGGATAGGTTCCTTCTTCTAGCCTTGTCTGACGTATTCATTTTAATGAACAAGGAGAGAGAAAGAAAAATGTCAATATGGATGTCCTTCTTCTTCTGACTCCAAAGTACAAGGATGTTCAAACCAAGAATGCTTACTTGAACTTCGCTGAGCTTCAGCGAGCTGGCGATTTGAGATCTTTCGGTGAGGCTAAGATACTTTTTAGCGTGGAACTCCCTCTCAAGCTCCAAAAGCTGCTCACTGGTGAAGGCGGTTCGCCGGCGACGAGTCTTGTTGCTGCCGCCCTGCGAGAACGTCGCTGATTGGCTCCCTTCCTCCTCGCTTAAGCTTGCCCCTGAAACATCGAAACGCAACACGCATGCCTCTTTAAATCAACTTGATACGAAACAGCTCCGCTTGCAAGCTTTACTTTGCGCCGCTTGAAATTGACACGCCCTCTTTTCAGCGTCTCTTTTCCGTAAATTTAATTTTCGCCATTGAGGTCGCAAAGATTTGAACTGCCATTTTTTCAGAATCCTGTTTTTGTGCCCTCCGTAATTCAAATCAATTTCATGGACATATTTCCGAGGAACTCTTAAAGTTATTTCAAGCAAAGCTTGTCAAGATTTCAATCCAATGGATGGCGCCACTAGCGCTGCAAGAATAGTCAACTTTTTTTGTTGATAAAATTGATGAATGTACGCCGAAAGTACAAATTTCAGGAACGTTAGCCTCAGCACCTGCAAACGCACCTTACGAAGATATCCTGCAAGTTTCAAGCTGAAATACTCACAAATTAAGCCGGAATTTATGAAAGACGAAAATTCCCATAAGCCTCAATGAGTGCGAGTATGAGGCGGATAGACATACTATCACTTTCACTGACTCACACTCCACTGACTAAGCTTATGAAGAAAGGAATTTCATAATTTACGGCTTTAATTTTTAACAAATTTTGCTCGTTTTGGGCTCAAAATATCCATTAAAAATTTCGCAGGTGCTGAGGTTCTTGAATTTTGCGTTTTTCTTTGGTTTCAATTTAAAATGTCAAAAACACGACTTTTCCCAAAAGCGACTTATGACGCTATGACAGAACAATTTAACAATAGGAATTTCAATCAGGGTTTTCTCTTTTGAAAGTCATAGTACTTATTTTCAGAGCGTGTTTCGTCAATTTGTCAAAACCCACCAGCACAGCGGTGGCTTGAGCAATAAGGCAAAGACTCATTTTGACTACATTCAGAGTTCGTAAAATAATCGATTTATATAGTGAGGTGACTCTTTCTCATCAATTTTTTTTTTTTTTTTTTTTTTTTTTTTTCAGGTTTGAAAGGTGGGAAAAAAGGATTGCCAGAATCCGTGAGCCACCATTGTCAACACCTGGCGGAGGTGTCAATTTTTTCAAAAATGCCACTTGCGTAAATACCGAATCTTTCATACGCATCAAGAATATGGTACAATGAAATTTAATACGCTATTATTTAATTGATACAGTTATAGATTTTATTACAATGTATGAGATTAAATTTGCTGCGCACCAGAATATGATACATTCGTCTCTAAACCGGTTATAATTAGAGCAAGTATAGAAGTAAGTACCTCAAAGCAATAAATTATTTCTACATCACATTCGTTACCCTACGACTCCAAAAATGGCGCAGCACACCACTAATATATCTACCCATCTGTGGAATTTAGGGAGAGAAGGGGGGTTAGTTTAAAACAATTAGGCGAGGGTGTGACATTTATATTTTTAATGGTCCACGTCTCTTGTCCAACCATCATAAATCTCAGCTTGACGATCTGATAAAAGGTTACGCTTGAAAAGCAATGAAGCGGACACTCGGACAGCCAACAAAGAAAATTTGTCACATGACCGAGGATCATTAAACGAGCTTCAAAATGCTTGGCTCTTGTCAAACGAATTTGTTGGCATGTCGATGTCGGACGCGAAAATTTAATTGCTCCGTGGACGGTACACGAAAATGCGAATCAAAACAATTAATTAGATTCAGCCTTGGAATCATAATTAAACACCACTTAACCTATCTTCGATAGTCGATTCGCGTTGACAGATGCACCTCTTTCCGTTTTAAAGACCCTGTTGACAGTGTATAAGGTTGCCGTGGACTGTTTTTAGTTGAACGATGTATTGATTGATATCGGGACTACCGTTCTAAGAGAAAGGAGGTTAAAATTTAAAATGCATGATTTTCCCATTTCAAATGGAAATGGTGTTTTAACTGAAACAACGATGACATTTTTTGCGTGTGATGATCTATTGTCCACCTCAGCAAAAATATTTGTCAGGACCTTGAGTGCATGACGATCGACAAAAATGGGAATAAAATAAACTTTCGACTCACCAATAGATTTAGCATTGGTGTAGCGTGAAATTTGGCAACAGTGGTTTCACTCCGTTTAAACAAACACATACACACAAAAACAAAGAAGAAAAAAAGCAATCGATATCTCTGGAGGTAATTTCTCCCTCGTGAATAGATTATTTTACATTTTAAACGTAGTCAACAAATCCACGCTTCACTGCTATAGATGGTCCTGATTTCCTCATATCTCTTCAAACTACGTTTATTGAACCTTTTATTAACGATTAAGCTACTCATAATCAACTGTGCATGTCATGATCTAAAATATCATGTGATTAAACCATACATGAAAACGGAGATAATATACAATTTTTTCATTATCTTTATCTGCGGCATTAAGGCCCTTTGAGGGGCAGTGGCTAGTACTACTATAGCTACCTTTTCCCATCATTATATGAGCTTCAAAAGCAGAGGCTAGTGCTGCAAGCCACCCACATTAATTCATACCATTCTAGCATCTCACTTTACCAATCTATGAACCTATTTAGATAGTTAGCAAGCCACTGCGCCCCTTTGAAGCTCAGGAAATAAAACATAAAGTTGGTTGTTGGTGGCAAAATACGTTGCCCCTCAAATGGTTAAATTATATTTGGTGAAATTTGTACGCTTATGTCTCATTTTTTCCTGTAAAACAGTGGCATTTGCTACCATTTCAAGCAAAGGCAATCTACGTATATAAACTGGTTTCTAGTTAGTACCTAGTGGGGTTATTGTGTGCGTTATTGTCCGGAACCGTGCTGTGGTGCAGTGAGATCTACGTAATGCTGGCGTACAACCTTTAAAGACATTTCTTGCGCCTTCACTTTTATGAATAGGCAAATTGATTACCGTCATGCAGGAATAGTTGCATGTTCAACGTTTAATTGATTAATGGGATAGGAGGAATAAAACAAATTAAAGTAAACAAAGTAAATCTTAAAATTTGGTTACTGGGTCATCAACAAAAATTTCGAGAGATAACGAATACATATACTGTGGGTGATTCCACGTGGTAGGACTCCGCGCTGACGCGACGCCGAAAAATTTCATAGTGATTGCATCACGATTAAAAGTTTTAGAGCCACCAAATGACTGAGTATTATTGTATCCAAATTGTGTCCAGGGCCTATTCGCATTGCAGCCCGGATTTCTCCCGGTGTTTCATAATTTTGCGTTCTTTTCCGTACTTTTATAATTTTAAGTGTAGGTATGTATTTGGTTAAGTAGTTTATGCCTGTCGAAGTTCCACATCGGCATAATCCGAGTCTCGAAATTATACGCCCAATTTTTGATCTATCGATATTTTCCATTTCCCATTGTTTTGGTTTTGTATTCAAAGCTTAAATGAATGAGCGTGTGGTGTGTGTTCCATAAGGGTAACACGCAAAAAGCAAAATAAAAACAATAAATTGTTTTTAACAATGTAAGGAAACACTTAACACCTAAGAAACAAAAACCTAACAAACTAGTCAATTGTAATTCATTGTCACCTGAAAAGACTGAGACCGTGGCGATTCACGTGCTATTTGCTTCCCCCGACTACAAAGCCACAGGGTGTGGAGTAAAACTTTGCTTTTTGGGACCGGCATGCATCGCAGGTTTCATTTTTTTCATGTAACCGGTTCATTAAATGAATGCCCTTCTGGGCTCTCCTCTGATTGAGCAACAAAAGTTCAACATGATACGCATGACAGATCGAGCCGTTTCAAGACAGTGTCACGATTTTCAGAATGAATAATTATTTTAATTGCACTCGTTTAACGAATCTTTGTGCTCTCAACTCTTTTTGGCATTTGGCCTACGAACGGTGCATGCATGTTTCAGTGGATGAGATGCTAATCGTTAATTGCACGTGCTAAGTGGCGCGGGTGAGGTGCGGTATGGTGTGGTGCAGCTAAGCGTGTTGAACTGTTGAATATTGCACTTTAAAAACCTCTAGAGCAAAGCGTGCGGGTTGCATAAAGGTGAGTTGCACGGCGCGGCGTGGCGAGGTAATATGACGCGACTCACGGTGGTAGTGAAATCGGGAAAACTCAAGATATTAAACATTAGCGCAAAGAAAAAGCCCACAGTTGAACTCCTTCCTCCTTTTATACATGAAATTATAGAGCTTTATAACTAATGTGGCTGCTATACTCACTTTCGATGAAAGGAATTTAACCCTTTGAGGAGCAACGTCTTTTTTCACCGACCAACTTTATTTTTTATTTCCTGAGCTTCTGGGGCAAAGGCTAGTGTTGCTAACCATTTAAATAGGTTCATAGATTGGTGAAGTATGATCCCAGAATGGTATGAACCAATGTGGGTGGCTTTGGGCACTAGCCACTGCCCTTGAAGCTCAAAAAATGATGAAATAAGGTGGCTAGTAGTACTAGCCACTGCCCCTCAAAGGGTTTTAAGGTGATTCCAGGGGAAGCTTTTCCAAATTTCAATCCGATGGATAGCGCTACTAGTTACTTTTCAGAAAAGTCGTGTTTTTGGCGTTTTAAACTATAACCATTGATAAAACGCAAAATCCAATAACGTCAGCACCCGTAAATTTTTTTTTATGAATTTTCAAGCCCAAAACGAGCAAACCTGATTTAGAATTAAAGCCGTAAACTTATAGGTAAAACAATCGATCGAGGATTAAAAATAAAAAGAAGAAAATAAAATGAAACTAAATTCATAATAATAGCCAATCTTGTAATAAAATTGAATTAAGACATTAATGCATAATTTTATTACAAGCAAGATTGGCTCGATGTTACGAGTATTATGAATTTTGTTTTATTTCATTTCTCGTTTTTTCTTTTAATCCAATGCATCTTGTTCTTTGCAATGCTTTAATTTCAGATTATTGAAGAGGCTGATAGCCTCCTGGGGATTCGATAGTTTAATCATGTTCGCGTATTCAAATGGGGAAGGGGGGGGGAGACTATTGCTAAATCGTTCGAGCTGCTACTGTTTTAGAGGGACCAAAAGTAGTAACCATCTACTGAGCCATTACCCAATATGTTGTCCCCAGTGAATTATCCACACTGAGAGAATTCCTTTTTTAATCCAAGGTGCGTATTTCGTTTGCGTTAAAGAAACTGCACAGTGTTATATTGGCTGAGGGGGAATTCCTTTAACCAAAGGAAAATGTCTGCTGCTACAAGTAAAATATTCCTCGTTGTGACTGTGATTCCCCTTCATGCAATGTACTTTACTTCGCGCAAGGAAAACTGTCAACGAGTAAACGTGTTCCCTTGTTTTTAAAAAGAAGTGATTTACCTCAGTGCAATAATTTTCAAGATTAGCCCTATGTCGTCTCAATACTCAAGTTTTCCATTCCTACTGAGCGATGCTTATTCGATGCCGCGCTTACAAGTTACGAGCCGAGTAATAATCGCGGTCGCCTTGTGATGCGTGCATTCAATACAAGTTACTAAGTTTTCCGAGCGTTGTTGTTTACTATTTTTCTAAACACAAGACGGCCCATTGCATATTACATAGGTGTTGTTCAAGCCCCATTACGCCAATATTCGCGCCACTTGCACTCCTTTTTGAAGCCCGCCATGATTCCGGCCGGAGCGCGGTGGCCACTGAGGCCCCTTCTCGACTCATCTTTGGAATCGCGTTGCTGTTGCTGTTTGTTGCCGGCCCGGCTCGGTATGCAACCCCCGTCACACCTCTCGACACATCGCGCCGCGCTACCTTCCTGGTTGTCATGCTCGGTTACCGCTGTTTTACAGACACCGCCTCCCTCTCCGAATTTCTCAGTTCTCACCATTTGCGTCCCTTGGTGTGTTCTATCTCGAAACTGTTCTAAATTTATAGACATGGACGCACACTCATGCTAAGTCTTTCAATGAGCCATGAAAGCTCATCTCTGCCCTCCTTCCCTCCTATATCATCGCGTTAAACCCCTCTTCCCCCCTTCCGGTAACAGCACCATCTCTGTCGGGAGAAAATTGAAACTGTTTTGTTTCATACTTAATTTATTTGGTTGCTAATACTGTAAACAGGTCTGTAAACAGCTTATGGACGAGTGGGGGTGGGTAGTGGGGAAATTTTAGATTAAAAAGGGATAGAAAGATTGAATGATGGAGGAGAGAATTACTCTGACTTTTTATGACAACGTTCCACCGATATGTTGAGGAACGATTGACTCAAATGAAACCTATCCCAAATAAATTAACATGATCAAATCTAACCTATTAACCTCTCCTAGCTTAACCTAACATATATCCCAACCGCAACAAAAAAGTGCCGTGATCCACCGTATTCCGGAACGTTTAATAGTGATTCGAGGATTTTATTTTTATTTTTTAAAATATGACTTGTTCCATGCATTTCAAGCGTTCCAAGCGTTCTGGACGTCCCACTTTACGCGATTCCACGCGAAACAAAAATATCTAAGATACAAAAGATACATCAACTATGACCATCAATGGTGTCTCGTCCATTATGTCAAAGTTACATCCTCCAGAGACAATATACATATAATAGAGACCACGCACTAGCCGTGCGCGCGGTGGCTGACTTTATTTTCGGAGCTCAACAGAAATTAACGTAGGGAGCATGAAGGAGCACCATCCAACATGGATCATACATTGACAGATACAATTTCGGTGCTTCGGATTCACTAGGCAAAAGTCGCAACGACGTTTGTCATGTCAACGTATTGTCTATGTTTGCGGTGTTCGGTTGAGACCCCGAAAAAAAAAGTTGCCACCGAGCGCAGACATATGGGCAAGATAAAGATAGTCTATTATATCTTGTCTCTGGTTGCATCTCGTCCATTTTAGCGAATGAAAAATACCGATTCGAATGAGTACATTGTACAGTGTGCATCCCCATTATTTCGACCTTTTTCATAACTGTAAACGGACTAAATTCAACGTTGTCAGATTGCACGCGCTGCCACTATATGACTGTAACAAGTCAAAGATAATTTAAAATATCGCAGTGACACCATATTACTAAACCATAGTCTTTCAACGGAAGGAAGAAGCGTTTATAAGAGGGGTTAGCCAAAAGTTTAGTACATACTAATTGTCACATAATTCGTCAGCGACGGTTGATTGGCTACGTTCGCTCGCGCGCTCGGTGCGAGTGTTGAGTGATGTAGATGCAGATTGCTTGGTGCGGCGCAATGACATTGGATCAAAAACCCTTTATGTACCGTCCCCGTCAACAGAGCCAATATTTGAAGCTCGATTAAGCTCGAACGCCTAATAAGAAGCGAAGCATTTAGTAAAACATTATTTCCGACCCACCCGCCACTCCACTAACGGACGCGCTGCAGTCACGCCGCTGTTGGTTACAAGAGTTGTTGCCAGATTTACGGGCAAAATAAACCTTTATTCTATTATGTGTATATCTTGACCCATCAATGAATCCGGACGATAAAACTATCTTTGGTTGTTGTATCAGAATCGCAACTTGGTTAGACAAAATTAAAATACCGGAAATTGGACATTTTGACCCCTAAAATGGCCTTTTAAAAAATCTAATAAATGTCGTTAGATGCATTTTGGTTGTTATTTACACAACGTCCCAAAATTTATACTTAATCAGTGCAGCCATTCTCGAGAAATTATTTTTTTTCTTCAAAATTTCGAAAAAGCGTCTTGTGCGAGAACCAATTAGAATTAAGGGCTAAAACTTTGCAGAAATTATAGTTCCTCATGGTCCATAAGTATAATATAAGTCCATAATAAGTCCCTAAAATTTCGTTAAAAAAGGTGCCGCGGCCCAAAATACTATATGCTTATCCTGCTATGCCCTTTAGAGCTCCTTCGTCAGGTATAATCATTCTAAAAAACTGGACTGTGTGCTCGTCCCCTGAACCGATGAAACCATTGATAGCTCCAAAACTCCCCTAGGTTACTCATGAATCATGAATCGGCAACCCTGGTGTCCTGGGCCAAAGTCAACCATAAGTATGGTCCATTTCATCAATAATTTTTTTCCATGAGGAATCTGTGAAGATTGTTTCCACAAAAGCCCATCGGATGATAAATAGCCTGAAATATCTCGAAGCTCTTGTTTCGGGAAAGCGAATTTTGGATCCGTGATAATTGGAGAAGATTCGCCCAATTGCTAAACTCCTCATTCTTTTTCAGGGCCGGATTTAGGCTGCAGGGGGCCCCGGGGCGGCGGACCTTTGGTGGGGGCCCCCTTCCGGTAAATCTTAGGAATAATAAATTCTAATGTCCCTACTTTTAAAGGCATATCGAGTAAAAGAAGTAAATTATTACCCTGATAAAAAAGTCGTTAATAATTTTTAAAGTTTCGTTAGTATTTTTTAATGTTTATTTATTTTTTTAAGGGTTATTTTACAAAAAGCTTCACTTCCAACAATGCCGGACTGATGCAGTATTGTAATGATAGAAAAAAGGAAGTTTATCAACCATCAATACCACAAAAATCCTGAATCCTGTTCTTTTTAATAGATAATGAATCATGGATACCTTTAGAGTTGGCCAGACTCTAAAGTTTGGAAAAAAAAAGTAGAAGTAAAAAATTTTAAAGTTTATAAAAGTCTAAAGTTGATTTTTCAATGTTGTTTTATTCTTTTTTTGGTTTTTTGAATCTCCAAACTTCAGACTTTGACCAACACTAAAGGTATTCATCATTCATTACTTATTTAAATGTTGGCCAATATTTGTTTTTTTATTCTTTTTACTGGGAAATTAGGCACACTTTACTTTGAATCTGGCAACGGCAATTTGTCAGCCTACAGCGCGGCGTGGAGTGGTGCACCATGTCAAATAAAACATTTAACTTTCGCAGGGGCCGAAAAGAGACGAGTTTTGAGTCGAGACTCCGGAGTCGACTTACAGACTCTTTGAAGCTGAGCGTTCATAATTCTTTTTTTCAAAAACCGCGCGCGAGCCGCGATGCGATTCTCTCGCCCATTTGCACCCCCCCCCGGGTAGTCCTTCTTCTATCCTCCATCTCTCCTTCTTCCCCCTCACTTCCCCCTCATCCCTCCTATATCCCCTCTCCGCTCTTTTACACCTCACACCGCCGTTTCTTCAATTGACGCGCTCCTGTCTGCACGCTCCGGAGTCCAGAGTTTCGACTCCTGTCTCGTCTGCAACCCGCAACACGCTCCATGAATAATGAGCCAAACAAACGAACCGCGGCGTGAACAAGTTGAATGGAGGCTGAGGGGGGGTGGTTAAGTGAAAAATAGCTGGAGTGGGAAACAATTTAAGTTGCCATAACGTAACTCGCCCTGTCGATACCGGCAGTTGTCAAACTGTGGGGGGGGGAAGGGGGCAAAAACAAAAAACCGTGGAAAAAAACCGAGAGCCAAGGTATACTTAGAAAATGATCAAACAGTTAAATGAAAGAATTGCGGTGACCTACAGCGGTAATCTACAGGTAACCTACAGAAGGTAACCTAGAAGGTACCCTACGGCGACAATGTGGGTTGTTATGAATGAGGTAACAGAAAAATTAGAACAATAATTAGAAAATTCAACCAAAAACCGGCATATCAGTCTATAAATTTTCTTCCACATTTAGATTTTTTATTTATGGAGCCTCATATTTGATTCAATAATGAGCGTGTAGTTTTTCTCCGTTCCCAGTTTTCATCGGTTTATTAAAAAAAAAAAAAAAAAAAAAAAAAAAAAAAATAAATGGACTGATTAATCCTTTTCGTGCTAAATTAATGTTTACTCGAGAAACAAAAAGAAAAGTTGGGAAGGGGGAATGGTTTTGAGAGAAGATGAGTGTGACCAAACTTGTTTACATAGTGTTTAGCTTTGTTCTGAATGGACCAAAATGAAGAGAAACATTTGAAGGGTAGAGTGGATGAAGGGGTTATGTGACATTTTGGAAAAAAACCGAGTTAGCACAGTGGATGAAGGAGCTATGATGGTATCTATCTCTAAATTTACCAACTTGGTTCAAAAAATGTAGGATATGACCCTACTTTCAAAGCTGTTGCGGTTGATGTTCAGCTAAAATGTCGAAAACGTCCATACTTTGAACTTTAAAGTCGATTTTCTCAAAATCAAAAAAGTGTCACATAACCCCTTTATCCACTCTACCCTTCATTTAGTATGCGATCGCGGTCGCATTGCGCCTGAAATTGCGCAGTCATACAATTAGAGGTACAAGGTACAGGAATGGTGGTGTCATTTGATGAGAAAAAGCCTCCCCCTCTCTCTTCCGATTCTGCAAATTCGCACATTCCCTTAAAGGCGTGCGGTACTAGCAAGCAAGGTAGGCACTGGCTGTCCTCAGAATTTCTGAATGTTTTAAAATTACACTAGAGGTATTATGAGCCTGCGAATCGTAAATAATTTCAAATTCTGCATTTAAGAAGTGATTAAAGGACACAAAGATTTTTTTGAGAGCAGTCTTTGTAAAACCTTCGCAAAACGAATGGGTCACTTGCAAGGGGTTATTTTTTTATACAGAAAATGAAAGAACTTTATGAACTGAGAGCAAAGCTGCTTTTTTTCTAATTAAGTCCCATTGTTCCGGAGATGCGATTTTCGCTCAAAACACATTGTTTTAAATGGGGATTCCGCGTAGTGACGTCACTACGCTCACGATTTTTTCGAAACTTTACACGTGTGTATTTCCAAAACTGGGAACTTGGGAAAAAACAGAAGACACCGTTGTTCTTAGCTCATCAAGTACTTTATCATTTTCTTTATTAAAAACACAACATTTCAGACGATTGCAACTGCCTCATTTCACCTGCTTTAAGTTTATATCCACCGTTCATATGCCACTAGTGTGCTTCCACTACAAATTAATAAAGTAACCGGAAATTTTACTCACCCCTTGAAGGCGAGCCAGGATTATTATCAATCGGTGATTGCACTTCTTCCATCCTAGAACTATCCGATTCCTCAGCGCTTAAGACGTTGTCATCCTGATCCTGCTGGTTATTGAGGGGATGAACGTTTGGAGAGGACGGGGTCTGATGATTCATAATTTGATCGTAGTATTGCGGAGGTATGCTCGGACCAAGCGGGAGCCATGAGTTGCAAAAGAAAGGAAAGGGCATGTGAAAGAAATTTGAAAAATTAGTCCTATTCGATTCGGAGATCGGGAAAGGAGATTTTCCTAAGTCTTTGTAGCACACGAAATCACTTTTATCACTAATTTTATCTTTAAAAATACCGAAATTAGATTGCTCTTTTAGTCTATTCAAATGGTGGATGGTTTCAAAATTGAACATCTTCGCAGTGTGATCGCTAATCTGGTTGCTGATGCGGAGGATGTCGGTTCGATTCCCGACTTCATCGCGGTCGGTCACTTCGGGGCCCCGCGAAAAACGACCTCGGCTAGAATTGAAATCGTTGTCTTTTGAACTGGTCCTCCAGTCTGCGGGGGGCGTTGTCGCGTCTCTCGTGGCAGGATTGAAGGTTTCGTCGATCGGCGGACTCAGCTGATCGCTCTTGAAGGGTTTCCCGATGATCGATTCGATAGAGAAAGGTCGCGGGAAAGATTTTTTAAAAGGATCACAGTTTAACGAAGTGCGGGGTGATTCTCGATGACGATCTGCCTCCGTATCTCCGCTTTCCATGATTTCCATCGATTGACTTCCCAATATCTGTGAACAAAATCAAAGGCGTTTCATTTTCTAGATTAAGCGGTCCGTTGAACATACAAAAAGTGGGATTTCAATTGCTTTTCAATAGTTTTCATTTTCATTTGAGGAACGTGACCAAAAATATCAAGTTTAAGTCGAGCCGAAGTTGCTTTTTCGAATGGCCTCGTGGAGCTGAAGTTCTTGCTCTACCGGAGCAAGTTTTTGTTGTATGAAGGAGCTGTTTCGATGGAGAAAAAGCAAGCTGAAAGGCTGTTACTCTACCAAAGGAGTGCTTTGGTACTACAGCAACTTGATCCGGTTGGAGCAAGAGCCATAGCTCTGCAAAACTATTTTAAAAAGGATGCTTCGGCTCTACTTAAACTCTGTTTCTTTTGGTGACAATACCCTGGAAAAATGTTCCTTGAAGTTTTATGCATGACCAAAATTCCGTGGACAATAAAAACAAAAGCAAAAAAAAAAAAAAAAAAAAAAAAATTATGGCTCCTGCAAATCAGATTTTATGCGGGAATAAAAGTTGGCATTTATGTGTATGTAGATTAACTTTATGTTGTTTTTCCTATTTTCAGGGCTCGATTTTCTTGAAGCAATCATCTCGATTGTTTTCCGATTTTAGTAAAATAGAAAAAAAAACAAAAAAAAAACGGAGACTTGTCCGAAAAGGGAAACGTGAAATTATGCTTCCCGGTTGTTTCCAAATAAGGTTTTCACCAATCCCTTCCCTCAAACAACCTTGTTTTATGACCCATTGGTGAGAGAAGGAAAATTCATTTCACCAAAAAATATCTCAAACTCAGAATTTTGTAAAAAAAAAAAAAAAAAAAAAAAAAAAAAAAAAAAAAAAAAAAAAAAACAACAACAACAACAACAACAACAACAACAACAACCCCCTATGCAATATTGGGTCCAGTGGCGTAGCCAAGGTGGTCCAGGGGGTCTGGACCCCCCCTCCCTCCCCTCCCTTCCTAGAAAAATTCCTGGCTACGCAACTGATTGGGTCCTACTGGTGGTACGTTCTTCTCTACTATTGAACTGCCAGAAAACCCTTTTAGACCAAGAGGCCCTCTCTGTGACTTTTTAAGGGTGCTTGAGTAACAGGGGTAGATCTCCTAGCAATCCATAAAATCATCACTTCTATCGGAAATGGAATACATGGCACTCTGAAAGAGCTGGTTTTTCAATAAAACCTTTTTGTTTTGTGTTTTGTTTTTTTGTTTTATCAAGAAGAAGAAATTTAGAATTCATCCCTTCCCAGAACCAAAACCTGGCCACGCCTCTAGCTGCACTAGTCTCTTACTTAAAATGTATTTATTTTACGACTTCATTATAAAGCATTTATTTTGTTGTCTTTAATGTTTTGTTTGCTCTCACAATACTCAATTTGAGCCATTTCTCGTTCCTGCGATCTTCATACAAGATCAAGTTTGTTAAACGCACCCTTGATACAATACCGGGCATGACAATTTTTGACAAAATGTACATAGTAGTAGAATGATAAAAAACGTGTGTAGCTCGATGATTAAATTGGAATGAAAACAATTCGCATTCGAATTTGGTCAAATGCTTAAAATGTAAAACAAATTAGTGTCGTCATTAAATTTTAAGTGTCGGAGGGGTGATAACAGCTACGAATTTTTATCTTAATTAATTGATCACTTTCTTGCGATAAGCTTTCTTTAATTTCCATTCTTGCTCTAAAAAAGTGTAACGCTCGTTAAATTGAGCAGCGCAGACCAAATCATGATAGTATGGTACTGAACATACAGCTATTGCAATTAAGCTGATATTGTGTTACCAACTCAAACACGCCCACACATATGTGTATTCAGAACTTTACAATATTATTCAGCGGCGGCTCGTGCTATTTGGCAACATTGTCTTCGCTCCATTTGATTGTATGTAAAAAATCTATTCAAAGGTGAAGCAAAGCTTCACCAGCAAACGATTCTTGAACATAGATTCAAATGGAGTGAAGACAATGTTGCCAAATAGCACGAGCCGCCGAACTGGGATTATTTAGAACGCAAATATCTGGGGTATTATAGGCTGAAAATGGGGAATGATGCATCGAAGCAAGCAACAAATGAAACCAATCTCTACATCTAGTTGAATCGCAGTAGAGGGGAGGGGGGGTTCAAACCCCTCCTTCTCCTAGCCCAATCAAGTAAATAGTAGGAGGAAAACAAAGGAGAAAGGAGGAAAAGGAATCAAAAGCTTTAGATGAGCTCGGTGAAAATGATTCAATGTTCAAAGATGTTCTTATCGAGGAGTGGAAGACAAAGGAGAAAGGAGGAAAAGGAATCAAAAGCTTTAGATGAGCTCGGTGAAAATGATTCAATGTTCAAAGATGTTCTTATCGAGGAGTGGAAGACAAAGGAGAAAGGAGGAAAAGGAATCAAAAGCTTTAGATGAGCTCGGTGAAAATGATTCAATGTTCAAATATGTCCTTATCGAGGAGTGGAAGGAGGGTTGGAGAGGAGAGGGATGGGGGAAGGGGGCGAGGAGCAATCCAAACCCTTTCCTGATACAGGATGAGGAGTGAATGATAAGTGAAATGTCTCGAAATGGAGCAAACTCAATTTCATCAGGGTCAGACAATACTTCCTCAACCTTAGGAGTTATGAGAATTTAAAATGATTCACGAAAGAAAACTCCATTAAAACCTTATACGAGGGTCGTCTCAAAAGTAAGTATCAGTTTTTTTTCTAAAAAAAACTATTAGCCCTCGAGAAAATCTAAAAACAGTGTTAGACGCGTCGTATCCTCATAGCTTTAAGACCCTTTTTTTGGATTTTCGTTATCTTTAAAATTGAAGAAATGGCGGCGATTTTACCGCGACCATCTCCCGTCACAGTGGGCCCAAAATTTTACGGAATCAAAGGTATCGTTTTTCAGACATGGGGAATCACTATTGTATAAGAGAACAAAATAAGGAAAAAAAAACTTTAGATTTTCTCTAGAGTTAAAAGTTTTTTTTTAGAGAAAAAAAAAAAAAAAAAAAAGATACTTACTTTTGAGACGATGACCCTTGTATTTTGAGGTGTTTGAAGAAAATGTATTGAGGAGGGAAACGGGACGATTATTTCCACTTCTAAAGTTGCATTCAATTTCGGAGTCAAGTTTTTTTTCAATCCATCATCCTATCACATCCTATATCATGCTGTAGATCAGCATTTCATTGCATTTTGGAAAATGCTTGAAAAAGTCAAAATAACACCGATTTCGATCGATCGATCTTTTCCTAGAATCTATCAAATGTTGCCCCAAACAAGCAAAAGTCGAAATTTGTTATGACATCAGTAATTCCGATTTTTTTGCTATTTTGTTCGAAAATCGAACTATCGATTGGATGTTCATTCCGATGGAAATGACGCTTTTTCGAGGATTCTGAGGCACTCAGATGGCTTAGGTACATAGCTATTTTATAGCAGAATGCCGTGTTTTCCCGCCGCCATCAAAAGTAGATTGGTGTCGTTTTGGGCCATTAAGCTCCAGATTGCGGTGCCCAAAAGCGACACCAAACGACTTTTGGTGACAGCAGAAAAAGACCGAAATCTGCTGTAAAATAACTAACACGGCCATTTAATTACTTCAAAATGATCGAAAAAGCGACCCCCCCCCCCCATAGAAAAGTCATGGTTTTAATTGATGTTTTGATTTTCAAAGAAAATGGAAAAAAATTAAAATCAGCATCACTGTAACAAATCACGCCTATTGCTTGTTTGGGGCAAGATTTTGGTAGAATCTAGGAACTGAGTGATGCCGATGTTATTTTTTTGCCATTTTCCTTGAAAATCAAAATGTCGCTTAAAATTATGACTTTTCTAAAAAAAATTCGATTGTTCCCATAGCAAATTACGGATAAATTTGTGCAGCTTATGAACCATTGGAGTTGACTGAGACTTATTCATACCTAAAGGACGTGGACAATCCACTTTTCTTTTTTTGTTCCTTCTGGTTCCGTCGGTCTAGGTCTAAAATTCAGGTCATTAATCAAATAAAACCTGTCTTTAACGAGGCAGCTAGTCTGGAACCGCAGCAATCACATTTGACCTGCCACGCGGCATGTTGACCAAAATGTCAACAGAGAACCTTATCGCGGCATAGCGGCGTTCTTTTTCCGAAAGTGGCCTCTTGTAGTGGTTCGGACCCACTTGAAACGATACTCGAATTGGGACCCTTGGGAGCAGGCTTCTCAAAGGAGGGACTAGAGGGGCCTTTTAAGATTCAACTAAATCCTTTCTCTTTAGAGGTAATTATAAATGTTCCCGACAGATACACTTGTCGCTCTTTCTAATCACTGAGAAAAGACATCTGTGTTTCGTTGCGGACTTCCCCAAAGGACTTTTCTGCAACGTCCAAGATATTCGACGGCGAAAGATTGATTAGTACTGGTTATGTTTATGACATTGATGTGTTTCTAATCTATACGTTAAAGATAATCTACTCGACAAAATTTAACGTTTGCTTAAATCGAAGGGTTTTTAGACTTAAGATATCATAATGGGGCTATTGCACACTTTTTCTATAAGCGATTTAATAGTCGATTGAGGCGTAAAAACCTCAAAAAATAACGATGGCGGCACTAAAAACTTCCAAAATCCACTCCTAAACTCAATAAACGCAGTTATTTGCGGGAGCGTAATGGTGGCCGAAGGCACTAACAATGGGAGATTCCCATCTAACAATTCTGAAACTCCATCAAGAAGTGACCAATAAGAGACTACTTTCATTTGACACCGGTGTCACTAGGTGTTGCGGCACCATTCATCGGATGTGGATCATCACTCTGATGACTAATTACTCTGTGAATCATCCTTGTCAACATAGAAAGAGTGACGAAATTAAGATAGGAATCTCCCATTGTTAGTGCCTTCGGCCACCATTACGCTCGCGCAAATAACTGCGTTTATTGAGTTTAGGAGTGGATTTTGGAAGTTTTTAGTGCCGCCATCGTTATTTTTTGAGGTTTTTACGCCTCAATCGACTATTAAATCGCTTATAGCAAAAGTGTGCAATAGCCCCATTGGGTCCCTTTAGATTCAATCTTCAGACCCTTTTTCTTCTTTCCCACGCTCTTGGAGTGGTCGATGTCAACACATAGACAACTTCACAAAAAACCCACGCCACGTTACGGTCAGGACAAATGTAAAAGAGGAAAAACGGTAAAGTCAAAAAACCGTTGAGTTTTATCGCTCAAAAGTTGCTGATATGTAACCCACAGGTGAAGTCATCTGCATTCTTCATTTTTTTAATTAATCAGTGAGTTTAGGAAATGATGCTATATACGCATCGAAGAAATCTGAGCGATTAACAGGCGGCGCAGGAAATAATTAGCGTTATGTTATACGGTAGAAGATTTTGATGCGGTAGGTACTTCGGTCTCCGAGGAAAAGGAAGAATTATGGGGTCTAGGCCAAGGTTTGAAATATGTACCTAAATTTTCGGCGTTAACACCTTAGCAGCAATCTAGAATTCAACCATTTAAGCTGTATCCATGCAATAAAGATTATAAATAGCAGCATTTTCGATATACAAAGATATACTACATCATAGGATAATATAATCTTTTTTGCACGGATGCAGTAAATGGTCGAATTCTAGAGCGCTACATTCTACAATTGTATGCGATTAAGCAAGGGTGAGAAAAGAGAGAGGAAAAAAACGGACATCCAAGAAAGATATGTTTTTATACGGCAGGACTATTTTCGATCATACTAACAAGTTTGTATGGACCTCTGGACACAACTCACAGGAAAACATTCTAACTGAGAAAAATACTCACTACACAAGGGCGGATTTAGGTTATCAAGAAGTGTCGAACTCAGCAATTATAGCCTGAATTAGCACGCATGTAAAAGAAAAATCTAAAAAATTGTTGATCTCCGTTTCGGTTGTTTTAAACGTTCACATTCTGTCTGCAAAATACCACCCGATGCAGGTGCACAGGAAAAAAAAGACTGGTAGAATTTACCATCTGCATATAGCTGATTTTGGAGTCTGCTATCAAGTGTGGTCAATTTTACCATCATATGGTAAATGCAAAGTACCTTGTGGTGGAATATACCAACAGGTTAACTTACCACAAGGTACGTTGCATTTACCATATGATGGTAAAATTTACCATACTTGATAGCAGACTCTAAAATCAACTGTGCAGATAGTGAATTCTACCAGTGCACGGAGAATCTCCGAGTGCATTTTGCTACCTTCCCACCCCTTTCCCACATATTTATTGTGGGGTGAAATTTGTCTGGAAGTGTCTTTCAACGACCAACAAATTATTGTGGTTTCGATCGGAGTTTTCTGCGATGAGTTTCAAAATAAGCCAGCAAGAGCTGATCTTTGAACTTATTGGATACGATTGGGTGACTGGCTATACTGAGGGCTACTACTGGCTTCTGGTCCCTCTATGTGTAAAGAGTACACCGAAAAGGAAAGATCTGAATAACTAAGAATCCCTCCTACATACATATTCGATAAGCCAAAGGCTGCTTAGAGCTAGGGTACAGCTTATCGGAGCGAAGGTGAGATTCTTGATCACAGAGTACATAGCCTTTCGATAAATACTATCGAGAGGGACCAATAGGAACCCTCTTTCCAGCAAGTCATCAGTTTGATCCGATGATTTCAAAGATCAGCCCGCTGGAATGTTGATATCTGTTTGAACTTTGAGTTGATAAAAGGTGAGTAAGATGCAAGTTTTGTGTACTGTCTAACTGCATTTGTTTAGTCCAGACGCCATTTCTTTTATTTTTAGAAAATTTTTGCTCTCTCATTTTTCCAAAATATAAAGCTTCAATTTTTTAACTACAGGCCAAAAAGTATTTCTATATTTAAGTTATGGATACATCAATACGGGTAAGTTATTGGGCAAAGCCGTGTTGACACGTGGAAGGTGAAAGCTCTTCTTGTGATCATAGAGAATTAAGCATGCCCGAGTTTTTGGGTTAATGGGGTGGGGCAAAAGGCTTCCACAAATTTTGAATCAATTGCTACATTTTAAAAATGAGTTGCACGAGTACCTATAGAAGGATCTTCGAGTAGTTGAGACTTTTCCTTCTTTCGCGTTATTTTAAAAGTTATTTAGCGTCTGCAAGTGCTCGCGAAAAAACTCGTGTCGCAAATTCTTTTGTTGTTTAATTTATTTGAAAGTAAACTTACCATAACTAGGAAAATCCTTATTTCTCAATTAATTCAATTTCTGTATCCAATAAGTTGAGATGGTAAAACAACACTTATAATTTTGGTTTACTATGAATGAATGAGCCAATAAAAAAGAAAACAATGTAGAGAATCAACCCGCATTTTTCACACTTTGAGGGAAACTTTTTCCATGTGAAAGGAATTGAAAAAAAAAACAAACAAAAAAAAAACAAAACAAAAACAAAAACTATAAAAATAACTTTTTTTACGAAACCACAAGGTAAAAATTTATTCAATTTGGTATTTTATCTGTTTCATTTGTGTAAAATGCTTGAATCAAAGGATTAACTGCGAGAGAAAGCACCAAATACGTTTTCCACTTCCGAATACAAAAGATCATTGTAGAGAACACAAACACAAAAAGCCTCTGAGTCGAGAATGATATGGTGTGCGTGACAAGTAAATATCACCAGATCGTAACTGAGAGGATTATCCAGCGTCCCTTTGAGAGAGGCATGTCATTTCGGGAACCCTGTTAGTTCTAAGTCACGCCCCTCCTCAAAGTCCCTCCCATGAGCAGCCGTATTCCCGGATCCATTTGTCGGGAGCACTGCCGGGACCCGCCAATCCGCGAGAAGCGTCGATTTTCATCTCGCCCGACTCAGCAATTACGGTCCGAATTAGCGTCTGTCCAGTGGCGGTCCGTGAACAATCGATTATTGTTTCTCTTTCATTAAAACCTATGCTAAATGATTCATTTCTTAAGGGTATTCGATTGCACCCCCGAGGATCGGTTCGTTTGCATCGGTTTCTTTTGAAGAGACATACATTAAGCAAATTTTAGCGATCGAATATCATTTACCGTCGTATGATATTCGATGGATTTGCATTTTATTTTGATGATTTTCGATTGTGTCGTTGGTCTCACCGGAGACCGTCCAACAAATGGAAATTTCGAATTCACCGCCGGAGGTAGATTCTATTTCGAATTGTTGCAACCAGTGTCAGAAATCTCATCTTCTATCCTTTTTGACTCCTTTCGCCACGATAATTTCGGAAATCACGAACTTTTCGAATTAAGTTTATTGTAGGTACAGACCATGCGTATGAGACAAACACAATTTTAGCTTCGAAAACGCTAGTTTTTTTTTGTTTTGTTAAAAATGGCCATTATGTCATTCAGAGCTGATTTAGAGGTTATGTTATGGAATATTACTATCTACTATTGCAGTTTTCATTTTCATGAGAATATCATTCAGAAGTTCATTCTCGACTCTCATTGGCTAGCTTTTTCACCGATCAGCGGCATCACACAGAAAAAAATGTTCGTGCTTCAGACACAAACTTTCCGTGTTCTAGACACGAATGTACACACCAGTACGGGAACGAGTTCTGAGCGCAATCTATTTAGGTTGAGTTTGCGTCTGAAACGCATCCCGTCGTGTCCTGAACCTGAAATGTTTGTGCTCTGAGCACGTTACGTGCTGGTGTGTATATATGTAGATCGTGTCTGGAGCACATCCTTTTTTTTCTGTGCAGTTAGCAATCATCAATTCTTGAAGTGTATGATATTCGATCGCTAAAATTTGCTTATTTATTGCATTTCATAAGCCGTAACTGGAGTCCGTCTAACGCTGGCTTATTGGTGTCTCGTCCGTAAACTTAGGTAAGTAAAATAAGAGAGTGACAATCATCATTATAATTAAGTGTAGATTATAGACAGTAGACACCACTGCTATGTCCGTGGACTCCTGCGATTATTATTTGTTATTTTTTATAAATCGCATAGTGGGCAATTTACTGTCTATAACCATATCGAAAATAACGCGTTTGAAGATTTTGAGGTTATGGTTCGTCTTGATGCAGGACTTACAGGCTCTCTTATGGGTGGGAAGTAGAAAACCATATAGCTAATTTAATTGAAATTTACCTTTTTTAAATAAAAAACTTAGAAGTTTTGTTGCATCATAAAAAAAAAATTCCATAACAAATTTTATGCAGACCGTTCGGAAGCAATAATCATGTGATTATAAAATGAAAGAAATTAATTAACTACTTTACTACAATATTCCATTCAAATTTCGTTATTACGGGTCTTTAACTACGAAAAAAAAAATTACTCAAATGGGGTGAATCGGTTCATAAGAAGTGCCAATAATATTAAAATTTATAATGTTTACCTGAGGTTCCGAAAAGGAAGCAAAATTTTTAACGCTCTCAAGGTGCAATCGCAGCTGTGTCACAAACAGTTTGATAAAGACTTCGGGCTCAAATCGTTCTCTCCGTCATTTCCTCTCCTTATCAGTGAGCGAGTGCGAATTAAAAGTAACATTTACATTGAATTCCAACAATTATATTCAAATTTAATGACTCCCGAATGCCTTCCTACATGCTCATCCCACTAATTGCCAATTGACGGCGCTCAGTTGGAGTTTTTTAAGCCTCAAAACTTGTTCTCGTAAAAGGAGGAAAAGCAGAGATAGGGAGAGAGAGAGAGAGAGAGAGAGAGAGAGAGAGAGAGAGAGAGAGAGAGAGAGAGAGAGAGAGAGAGAGAGAGAGAGAGAGAGAGAGAGAGAGAGAGAGAGAGAGAGAGAGAGAGAGAGAGAGAGAGAGAGAGAGAGAGAGAGAGAGAGAGAGAGAGAGAGAGAGAGAGAGAGAGAGAGAGAGAGAGAGAGAGAGAGAGAGAGAGAGAGAGACAAAGAGAGAGAGAGAGAGAGAGAGAGAGAGAGAGAGAGAGAGAGAGAGAGAGAGAGAGAAGAGAGAGAGAGAGAGAGAGAGAGAGAGAGGAGAGAGAGAGAGAGAGAGAGAGAGAGAGAGAGAGAGAGAGAGAGAGAGAGAGAGAGAGAGAGAGAGAGAGAGAGAGAGAGAAGGGGAGAGAGAGAGAGAGAGAGAGAGAGAGAGAGAGAGAGAGAGAGAGAGAGAGAAAAGAGAGAGAGAGAGAGAGAGAGAGAGAGGAGAGAAAAGAGAGAGAGAGAGAGAGAGAGAGAGAGGAGAGAGAGAGGGGAGAGAGAGAGAGCAGAGAGAGAGAGAGAGAGAGAGAGAGAGAGAGAGGGGAGAGAGAGAGAGAGAAAAGAGAGAGAGAGAGAGAGAGAGAGAGAGAGAGAGAGAGAGAGAGAGCGAGAGAGAGAGAGAGAGAGAGAGAAGAGAGAGAGAGAGAGAGAGAAAGAGAGAGAGAGAGAGAGGAAGAGAGAGAGAGGAGGAGGAGGAGAAAGAGCTAGAGAGTGAGAAAAGTTGAAAGGGAAAAGAAGCACGTGCAAAAGAGAACGCTTACCTCTTGTTATCAGAACAATACCTTATAATAACGCTAGGTCACTGGTTTACGAGTTAGCTGCCAAAATATCAAATATTCGCTAAAATAATCAGTGATCATCAGAACAGCCATGTATATTGTATATGTGTGTGCATATGCTCTTTCAAGGGAGGATTTTGATGGTAATTGCATATCCAAAAAATGTCCTGGAGTGGGAATTTATCGGGGGGGGGACGCAAATTAAATTTTTACCAGCACAACACTCGTGAAATATTACGGATTATTATGAACTGCAAACAATATAACAAACTATCTCATTTTTCTTACGTAAGGCTTGTTTCTTCAAATTGTACTTGCTGTGTCCACTTTTAAAGAAAGGAGCTCGACATTTTATTTATTTTTTTGTCCAATAATTTTACACATTTCACGTTAACAATGTTGCTGAATAAATTAAAGGCCCGGCAAAAAATGAATCGCTCGGTTTGGTCCTAAAAACGTCCTAAAAACCGCACAATATTATTCGAGTGTCGTTTCGGTTTCGAAGCGAATGTCCTAGTGTCGGCCTGCAATGCAGTGTGAGTAAGGCGGATGGATGTCCGTTTCTCGAGTTTTTTTTTGGAAACAATGCAGACCTTAGCCCATATCATGGGCGCCCGCAGAAAAATTTCCAAGGGGGGGGGGTATAATTGTTGAACCTCAATGGAAGGTCTAGGAGACCCCCCCCCCGGGGGGGGGAGGGATTTTTTTTTTTTTTTTTCATCGAAATGGTGTTCAATTACTAAGCCATGGTAGGTGTATCAAATACATAGTTACATTTTTGACGTGTTTGATATAATGGATATAAGGGATAGCAGACGAAAATGATATCAAGGAAAATGTTTTTAATTCTACTATTCCTTGCAAAAAATGAGTTAGAATTACAAAATAAACAAATAATGAAGTTTGTTAACTATTATACTCCTATGATTAACATTGCATTATTTTTTCCTTTCATTTTTTACCGTAAAATTTTGACTTTTTTGAATTCCAGGGGGGGGGGGGCAAGTGTCCCCTCTTGCCCCCCGCTGCGGGCGCCCATGGCCCATATGCATGCGTTAGACTTAAGGTTTTTCCCAGGACGTTTTTCGGCTCCGGGAAATAATCTTAAACATAATAGGGACGTTTTTCGGACAGTTTCATTTTTTGCGGGGGGGGGGTGTAAAGAATAATGTGATATCTAATTTTTTTTTTCACCTTGCAGATTTTAATCTCATAATCCTTTCGCCTTGATTAGGTATAGCGAGAGGCAACCTGCACTGAAAAAAAATAATGCCTTAATTCTAGTAATATTACCAGAAGCAGAACGATGTGTGAACCGCGAAGATTCTGGTACTTTTCACCAGGAAATTCAGGTGTTACCATCAGGATGTCCTCAACAATTTTCAAGAACTATGATAAAAACATTAGAATGCTGGTAACAGTACTATCCCTTACCCCGGATTACAAATCTTTGTGCTCCTAGGAATCTTTTTTTTTCAGTGTGAATGATATAAATGTTCCTATCAAGGATTTATTTGTTCCTGTTTTTAATTATTACATTGCACAAACATTTAATCACCATTCATAGACAAATTTTTCAGGCAAAATTAAGAATTAGACAACTAGACGTAGATAAAATTATAGGACGTACTAAGACTAGAGGATACAACTTTTTGGAAAACTTCTAAACTTTGGACTAAAAATTGGACCTTTACAAATATCGAAGATATGCCCATCTAACCAAAGCCCTGCTAACCTTTTTTACTGTGATGGAGAGGAGGGGGAATTTGTTCAGAGTTCAGAGGCAAGAGAAATATAGGGGTAAAAAAAAAGGCTTGGTAAAATCATTCAGTCCTCTCAGGTCAAATAATAAATCATCACTCGAGACTCTGGGCAGCGAATCTCACTGATCTGCCTTACTATGAGCTATAATGTGAATGGTGGATAGAGTGGCGAGAGGGGAGGGGAGGAGTGGTGATGGTATAGACTTCTTACCAGTGTTGCCAGATCGAGGGTAAAAAGCCGTATCGTCCCCATTTAAACCAATGTAAAACGTACGGCTTTTTCACCCCAATCTGGCAACACTGCTTCTTACGTTGATTCATATTCCATTTAGTTAGGGGTGTATCGTCTCTCAAACGTAGTCGAGCTCCTCTAAAACCACGTCTGAAAATTCATTCATCGCTTTTTAATAGTGTCGCATCCCTCCCGAGTCCCGAGAGGCCTGCTGAGCGTCCTTTTATGTCCCGTAATTGCTGCGCAAACAATGACCTTTGAAATTGGTTGAGCTCGCAAAAGAATGCGCTGTTCTTCGGCCGTGTAAACATTTTGACACCTGCATGGGAGGTACCATTGAATACAATGTTGCGGCTATTACACCCCTATTTTGTCGTGGGTGATCCTTCATCCTATATATTTGTCTTCAGCGCACAGTCCTATCAAATTGATGGAATTCCAAGCTAAAGGGAAAATAATTTTCAATTGGATCTTCAGCATTCCCTGGTAAAAGTGTTCCATGAATTTCCATATGACCTAAATTTCGTGGGCATTATTTCCGTCACCGAAAAAAATAATTCCTGAATTCTAGTAATATTACCAGAAGCACAGCGATATGTGAACCACAGAAAGTCTAGTACTTTGACCAGAAAATTCTGGTGTTAATACCAGAAAATATGGTTATAGAACAAGAATTTTCAAACACTATGGCACGCTATGGTATACGAACACTAGAGTTTTGGTAATTGTAGTATCCTTTGCACTATGGTTCGCATATCGTCATGCTTCTGGTAATCTTTTTTTTTCATTGATGTAGGTGACTATTATTTTTACATGAAATTACATGGAAATCCTTATGGAATCCCACCAATAGCCTTCAGAATTCCATGAAGTTTTATGGAAAAATAATAATTGCCCACTGAAATAATGCCCATGGAGTTTTGGTCATGGAAATCTATAGAGCACTTTTACCATAGTGGCTCATCTGCAGGGTATCTGCCTCATTTCCCTTTGAATATAAAAATAGATGAGAAAGGATGTAAGGAATACTAAATCATTTACCTCATAGAGTCACTATTGATACTAAACATTCCTTAGGAACGTTTACAGGGGCAACATAGGTGTGATCAAGTAGATGAAATAGCATAATGATGACTGGATATTGAAAACATTAGGAGTGGAGTCGGTAAAAAAATTGGTTGGTCGAATGTTAATGATAATTGGAACACACTATCTACGAATAGGGGACTATTCATAATCTGCCCAATACAGTGAGCATAAACAACTTTTAAGACCATTTTGAGGAACAAAAGAGGTGCGATTAAGCCAAGTAAGAGAGTAACAGTGAGATTGCAAGCTATAATAAAGTACAAGGGTCACTTTTTTGTTGAAGAACCGTCTTAACGCTTTAACTTCCAGGTTACAAAAACAACGCAATATTCGCTTGCTCAAATTGACCAGGTATAGTTAAACATCCCTACACCATAGATTACAATAAATGTGTATGCTTTTGCATACACAATTTATTGAAGACACTCGAGGAAAGACATTATTTTTCAAATGCTAACAATTTGCAGTAGCACCTATCCAGCTAATTTGAATAAAAAACTGGCATTGTATGCAAGGCAAATGTAGTCATGGAAACAAATATACTCGGGCGTGGTATTCAAAGGGTTGAAATGTTTATCAACTTAAAAAATTGAGGCTTTGATGTCCCGATGCAGTATTACTTTTGCCCCAATGTGCGGTAAACCTGGCCAAAAGGCACCCCAACCGCTTTTTCGATTCACGCGTGGGCATAACTTCCAATTCGTAATTACCTTTATTAATGATGAGGGGTGTTCGAACTATTTGTGATCAGATGATAAATGGCAAATTATGTAAAAAGTAAAAATGCCGTGTTCCTCCTTCTCCGTATTTATATCTACCATCTACTACCGATTTTCATCATCACATATACGTTAGCGGGTCTAAGAAATTGTCCTTCTCTCTCTTATCCCACTAGAATGCATGAGTTAGAAAAGGATAGAAGAGGGGGCGAAAATTATGTGACTTCCCCTGAGCTGTGTCCTTTTCTAACGCACGCATTCTAATAAGGAAAGAGAGAGAAGGATAAAGTCCTGAATCCACCAGTGGGGACATATATTGGGGTATTGTGAGGCAACGTTTCCATTTATTCCTTTACAAAGCGTATGTAACTTCGATTTGTGAGTTCATCACCAGTGTCCTTGTATAGGTAGAACGCCTTTGACGATTTCCTGACGACGACGCTTGCGTTTGAAAATGTGTTTATGAGAAATGTAAACAAGTATTGAGAACATCATCCTCTTGAGACTATTTAAGATACAAAATGTTTAGATTCGTACGGATTTGACAAAGGTCAAAGATACCTAGTCAAGGTATGCAATACGCAAAGCACCTTGTGCACGCATGGTAGTTTGTACGTTGCGTATTGCATACCCCGCAGGCGGATTCTTCTGATCGTTTGGACGAAACAAGTAGAGATATAGCGGGAATCAATGGATCCCATCGGTTTAAACGGCGTCACGTGACATATTAGAAGTCGTTCATTGAGTGCTAGAAGTCATTGGTCTGAAAATAACGACTAGAAATGACTTCAAATCTGTCATGTAACACCATTAAAACCAAAGGGATTCATCGATTCCCGCTACCTCGTCTCGTCCAATTGAGTGGAATCAGCCCAAAGAAGTAGAGTTCTAAAAAGATAAATTTGAGCTAGAAAAAATGATGATGGATTATTCCAGCGTTGTGAGAGGGACGGAAACACAATTTTAAAGTTACCTTGTAAAACTCAGTTAATTATTATACGTTTACGATTCTTTATTTCATATCGTTTTAAAACCCCAGAAATGTATGATATTCTACGGCTATTTTGAGTTTTTGGTTGCTTTTTTTCTAATTTTTCCTTCTTTTTTGCTCCCTCTTTACTTGAGCATATCATCAATCATCAAGAGAGGGCGAGGAAAAGAGAAAAATGGAAAAATTAACTTCTTTACATCCGCATGTATGCGCAACGATGAGCGCCTTACAAATGGCGGTTCTTGTAATCTGGCAACCTGTTATTTCCCCGTTTAAACGAATGTAAAACAATCGATTCCTCAAGAGACTATCAACCTTCTCAATTATCGATTGTTTTCCCTTTTGAATGAAAAAATTGCATGGTTGCCATATCGCACAAGCCACTAGCTACTAAAACATGGAACAGAAACAGAATTATGGGCTTTTTCTTTTTCTTTATTTAACGAAAGGACAAACAGTGACTGTTGGCAAACTTCAAAATCGTAAAAATAATTGCTGGCAAAAGCATGATTGGTGAAAGGACTTCAAAAATGTAAAACAATATTGAAAACCAGGCTGTAACAAAGTAATTTAACAAAGTCCTCAGTTTATTCGTTCGTAGACTTTCTATTTATTTGCATCCCTTTTAGTTTCTATGAATTGTCGTCAGAATACTTTTAAACTTTAGGGCTCAAGTCTTAGGGGTCTTAAATCTTAAGTTCTTGTCTGTTTATTTATTTACCTTGGATGTATTTAATTTATTTTCTTCCCATCTTAATCTAAATCCAATCTAAATATTTAATGTAAAAACAATCATACCATTTCATCGTTGTATATATACATCACTTATAAACGTAAATATCTTATCTCTGATGTACAGAACGATATCTAGGAGAAAAAAAAAATAATCAGTTTCAAATTTCAAGCTTTGGATGGTCGTTAGAATAGAACTTGATGACAGCTTTCCGTGTTATAAATTTTTATCAGGTGTGACATATTGCTAATCGTTTAACTTTGCGCGCTCTGCTGAGCGCGTCAGCTAACTCTCAGCGGAAGCAGTTGTTAATAAAGTGGCGGAGTGAGGACCTCATTAACAGAAATTTACCAAGACCTATTAGAATTTCCTAACTTTACGCATAATAAACCGCGATCTGCTCCCTTCCCAACTCACCTCATCCTTTCGAACCAATTTGTTATTTTGGATCTTGGCACTTGCGCAGCGGACGGGTTCTCGGGACCCCTCCTCTCATCCCTTCCACGCCGCTGAAAACGTATGGGCTTCCAAATCGCGACAAATTTTTCGGCAGAGGGGCTCTCTTCAACGCGACGTCTCCTCATTAACTCATTAGTCGCGAGCGGATTGATCCTATCCAACCCTCCACGTCGTTGCCAAATTTTATCATTTCGAAGTCCACCAGCTTCCGATCTTAGATAGAAAGGTGCAATGGAGCTTTTGTATACTTTTGTTACAGCAATCATCTTGGTGTAAAATTGCGTGAAAATCACATTGAGAGCATCAAATATTCTTAAAATCCACTCATAAACCCACAAAAGGCGTTTTAATGAAAGCCGAAGATGGCGGTTGAAAGGGAGAATCAACCCTGCATGCATGCACCGCATGAGCATCAAAAGATCTCCGATGACGGCAATTTATAATCTTGCAGGTTTGAATGTAAACAAACGTCTTACTTCTCCATAGTACTTATACATTTTGTGTCATTCTGCGTGTTTGTATCCGGTAAATTTTACTTTATCATAGTAATCATAAATTGCGTTCTGTGTATCGATTTGACGGAATTCTGAAAAGGAAACGCCGAGCAAGTACCTACTTTGTGGAATGACGTCGTCAGCCATCTTTGCTACTTGTGGTGCAACCGACATTTTAGGCTATCCTTAAAACGCCTTTTGTGGGTTTATGAGTGGATTTTGAGACAATTTGATGCTCTCTATGAGATTTTAATGCGATTTTGCAAGGGATTTATGAATGGGTATGGGTCAACTTAAGGATTATTAGTTGAATTGGCAGCACTGTTACTCACAGCTTACAAGGCGCTCGGCAACTGAATGCCTGTTAGCATGCCGAACTTGACAGCTATTTGTCTCAGACGACTCAATTGCTACTAGCTTCTTACAAAGAAATTAGTTAATCGAACCATAAATTTATCCGTCTCCCCCTTCAACACTTTATCCTTAGTCTACGTCCGATTCTTAGCCTCCAAAGATGCTTGAATTCTTTTTCAGAAATTCTCCTCGTTCCTCTCTCGCTTGAAGCTCAATCCAAGAACAATTAAAGGGGTTCTATTACTCTAGAAACAGCAAACAAGGACATGAAACAAATTCGACAATTTAATTTAAGCTTACACGCATTCCAATCTGTAGGTAATTTTTGTTGTTTACTCTCTTTTGCAATTTGCAAATGTTTCATAACTTAAAGCATTCTAAAAGAAAAGAAAAATGCCTCCCGGCAGGCCGGTAAGACGAAGTAGATTCCATGCTTGGTTAAATCATTTTTTCACAAATTTAAATATAGGTTATCATTTTTGTTGAATTTTTCTTTTTTATTTAATCAGCTGCTCAAAATCCAAATATTATTGTGAAAAAGATTATATTACCAATAGAGAAATGTGTAATCTTTTCAATGCAAGTGAGAAATAAAAGCTAGGTTATATAAGTTTTTCACAAAGTTCAATAAATAGGTTATGTTATGATTTTCTTTGAATTATTCTTTATTTTATCAGCTGTTCAACATTTAAATAAAAATACCCATGAGAAAAAGATTATAGTACCAGAAAAATGTGTAATCTTTGTAACGCTAATGAGGAATAAATCTGAATAAGAGCAGCTGATAAAACAAGAAAATAAATAAATAACGTACCTAAGCAACAGTGTACGTGTAAAACAAAGAAAGAGCAATTATACTAGTACACCATCCTTGTCTTTCACTTGTAAAATCCCATAAGAAACTAAATAGCTTGTAAAACACGTAAAACACAAGGAAAATTCAAGGAAAAGAGCATATGAACTATAAACATCCTCCACGATATATACTAAAATTTACGATACAAAAAAACAATTTCTTCATATAAAAACACTGCCAAAAAACCCGAAAAACACATCGCTATAACTCGCTTACAACGCAAAAAACGAAAAAATGACACGAGTAAAAAAGCTGCGTAACAAAACGGCTAACATAAATTTTCCCAAAAAAAATACTCAAAACAAACACTCCTAAAAATAAACCTCAAAAACACATTTTACGACTCAAACACGGCCCATAACGCGAAAACTAACTGTCGGATTTACACCATCTTCGAACTCATCCAAGAATTAAACCCAACGAATAGTTGAGACAAATTTCAAAAATAAAAACCAAAAATTACGAACAGGATCGTGGGACATAAAAACGGTAAAACTGGCTGAAACATACATATAAACATATATATATATATATATATATATATATATATATATATATATATATATATATATATATATATAATATATATATATATATATATTATATATATATATATATATATATATATATATATATATATAATATATATATATATATATATATATATATATATATATATATATATATATATATATATATATATATATATATATATATATATATATATATATATATATATATATATATATAAAATTTTCAACGAGTGGTATTTTCTCACTCAGGGGACCATGAAACGTGCTCATTTGATAAAATTTCCCGAAAAATCCAACATCGCACCCTCTGCAATAAGTAGATTCTTGGAATCTACTTAAAAGAAAAAGTATATTATTTTGGGAGGGGAATCCAGTGGCGGCTAGTGCTTTTTTGGCAACCGTGTTTTTTGCCATTTGAACTTATGAAAAAGTATCGATTTCTAAGGGATTCTGTGAATCACCTGAATATATCGATTATATTTTAATTAGGTTTAAATGGAGAGAATCCGTTGTTGCCCCACTGTACGAGCCGCCTCTGGGGAAATTCATTACCTTTAAGGTGGATCCTCAGCGTTCAGTTCCATATTCTGCCACCAGAGAAAGATACGATCTTTAAATGGAAAAAATAATGGTAACCGCAAGAAAATGAAAAAAAGGGCTTCGATGGAGCCTCGGAAGCAATCTAAGGAACATTTTAGAACAAACCGTATGCTAAAATGTTATGAAATAAGCGAGAAACTATTGAATTTCGTAAACCCCCTAATTCCAATTCTAATATTGGACTAATCCAATTCTATAATCCAATTCCTTATTGGACGCCATTAGGGGGTTTACGAAATTCAAAAGTTTCTCGCTTATTTCGTAACATTTTAGCATACGGTTTGTACTAAAATGTTCCTTAGATTGCTTCCGAGGCTCCATCGAAGCCCTTTTTTTCATTTTTTTGCGGTTACCATTATTTTTTTCCATTTAAAGATCGTATCTTTCTCTGGTGGCAGAATATGGAACTAAACGCTGAGGATCCACCTTAAATCCTAAATTGGGTCCAGTCACATTGCAAAGGGTACAATATTTGGAAACCTGATTATTTGCTCATTGGAAACATATTTTCCTCGAAACCTATGCAAAATCCAGACAATCAAGAGAAAAAAGAGGGAGGAGGAGGAGGAGGAGAAGGAGGAGGAGAAGAAAAAGAATAATAAGAAGAAGAAGAAGAAGAAGAAGAAGAAGAAGAAGAAGAAGAAGAAGAAGGAAAAAAAAACTATTTCAACTTAACACGAAGAGAAGTTGCCTCATACAAATCGAAAATATTTGAGACTACTGCGACAACAGTGCAGGCAGTGGCGTCAGGTGCAATCAGGCAACGCATGCAACGCATGAGAAAGGTCGAATTATTGGAGGTGCACACTGCACGGTGTACTCTTTTGTATCGATATTTTGCATGGATTTGCCAAATTACACGCGACATTGAGTTGAGAGGATAACTGTATTGTAAGATAAACATATTGAACAAGCAATGACTGTTACCAGAAACTTTTCAGGATTTAACCTATATGTGTTGATTAAGAGTCAAATATTACGATTTATTTAACTTAAAACATTTTGCAAGATTTCAATTCGGCGAAAAATTTATGATTATTATTACAAGAATAAGTAAACACTAAACAGGGATTCGGAGCCGGAGCCACAGTCAAAATTGAAATTTGCACTTCTCCTGGAGAAAACACTGAATAATACTTTCCGAACTGAAATTTATTATTCAATAAGTAATTCAAGATGTTTTAGCACAGACAGAAATTACTTACCCTGATTACAGTCTATGCTAAAACATCTTGAATTTGCAAATTTCAATTTTGACTGCGTGGCTCAGCTCCGGCTCCGGATCCCTGAAAGTATACAGGGTGTCCCAGACCACCCGTGTAGGTACTTTTTCTCAAAAACGGCTGGGAGTAGAGAGCTGAAACAAAAAAGTCAGATGGGGAATTGACCCCAAAGAATTCAATGAAAATATTTTCAAAGCCCCCCGAGGCCCCCCAGGGGGGTTTTGGGGGGGGTTCGAAACACATTTTTCCAATTTTGGCGGGAAAAAGCCTATAAAAGGTACAAAACTAAGTTCAGATTCTGAAAGAGCAACTCATTGCCGACATTTTTACTCCAGTAACTTTTCCAAGAAAACCCCAATTTTTGGGGTTATGGGCCCTTTGGGGGGGAAATTTTCATTCGGCCACTGTGACCACACTATTCAATATTGACAAAAAACTGAAATCCATCTGAAAGAAGAGATAAAGACCTTTCGATTGATGTGCCACATAATACCTAAAAGTGAAAAATTAAGGCCCCCACGTAGATTCCAAAATTTGGGGGTCTTTGGGCCCTCCCGTGTAAAAAAAGTAAAATAGCAAGGTATGGCTTGTGACACATCGATCGAAAGCCCTCAAAGAATAGAATAAGATGACGCAATCCAAAATCGTCTACAATCATTACTTTCAAAATGGCGGCCATTTGAAAATTTTGGGTGTTCAAAGGAAAGTCCTGGGAAAGGAGTCCAAAGATGAACGATACATAGATTAAAAGGCCTTAAAAAAAGCAAACGAATGGCGCAAACCGCAAATCAATCCGCCTCTTCAATCAAAAGTTATGACCGATTGAATCTTAAGCAGCCTTAAATAGGCCTTATTGAGCCCTTTAAGTTTCAATCGGTCATAACTTTTGATTGAAGAGGCGGATTGATTTGCGGTTTGCGCCATTCGTTTGCTTTTTTTAAGGCCTTTTAATCTATGTATCGTTCATCTTTGGACTCCTTTCCCAGGACTTTCCTTTGAACACCCAAAATTTTCAAATGGCCGCCATTTTGAAAGTAATGATTGTAGACGATTTTGGATTGCGTCATCTTATTCTATTCTTTGAGAGCTTTCGATCGATGTGTCACAAGCCATACCTTGCTATTTTACTTTTTTTACACGGGAGGGCCCAAAGACCCCCAAATTTTGGAATCTACGTGGGGGCCTTAATTTTTCACTTTTAGGTATTATGTGGCACATCAATCGAAAGGTCTTTATCTCTTCTTTCAGATGGATTTCAGTTTCTTGTCAATATTGAATAGTGTGGTCACAGTGGCCGAATGAAAATTTCCCCCCCCAAAGGGCCCATAACCCCAAAAATTGGGGTTTTCTTGGAAAAGTTACTGGAGTAAAAATGTCGGCAATGAGTTGTTCTTTCAGAATCTGAACTTAGTTTTGTACCTTTTATAGGCTTTTTCCCGCCAAAATTGGAAAAATGTGTTTCGAACCCCCCCCAAAACCCCCCTGGGGGGCCTCGGGGGGCTTTGAAAATATTTTCATTGAATTCTTTGGGGTCAATTCCCTATCTGACTTTTTTGTTTCAGCTCTCTACTCCCAGCCGTTTTTGAGAAAAAGTACCTACACGGGTGGTCTGGGACACCCTGTATGCAAATAGTGCGCCTTCACATCAACAGCTATGCAATTCGAGCTCCGGAGAGTCGAAATAGTTGCATGCGCATCATACGTTCAATAAAACAATTTTCCTCTGCCACTTGATTGGAGGTTGAAGTCCGAAATGTGTAATTAATTGTCGAATCAGAAGACTCAAACTTATATTATTTTTCCTTCTTCTTTTTCTTCTTTTTGTCCATTAAAGATTAGAGGAATAAAATTCATCCGTTCCTTCACACACCTTTTTCAAATGTACTATCTAAGGAGAAGAAGGATAAGCCTATTTTCTTTCTCCTTTTTGCATTATCATTGATGTTTTAGTGGAAGAGTTTTGAGTCAAAGATAATGAGAAAGTAAGCATATATTATAGTGGTAAAAATTCGGAGGACATTCAATTTCTGCGACTTTCGCTTTGAAGAAAGACAATTCCTCAATTTTGAAGCCACACCGCAGTTCCTTGTAACTTTATTTATATTCCATTCAGTTATAGGATTTTTTTGGTAATTTTCATGCGAATAGTTAAACTAATTCGTGACATAATCTTCATTAAATTGAAGTGCATTCACTCTTCAATATTCTCTAGTAGTTATTAATAGTATTCTTATTTCTTTCAATTTTACAGGTTTGACGAACCATGATTACTTAACAATCATAGCATCGTTAAGATGAATCAATTACTACAAAGCCTAGAGAGCACGAGAGGAACTTAAACAAGTCATAAACCTAGGAAAGAGAGAGGGTGGAGTCGTAGTTAAAAGAGAGGATGGCTCAGACAGAGAAAGACATAAATTTGAGACCGGACAGGGGGAAGTGAGAGAACGGGGGGGGGCGAAGAAGAAGAAAGTGAATCGGAAGAGAAGAAAAACCCATAAATTTAGAGTAAAGGAGTTAATAAGGAGACGCGTGGAAAAGAAATTCAACCGTGAAATTATAAAAAGAGGTCTCTGCTAATTCGGTACCATCAATTTATTTCGGAAATTATCCAGCGCTTCAAGCTGGTTGAAACAACTGCTGCACCGCGGTGCAACCACACACAACCAACATGTACACATTTCAAGCAAAGGTGGATCCAAGAATGCGTCTTTCTCTCCTTTTTCCCATTATAGCGCATGTGTTAGAAAAGGGTGGAAAGAGGGACCATCACGTGATTTTAACCCCTTCTCTCTTATTTTCTAACACATATGCGTTCAAATGGGAGGGGAGGGCAGGAGGGAGAGAGAGAGAGAGAGAGAGGGAGAGAGAGAGAGGGAGAGAGAGAGAGAGAGAGAGAGAGAGAGAGAGAGAGAGAGAGAGAGAGAGAGATGATACAAAATTTTCCGTCCGCCTTTGATGGTTCACGTATTACGAACGTTTCTGGAACGGAGCAAGCCCAAAATTTAATTACAATTAGTGTAAAATGGATTTTAAAAGACCTTGGATAGGGCGAGTCATCTTGGATGAATGAAAAGTATAGGACTGTGTACGCAAACGTTGTCAGATCATTCAATGCATGAGTCGCTCAGTGGATTCAGAAGTGCGTTAAATTCAATGAGCATGTGTTCGGCGGACGTAGGCTTGGTTGCAAGGCTTTTTGCGGTCGTCCCCGGTGCAGGCGCATTTTTGTTTTATCAATGCCTCGCCCATGTCATCGTTGATTGTTGGATCTTCGTTGGTCGCGCTTGCGCAAAATGCAAATTTTTACGTTCCTGTGTATATAATGTGTAGGAGAAGTAGCTCTCTCCACATTTTGACATTATTTTTTAATTATTTTTTTATTTTTTTACATTTTTGAGTTGAAAATGGTTGCGGTTTATGAGCCGAAACGTCCTTACCAAATTTTTCCTCTTTTTTTATCGTGTTTTTGAGCATTTTCCCGTTACACCTGTTTCTTTCTTGTCAAGTCGTTGCTGGTTCGTTTTCCATCTTGTTTCTTTATTAACTTCAAAAGACTAGGATTTTGTTGGGAGAGTGGGTTTGCACTATGCGCATGAAGTTTAGCAACTTAATTTTACAGTCACAGACAAAAAGCATTTCAAAAGACTCCTCGAAGTAGACTACCAACAATAATCGCAGGTGGTCTACCTAATCCAAAATCTACAAAAAAAAAAAAAAAAAAAAAAAAAAAAAAAAAACCATTTACCTTACACAAATAGGAGTTTTTTTTGCCCCTATACCTGAAAGTGTGGTAAATTTTTCCACGGTATGGTAAACTTTACCAGATATTAGGTAGAACAATAAATTTCAACTACCTCATCTTATTACAAAGTAACGATGCGTTTACGTTGCTCGGGTCTACTATTATTTCTTTTTTCGACTCAGGCTCGTTTGATTTTTAATGAGAAAAGTGAAGAAACGCAACATGTTTATTTTGAATTTTCGACGCCTCATTTGGCAACTGCGGAGGGAGGAGAGCTGCTGAGAAAAGGATTGATTAATAAAAGAAGCGCGTAAGCAGAGGATAGGCGGTGAAACTGAAACAGTGGTCGCGATCGCAGTGTCGCGCATCAAAGTGCCGAAGTCGTGTAAGGGCGAAACCCATTTGTCAACAAGCCACGCATCGGGTAATTTCGCGGCGCACAGAGAAAACCAAAAAGTTTTAATCTGGATTAACCCTCTACTGCACTGTGTGACTATCATAAGTCACACACCACTTTTTTGTGTTTTTAAATTTAAAATTGGCGCCAAATTGTTGTGGGTCATTATAACTTATTAGTCACAAATATGGTGGATCTGAAAAAAAAAAAAAAAATGCATAGTGGGGGTATAGAGGCATCCAACATAATTTTTTCCACTCCGAAAAGTTGACCATGAGTAATCTGTGGGAAGGAGGTACTAACATTCGGACTTTGTTTTAGGTAGGTAAAAATGGCTTGCTGGCTTTCAAGAAAATGTTCTATGATTGGTTGGATGATTTACTGTGGAAATATCATTAGTAGAAAGAAAAAGTCACACTTTTCCCTTTTTTTTGTCATCAAAATATATGATAGTGACTTATTAGTCACAATCCTTTTAGGGGTAGAAATTTAGGGTTTGGAGGGTCAACTCGAAAAGAGGCCAAAGACGTGCCTTTTTGAATGCCAAGATCTATAACATAAATTTTTTTTGACGAATTTGGAAGACCTTCAGAAAATGGGTGCAGTAGAAGGTTAAGACTTTATAATGCAGAACGGTTAGGAGGTTGATGGTTGGGCGGTGGCGGGGGGGGGGGGGAGTGTTGAAAACAGGATTTTGCTTGGTCCTCTTCATACTGCGTCTCAAAAGAGTAACCAAGTTGGGTGCTAGGAGAGTTCGATATCAGGTAATCGTGTTTTGAGATAAAAGCGTTTAATTTTATTCGAATGTTATTGCGTATAAATACAAAAAGCTTGCGTTGAATTCAAATAGCACCACTTACGTTAGATCGGAAGGAGGTGGGATTTTCTTTTAGAACTACTTAATGATCTTATAGTTAAAATAATAAGGAGTGGTACTAATATGTTTGAGTGTTGGTAACCCAACGGAAAATGTTTTATTTTCTTCGTATCCGCAGTCAAATCGCAGCTCTGAGGGTCGATTCCGCTCTTTTGAACGGCACGTATATACGGTCCGGCACGAGACGAGAAAGTGATGAATCGATGAATCCAATTCGATTAGCCGGGAACACGTGACTATGATATTTAGATATAGAGTCGTTCAAGTGGTTTGTCTCCGTTTTAAATCCTATATGATATAAATTGATTTCCGATGTTTCGTCTTGTGTCGTCCAAAAAAGGGGAATCTGCCCGTAGCTTTGGCAAGTACCACCAGTGAAATCATTAAACAATTTCAAGCTACCAAAGAAATGAACATTTTCGGTCAAAAGACATTTGAGTTTCTGCAAATGTTAACAATAAACGGACAGTAACTAAATCATTGAAACTAAGTACCTACCTTTTCAGATACAAAAAGGTCATTGACCTGTGGCGGAATGACAAGTGGCAGAATAACTTTTTCGATTGATGGTATGTTATATTTGCAAAACATCAATGTACTTGACATAAATATCTATTTGTTTGGCGGCTTGAACGGGTCTGTTGCCATTTTTTTCTACTGTAAATACAAAGAGGATCAACACTACGGTAAAATAAGAACTGAAAAATAAAGTCAGCATGAAAAAGTTCCTAAATTTACAAAGTCAATTAGTGTGTTTAAAAAATTCCAAGATGGCTGTCAAAAAGCGAGTCTCAATGAAGGAGTGCCATATAATTTGTCTGCGACTCCTTATGATGGATCTCTTTCCTCAGCATAGAGAAAACTGCAATTAGAGAGAGAGAGAGAGAGAGAGCTAATTTAACGCGACTCGTTATACCGACCCTGATAAAAATGACGACTAAGTTTGTATTCCAAAAAAGACTGCAGCCATGGTTGGCCAACTAATTTTGCAGTCATTCTTGGAACAGTCGTATACTTAGTCGTCATATCGTCGTCATTTTTACCAAGATACGGCAGTCATCTTAGAGTTTCATTTAAACACACCCATTGAATTTATGAGTAAAGGTGCTCGTTGCAGTGGCGAAGCGTGACATTTGGTAACAATGTATTTTCTCCATTTAAGTTCACCAAAAAAGTCGAACGCTCGAGTCATCAGTTGTGACCAGGCATTTCGACCTTTCTAATGTATTTTAATGGGGGGAAAGGATCGTTGCCAAATCGCACGCCTCGCCGCGCCACTGCCTCGTTGATGTTCTTAGAGTTATTTTCAATTTTTTTTTTACTATAGAAATGACCCTCTTTATTATTACTACGGCAACATTTTTAAACCCATAAAGTCACCCACACGCTTTTCCAAACTGTTCGTTGAATTAAGTGTACCTTGTTTTAACGCTTTCAGTGCTGACTTATCAAGAGTATAGTTTCACAAATCTTTGACCTGAACTATTGGATAGAATGATTTTTTCCGCTGTATGTATGTAGTTGCATGTGCATGTCAATTTTTTTGAAATTTCATAGGAGCCCATGGTAAGAAAAAGTTTCCCTCACGAGAATATGATGGAGCAAAAGGGTTGAAACATTTTTGCATTGTTGTTATTGTGCGCCGCGCCATGATTCCTCACATATGTGTCACGTGATTCAACCCTCACTTCACCCTGCGGCTCTCGATCAAACCCTGAGACTGCGGCCACAGCCGCAGCCGTCGCCTCTCTGTCTAGCAAAGTTAAAAACGGAAGGATGAGGAAGAATTGAGGAAGAGGGGAGGGGGGGATATGCCTATATATTCGAAGCAGTCTTCGGAAGATGTGCTCGTAAAACGTGAGGTGTGCTTGTCCGAAAGAATCCTAATTCGACTTAAATGCTGATTTTTTAAAGAAAGAACGCACCTGATGTTTCTTGTGCCGTTCGCTCGGAGACCGCCTCTATTGCCAGACCACAAAATACTTCGCCTCCGTGACGTCGAGTTAAACAGTAAATTGCCCGGTTATCGCTGCTGAAATTGCGGAACTCCTCTTTCTAAATTGACTGTCAGGAGTGTCAAGTCTTTAAGTTACAGCGTTTTGCAGTCCAACTGCGTGGGGTGTTTAACTGTTTCAGAAGTGAAGCTCGCGTCTTCATTCAGGAATTTGTTTTGCTTTCTTTTTGGCCCCATTGAATGTGTGTGTGTGTGGGGAGAACATAGAGAAAAGGGCGAAAGTCGAGTGAAGGCTCATTCACGTATTCTTTATTAATACCTGTGTTCAAGGATAAAAGAAACAAGAAATCCTGCGGAACCGTCAATGCGCTTAGACTCCTAGAATGATACGTGTTGGTCTGAAGGATGAAAAAAGTAAATAATTTACTCACTAATTTTTTGGAAGCTGGAATTTCTTACGCACTGGAAAAGGCGCATTTTTGCTGAGCATTTTGAAGCATAATGGGGCTCTTGCAAACTTTTGCTGTCAACATATGAATAGTCCAATCTAATGTAAGTACCAGCGAAAATCACGAAAATCACACTGAGAATGTCTTAAAATTCAGTAATAAACTCGCATTCCTGCTAAAACGGCAAGTTCGTAATGGCAGTTCAACGCAGGTATCATAGGAGATTCCTGTCTATTATGTCACTTTCTCTACGGAAACACATAGATAAGTCTCAAATAAGATATAGGAATCTCCCATGATACCTGCGTCGCGTCCCTTCGCCATTCAGCCCGATTCTGAGCGTAAATTTTGTGATTTTTAGTACACTCATTGTCATTTTTACCGGTTTTTATGCTAGAATCAAGTCTTCAATACCCTGTAGCAAAAGTTTGCAAGAGCCCCATTCAAACTTATTAATGGTAAACTGTGAAGGTATATACTGTTGCACTATTTTATCTTCTGTGAGCTCAATTTAGCAGAATTAACTACGGGTATGTTCTATGTAGTAGACTGAGGATACAAGGAATCAGAAAAGCCGTTTTAAGCCAAAAGGGTGGATGTTGAACATCCGCCCTTTCGACGGATCAGTCCTCAATTTCACATCAATTTATCACTTATAAACTTTCAAGACCAATCTTAATCAAAGATAACCCTCTTAACAAGTAACTTAAACCCAGAAATGTCACTTGAAAGTTTTAAATTACCCTTTAAACATAGAAAACATTGTTTTTTCACTGATTTTGGTCACTTTTTTCGATCTTAGACTATATAGTGAGTTGTGCTTTGTAATTTGCATTGATCTATTTCTCACAGTGCCAGCTCATTATTTTGAATGCATGAAGAGCCTTCAACACAGATGTAGGTATACAGATTACTTCTGATCATTCCTACGAAAATACTTTTTCATCATCTTTTTGAATACCGCAAAATACTGACATTTTTTCTGGCACGATTCATTTTTTTGGAGAAAAGAAAAAAAGGAAGAAAGAAAGAAAAAAAAAACCCACTCAAAATTAATTTCAGAGACGTGGTTACACTAGGAATCCTATAGTTTGAAAGTGAATTTGGATCTATTTATCTTTATTTTTCCAACCCATTTATTCACTTTGTTTACAACCAAAATAAATAATTAAATATGGATCCATGCCCATGGATCCATCAGTTTCGATCCTAACTTTATTTTTCCATTCTTCCATTCTTTCTTATTCACACATATTTATTCAGTTTTGATTATAAGAAATTATTTTTCGAAAGAGCGTGAAAAATAACAAGAAAGTTTTGTTAAAACCTCGAATTCGTCAAGAAATGGATTTAATCCAGTTTGGATCCTACTTGCTTTACTTATTGTCAACATTTGCAAAATAAAGCAGCGGCAAGCGCCTTCAATTATTGATGTAGGCAAAAACGAGTACCTTCAAAATGAAATTAACAGCCTCTACTATAGTTGATATTATTATTACGAAAGAATTGTGGCAGCTATTAAATGGTTTGCTGTTTTAAGTAAATTCTTGTAGTATGTTTAGGGATTCCTTTTGACTATAAATCTTGGTGAATCCGAGATGGTAAAGGAGGAACCAGAAGCAAGACGAGTGAACTTCTGAGGCAACAAAAATGAACAGAGCGCCTTCAAAATCCTCTATAAGCAAAACCAACGCAGAAAGTAATTGAAAAGTGATTTTCAAAGCTTCTATTACAGTACGTTTATTTGAATGAATATTAAGTACAAAATTACTTGAAAGATAGAAGTTGAATCGCTTTTAACGCTCCATTTTTGATCTAAAGAGTTTCGCTTTCTCTACGCCTAAATGATGTGGACGGAAAAAGAAGAAAAAAAAAAGAAAAATTAAAATAACAATTTATAATTTACTATTCCACCTCTTTCGTTGAAGTGAGGAGGAGGAGGAGGAAGAATGGGGGAAAAAGGGGGCGGTAAGGAGGGGAACAAAAATACCCGCACGCGTCGCTAATGTCACCCATAATATTTTGCAATCGGACCCGTGTTTAATTATTTTGTTTTTATTTCCATCCACGGGTTAGCTTTGAATGAGCAAATTTTAATATTCGCCGGTTATTAGAGGCAGAAGGAGCATGTTGTCAAGTTTAGTAGCATATTCGGGGATCGAGGCGCTTCAGTTCTTGACAAAGGCAGCTTGTGCAATTTGGCAACAACGGAAATCCCATTTACTTTGAGCACAATAATCGATTCCTGGCGAGGTTCTCTGTGACTATCATCGTATCGATATTTTACATAGATTTAAAGGACAAAAAGCTTAGATGCTCGATTATACGAGTATTACGAGTCGCCGCTTATTCATGAAAGCTTTTTCTGTGAAAGGAATAAAACATCGAACCGTGGGTAATTACTACCAGAAAATACGACTGTGTGGACTCAAAAATCATCTGAAAAACATGAATAAAAATTACCCTTTCGCCCATCACCTCCAAAAGTCAATGTGACTTTTTGTCTTCATCATACTGATTCATTATGGTTATCGTTTCGGATTGCTCAGTTTGGGATGGCAATTATGGCGGTTTCGGGAACAAGGTGGTTTGATCTTTAGCAAAAATCAACATTGGTCTATAGAGTAGGGCAGTTGCAAGGGTCTGAATTGTTGCGTTTTTTTATAAAGAAAATGAAAGTACTTGATAAGCTGAGCACAAAGATGCCTTTGGTTTCTAATTGCGTCCCATTGTTCCGAAGATGCAATTTTGGCCCAAAATACATTGTGTTAAATGGGGATTTCGCGTAGTGACGTCACTAAGCCCACCATTTTTCCAAACTTTACACGTGTGTATCTTCAAAACCAGGACACTTAGAAAAAAACCAAAGGCACCATTGTTCTCAGCTCATCAAATACTATTATTTTCTTTGTGCAAAACACACAATTTCAGACCCTAGCAACTGCCTCATTGGCATTTCTCGCGAAGGGCAAACCTGATTTCACGGCTCCCGATCGCAAACACTGCCTCAATTCATCGATATTTTGCAAAGAGGTGTAACTCAATTGAAAGTTTCAACATCTCTCATCATGCAGCTCCTTTCCTCAGTGGCAAACCAATCAGCCAATTTTCATGAAACTTTTGTGTGGCATTTTTCAGGTGTCGCAAGCAAAATTTTGGAAAAGTAAATTAAAAAATAAATCATTGTAAATTAAGTAAATTTACACTTTTTCCGCTCCTTCAGAAATGAAATAATGATGCGAGATTTTGAGACATTGTATTGAGTTACGCCTCTTTGTAAAACACCAACGAATTTTGCTTTAAGGGGTTCATAACGCGTGAAGCTTTAATGGTCCCTTCACTGGCGAATTCAGAAAAATGTCCTTCTCTCTCTTCGCCCATTTGAACGCGTGTGATAGAAAAAGACAGCTCAGCGGTAGTCACTTGACATTCGCCCACCCCTCTATCCTTTTCTAACTGATGCATTCAAACGGGCAGCTAGAGAGAAAAGGACGATCTCTTAGATCCACCAGTGGGTCCCTTTCCACTTTAGCGGTGCTGTCCCACGAGAGGATAATGAAACCGTTTAGAAAATGTAATTGTTGGTGTTTATTTGTCTTTCGGGGTCGGGGAGAGTGGCACTGAGGGACGGGGTGGTGAGGAGGGAGGGACAGAAGTCAAAAAGGGAGGGAGCTTTTGCGTTTAACCGAGTTATCTGTAACTTTGGCTCCGCAATCTTCCTCTCAGTGGGAGTTCCTTTTACTACCCACTTTATAAACCTAGGGACTTTTTATGGTGGACGCAGATCAATTTTCGGAGTCCTCCCGCACAAAAGTAATCACCGACGCGACGCTTCATGAGAATGGCTTCGCTCAAGAAAAAATAATAATAATAAAAATAAAAAACAAACAAATCACGAAAAAAGAATGTACTCGTACATGGCCCAAAATTTTGGTTTGCACGGACGGTTCTCCGATTAACGAGAAAGTTGCAAATCCTCACTCCTGATAGGTCAGTTGAATAGTTTCGAGTCATTGACTGGACTGTTCGTCCGTGAAGTTGCGGCTCTAAATGGATTTCGATGCTTCAATGATATTTCAACAGAAAATAGTGACAAGAATCGATTCCTAGGGTTTCAATAGTTGCACTTTCAAACAGTGGCGTAACTAGGCATACATGCGCCCCCCCCCCGCAAAAAATAGAGCTGCGCCCCCCCAATCATCTTCTATCCCTTCCCCATCCCACCCCTCTCCACTCCAATCCTTACCGGCTTATGACCCCGGGGCTATATAGAACATATGCTCCGACGAAAGAAAAGTACGAATCATTTTTTTTTTTTTTTTTTTTTTTTTAAATAAAAAATCGAATACCCGTTCTTTCAAAACTTTTTCTTTTGTGCCTTAATTGTTGCGAATTCGTCAATAAGTCTTCCAAAATCCATCTCTTTGTGTGTCTTTGGCCCTTCTTGCTTGAATGCTGAGCATCGCAAATAAGCTTAAGTCGCTTGAGAGACGGTGTTGACTCATTGTACTCACGTCCTCTAGAGGTGGTTTTAGAAGTGTAGGCGCACCTAGACCGATAATCTTTGGAATTTTCAACATAATTTCTCTTGTTTCAAAATGAAAATGAATGAAAAGGAATTAGAGCTTTAGCTTTTCACTGAGGAACACTTTAAAATTAAAATGTCAAAGTCGAAAACAAGTTTTGTTTAGTTTTGAAGAAATGAAAATTGAAAAGACGCCAAAGATTATGGTCTAGGTGCGCCTACACTTCTGAAACGAGCTCTACGTACGTCATCTTCGTCCCTGTTTTCCTATGTTTTAATGTTCTTCTCTTTATATATTTTTCTTCTTTTCTTCCTTCTTCTCTTCTTTTCCTTTCCTTCTTTTCCTTTTCTTCCTTCGCCCCGTATTTTCCTCCTCTCTCTTTGCGCCCACCGACGCCTTGCGCCTCCCCGCAATTGCGGGGGCTGAGGGGGCTATTGTTACGCCACTGCTTTCAAATCATGGATTCTTTTGCGTAGGTTCATGTACACGGGGAAAGAAAACATATTCGACTGTTCACAAACCACCACTTCGTCCGGTACGAAATAAAACTTTGAGTCATGACCTACGCACGTATACTCTTCGATAACCCTGCAAATCAGATTGAATGCTCAATAGCATAAGTTCAGAAAGTTTTATTCATCAAACTAATACTTTCGGTTTCGATGATATGCGTATTTTGATCGATGTATTTTTATAAGGTCTTCCTCTGACTTTTGCCCGGTTTTTAAAGAAAAGAGTTAAAGAGTAACATCAAAAAGAAGTGATAACAATAAATATGTAGACGATGTAGTCAATAGATGATCAAAAACAAATTTGCCATTTTTCAGAGAATGGAGCTGTTGCAAACTTTTGCTACATGCTTGATAATATAGTCCAATGCGGGGTAAAACCCTGTAAAAATAACGATTAGCACAATGAAAGATCACGAAATCCACTTTGAAACTCATAAAATGCTTTAAAACGCGAGACCGTAATGGCGGCAGTCGCCGCCCACATCTTATGGCAATTGTATGTTTCTTCTTCTTATTGTGTGGTGTTGCGAGAGCACCTCCTGTAGGTGGAGCTGATTGAAGATAGGGAAACCCAACGTAATCAGTGGCAACGGCCGCCATTACAGTCTTGCGTTTGAATGCATTTTATGAGTTTGGAAGTGGATTTCGTGATTTTTTAGCGCGTTATTTTTAAAGGGTTTTACCCCTTTATCAACTACATATTAATAAGCCTGTAGCAAAAGTTTGCAACAGCTCCATTATCCGATTTTTCCCTTTGACTTAATGTGAAAGTTGGTAATTTATAGTCGGTTTAGTTGGTTTGGCTGGCAAAATTGATCAAAAATAATACCTGTCCTGCCCTATGCTTTGCTAAATTTCGGGCTTTGGAGACTATAAATATTCTGCGTCGACAAAATCTATTTACCAAAAAGCAAAGAAAACTGTAATTTCTTTAAAATACATTTTAATTTATTCTCAAAGAAAGGAGAACTTACAGTCTAATTTGTACCAAACTTAACATGGCACCGAGCAACTTTTAACGGACACAGTTTAGAACATACTTGTTTCGTTCGAAGTTGTACCAAGATAAAATGCTTTAAAAATAAATTATAAACCCTGGGCAAAAGAAAAAAATCACGCAAAGGATTTGAAGCTGCAATAAAAAGTGTGTGCTTTCCTTCATTGGAAGGTTAAGCAGCTGGGGACCATCAGTTTCGATCCTAACTTTATTTTTCCATTCTTCCATTCTTTCATATTCACACATATTTATTCAGTTTTGATTATAAGAAATTATTTTTCGAAAGAGCGTGAAAAATAACAAGAAAGTTTTGTTAAAACCTCGAATTCGTCAAGAAATGGATTTAATCCAGTTTGGATCCTACTTGCTTTACTTATTGTCAACATTTGCAAAATAAAGCAGCGGCAAGCGCCTTCAATTATTGATGTAGGCAAAAACGAGTACCTTCAAAATGAAATTAACAGCCTCTACTATAGTTGATATTATTATTACGAAAGAATTGTGGCAGCTATTAAATGGTTTGCTGTTTTAAGTAAATTCTTGTAGTATGTTTAGGGATTCCTTTTGACTATAAATCTTGGTGAATCCGAGATGGTAAAGGAGGAACCAGAAGCAAGACGAGTGAACTTCTGAGGCAACAAAAATGAACAGAGCGCCTTCAAAATCCTCTATAAGCAAAACCAACGCAGAAAGTAATTGAAAAGTGATTTTCAAAGCTTCTATTACAGTACGTTTATTTGAATGAATATTAAGTACAAAATTACTTGAAAGATAGAAGTTGAATCGCTTTTAACGCTCCATTTTTGATCTAAAGAGTTTCGCTTTCTCTACGCCTAAATGATGTGGACGGAAAAAGAAGAAAAAGAAAAGAAAAATTAAAATAACAATTTATAATTTACTATTCCACCTCTTTCGTTGAAGTGAGGAGGAGGAGGAGGAAGAATGGGGGAAAAAGGGGGCGGTAAGGAGGGGAACAAAAATACCCGCACGCGTCGCTAATGTCACCCATAATATTTTGCAATCGGACCCGTGTTTAATTATTTTGTTTTTATTTCCATCCACGGGTTAGCTTTGAATGAGCAAATTTTAATATTCGCCGGTTATTAGAGGCAGAAGGAGCATGTTGTCAAGTTTAGTAGCATATTCGGGGATCGAGGCGCTTCAGTTCTTGACAAAGGCAGCTTGTGCAATTTGGCAACAACGGAAATCCCATTTACTTTGAGCACAATAATCGATTCCTGGCGAGGTTCTCTGTGACTATCATCGTATCGATATTTTACATAGATTTAAAGGACAAAAAGCTTAGATGCTCGATTATACGAGTATTACGAGTCGCCGCTTATTCATGAAAGCTTTTTCTGTGAAAGGAATAAAACATCGAACCGTGGGTAATTACTACCAGAAAATACGACTGTGTGGACTCAAAAATCATCTGAAAAACATGAATAAAAATTACCCTTTCGCCCATCACCTCCAAAAGTCAATGTGACTTTTTGTCTTCATCATACTGATTCATTATGGTTATCGTTTCGGATTGCTCAGTTTGGGATGGCAATTATGGCGGTTTCGGGAACAAGGTGGTTTGATCTTTAGCAAAAATCAACATTGGTCTATAGAGTAGGGCAGTTGCAAGGGTCTGAATTGTTGCGTTTTTTTATAAAGAAAATGAAAGTACTTGATAAGCTGAGCACAAAGATGCCTTTGGTTTCTAATTGCGTCCCATTGTTCCGAAGATGCAATTTTGGCCCAAAATACATTGTGTTAAATGGGGATTTCGCGTAGTGACGTCACTAAGCCCACCATTTTTCCAAACTTTACACGTGTGTATCTTCAAAACCAGGACACTTAGAAAAAAACCAAAGGCACCATTGTTCTCAGCTCATCAAATACTATTATTTTCTTTGTGCAAAACACACAATTTCAGACCCTAGCAACTGCCTCATTGGCATTTCTCGCGAAGGGCAAACCTGATTTCACGGCTCCCGATCGCAAACACTGCCTCAATTCATCGATATTTTGCAAAGAGGTGTAACTCAATTGAAAGTTTCAACATCTCTCATCATGCAGCTCCTTTCCTCAGTGGCAAACCAATCAGCCAATTTTCATGAAACTTTTGTGTGGCATTTTTCAGGTGTCGCAAGCAAAATTTTGGAAAAGTAAATTAAAAAATAAATCATTGTAAATTAAGTAAATTTACACTTTTTCCGCTCCTTCAGAAATGAAATAATGATGCGAGATTTTGAGACATTGTATTGAGTTACGCCTCTTTGTAAAACACCAACGAATTTTGCTTTAAGGGGTTCATAACGCGTGAAGCTTTAATGGTCCCTTCACTGGCGAATTCAGAAAAATGTCCTTCTCTCTCTTCGCCCATTTGAACGCGTGTGATAGAAAAAGACAGCTCAGCGGTAGTCACTTGACATTCGCCCACCCCTCTATCCTTTTCTAACTGATGCATTCAAACGGGCAGCTAGAGAGAAAAGGACGATCTCTTAGATCCACCAGTGGGTCCCTTTCCACTTTAGCGGTGCTGTCCCACGAGAGGATAATGAAACCGTTTAGAAAATGTAATTGTTGGTGTTTATTTGTCTTTCGGGGTCGGGGAGAGTGGCACTGAGGGACGGGGTGGTGAGGAGGGAGGGACAGAAGTCAAAAAGGGAGGGAGCTTTTGCGTTTAACCGAGTTATCTGTAACTTTGGCTCCGCAATCTTCCTCTCAGTGGGAGTTCCTTTTACTACCCACTTTATAAACCTAGGGACTTTTTATGGTGGACGCAGATCAATTTTCGGAGTCCTCCCGCACAAAAGTAATCACCGACGCGACGCTTCATGAGAATGGCTTCGCTCAAGAAAAAATAATAATAATAAAAATAAAAAACAAACAAATCACGAAAAAAGAATGTACTCGTACATGGCCCAAAATTTTGGTTTGCACGGACGGTTCTCCGATTAACGAGAAAGTTGCAAATCCTCACTCCTGATAGGTCAGTTGAATAGTTTCGAGTCATTGACTGGACTGTTCGTCCGTGAAGTTGCGGCTCTAAATGGATTTCGATGCTTCAATGATATTTCAACAGAAAATAGTGACAAGAATCGATTCCTAGGGTTTCAATAGTTGCACTTTCAAACAGTGGCGTAACTAGGCATACATGCGCCCCCCCCCGCAAAAAATAGAGCTGCGCCCCCCCAATCATCTTCTATCCCTTCCCCATCCCACCCCTCTCCACTCCAATCCTTACCGGCTTATGACCCCGGGGCTATATAGAACATATGCTCCGACGAAAGAAAAGTACGAATCATTTTTTTTTTTTTTTTTTTTTTTTTAAATAAAAAATCGAATACCCGTTCTTTCAAAACTTTTTCTTTTGTGCCTTAATTGTTGCGAATTCGTCAATAAGTCTTCCAAAATCCATCTCTTTGTGTGTCTTTGGCCCTTCTTGCTTGAATGCTGAGCATCGCAAATAAGCTTAAGTCGCTTGAGAGACGGTGTTGACTCATTGTACTCACGTCCTCTAGAGGTGGTTTTAGAAGTGTAGGCGCACCTAGACCGATAATCTTTGGAATTTTCAACATAATTTCTCTTGTTTCAAAATGAAAATGAATGAAAAGGAATTAGAGCTTTAGCTTTTCACTGAGGAACACTTTAAAATTAAAATGTCAAAGTCGAAAACAAGTTTTGTTTAGTTTTGAAGAAATGAAAATTGAAAAGACGCCAAAGATTATGGTCTAGGTGCGCCTACACTTCTGAAACGAGCTCTACGTACGTCATCTTCGTCCCTGTTTTCCTATGTTTTAATGTTCTTCTCTTTATATATTTTTCTTCTTTTCTTCCTTCTTCTCTTCTTTTCCTTTCCTTCTTTTCCTTTTCTTCCTTCGCCCCGTATTTTCCTCCTCTCTCTTTGCGCCCACCGACGCCTTGCGCCTCCCCGCAATTGCGGGGGCTGAGGGGGCTATTGTTACGCCACTGCTTTCAAATCATGGATTCTTTTGCGTAGGTTCATGTACACGGGGAAAGAAAACATATTCGACTGTTCACAAACCACCACTTCGTCCGGTACGAAATAAAACTTTGAGTCATGACCTACGCACGTATACTCTTCGATAACCCTGCAAATCAGATTGAATGCTCAATAGCATAAGTTCAGAAAGTTTTATTCATCAAACTAATACTTTCGGTTTCGATGATATGCGTATTTTGATCGATGTATTTTTATAAGGTCTTCCTCTGACTTTTGCCCGGTTTTTAAAGAAAAGAGTTAAAGAGTAACATCAAAAAGAAGTGATAACAATAAATATGTAGACGATGTAGTCAATAGATGATCAAAAACAAATTTGCCATTTTTCAGAGAATGGAGCTGTTGCAAACTTTTGCTACATGCTTGATAATATAGTCCAATGCGGGGTAAAACCCTGTAAAAATAACGATTAGCACAATGAAAGATCACGAAATCCACTTTGAAACTCATAAAATGCTTTAAAACGCGAGACCGTAATGGCGGCAGTCGCCGCCCACATCTTATGGCAATTGTATGTTTCTTCTTCTTATTGTGTGGTGTTGCGAGAGCACCTCCTGTAGGTGGAGCTGATTGAAGATAGGGAAACCCAACGTAATCAGTGGCAACGGCCGCCATTACAGTCTTGCGTTTGAATGCATTTTATGAGTTTGGAAGTGGATTTCGTGATTTTTTAGCGCGTTATTTTTAAAGGGTTTTACCCCTTTATCAACTACATATTAATAAGCCTGTAGCAAAAGTTTGCAACAGCTCCATTATCCGATTTTTCCCCTTTGACTTAATGTGAAAGTTGGTAATTTATAGTCGGTTTAGTTGGTTTGGCTGGCAAAATTGATCAAAAATAATACCTGTCCTGCCCTATGCTTTGCTAAATTTCGGGCTTTGGAGACTATAAATATTCTGCGTCGACAAAATCTATTTACCAAAAAGCAAAGAAAACTGTAATTTCTTTAAAATACATTTTAATTTATTCTCAAAGAAAGGAGAACTTACAGTCTAATTTGTACCAAACTTAACATGGCACCGAGCAACTTTTAACGGACACAGTTTAGAACATACTTGTTTCGTTCGAAGTTGTACCAAGATAAAATGCTTTAAAAATAAATTATAAACCCTGGGCAAAAGAAAAAAATCACGCAAAGGATTTGAAGCTGCAATAAAAAGTGTGTGCTTTCCTTCTTTGGGAAAGGTTAAGCAGCTGGGGACCATCAGTTTCGATCCAACTTTATTTTTCCATTCTTCCATTCTTTCATATTCACACATATTTATTCAGTTTGATTATAAGAAATTATTTTTCGAAAGAGCGTGAAAAATAACAAAAAAGTTTTGTTAAAACCTCGAATTCGTCAAGAAATGGATTTAATCCAGTTTGGATCCTACTTGCTTTACTTATTGTCAACATTTGCAAAATAAAGCAGCGGCAAGCGCCTTCAATTATTGATGTAGGCAAAAACGAGTACCTTCAAAATGAAATTAACAGCCTCTACTATAGTTGATATTATTATTACGAAAGAATTGTGGCAGCTATTAAATGGTTTGCTGTTTTAAGTAAAATTTTTGTAGTATGTTTAGGGATTCCTTTTGACTATAAATCTTGGTGAATCCGAGATGGTAAAGGAGGAACCAGAAGCAAGACGAGTGAACTTCTGAGGCAACAAAAATGAACAGAGCGCCTTCAAAATCCTCTATAAGCAAAACCAACGCAGAAAGTAATTGAAAAGTGATTTTTAAAGCTTCTATTACAGTACGTTTATTTGAATGAATATTAAGTACAAAATTACTTGAAAGATAGAAGTTGAATCGCTTTTAACGCTCCATTTTTGATCTAAAGAGTTTCGCTTTCTCTACGCCTAAATGATGGGACGGAAAAAAAAGAAAAAAAAAAGAAAAATTAAAATAACAATTTATAATTTACTATTCCACCTCTTTCGTTGAAGTGAGGAGGAGGAGGAGGAAGAATGGGGGGAAAAAGGGGGCGGTAAGGAGGGGAACAAAAAAACCCCCACGCGTCGCTAATGTCACCCATAATATTTTGCAATCGGACCCGTGTTTAATTATTTTTTTTTTATTTCCATCCACGGGGTTTGCTTTGAATGAGCAAATTTTAATATTCGCCGGTTATTAGAGGGGAAAAGGGGCATGTTGTCAAGTTTAGTAGCATATTCGGGGATCGAGGCGCTTCAGTTCTTGACAAAGGCAGCTTGTGCAATTTGGCAACAACGGAAATCCCATTTACTTTGAGCACAATAATCGATTCCTGGCGAGGTTCTCTGTGACTATCATCGTATCGATATTTTACATAGATTTAAAGGACAAAAAGCTTAGATGCTCGATTATACGAGTATTACGAGTCGCCCCTTATTCATGAAAGCTTTTTCTGTGAAAGGAATAAAACATCGAACCGTGGGTAATTACTACCAGAAAAAACGACTGTGTGGACTCAAAAATCATCTGAAAAACATGAATAAAAATTACCCTTTCGCCCATCACCTCCAAAAATCAATGTGACTTTTTGTCTTCATCATACTGATTCATTATGGTTATCGTTTCGGATTGCTCAGTTTGGGATGGCAATTATGGCGGTTTCGGGAACAAGGTGGTTTGATCTTTAGCAAAAATCAACATTGGTCTATAGAGTAGGGCAGTTGCAAGGGTCTGAATTGTTGCGTTTTTTTATAAAGAAAATGAAAGTACTTGATAAGCTGAGCACAAAGATGCCTTTGGTTTCTAATTGCGTCCCATTGTTCCGAAGATGCAATTTTGGCCCAAAATACATTGTGTTAAATGGGGATTTCGCGTAGTGACGTCACTAAGCCCACCATTTTTCCAAACTTTACACGTGTGTATCTTCAAAACCAGGACACTTAGAAAAAAACCAAAGGCACCATTGTTCTCAGCTCATCAAATACTATTATTTTCTTTGTGCAAAACACACAATTTCAGACCCTAGCAACTGCCTCATTGGCATTTCTCGCGAAGGGCAAACCTGATTTCACGGCTCCCGATCGCAAACACTGCCTCAATTCATCGATATTTTGCAAAGAGGTGTAACTCAATTGAAAGTTTCAACATCTCTCATCATGCAGCTCCTTTCCTCAGTGGCAAACCAATCAGCCAATTTTCATGAAACTTTTGTGTGGCATTTTTCAGGTGTCGCAAGCAAAATTTTGGAAAAGTAAATTAAAAATAAATCATTGTAAATTAAGTAAATTTACACTTTTTCCGCTCCTTCAGAAATGAAATAATGATGCGAGATTTTGAGACATTGTATTGAGTTACGCCTCTTTGTAAAACACCAACGAATTTTGCTTTAAGGGGTTCATAACGCGTGAAGCTTTAATGGTCCCTTCACTGGCGAATTCAGAAAAATGTCCTTCTCTCTCTTCGCCCATTTGAACGCGTGTGATAGAAAAAGACAGCTCAGCGGTAGTCACTTGACATTCGCCCACCCCTCTATCCTTTTCTAACTGATGCATTCAAACGGGCAGCTAGAGAGAAAAGGACGATCTCTTAGATCCACCAGTGGGTCCCTTTCCACTTTAGCGGTGCTGTCCCACGAGAGGATAATGAAACCGTTTAGAAAATGTAATTGTTGGTGTTTATTTGTCTTTCGGGGTCGGGGAGAGTGGCACTGAGGGACGGGGTGGTGAGGAGGGAGGGACAGAAGTCAAAAAGGGAGGGAGCTTTTGCGTTTAACCGAGTTATCTGTAACTTTGGCTCCGCAATCTTCCTCTCAGTGGGAGTTCCTTTTACTACCCACTTTATAAACCTAGGGACTTTTTATGGTGGACGCAGATCAATTTTCGGAGTCCTCCCGCACAAAAGTAATCACCGACGCGACGCTTCATGAGAATGGCTTCGCTCAAGAAAAAAAATAATAAAAAATAAAAAAAACAAATCACGAAAAAAGAATGTACTCGTACATGGCCCAAAATTTTGGTTTGCACGGACGGTTCTCCGATTAACGAGAAAGTTGCAAATCCTCACTCCTGATAGGTCAGTTGAATAGTTTCGAGTCATTGACTGGACTGTTCGTCCGTGAAGTTTCGGCTCTAAATGGATTTCGATGCTTCAATGATATTTCAACAGAAAATAGTGACAAGAATCGATTCCTAGGGTTTCAATAGTTGCACTTTCAAACAGTGGCGTAACTAGGCATACATGCGCCCCCCCCCCCCAAAAAATAGAGCTGCGCCCCCCCAATCATCTTCTATCCCTTCCCCATCCCACCCCTCTCCACTCCAATCCTTACCGGCTTATGACCCGGGGCTATATAGAACATATGCTCCGACGAAAGAAAAGTACGAATCTTTTTTTTTTTTTTTTTTTTTTTTTTAAAAAAAAATCGAATACCGTTCTTTCAAAACTTTTTCTTTTGTGCCTTAATTGTTGCGAATTCGTCAATAAGTCTTCCAAAATCCATCTCTTTGTGTGTCTTTGGCCCTTCTTGCTTGAATGCTGAGCATCGCAAATAAGCTTAAGTCGCTTGAGAGACGGTGTTGACTCATTGTACTCACGTCCTCTAGAGGTGGTTTTTAGAAGTGTAGGCGCACCTAGACCGATAATCTTTGGAATTTTCAACATAATTTCTCTTGTTTCAAAATGAAAATGAATAAAAAGGAATTAGAGCTTAGCTTTTCACTGAGGAACATTTTAAAAATTTAAAATGTCAAAGTCGAAAACAATTTTTGTTTTTTTTGAAGAAATGAAAATTGAAAAGACGCCAAAGATTATGGTCTAGGTGCGCCTACACTTCTGAAACGAGCTCTACGTACGTCATCTTCGTCCCTGTTTTCCTATTTTTTAATGTTCTTCTTTTTATATTTTTTCTTTTTTTCTTCCTTCTTCTCTTTTTTTCCTTTTCCTTTTTTTCCTTTTCTTCCTTCGCCCCGTATTTTCCTCCTCTCTCTTTGCGCCCACCGACGCCTTGCGCCTCCCCCCAATTGCGGGGGCTGAGGGGGCTATTGTTACGCCACTGCTTTCAAATCATGGATTTTTTGCGTAGGTTCATGTACACGGGGAAAGAAAACATATTCGACTGTTCACAAACCACCACTTCGTCCGGTACGAAATAAAACTTTGAGTCATGACCTACGCACGTATACTCTTCGATAACCCTGCAAATCAGATTGAATGCTCAATAGCATAAGTTCAGAAAGTTTTATTCATCAAACTAATACTTTCGGTTTCGATGATATGCGTATTTGATCGATGTATTTTTATAAGGTCTTCCTCTGACTTTTGCCCGGTTTTTAAAGAAAAGAGTTAAAGAGTAACATCAAAAAGAAGTGATAACAATAAATATGTAGACGATGTAGTCAATAGATGATCAAAAAAAAATTTGCCATTTTTCAGAGAATGGAGCTGTTGCAAACTTTTGCTACATGCTTGATAATATAGTCCAATGCGGGGTAAAACCCTGTAAAAATAACGATTAGCACAATGAAAGATCACGAAATCCACTTTGAAACTCATAAAATGCTTTAAAACGCGAGACCGTAATGGCGGCAGTCGCCGCCCACATCTTATGGCAATTGTATGTTTCTTTTCTTATTGTGTGGTGTTGCGAGAGCACCTCCTGTAGGTGGAGCTGATTGAAGATAGGGAAACCCAACGTAATCAGTGGCAACGGCCGCCATTACAGTCTTGCGTTTGAATGCATTTTATGAGTTTGGAAGTGGATTTCGTGATTTTTTAGCGCGTTATTTTTAAAGGGTTTTACCCCTTTATCAACTACATATTAATAAGCCTGTAGCAAAAGTTTGCAACAGCTCCATTATCCGATTTTTCCCTTTGACTTAATGTGAAAGTTGGTAATTTATAGTCGGTTTAGTTGGTTTGGCTGGCAAAATTGATCAAAAATAATACCTGTCCTGCCCTATGCTTTGCTAAATTTCGGGCTTTGGAGACTATAAATATTCTGCGTCGACAAAATCTATTTACCAAAAAGCAAAGAAAACTGTAATTTCTTTAAAATACATTTTAATTTATTCTCAAAGAAAGGAGAACTTACAGTCTAATTTGTACCAAACTTAACATGGCACCGAGCAACTTTTAACGGACACAGTTTAGAACATACTTGTTTCGTTCGAAGTTGTACCAAGATAAAATGCTTTAAAAATAAATTATAAACCCTGGGCAAAAGAAAAAAATCACGCAAAGGATTTGAAGCTGCAATAAAAAGTGTGTGCTTTCCTTCATTGGAAGGTTAAGCAGCTGGGGACCAAACTAAAAGCCAAAAAACACTTACACATTATGGAAAATTTTGAGTCCTCAGATTTTCATAGGGACAGATTTATGATACATCAATAATTAATTTTTATTTACAATCAGAATTTTATACATTTCGACTAATAACGATTGAATGTTAATATGTAGCATAAGGACGGAATAATGATTATACCGGAACTTGAATTTCGGGACCTATTTCTACAATTTTTCATCAGATACTTTTAAAGAGTACAGTGACTGATTGTTATCTTGCTAATCACTGATAATGAGATGAGGTTGAGCAAAAAATTGAATGATAGTGCAAATCTAAGAACTATATTAGTTTTTGGTTTTCGATTTCGTTGCATACCCAAACAGCACAGGAAAACATGTATTTGTTCTGTAGGTGTTTCAATCTAATCTACTAAATTTGTTTTGAAGTAAACTTTTCATTACATTATACAGTGGTCTGGACATCTTAAAGCATAACAGATCTCTTTGACGTACGTTTATTTTTAAAAATGTTTTTATTGTCCTTATTAGATATAAAATAAAACTTTTTAAATTCTGTTGCAAATGGGTTTATTTTGTTTTACAAAACATGAATTTAAATTGTTTATATATATCGTATGGATGATGTCTAAATGTTCATTTTTAACATTATTTTTTTTTCAAAAGCATCGCTTTAAAGCATATCGATTGTTCTTGTTCATAAATCTGTTTCATCAACCATGATGTGCTGTAAGGGCAAGGCTGATGAAGTTGTCAATAAAGAAGTACAGAATGAGGAAAACACACTTACTATACTTATTTATAAATGCAGTAAACACTAAACAGTCTTATTAAAATCGATTACCGTAAACCAATTGAATTGATTTAAGAGAATTCATTATTGTTCTATTTATTTGTACGGTTCAGGGAGTTAGATCGATGGGGCCACAGTTTTCGAGGACCCTCTTTGACGCAAAACTGAACTAAAATGCAGGAGATTAACCAGTTAGAACAACGCTATCACGTACCCAAACATACGCAATTCATTGGTAAGTCAATATATTTGATTCTTTCTCGTTTTCTGATTTGGAGTTTTAGCGCAGATGACATTAATTGAAACTCCATTTCATTAATATGAGCCACCAAAACTTGAGTATGCTTGAGTTTCAAATGCCGTAACTGTAAAACTGTTCATTTTATCGCTGAATTTGAAGATCTTCTCACTCGTCACGCGTATTTGTTTTCGGATGAAATCAGTATAGTTACTTTTTAAATTTACAAAACTAATTCCGGTTTCGCTAACATAAGCAACAAGGCAGCTTTAAAATGGATAACACGAAGAGCGCAAAAGTTTCATCGAATAAGATGCAGCAGTTCGTCTTATGACAATGAACTCAGAGCATAAGACTTCACGTTGCCCGTTTCAATCGACAAAGCCGTGCACAGTACAACGCCTGAGACGCTAGATCAAAGGAGGCGCCTTCGAGTGAACAGTGTAGGCAATTTCGCACGCTCATAACGGTTCTCTCAACTTTATAGCACCAAGTTCAACCTCTTGTTAGCTGTTCGCGCATTGCTTGAGGCTCTTTCTTGATCTTGGTCTTGGAATTGATCACGGAGAAGAGGAGCCAGCCAGTCGCTTCAGTTGCGGTGCTTTTTCGCCTGGTCGGAGCGGTATCAGCGGGAGAACGTTTGTCCGAAGTCCGTCCGACTGTCTATATGTAATATCCCGCTTCATTCTTCATATGTCCGTTACTCGAATTTTTGAATCTTTGCTCTTTTTGCTTCCAGATTTACAGAACAGGAGAAGAGATGTCATCAAACATAAAAACTGTAAAAACAGATAATTCAGTCACGGTTTAAATAACAATGATAGAAAAAAAAAAAACAAAAAAACAAAAAATGAATCGTTTACAGAATTTTGCAAGTTAATTCCTTTAAAACCTTACAACTATGGGCGTAGCTAGAAAATTTTTCTGGAGGGGGCCAAGTTTGGAAACTCCACTGGTTGGTCTGGGTCCCCCAGCTTGTGGTGGGGGGGGGCGCTCGGAAAATGTTGCAAATTTAGCCTCTCTGAGATGTGATTCCAGGCTATCTCCAACTCTCACAGCGGAATTTTATGTTCCTCCGTCATAAAAGAAAAATCGACCTTAGTTTTTGCTACTCGTATATTCAAATAATAATACATCGTAGAATATGAAATAATGCATTAACAGTGTTTTTCATTTCATTATTCGTTTCTCATTTAATTTTATTTTTCCTTTCATTATTACTGTATTTTTTTCAACATTGAATTTTCTGGGGGTGGCCTAGCCCGCCCTGGCCCCATAATAGCTACCCTACCCCCATCCTTACAACCATAGGTACATGACCTTTAACAACGGGACATGAAATAATCAAAAAAGAACTAAAACAATGCGAAAAAAAACTGGCCCAAATCTGGATTCTTAATGTCTACAAAATTCCTGAAGATTGTTAACTGGTTCGCAAGTAGGTCTATTTAACTAAAAGCCCTTAAACGTTTTTACGCAGTTTTAAGTTAAAACTGCTTATTTAAGTATTTTAGATTGTGAAAGAGCGGCATTCTATAGTTGAAAATACCTAAACATATTGTACCTATAATAGTTGTAAATGACTGTATAAAGTCCTACTAGTCCAATATGTATGAAGATTGAACTACTTTCAAAGTCCTGACAAGCGTGTAATTAAGCCATTAAAAAAAAAAAAAAAAAAAAAAAAAAAAAAAAAAAAAAAAAAAAAAAAAATAGATTTGTTGTATTCGAAAAATGCGCGAGAAAATTGTGCAGGATTGTCTTCCATATTGATTAGAGAAAGAAAAAACGATTCTAAAAATTGGTGGAAATACAACCTTTCAAAAAAGGACAACTCAGTTACATCGAATTTTCTGAAGATAAACGACTCCCTACATCGTTAGGTTCAGGTTGAACATTTAAAGATCAACGATGAGATTCGGCAATCCACAGAAAGAGCGTTTAATGTTTTCTTGAGTGAGGAAGATTTGACTTTCGAAAAACTCGTTACCTCTGGCGCTTAAATTGTTAGTTTGCAGTGGACGAAAAACCGATGAACACTCGCAAAAACGGGTATTTAAACAGTGCTGCCGGTTTACGTATAATTAATGATTTTTTTCAATTCGCCGATGATTGTATACCGGTTGAGAAAAGTTTAGACATAATTAAGCTCAGTGTATGACTGTAATGCACGAAATATTCAATTGTAAAAGTTTCTCACTTCTCATCAGATGGAGTCGTCAGTGACTTTAAACAATTGGGGTCTTGAAAACTTTTGCTGTCAACATATGAATAGTCCAATCAAATGTAAGTACCAGCGAAAATCACGAAAATCACACGTAGAAAGGCTAAAATTCAGTAATAAACTCACGTAACTGCTATAACGGCAAGTTCGTAATGGCGGTCCAATGCAGGTATAATAGGAGATTCCTGTCTATTATGTCATACTTTCCTTACGGAAACAAAGAGATATGTCTCAATTTAGATAGGAATCTCCCATGATACCTGCGTCTCTCTGCCATTAAGCCCGATTCTGAGAGTGAATTTTGTGGTTTTTTAGTGTACTCATCGGCATTTTTACAGGTTTTTGTGCAAGAATCAACTCTTCAATCCCATGCAGCAACAGTTTGCAAGAGCCCCAATTGCAGATATGTTAATATAATTTAACGGTGATTGCATAGATTGAGAAAATTTTACAGATCAGAGTATATTTGTGCAGTAACAGTCATACACTGAACTGAACTTCGTAATCTTTTCTCAAGCGGTGAAATCATCGGTGATTAAACGCTATAATCGGAAACGAGCGTCAAGAATTCATGATGGAAGAAAATAGAAAATAGTGATAGAAAAAAAAATAGAAAAAATAGAAAAAAAAGAAAAAGAAAATGGAAATAGAAAGTAGGAGAAAATTACTATAAAACAAAACAAAAAGGACCAAATTCAGGATTCAGAATTGAATTTGATGATCTTAAAAATCGGAGTATAGATTTTTTACGATAAGTATCGAAACGGAATCAATACCGAAAGAGCTGATCAAATTTATCTTACTGTGTGACGAGAGTGCGAGGCTCACCTGTATTAAAGCTACGGCAAGTGCTGCTGTTCCGACAATGTGAAGTCTTCGCATCAACCATATTTGAACCTGCTCCGCGCAACCAGTTTCGTGCCAGATGTCAGGGTTTTCACTTTGCCCGCAATTTTCTGCAATAAAATACATTCTCATTCAAAATGACGCCCTTACAACAACGAATAAATAAATACATCACTTTACCGTTATAATTCATTATGTCAACTTTGAATGTTTACATCATCCTTCTCACGCCATTACGCTCTATTTGAAAGTTCAAAAGTTGTAAATAAAGAAATAAGGGGAAAGTAAGAAGTGATATTAGCGACGAGGATAAAAAGTTTTGAATGGGAATGATGATTTTTTATCCGATCGCTTTGTAGCAAAGCATGCATCAGAAAGTTCGTTGTGCGGATGTAATTGAAATGAGGGTCATTTGCCTAACTACTACAGGCATTAGAGCTTGCTCTTTAAAAAAAAAAAAAGGTTTTTATCTGAGGCATTGCGACTATAAACCGTTTTACACGTAAAAAAAAAAAGAACAAATTCCATCTCAACTTCTCTATCTGCTTTAGCGAAACTTGATTTTCCTCCAGGTTTTTAATTCGTAAATGCTTATAGAGATGCATGCGCGGATCCAGCAATTTGGCAACCTTGATTTCATCCCATTTGAACGCATGAGAAATAATCGATTCTTGAGGGGGCCATGGCCCATTTACAAATAGATTGTTTCTCATGCATTCAAATGGGAATAATACACAGTTGCTAGATCGCTGGATCCGCCTTTGTAGAGATGCAGTGCTGCCGTTTTGCGTGTATAGTCAATGTCATTTTGCAATCCATCACGCGGTGATTAAGTGATTAAAGATTAACGAGGATTCCTGATTTGCAGTGGCGGCTCGTGCGATCTGGTAGCCATGCTTATTTTCCGTTTAAAACTATACAAAAGTATCGATATCTAGGGAGTGCAATTGCACCTCCTAAATGTCGATTGTTTTTCATAGGTCGAAATGGAGAGAGTACGTTGTTGTCACATTGCAAGAGCCGCCGCTGCTGATTTGAGTATTTCTATAAGTTATTGTTATACCTCAGAATCATAATCTTCACTTCAATTGGTTGCATCACCGAACGATTGAAGAGTGCCTAAATATACACAAAATGTCATCACTGCAGCAGGAATATTTCAATTTATCAAGGATTTTCTCGAAAACACCATGTCAGAATTACAAGATAAACAGCGTAAAAATTATTTGAAATGGTTTCCATAAGTTGGCCTGAACTGTTGAAAATTTGGCCCTCTATAGGAAGTCTATCGGATGGATCGTCGATAATTTTCTGCCCGCTAAGAGCTGTCCCAGTTATTATATATTTTAAGCTTTTAAGCACTGATTTACCGTTACTTTCCAGAGTAAAAAGGAGAGAGGGAGTCGCGGACGGATACAGGAGTTTGCCTATCTCTCTCTCTTCTCCCATTTGAATACGTGTATTTGAAAAGGACAGATATAGGGACTGAAGTCACGTGATGACCCATTCTGCTATCCTTTTCTGACACAGCTGTTCAAATGGCGGGAGAGCGAGAAAGACATACTTCTGTATCCGATCCGCCCATGAAGGAAGGAAAATGGGACATATATCCACTTGAGCTTCTCCTCTAATACGCCTGTGTACCCATCTAATGCGTAATAGCCGATGTATTATATGTATGGAGCTGAATGAGTTAAAATCAAGTATTCATTAATGGAGCGGTTTCGTGGCAAGTATTGCGTAAAAGGTATCGCTCAAAACTCTTGTTTTTATCATGTTTTTTAATTGAATTGTAAATTTTTTTCTTATTTGATCTCTTGTCTCATTAGTCATTATACCAGACCGGCATCAGGTGAAAGGACTTTCGTTTTGGCTGCAGCTTGCAAGGAAAGGACCGTCCACACCGCTCCAGCGCGAAGGCAAACGTCGTGCTCCATCGCACAGCAGATCAATTTGTGGATTTTTGTGGACAAACATTTTGGTCACTTTTTTAGGTTTTAAAAAGACTTAAGGGAACCTTGAGATCTCATTCGCTTGGTTTGAAATAGAACCGTTTTCCAGATTCAATTTACAATCCAGAGACACATCTTGAACCAAAACACCTCGAGATTTTTCGAGGCTCAATGGATTCCCAAGCACGCCAATGACGTGTCTCAGCCTGATGGTGAAAATAGAGCGCGACCATCCATCGATAGATCGAAGAACTATTGACGGAACCGACCTAGCTCAAAGGAAACGTCACGCATTTTTTATTTTACGTGGATATGTGAACGCAGACTTATATAGGTAGTTTTAATAAAACAAAAATAGCAAACGTCAGTGCTTAACAACCATAAATGTATGAGTTCAGCGACATGTCAGCACGTGCGTTTTGGTGGAACAAGAACGGTCACAGATTGGCAGATTCGATACTAGTGAAATACGCACTATTTACTACTCAAGATAAGACTCAAGGGGATAATTTTTAGGTAAGTAGGTACCTTGTTAGCTACATTGAATTCAACTTAAGATTCTCAAGAATTCCCAATTTTCTGTGAATTGTATACTTAATGTTCTCACTCGACAATAAGACTCGACTCCACTTGGCTTAAGTATTTCTCAGGCCAAGCGGCAAATAAAAGAAATCTCTTCCGTGAAATTTATGAATCATTTTTTAAGTATCGATGTGTTTCAGTCGAAACTATGCATCTATAATGAATCATTTTACACGCGCAGTAAAGTTTAAATAAATACCAATTTTTTAAGTTATATTTTATTTCCTCCTATTTGCGGAGTAGAGGTTGCACAATTCAGTTTTACACCACTCGAGTTATGGGTCTAGTCTACGTTGTATTTGACGCTATCATGATTAAGCAAGGTCTGAGAGGTAAAATCTCAATAAACGAAAGAGGTATATAGATATAGGGGTATTCAGATTCAGCACACAATGGCAAGGGCCACTTTGTTTCTCCTTTTTCGAAATCAAGTAAAAGTGACTTACGCACTCAGGACATAAGAGTGACGATTATATAATGCATTAAATCCTGGATTTAGTTCATAAAACGATGTTCAAAAAATGTAACGTTTAAATCTGCTGTGCGTTATATGGATGCGGCAACGAAAGTCTCGGCAGGTGCGAACTCTAAGTCCGCACACTTATTTGGATTACATTGTTGCCATTTTTAACAAGGTTCATAAATATGAAAATATGTCGCTTGGGCGAAGGAAGTTATCAACTAAGGCTATAAAACTATGAAACATCGTAATTTACTGTCTCTGGCTCTACAGAATTTAATCTGAAGCGAATGAACGAATTATTTTAAGATATTCGATTTTCACTTATTGAAGGAGACATCGACCAAGAGAATTGAATGTGCCTGGAAGTGCGTTCAGTTTCCTTATTTTTCTCATTACGTTGCATGATAAGCCTGTTCACGTCATCAGCTCCCAAAAGGCATGTGTATATTATTATAACTATATAACTGCATATGACAATAAGATAATTTTGTGGCAAACTAAAGTTTAAACCCCGAGCAGCGTTACCAGTTTTTTTGGCATGACTTTTCTCTTCAATTCAAAAGTTGGCGTTGAAAATAAAGACGAAAAAAAAAAAAAAAAAAAAACATCAAAAACCAAGGAAAAAATTGAATAAATAAAAAATAAAAACAAAAACGAATTTTACCGGTTCATATCAAAAATGGCTGGCTTTCAAAACTCATAAAAATTATCACGAAATTAGCCTTTAAATAACAAGCTCATGTGAGTCTGTTGCAAACTTCCGCTGTAAAGAATGAAATGCGGAGATTCTTATTTTAATCATGCTTGAAAAACGATGGGGGCTTCGATCAGTTTCAAAATCTACTCATTAATGGGGCTCTTGCAAACTTTTGCTGTGAGAAAATAAATGGTCAAATCTGATGTAATGACACAAAAATCACACCGAAAAAGTATAAAATTCAGTAATAAACTCACAAGACTGCTTTAACGGCAAGATCGTTATGGCGCTTCAACGCAGGTATTATGGGAGATTCCTGTCTAATCTTGTCACTTTCTCTACGAATCTTTTCTTAGATAGGAATCTCCCATGATACCTGCGTCTTTCCGCCATTATGCCCGATTCTGAGAGTGAATTTCGTGATTTTTCAGTGTACTCATCGTCATTTTTACACGTTTTTATGCAAGAATCAACTCTTCGATCCCCCGTAGCAAAAGTTTGCAAGAGCCCCATTTGGTAGATGCCTTTAAAAATAGGGCTGGGACGGCGGCTCCGCCTATAGTAAAATGGGGTAGCCCCATTTTTATACCTTGACACTTCCTAAATGGGCCTCCTACCTCCCACCTCCCACTTCCGACCTTAATTCTTGGTTAAGAAGAAGAATTTGAAACGTTTCAATGCGCTCTTGTCACATCGTTTTTCCAGAAATTCAATGAGTCAGTTTACTGTTACAATTTTTTGCAAGAGTATTCTTGGGCGTCGACATACAGCCAATGTAAAATGACGCAAAAATAAAGATTGCTCATAAAATTACAGTAAATTCACACCGTATGACAATTGAACAAAAATTCACTGTCTGATGCCATAATTTATGATACTATCCGGCCAGTCCCTTTCCGCTTAGGATACGATTGCGCTGCACAGTCGACAGCACGACTGCCGTCAGTGTCCTGACTGAGCATGTAAACAAACAAAATATTTGTGATAAAAGCTATTAAACTAAATAAAATTTTCCGCAGGTTCTCTATAGATGATCCTTTAAAAAAATAATTAACATAAATAATTATAATATAAATAAAATAAATTAACAGATAAATTAACAATATCTTTGTTATACCGGTGAGTACAAACTTATTTGTTGATTTAACAAATCGGATTGTTGATCTACCACATTGGTTTGTCAATTTAACAAAACTGATTGTAAAATCAATTAAACGGTTAGTTAAATCAAGAAATGAGTTTGTACGAACCATTTTTAACAAACAGAGTGTTAAATTACCCAATTTTTGTTTTCTCAGTGTAACAATTTGTTTGCTGTTCTTGAATGTAGGTGTAAGTTTTAGTACTTTTGATTGCGCAGATCATTATTTTTGTGCAATTTTACATCAGAACCGCACTGCTCAAAATTGCAGGACTTAAAGCTCGAAATTGACCCATTAAAAGATTAAAAATCATTAATGCAACATTAACAAGCACATTCTTATTGGCGTTTTCGGGAAGCGGTGACACCGTTTTAATCCTCCACTTGCCTGATATTTGGTAAGCCGGTTTGCAGCATGAGTCGGGCACATATTTCTTTTCTGGCCAGGCAGCGATGTCAAACCAGTCCTCGTAGCCTCTGACGCCACAACAGCGGAGCTGCAACAGAAATCGCCCAAGACAAGTCACACTTTGATTAAAACTGATACAGGAACGCCTTCATACAAGATGAGGAACAGAGTGAGCCTCAGCCAGCCCACGCGTAACGAAAATCGAGAGATTTTGCTATCGAGATTTCTTGGCTTTTTGATCTCATGCAAAGTAGAAGCCACCATCTTTTGATTGAGGAGTCAGAGACGTAAAAGAAAAAGAAAAAGAAAAAAAACCAACCAGAAAAATAATTGAAAAAGCACTCCCTCCAGCGTTTGCGTTCGAATACAATAGCTATACATTCAGAAAACTTTGGTGTTTGGGACTGATTTCACGGTTGGATTGGATTACAATAGAAAATTCTGTACGAAGGTCCAGTTGAGTGATTAAACAGGTTGCCGCATTTTAAGATGTTGTCTAAAATAAACGCATATACCTTGCCTCAAATTTCAATGAATGAGCACTCATATTTAAAAGTGGGTTAGCTCCGTTTTTGGCCAAATTGAGTCAATCCCATTAGAGTATTGGATAGTGGGTACCGAGTTTGATTGAGTAATATTATTGTGGAATTGAGTTAAAATTGATTCTGTACATCATACTTTACAAGGTAACAAGATTTGAAGATTTAAGTGCCGCTTGGTTCACTCATGAATGTCAGGATACGCTATAAAGAATATAATGACACTTATGAACATTTTTTTTTTTTTTTTTTTTTTTTTTGTGAATTCCAGTCAACAGACTTTACAGGTAAAAGACTTATATAAATTTATAAAATTTTAAGCTTATCAATACTCAAATCATGAGCGGCGGTAGCCGCACAGGCCCAGTCAGAAAACACCCCTGGGAGGGTACACCTACCGCTTATCATACACGAAACAGCTCAGAACAGCGTTTTCGTGGATTTTCGAACATATCTTTTACAATTTACACATCCTTTTTGGCCTTTAAAATAATACAAAAAAAAGAAAGAACTAGAAAAAAAATGGGGGAAAACTTAATTTGTATAACTATTTACATTCCTGTGTTTGAATTTGGATATAAAATAAGAAGCAGATCCCGGCGGTCGAGACAAGCCGATTCTTCCTTCTAAATCTTTTGAAAATGGCGGGTCGAAAGTTCATGAATCTTTCTTCGCTTTAACCTTCTGACACTCCTACTCCAATTTAGCAAAGCTACAGGGTTCAAAACTTCAGGGTTGGGGTGATGAACGTTCAGTAAACTTTATAAGTTTTATGAAAATTTTCTCAAAATCAGTTTTTGGAGTTCGATTAACTCTCCAGTCTCCATACTCCGGATTGAGATTACATCACCGGTTTTATAATGCAAATTGCCTTCCACTGATGCGTTACGCTGAAGAGAGAAGGTAACGGTTTAAAGCATAGAAATGTTGATGCTTTTTTTTTTCTTTTCTTTCTTTATTTCTTTCTTACGGATGAGACTGGTTACTATGATGTACATCAACCTATTTCATGTTTGACACTTGGCGGAGGAGCGCTTATTAATCGAATAGATTCGCATTGATTGCAAGTGAGTCAGCACGGTTAAAAAATTGACGTAAAACAAACAGGTATATTTTCGATTACTCTGCCTCTCACTGTCAGTAGTTTTAAGCAATATCTCAGCGGCAATGTTTAACAAGTTGATGATTCAAAAGATGACATTTTTTATAAACTATATATATTTTACTAAGCATATTTTTAAGGGATCGTTTCAAACTGGTTGACATTGGAAAAGTCCAAGTTTTCAATAAATGTCCTGCAAATACATACTGTTGTCAGAGGCGGATACAGGAAGTTTTACTAGGAGGGGGGGGAGGTGCTTATGAAATGTCCAGGAAGCAATTTCTGCTGCAAAATGCGATTTTTGAACCTTCTGAGGCGAGAAGGGCATGTACCCCCTCCCCCATACCCCTCCTAGGATTCGCCACTGCATAAATGTGTATGTCTATTTAATTGTCGGCAAGAGATCGGATAAAATATGAGGCCGTACACTTGATCATCAAAAACAATGTGTAGATACGCTCATGTAACAACTGGGCTATTGGGTCTGCAATTTTTAAACGCCGACTGACTTTTGTTTTCGCACCACTGATACACTGACCATTTATCTTTTCAAACATGATTGATTGGCCACCTTAATCATCTCAATGAAAGTTATTTAGAGATAAAAAGCAATTTATGGTGAAAAAAAAATGTTTTACAGTTTTTTTTCGTGGGTCCTGATATCAATTTTCGATTTGAGCTCTCGCTGCGCTATGTCGAACACAAGAATAGCATAGTGAGTAACCTTGCAACGTTGCATTTAGTTCTGTTCATTTAAACCCACACAATAGGTCAAATTTAAGGGCGTTCACTGCACACTCAATCCAAATCACGTCGATATTTGCCATGGGTTTAAAGGAACAAAATACAACGTCGTCAGAGTGTATTGAGATCCAACCGTACAAAAACAACCCAAAAACCAAAACATTGGGCCTTAAAATTGACCTTCAATCAATCGATAATTCGAATCGAACATGATTAACTCAAGTCCTCAACCTCTGCAATCTCTCCAATTGACGCAGGTTTAATGACCGAAGCAGAGAAGATAGTTTCAAAATTCGTTACGATTTCGAGTCGAGAGCACACCCCGCACATTCCTCAATTCAAAACCAAATTATTGCCAATAGCTATGTCTGATATGACTAGAGTGGAGAGAGGCATCAAACGCATCGGAGAAGTTGAAGATCTCGCGTCATGACGATCGTAAACAAAACAGATCAGAAATCAAAGCATCATGCGGATAGAATTTCGGAGATCAATAGGACGAACCGATTGCGCAATCATAATAGAAATGAATGTGCGGGGGAGGGAAAATCAGCGGGCCATCAGTCAATTATTTTCTTCAATAGAACGCATATAATTAAGATACATTCCTGTCTCCGACCACAATGACCTCACTCACTCTCTTTCTCCCTCTCTCAGCTTGACAACGTACATTGGACAGAAACGAGCGAATTTGTGGTCAAAAGTCAGCTATAGCAAAATTCACCTTATACACGGAAAAAAAAATGGCTTTTAACCATTTGCTCAGTGAAAAGTATTGATAACATTTTAACACTCAAAATTTGATTATTTATGGACAAGTGCGATTTTTCTGAGTACCGGTCGTGCAAAAGTTCATTATTAAACGTCGCTCAAGTTTCATAAGCTCTGCACTGATTGCAATAATACTATCATGCAACAGTCTGCAAAGATTTTTAGGTTCCAGTCAGAAGAAGCTAGACTGTATGGGGGTAGAAAATACAAATTCTTACCTCATTTTGCATATGGGTCCACATAGTTTGAAGTCCGGCTGATTTAGGCATTCCATAATGTTGCTCTATGCCGGTGATCAACTCCTCGCGCAACATACCGGTGAGATCATCGCGGAAGAAAAATATCAAAGTGCCCACTATGAATTCGGTGAAGAATAAGGCCACAACCAAGACAAAGTACTGAAATTGGAAGAAGAAAAAAATTGCAACAGATTATATTTCTGCGAGGAAGGTATAAAAAAACGTGTTCGTATGAGTTTGCTGATTTCCTGTACAAAATTAATCGAAAGTTACAAAGCTTATAGCTCTTCCAGTCACTTTTCAAAACATGCGTATTGACAACTGGCTCGGAAGAAGTTTCATAACCAATTTACATTGCATTCTTCCATTTCCGGTGAATAGCATGGGAATAAAATCTTTGACAGTTAACTATTCCTACAGCTAAGTGATCGTTCTGCATAAGCAATAAATTGAAGGCGCTGTTATCAGGATTAATTTCTTTGTAGCTCTTCATGGTGTTCTATGTGAATAATTGTTTGTTTGCAGTTACTTATAGGTACATGGACGAGATGCAAATTTAAGATGCTGCACGGAAAAAAAAGATTGGTGAAAATAACCATACGGATACCTGATTTTGGAACCTGCTAGATGTTATGGTAAACTTGACCAGAAGTATGGTACATTTACCGATACTTTGAGTAAATTCGACATGCAATCAGGTAACATCACCTAGTACCTAGTCAAAACATAGTATACTTCTGGTTGACATTACCATAACATCTAGCAGGTGCCAAAATCAGGTATCCGTATGGTTATTTTTACCGTAGTTTTTTTTCCGTGTGCTTGTGTTGTACAGACTCTCGCCATTTGTTGAGTTTGATAGTGAGTTTAAGGTAGGTGTAAGTAGAACCTGAAAAACCAATGGGCAAATGGAATCTTTACTTCGTGACATAATTTAGTCGGTTCCAGTGACTTGTCTGTCCATATTCCTGTATTTATCCATCAAATTCTAGTGTTGGTATTTTTCATTATACAGGTTGTCACAGACCTACCGTGTCAGACATATATCTCAAAAATGGGTAGCAAACCTACATCCCTCTAACTCTTCACCCCAGGAATGGAAGGTTACTTTTAAACAGACAAGTTTAATGCCTTCGGCCCGAGTTACATCCACCTCGAGGGGGATGTACGTTTTGGGCGAATGGCAAGAAGCAGGTATAAAAAAAGAAGTGTCTTTTGAGCGAGGCAAGAGGAGAATATTTATGAGAACTACTCAATGTTTAAGTGCGTTTTGGGCGAGAGGAAAAGATCAGTTTGTGGGAAAAATTAATAATGAGGCACTTTTGGGCGAGTGCGAGAGATGATGTAATTGCTGTATGAGGCAACCGCGCCGCGCCATTTCCAATAGATGTACACGATACATAGCTATGAGAAACAATTGTATGTGCCAGTCGATGTTTGCTTTCTTCCCCATTTCTTGCTTTCTTGGTATTAATTTTCAACTGTTAACGACCGCACGAGTTTCCGAGAAAAATACCCATTGCAGTAGGTAAATAGGACATCTTATACATCTGCAATGAGCATGGATGACTCTCCTCGTAAGCTTTGTGAAGTATCTTTATTGCTTAGTAATCATAGGTTCTAACAATACCTCTGGTTTTTTTTGTAAAGTATCGACGTACAACACAACCACAGCCTATTGCTATTCCTGAATGATTTAGGTCGTTGACTTGGGCTCGTGGAGAGGAGAACAGAGATTATTGTATTTACATTGGATGCACGTTGCATCAACATTCAACAACAATCAGTTAATGCGATGTACGATGACGTGGGATTTGAGTCGATGGGTCGATGTCGATGTGAATGACCGGAAGTATCCCAAAAAAAAAAAAAAAAAAAAAAAAAAAAAAAAAAAAAAACAACGAAGGAACAAGGAACGGTCGAGAGGGCCGGAGTCCCCATTCTTCCCCCCTCCCCCTCTCCTCTCCTCTCCCCCACCCACCCACAAGCTAGTGAGAGCGGGAAGAATACTTACAGTGATGAGCATGCATTTGTTCTTGAACCAGCTCCCGCAGCAGCCGAAGAAGGTGATGGTGAAGGTGATGGCGCCCAAGATGAGGCAGAGGGAGTCGAGCCGCGCCGCGGCATGTTGGGGCAAGAGGACGGAATAAGTTCGGTGGGTCATCCGAAGCCACAGTCCGGTCCCGATGAGCCCGCATCCAGACAGCTGGAACATGAGAAATTGGAATGAAAGGCGGAATAAATAAATAAATAAATATACCGATTGAGCCATTAATCAGAGACCCGAGGTATTGGAAGAAATTAGCGCTGGATTGACGAAAATAATCTAGAGTAAACTCCAAAACTATCCTTCAAATTACTTTATGCTCAAAAATCCTTAAAACATGCCTTAAGCCTCTATAGTCATTATAGAGTCCTTAAAATATGTCTGAACAGTGAATAGTCCTTAGAATTCGCTTAAAGTGTTATTACAGTGTGCCCAAATGGTCGGTCAAAATTAAGCCAATTTCTTGAAGATCTCGACGATTTACTAATACCTGGTAATTGGTATTGCATATTTAGAAGCAACTTGGCGATTATAAAAAAATACTGATGGGGGGGGGACAACAAAACACAATACCGGAGTGGTAACAACGGTCAGTTTAACTTTATTTGATCAAAATTATTAAAAACTCATGTAAGTACAAGCGATCGATACATTCTTTTTGAATTCTACACGCAGAAAATTAAGTTTCCAAGTTATGTCAAAATGCTAAAACTTAGCAGTTGACTACAAACTCGCAGGGACAAATATACCCATGGCTAGATTATAGTATACGGGTTTCTATATTTTTTTCAAGAATAGATAAGAACATGGTGGATTTATCAAAAAAAGTACGATGATCTTAAATTAAATTCTGTGAAATGTCAAAAAAAAAAAAAAAAAAAAAAAAAAAACTTTTTTTCTAGCTCTTTTTCATCCTCCTTAAATCACCGTTTTAAAACTAGTACACATCTTATGGGAACATAGTTTTGACCGCAATTGGAATTGTTAGTGATTCCATTGGTATAATCTTCTACGTATTTAAATTCAGAGTGTAAGAAAGAAGGGATCAATGCAAACTATTCCCGCCGAAACTCATCGCTGCCCCCGGATACCGATCTTTCATCAAACACCAAACTCCAGCTCCAGAAACTCTCGCTTCTGTATACACTTAAACTTAGCGTTATATTGTTTTCACAATCTTTCGTTTGAAGTTTCTCTTGAGTTCAGGTTTCTTCACCGAATTACCAGATGTGATTAAGTGATGAGAGTGCGTACACATTTGTTCCTCGAGTTGCTACAAACCAGCGAAAGGTGGCTCGTGCAATGCGGGAAGAATGGATTCTCTCCATTCAAACCTAGGTAAAATAATCGATCTTCAGGGGATTCACGGAATTCCCAAGAATTCGATACTTTTGCATAGGTTCAAATGGAAAAAATCATGGTTGCCAAATTTAAAAGTACGAGCCGCCACTGCTGGAGACTGATCTGTTTACCGATCCTGAAGTTCAGTAAAATTGGCTATATGACTCGATTCGATTATAATCTCGGGTATTCTTTCACGGGCATCGAGATCTATGGTCTACCTATGTATAAATGACATGAGACAACTTTTCGTGACAGTGAAAAAATCCAATTTTACATATTTAAACGGTTGGAGGCGCAATAAAAATTCTCCAGAATTAGCGGCCTTTCAATTAAGCTAGGTTAATTCGGTTTTTGAAGGTAGATGGCTTATCAAATCTGATGTAAAGTTCTGCGAATTAAAAAAAGAAAGAAAGAAAAAAAAAAAACATAAAACAAAAAAACGACGAATCCTTAAAAGAAAAGTCTATAACGCACGCGTCAAGAAGAAAACTTAGCTCAACATGTAGGTGGATCACCCACGTTTGATTACCCTTTGAACATGTTAATACACAAACACTGAGTATCTGTCTGAGCTTTAAGCTAAGTTTACTCTGTGAGAAAAGAATCTAAGATTTGACATCAGTTTTCAATAGTCTTGTCGTTTTCGTTGCGTAGAATTTTACCTACTTGAGATTTTGTAATTCATATCAATGACTCACAGAAAATCTTGCAAGAGCTCCTCTCCACTTCTCAAATAAAATTAAAATCCTCGTCGAAAAGTAATTGATGATCAAGCAAAATAGCAATTGTAAACATCGGAATTACTGATGTAAATACAAGTTCCTTTGCGTTGGTTACATCTACAAAAGCAGCCTGCTTCACATGACAACGCCGGCAAACTTTTAAACTATCAAGATCTGGATCATTCGTTCTCTGTTCGCGGCTACTAAACGCGCATTTGCCATCTCGAACTACGCGTGCAGGAACGGTCGAACAAGCGTCCTGTCGCACAATGGCATGGGGCTCTTGCAAACTTTTGCTGTGAGTAAATGAATACTTAGTCCAGTCTGTAAAACCAGCGAAAATCACGAAAATCACACTAAGAAAGTCTAAAATTTAGTAAAAAACTAAACTAATTGCTATAGCGGCAAGTTTGTAATGGCGGTTCAACGCAGGTATTACAGGAGACTCCTGTCGATTATGTCACTTTCTCTATGGAAACACAGAGATTACGTCTCAATTTAGATAGGAATCTCCCGCAGGATACCTGCGGCTCTCCGCCATTAAGACCGATTCTGAGAGTGAATTTCGTGATTTTTCAGTATGTACTTATTGTCATTTTTACAGGTTTTCATGCATTGGAATTAACTCTTCAATCCCCTATCGCAAAAGTTTGCAAGAGCCCCATTGAACGAAACACTGATTATTTCGAACTTGAAGAGTTTTTGTTTTTTCGCTAAAGGGACATTTTAGAATTGATATTTTGCTGCCGACAAACCATCTAAAAGACTAATGTTGAGCTGTAAAATTACCGGGTGAAGAGATTTTCTCGTGGTATGACTATGTATTGTTCAAAATCTAGATTGAAAAAAAAAAAAAAAAAAAAAAAAAATAGAATGATGTCCAGGTAATTCCATAAGTCGACCCACTGTGTGCATGTCGTCCGTCTTGGGACGAGCTCAAGCGGCGAGAGCGAGCACCAGTTTGAATGCGTTTTCCGCCCATCATACCACATTTCAACGCATCGCACGAGCTGACGGGACGCGGGATGAGGCGGTTGCGCTTGCTTGCAGTCGCACAGTGGTTCAAAATAGACGTTTGAGTGGACATCTTCAAAGGAACCAACAAAATCAAGTTTTTTTTTTTTTTTTTTATGAACGCTGATTGTGAGTGTAAAAATGAATTTAACCTTGAAGGAGGTGAATGAGCACTGAGCAGCATTAAACAAATTATTGAACTAAAATGTTGAGATTATTAAAAGCTCAAAAAAATTGAGGATATTCAGGAACAGGGCACTAAAAGTGTTTTGAACATCACTAGGTTAAAAGGAGGCTAAATGAAAGAAGGCTATCCTGGTAAAAATAATCAGCTTGCTGACAGTTAGCATGAGATTTGAGACCTGACGTCATGTTGACGTCAACATGACGTCAACAAAGAGTATTCTGACATGTTGACGTCATGTTGACATCAGGTCTCAAATCTCATGCTAACTGTCAACATGATGACATTTAGCTGATTATTTTTACCAGGGATAGGTGGAGCTAAATTAAATAAGATCAATAAAAATTGACAATTTAATAAAAAGTTACTCAAATTTTCTCTAAATGCCTTTATTGAACGATATTGAATTCACTGTCCATAAAGTGAAAAAAGGAGTAGAAAAAAACTCATGGGCTATGATAAAATAAAAGAATGTATAAACTAATATCTTATTCCATTGTTTCCACTTCTGCTAATGTGCATTTTTTTCTTCATTTTTTCTTCCCTCTTAAAATTGCTCTAAATTCATCTTAAAAAAGCATGTAACTTAAGCTCCACACAAATTACTCCAATTGGGTATACTAAGTACATCATTCAACCGCATTCAACTTTCACAAATATCCATACACACTGCATTACTGCAGTCATACATGCGCATTTTTCCATCGGGTGCAGTTTTAAATGTCCTGAAAAAGTCATGTTTCGCTTCGCTGTAAGCCGCAGTAGTAGTGATGAGCTTTTTTTGTGTGCTGTGCTCAAGACGCGGCTTAACGCGGATCGAGCAAAAGTTGCAGTCGTCGTCCAATTCGCGTCACTCGAATGCACTCGATCTATTAGCAGAGGCTGTAATTCAGGCGCCATGCCCATCCATTTACCTTTTACTCGCATTTAATATTCGCATTATTAGCAAAGTCATCATCATTCAACTTTAAGCCACAATTCTTGTGAAACCGTTTAAGCGGGACTTATCGCCGAATCACTGCAACGTAACTTGATTGAATTCAGGGCTACAGTGCAATAGTTTCAGTGATTCAGTGACCATTTGCGCTGTGAAGAAAGGAATGACATAAAAATCAGCGGCGGCTCGTGCAATGTGGCAACAATGGATTTCCTCCATTTAAAACTGTGTAAAATAATCGATTACTTGGTGAGGCGTAGTGCCTCACCTAGTATCGATCTTTTTGCATACGTTTAAATGGCAAAGGTGCACGGTTGCCAGATTGCACGAGCCGCCACTGATAAAAATACGTAGATAAAATGAACTTGCCTGTCATTATAAAAGTAGAATATATCTAAGATATATTATGACATTATCAATCACAATATGTTAAATGCATTTTGTGTCCTAAGATATATCATGGTCTCTACCGCCCAAAGATTTTGACGAATGTTATATTCTCTTAAAATCGGCATTGGATGGGTTTCGCATTCTTTCTTTACGCTCTCTTCGTCCGTTTTAGAGATGAATTCTGAATATTTAGCGTGAAAGTAATCAAAACACACTCAAAATTACAATTCAGAGATTCTACACATATTTCGGTCGAGTTATACAACTAGACGTCTTTGGGCTGGAATAAGAGATCACTCATAAATAGGAGCTGGTCGCATTGCTGCCAGATTAAAGTAGGTATGAAATAAGCACCACGAACAATACTGCAAGATACTCGCCCAGTGGCTAAACGTGATATCTGGCAACGTGGCATTTTGTCCATATGAACCCATTGTCATCGCCGATTCCTAGGTAGCTCGATATTTTTTGTGGTTTTTAATGAGTCAAATGAATTGTTGCCAGGGAGCAAGCTTCGCCACTATACTCGCCCATTATGCATGAATTTTCATAAACAAATTATGAAGTCCAGATGTTGTGTCTGTCACAGGAGGGTCGTTATTTTACTGTGCTTGGTTATAAGTTCTACGAATGTTTTGCACGATTTTTATAATTTTTCCTTTCTTTTCTTCCGACTTGAAACTTTTTGAAATTCGGATGTCTTTTCAGAAGATCAAAATTGCAATGTAGGCGAGAATAAAGTCCATTTTCTGTGTAAGACTTCCAAGTGGAATCATGTGACTAAAAAGGGAAAAATCAAAGGTATGGTTCTAAAAACTCCTAAAATACAATCATTAGGTGCTATTCAGATACGTTACTTGAGTTCGAATTTCTCAAAATAGAGCGCACCAATGTCCAAATCATTTCGTCTTGAACCTTGTTGATTCAATTAAAATTACTAGCCTTGACTTGAGAAATCTTGAGTTTAAGAAACGTTTCTAAATTTCACCCATTAACTAAATTAACTCACTCTGGAGAGAAGCGAGACCGCGAAGGCGATGCAACGCAGGTGCAAGTAGCAGGTACTATACCGTTGGGGGTAGTCCTAACTACTTCGTCACTTTCTCCGTGTTGTCATTTTAGTCCCTACAAGCTTCTTCAGACGTTCAAATTGGATCTTCAAAAATGCCTCCAAGCGAATATCTGGTGATTATGATGCGCACCATCTACCATCATAGTTTGGCGGGTTGCCAACCTTTGACAATCATCGATGCGTTGTCACGGGGATCAGCATCAAACATGCCACATATGAATTTACCATGGCAATGTTTTTTCACAATTTATAATGTATAAATCAGTAGCGTAGCGTGCAATATGACAACGTTGTACTATGTCCATTTAAAACCACGTAACATGTCGAATGCGAAGGTGTTCACCGAACACCCAATAGTTAGATATTTTTCATGGGCTCAAATAGACGACCTGCAACGTTGCCAAATTGCACGCTACGCCACTAATAAATATCTTCGTATTATTATACTTCGATTGAGGAATGTTATTTAAGGTTTTTCGCAGAGTATATGATAGGACTTGGAACTTTTCGATGGTTTTATAAATGCAACATTTTGTGCGGTTTTAATTTTTTTTAAATCTTTGGCAGCACTGTGGTCGATATTCTTCGGCTATTCTCCACAGATGATGGTGATGAGATGTGAGGCATCCGTTGCATTGTAACAACAGACTGGAGCTATCGTTATACCACGTGGCCAAATGAGAGCACGATATTAAAATCAGCCTCTATTGAAGTAAATTCATAAATAGTTGTTTATTCAAATGAGATTCGAGGGAATAATTCCGCATCGCCCGCTTTTGTGTTGTTCCACCCGCGCTAGCACCCCCCCCCCCCTTTCCATTTCCCCGTCTCACACAGGCTGTAGCGCAGACTAGACTCCCGTCGCCGATTTCACATGAATCTAATTTACGGTTCTTTTTGTGTGAACTCAAAGTTTTTAGGTTAAGCTTATACACTCCTCACAGTGCATTTCGATTCCGAGCAAAGTGTTGAAAGGGTAATTTTTTTTTATCAAATGGCAATGTTTGACCAAATTCGGAGACATTTTTTTACCGCGGGAATCAGTTTACATGCGCTCATTTTAGCTCGATTAAAACACATTTATTCAAACTATTCATACGAGTGACAATTCAATGTTCTCCTCATTTTTTTTACTTGGCCAGGGGCTATCGCCCGTCATGATGGAGGGTAAAAAGAAAAGAAAAATTGATTTGTACTATACTGATAACTTCATAACTTTGGGATCATGAAAAGAAATCACTTGATCTTGGGTCACCACGTCAGAAGCACTTTCAGAGCTGAAAATTGATAATGGCTCTTACTAGAAGGCTAAATTAAATCACGAGTAACCTTTATTCCTTTTTTATAACCCTCATTATTTTTTGTTTTTATTATTTGCGCTGAAAAATAACCAATAAATCCAATGCGGATCCACAGGAGGGGGTACGGGGGAACAGGCCCACCCCAGAAGCCTCAAATTTTGCATTTTTTCAATAGAAAATAGCCCAAAATTGCTTCCACCGACGTTTCATGTTTCAAAATTTCGCAGGCGTGCCCCCCTCCCGCTCCCCGAGAAAAATTTTCTGGACCCGCCTCTAGATAAAGTAATGGAGACCTCCGTCTAACAATTACACTCAAGTGAAATATAGCGAATAAATACAGCTTGAAACGGTGTGTAAGAAGGTATTATTCCCGCTAAAAATATATAAATAAAGTAATGTTGAAATAATAGAAACAAACAGCCGACAAAAGAGGAAAACGGTTGAAAGAGGAAGTGATTTCAAGAGCGTGTTTCACGCGGATAGTTCCAAATTACACTCATGACTGACCATTTGTAACCAGACCTTCTTTCTCCTACTCTCTGCTGCTCCTTGATCCGAGAGGAAATGTACAAAAAATATGTCTTAATATTTGAATGGTACTCACCCAAAGAATAGCGTTGACATTGCAGAATAGACACCTGATGCAAGTGTAGATGACATGTCTGCCCATGACCGAAGCTTTGAGGAGTAACCTTGGGTGCTTTTCAACTCATTGAGAACTAGATAGAAAAATGTCCAAACATTAGTGAAGATCAGAAATCACTTGAACATTTTGAGTGGAGCTTTTTACACAAATTACCTTGTAGAAAAACTGATGTGTCCAATGAAGAAGAAGAATAATAATAATAATAAGAGGAAGAAAGTTCTCCAAAAGCATGATTTATGGAAAATATACATATATTCAAACTTTATAGAAACTTGGAAGAACTTGGAAGCAGTACTGTCCAATTTTCGCTCTCTACTTTTTTGAAATTAAATCGTTATCTTTGTATGTATAATGATATTTTTTGTGTGGATATTAATCTAGTGTGACGAAACTAACAATATTCTGATAAAACACAGCCGCAGTTTTGGTTAAGTTTAAAGACTTCAGTTAAATCTACCATAGACGTTGGATGCTACTCAGTACATTCAGTGGCGTAGACAACCTCCCCCTCTTTGACACTGAAATTTGGCCTTAAAAAGGTAATTTTTTGCGTTTTCAGAGAAATTTTACAAGATTTTTTTTACCTTCGGACTCCTCCTTGACAAAGTTCGGACCCCAGACACCCCCCCCCCTCCATTGAAAAATTCCTTGCTACGCCACTGTATATGTTTGACTATGATAATGTTTACCCAACCAATTCTTGTGGGTAAATAAATGTAGGTGTGTAAATATTCCTTGTTTTTCTCGGTTGCCAAGTAAGGATGAAATAAACGTAATGATTAACGATTAACGTATAATAATAATAATCGAATTTGAACGTTTTTGATTACTTCAGAATATTCGAAAAGTAGCGTATGAACGGATGGTTGTGCAAGGAATAAGCTGAAACATCTCAAGTAAGCCAAAGCTCGGAGGGGGGGGGGGGTCTAAAATGCTCAATTACCCTCTCTTGCCTCTTAAATCGACTAACCACGTTCGTTCCACCAAATATTCACGAGGGCACGCAAATAAACGGTAGTTTTTATCCACAATTCGACGCGGCACGATGCTAATTTTTTTTCGCTGATGTACATTCTTAAAAAGCAGTCTGACTTGGAGCTGAGAATGAACTTTCTCTACCTTAATGGGTATCCAAGCTGCCCGTTTCTTGACTCATTTATCTATTGGTCATAAGGCATTTATAAATAGAGAGCTTTAGTGGCGCTTTTTTATTGAATAAAATCATCTTACTTATACCACAGAATAATACAACCAGAGCGGAAACTCTGTAAGATTTTGAGGCAAATTCATTTCGCGTCCGCCATGTTGGGATGTAGGATGTTTACATCTGGATTTGCGCGCGAAAGAAAAAATATAGGACATGATCCGCGAAATTTTCATTCTGAAATGCCAATGGAATAAGTGTGAGGCCGGAAACTTAAAGTTTCTTTCCAGAATTTACAGAAATAAATGAGTTTCAACACAAATCACACTTGTCTGCCATGTTGGGATATAGGACCACAGCGTTGCCTATTGGTGCCATTAAATTCCAAACTTGCTTCCATTGGCTCTTATGGGAGTTTCCTTTCTGATTGTATTATTCTGTGCTTATACGAGCTCATCCGCTTTTCGATATTTCAAACCGATAAAACAAATTACCACCCACAATTTAATTTTATTATTTGTCAAGGAGGTTTGTTTTTCATGCAGTGAATGTGCATTGTGCCTCTTACGCATCTGTTGCAAAATAACTGTTGTAGTTCGAAGTGTGGCAATAATGTTGCATTTCGTCTATTTAACACCTGCAAAAAATTGAAGATGTGCGAGGAACATCTTTCGCATGAGCTTAAACGTTGCCAGATTGCAAGCCACGTCTCTGAGAATTAGAGGTTTTAATTAGCTCTTGCTCTTCGCAAATGACTTTGCGCAAGAGTCCTACACAGGATAACACGTGTTTTTGATTTTTTGTTTTTGTTTTTGTTTTTAAATCAAGCCTTCCTTGCAATTACTACAAGAAAATCCTGTCGAAAAACAACCGGTTCTCCAATAAACAAAGACGATGAAGGTAAAATTCAAGGTTAAGTTTCATTGGAGAACATGCCTTACAAACAGAAAATCGTTACTTCAGAAGGAATTTCGAATGTTTCAAAAAAAAGTATCCCTTGAATGATTCGTTAATTTGAATCCCGGTTCAATCTACAAGAAACTGTTCACAGTGAACTCTCCGAGCTGATCGACGCTCGTACCACTGCAAATCTTGCAACGGTCCGTTTCGTCCATTTAAACCCCTGATAATGATCGAACTATTGAGTATGCAGTAAAAATACTCAAATTCGACCTTTCTTATGAATTTTAATCGATGAAATGCACTGTTGCCAGAGTATGCACGCTTCGCAATAGTGAATGCGGCTTTTATTGTTGGTAACATTTTCCTTCATCGGTCTTGGATGTTGTTGGTCGTAAACGTGCGACGACCGCGCTCTTTATACCAGCATTGCCAGACTTAAGGTAAAAAGCCATCATGTATGTTATATTGAGTATGTGTATTATGGGAAATATAGGGTCTAAAGCTGTACATTTTGCAACACTGCTCGGCACTGTCGGATTTTGGATAGCACTTTAACAGATGACGGCGCGATGGTGGCGGAGTTGCGTGACTCAAATTCCAAATGACGAGATGACCCAAGTCCCAAGTCTGAGACGGAGGCGCTGGAGCACCTATAACTAATTTTGAATTTATTCCAAGTTGCGCGCCTGTTCTATTACGTTGCTATAAGTAACTTGTTACTGTTAAAAATATCCCAAACAAAAACATTCCTATGGATTCATGTCTTCCACTGTACAGCGCCGTTAGTCAAACGTTCATGGGGGAGGAGACAATAAAGTTCAAGCTATATTAATGAGACTGTCTCCGGAAGTACGAGGCTCACGAAAAATCATGTGTGCTCTTCAGGAGGAAAGCTAACCTAAGAAACAACGTCCATTTCTTTGATTGATCATACGTGACGTTTTTATGAGACTCTCTTCCGCAGATGACCCTAATTCGCTTCTTGACTTTTTTTTTTACTGATAAACGAACACACGTGCTTCCAAGTCTTATACACGCGGTTGCTAGCGGCAAAACTTTCGCCCCAAAAACTAGCGTTAGAAACTGCACGTCAAAACTTTAATAAATCAGGGGAGGCAAAATGTATTTCGTTTCATGAGTAAGTAATTTGATGCTAAATCAACCGCGTTTAGGCCAATCAACCGATAAAAAATATCAAGGCATGCCAGGGTGAAAATGACTCATACTACTCTTTTTTATCCCAAACTTTCCAATTATCACCTTTATCACACCAATCACTGGTGCTGTCATTGGGAGGAGGGGAGGGATATATAAATATCTACACTGAAAAACAAATGCTAACTTTAAGTATTAAATTCTTAAAAGTATGGTCAAGACAAAACATTCTCAGTTTTACTATTTAAAATAGTTAAATTAAAGTAGCACGGGGTTGATTTAACTATTTTAAATGGTAAAAGCTAAGACTGTTTTGTCTTGACCACACTTTTAAGAATTAAATACTTAAAGTTAGCATTTTTTTCATTTTTTTTTTCAGTGTAAGTAAACAAAATTAAATTAAATTAAATAATAATAATTAAAATTAAATTACCCTAAGCCTAGTTTAATGAATAATAAGGAGACCAATTTCACCCAATGACTTTTCGTTTCGAAGAAAGAAGAATTTGCGTCGAATAAGTGGAATGAAAATACACAATTATGATTTCTTTCTAGCAATATATGCATCTCAAGGAACTGTCAAATCATCATAAAGTAATGATGCATTATGAGACTTATTTTTACGCAACTTTCACACAAATACTTGAAAATTCTGTTTCATTTATCTTTCATAATCTCTATTTTGTCTCCAAACGTTCACACTATTTTATGAAAAGAACCGCATCTTAAGAGTTATTTATTACATTTTATTGAAAATTGGAAGAGGAAAAGAGCAAATCAAATACATTCCACGAAACTCATTATCACAATTTTTGAAAAATTCATTCACAATAGTTAAATTTCATGAAACATTGAATTTAGAAAAATGCATCTTTTTGCGGCGGTTGACCTTATAAAATAATGGCTGAAGACCAAAAAACCCACAGAGAAAGGAAGAGTGACAACAAAAAGACAGCAAACAAATCTGAATTTTAACATCCGTTTGGGCTGACTAACACCAACAATTGGGCAGCATGACCTCAGCACCGAAAAACCAAAAGAAGAGGTATTTTTTATTACTCGAACTTGCGATAGTAGTGTATAGATGTAATATCTTTCAACATTTGTAAAATAAACAAAACTATTACAAAGCTAATTGAAAGAATCGACAAAAAAAAAAAAAAAAAAAAAAAAAAAAAAAAAAAAAAAAAAACACTTAATAATGAATACTAACACTTGAAAGCGCCGCGCCTTTGAGATCTGTGATTTTTTTAGGATTTTTTATCGTTAGGTACTGTCCAACGTACAAAAATATCACTTAAACTATCATTGAACTAGAAATCAAAAATTTACGCAATTTTCACAGTTGCCGCTCTTTTAGATATTATTTGTTAAAAAAGAAGAAAAAAACCACACCTCATGGAAAACACTGACTCTATACGCGTGAAATTAACAAAGCGACAGTTTGTAAACAAACACACATTCGTAAACCAGTGGAAGAAAGTAAACGGAAACGATAGTTTATGATTCAATCACAATTCCACACCTTAGACACGTTAAAATTATGCGGAAAGTTCGAAAAAAAAAAAAAAAAAAAAAAAAAAAAAAAACAATTAAGGGCTAAAGGAGAGTTAAAAGAAAGTACAAAACGTTTAAGTTTAAGAGCAGTATTTTCTTTTCCGGCACCAATCGATTGGTATCGGAAAGATTCCAAAAATTGGTTTTTATGCGACTATAATCGTCATCCCAACGTTTCAAATGAGTAAATGTTTAACTGTGGATAACGGGTCAACTTGAGCGATACCCTAAAATAATAACAAGGGGGAAAGAACACGATGTCGGGAAGATTTCATACCTTGCTCAGGGAGTGCGCGGTTCCCGTGCGCTAGCCTTGACCGCTCTCACAGAGTTCACTACTCACGAGTGTCGCTCTGAGCGGTGATAGCGCCTGCGCAGTGCGCAGAACTTGCCCACAACACACAGGAGAGCCAAAGCAAGCGAGCGCGCGTCTGAAATCCATTGACGAAACGCAGGCCACGCGCAGGTCTGCCGCGCGGTACGGTCGCGACTTCCTCCTTCGCGTTTACACGCTCATCCCCCCCCCCCTCTCTCTCTCTCTCTCTCTCTCTCTCTCTCTCTCTCTCTCTCTCTCTTCTCTCTTTCTCTCTTTCTCTTTCTCTCCCTTCCCGTTTCATTCCCCTTCGTACCTTTCCTCTCTTGTCTTCCCCGCCTCCTTTCCAGATTCCCGACGTGACCATCGGGAATGCTACATCGGGCACCGTTGCCAACTGCGATCCATTCGACGCTCGACACTGAAAGTTCTGTGAACTTTGCTCCGAAGTGCGGACTTACTGTAATAATTACACCAAACATACGTTGAGTAAAACAAGGTCGGAGCTATCGCTCAAAACTTGCTGTAAAGGCTTTCATTGTCTGAAAGCATTGGCTGATGGGCAAACAAGGTAGTATTCCGGGTCCCATGAGTCTCAGTATTCTGGATTCGTAAATTTATTGAATTGTATTTCAATAGAAATCAAAGTAGGATTTCAACGATTCAAGGATCACGAACGTTTAATTTTATTATTTCACACATGGGGTCATCCTTGATTCGTAAAACATCTACTTTGATTACTGTTGAAATATACAGCTCAAAAAAATTACGAGTCTCAGAGACGGAGACTCGTGGTATTTGAATACTACCCCGTTTGCACTACTCTGTCTGGAATCATAACCCACTCCCTCCGAATAAAAATTCTATAGCTAAAACGGCAAGCGTGAATTGTGAGGTATCCTCCTATTAGACAATTATGATTTCGCTATCCAGAAAGTTTATATTTCAGACGGGAAGAGTTTTTTCGCACATCGTCGGGGCCAAAAAAATATTGGTCCTCGCGGACTCACCCTCAGACTTAGACAAGTTATATGAATCTTGGTTATAGGTCGAGGCTCACCTCGAGAGAGATGCACGATGTCCTAAAACCAACATTTTACGGTCCCTGGCCTAAATTTTGGTTCTTACATATAGAGTAAAAATAAAAATCTTAAATAGAGTACACTTTCATTATTATAGATTATTCTATCGATCGGCGACATAAATTGTTGCGCCTTGTCTAGGCAAAAAGCTACACACTCACCTGTTCGAGCCTCGGAATGGAAAAAAACATGTGTAACGCGTGTTGCCTTGGCCGCTTGGCGACTCTTCTTAGGAGGGTCAACTTCATGGGTCAAACGACAAACTATCGCGCGACATCTCACCGCGCGACATTTCACCGCGGACATTTCACCGCCGCGACATTTCACCGCTACGACTTTCCACCGCGCGACGTTTCACCGCCGGAAAAAAAAAAAATAAAATAAAGAAAAGAAAAAAAAAAGAAAAAAAAAACAAAAACCAGTAATGAACAGAAGAAAAATTGTAACTATTCCTTCACACTTTACCAAGCTTAGGACTGGCCTAAAAAAATATGTATACATTAATTTTTTTGGGCGTTTTTCGCCTGAACCTTTCCCAGTTGCGGATGGTTATGCACTTCGACCTCTTTCATCACTTTTTCTCCGACGGAATGAATTCTGCCGCGGCATCTTTCATCTCGCCTCCAAAAATTGACGCACTTCCATATATCTTTGACATCAACGCACTTTTTGTGGGTATACAAGTAACCTTTGTAACCTAATTTTCCCTTCCCTTTTCTGTTGTTAATGATCTTGGCAATTTTTTCTATGATGGTACTACGTATAACAAAAAAAAAAAAAAAAAAAAATATCAAGTCCACCAAAAAAGTTACCAGCTGTGAGTAAAAAAAGATTTTCAGTCCGTCTAAACTATTAAAACTATTCAGAAAAAAAATTAAAACCGATAAAAACACCCTATCTGTCTCACCTCTCTGCACTCTTTCTGATTCATCATTTGTCTTCATACCTCCATCTACTGTACCTTCTTCCCCTCTTCTTTCATTATAAGCTTATTCTTTTTCTTCTTCTTTCATTTCCTTTTTTTTCTTTTTGTTCTTCATTCTTTTTTTTTCTTTTCTTTAAATTTTTTTTCGGCGGTGAAACGTCGCGCGGTGAAATGTATCGGCGATGAAATGTCGCGGCGGTGAAATGTCCGCGGTGAAATGTCGCGCGGTGAAATGTCGCGCGATAGTTTGTCATGGAACCCACTTCATGTGTTCTGCTCTTACCGTGCGCTGCGTCCGTAGCCAAGGCTGATACTTGGCCGATCAATCGGCGCGAAGTACTGTAATTATTACCCTTACCGATACCCTTAGATGGTTCCTAAACTGTGCAGCAATTATAGGATGGTTAATACTTACAGCGCGATGGTTAAATAATAAAGGAATTTTTGGTATTCTTCACTTCCATGCAATTAATACTCACAGCCACGCGGTTAGTACTCACGGTTAGATGGTTACTGTTTAACCATCCAAGTCACTACACAATAAAGGAACCATCTCAGGGTTTTACACTCCCACTTTTTTCAGTGAACCTCTATACGGGAAAAAGTATGACTGATCATAGTCGAGTAGGACATAGAATCATGGATGGCGCTCCTACTTTGAGACTCGTTATAAGACAGCCATTCTTATTGAAATTTTGTATTTATTGAGTTTGTCAGTCAATGTTGAATGTTGATGCTCCCTAGTACCTATATATGTATATTATATTTGAGTGATTTATTACCGCATGTGATATTAGGTGATTTGACAACGTTGTATTTTAACAATTGAAACACATTAAAACATCGAACGATTTGGTTAGAATTCGACCTTCTACATGGGTTTAAATTAACAAAATTGCATACTCTCTAAACCACTGAGCTGGCCATCGCGTATCCAAATTGAAATGATAGATCAGATGTTTCGATACATACCTACCAATTCTGCTTTGCACTTACAATTAGTTCTTCTAGAGAGCATCAATGGCTTCAAGTTCTGTGAACTTTGTCGCATCGTTAAGTTGATTTCACAGTATATTTCTCTCTAGTTGCTCGGTTTGTGACGCTACGATGATAATCCCATGTTTTCCTTTGTGAGTAGAGCTAAACTTCATTTTTTCCCATCTCAGTTAATCAATGTTTGTATCCACCTTTTTTGGACGTCACTCAACAATTTTCTGCTCGAAGGAGCTCCGCGCTCAAAGTCTGTGTTAGCGCATTAGCACTGGTAGAGTAATTATTTTTTTATTTTATTTAGTTTTTTTTTTTTTTTTTTTTTTTTTTTTGGTCGATGGTTTTATGCTGACTCACTTCAAATCCGTGAACCGAGCAATTCAGACGCCTTCGAGTCGTCGAGTGGACCGATGGATGGCTCCTTGCTTTTGAGACGTCTGCATCAACCATCAAACCTCATCAAAAGTGTGAGGTGTTCAACGACTTCGACTAATCCGTGATTCAACGCATCTCGGACATCTTCGTGCTTCACGACGTGCTGTGGATTTTTCCGGATATGAAACGGTTTCAGCTTATCCAGAAAAGTCTTTGTCCCTCTTTTCCTAATTGGACGCAAGTGATAAGAAAAAACGCAGATAATAGCTATAGTCTCGCGATAACCATAGCCACAAGGGTGCCCCCCCCCTTGACACCAAACTTTGCCCGAAATAAAGGTAATTTGTTGCATTTTTTGGTCTCTTTTTCTCTGAGCTTCCTTTGCATTGTACCCTCACTAATCACCGCAGATGTGTTTCCTTGAAAAAAGTCTCCTTTTCCGAGGACCCGACCATTCATTTTTTTTCTGAGTGGTATGTTGCTTATATTGTTTTGAAAGTATGCTTGTAACTTGTTGACATGAGGAACTGTATACGTAATGCCATGTTTAGAGTTTTCAAAATGGATGGAACCTCTTAAGGGCACAGTCACCTTATCGTTGCTTAGTCGACCCAAAACCAATTTTCACCTCACAAATACAAATTATTTCAATACTTTCCAATCCTTCCTTGTTCTTTAGGTTTCCACTTTCCAGCGAGGAGAGTCAGATAAATTAAGAGCATTGGCGGATACAAGGGGGGCGAAGAGGGCAAGCGCCCACCCCCCTTTTGGCCGAAAAGGGGGAAATAGAGGGGGAAGGAAGGTGGAAAGAAAGAAAGAAGAAATCAAAAAGGGGTCACCGAGGGGCGAAAATCCCAAGTTCGCCCCTTCGTTCGCGAGGGCTGAATCCGCCAATGATAGAAAATTAAGTTTCGCCTCTCCCACCCATCTTCAATTGAAATGCTCGCATAAGTGATTCAAATATTCTCCAAATTGGAAAATTTCATTTTCTACTGAGTCCAAATTTTGGCGAATTGCGGCAACATAGCTGCGTGCTTTTTTTCGAGAGAGCGCAAGGCTCAAAACCCGCAATTGACCCGGGGGCATCGCGAAAAGGAAAGAAGAAACGGCAGCCAGCAGCTCGGTGGGGGGCCGACGATGGATGGACGGGCCGAAACCAGCCGGTGCGCACCGCGGCCAGGGCCAGGGCCAGGGTCTCAACCGATTGTGAGCAGAGGATTATATCGGACGGACCCAATCGAATCGTCATCGTGCGAAAGTTGTCGGCAATCGCTTGGTGGTCCATCGAAAGTGCATTTTATCTGCACTGGCTATGCTCAGTTTGGTTGTACTTTCGACAGTATAAACCTCAATTGAAGTCACTCAAAAGGAAAGAACTCATAAAGCATCTGCAGTTGTGCGCTTCTTTTAGATTGAGCGCAATAGCGAATTGAGAACATAATTTTAAGGGGGATGCTAAAACTAAAACTAAAATATTCACATCGGCAAACTTTGTGATGTGGTACATCGTTCATGAAAAAAGAAAACATTGATGATTTTCGAGCAAATCAAACTACACATCATTTTCATTTGCGATTTTTTACAAACCATTGCTCGGTTTGGACTTTTTTTCAAAACACCTCAGCTCCCGTTGAAAAAAAATTAGGGTGATCAAAAGAATTACTCCTCAAAACAACCTACTCCTCCGAGGAGAAAAAAAAAAAATGGTGGAAAGTAAATTTTTGGGTCTATGAAAATAGTTTGACCGTTTTAAAACTTTTTAAATAATTTCAAATAACAATGACATTCTCAGAATATTGCTTCTTTTCTTGGAGCCCTCGTTGAACCCTCGCAGGACCATTATCTAAACCCAAAAAACTCACATTCATGCGGAAAGAACTTATGAAGCAGCAGTTGTGCGCTTCTCTTTGTGGCATGGACCACAAAAAATAGTGGTTGTCATTTAAAAAATTTATTCGGGGGGGGGGGAGGGCCGGAGGGACCCTTGTTTTCACCTTCCGGAGGAAGGCCGGTGGCGTATAGCGTGCAATTTGGCAACGTGATAATGTGTCCATTTGAACCCATGTGCAGGTCGAATGCGAAGGTGTTCACCGAACACTCGCAATAGTTCGATATTTTTCATGGGTTTAAATGGACGAACTGCAACGTTGCCAAATTGCACGGTAGCCACGCCACTAAGGAAGGCGAATAATGACATGAAAAATTGAAAATTCCATTATTAAAAGGTGTTCCCTTCAGAATAAAAAGAAATAATAGAGAAAACGAACCAGCGACGACTTGACATAAAAGAAATAGGTGAATGGGAAAATGCTGGAAAACACGCAAAAACGCTTTTTGGTGAGGACGTTTCCGGCTCAAATATTAGCCATTTTCAACTCAAAAATTTAAAATGTGTTATTCCTGTGTTTACAGTGTGGACTTAGGGTGTCACTTATTTTCGAAGTTTGGACTAGTGGACTATATGTACTGTGTTTACGGGAAATTTGTTATTCCTATGTTTGCAGTGTGTGTTGGAGTAGAGGCTCTCTTCACATTTTAAATTATTTTTTTATAATTTTTTTATTTTTCTAATTTTTGAGTTGAAAATGGGTGTGATTTGAGCCAAAACATCCTCACCAAAAACTTGTTTTTGCGTTTTTACCAGCATTTTCCATACTCCTGTTTCTTATATGCTTATCAGAGTAAATAAACACTAATTTAAGTGTTTCCGAAGTTCTAAGTCGTCCTCACTCCTCGAAATAAATGTTCACGATTGCTAGTTTCTCTTACAAATTCTGTTTCGAGAAGGACAGCATATATGCTCGTTTCTCACCTCTCTATCTACACCCTTGAAATCCTTCTTTAGATATAGTTTACCCAGCAGATTGCAATTTTATAGTTAAAGGCAAATCTCACTGATTAAAACTGATTTGGAACGCTCGAAAAACTTGGCAATGCTGTGATGAGGTGACTCTGACTTTTTCCATCAAAAATGGCAAACCTGCCGCAAGCGCCCTCTACTGAACAAGAACTACCAAGTGTTAAGTGGGTTAGGAGTCCTATAGTCCTAGGCAGAAGCTCCTCGAAAACAATATGAATATAGGTAAGTTAAGTGCTTCGTCGAATTCTACGCAATGCACAGTCCGTGTTCAACACATTACATGTATGTTTCCTCTCTCTTAAGTGTCTTATTACAGTCCTTCACTTTTCGCCTGAAGTGTCGATCCTCAATTTGATGGTCAGTGGTCATTGCTCGGGTCATGACCTCTCATCTGGTTGTAATAATATTGCACCTCACTTCACACGCCAATATACTTTATTGTAATATAGGAAGTTGATCAATCGCTATTGATGTTTTGGTTCGTCGAACTAATAACCAGGGAAAGGAGTATAGGAGGGAACCTGTGTGATGTCATACCAGAACCGTATAATTATCATCCAGTGGCGTAGCGTCCAATTTGCCAACGCTGCAGTTTGTCCATTGAAACCGATGAAGAAGATCGAACTTTTCGTTGTTTGGCGAACACCTTCACACTCGATCTTTTACACAGGTTCCAATGGACGAACTGCAACGTTGCCAAATTGCACGCTAAGCCACTATAATCATCGTCACTCATGAAATGTGTAACATTTTTCAGTGCGACTGCAATTCACCGTGTACTCATCTATTGAATGTTAGTTAGCGTGTCCCTTAAAATTCAATATTGAGTCCTATAAAATGTGCTAACTTTGGCTGAAAAATTCAAGATTTTGGGTCGCTATGAGAGCATAAAGCGTGAGGGAAACGTAAAAATATCTACCGACATACTTTAGTCATAAACTGTTTATTCCAAGGGCAGGTGTTGACCGAAGGCATACTTTGATGAGTCAGTTCCAAACGTTTGCCTCAGCTGTAAAGAGGTTCTTTAACGGCGTAAAATCACTTGAAAATTACTTTGAGAGCTTCAGAATATTCGAAAATTGACTCCACAAACTCAATAATCCGTTCAAGGAAATTCCGAGGTGACGGTCAAATGAGCGGCTCACAAAATAGGGGAGTCCGATCTTATCGCAACTTATTCTGTGCTGAGAAAAGTGACTGATGACACTGAGAGAAATCACTTCTTTAAAAACAAGGAAACACGTTTACTTGTGAAAGTTTTCCTTGGGCGAAGTAAAGTTCTGTTGCACGAAGGAAAATCACTGTCACAACAAGGAATTTTTTACTTGTAGCAGCAGACATTTTCCGTGGGTCAAAGGAATTTTGCTCTTATAGTCAATATTTCACTGCGCAGTTTCTTTGACACGAACGAAATACACACCTTGGATTAAAAGAAGAATTCTCTTAGTGATCTATAGTTTATGTTTCACTGAAATGGGACTCCCTTATGGTGACTCGCTCGTTTGACCGCCATCTTAGATTGCTCTTAAAAGTTAAAATGCTTGATGTTGAGGGTTCGTGAGTGGATTTCGAGATTTCAAAATGCTTCCATTGCAATGTGATTGCAATTTTGAATTGGAATCCACCCGCACCATAAAGCTGTATAGCAACAGTTTGAAATAGACACACCACACCGCACATTGTTTATGTTCGAAATGAATGGATGTTTAAATACTAAACCTCGCATAGTGTATGTATAGGCTGAGAATTAAAAATTTAAAAAAAAATCAAATAAAATCAAATAAAATCAAATCAACATTATAAAATAACAAAACATAACTTAATTATTTATTTTCTAGTTCCATACACGAATGGCTATGAAGAAAATCATGACATTTATGAAAATATAATTACAAACTTAATGAAAATTGTGAAAATTATGAAACTTGTGAATATGAAAATCGTGACAATGACAAATGATACACATTGTAATAATGATACAAAGTATGAATTTGATGAAAATTGTGGAGGTTATGATGAAAACCAGGCTCTTTCTGTTACTTAATAGAGTGTTCAACATCTCAGGATATTACAGAAAGCTGTTGCTTTTCTGAAAAGTAAAAACTGGTGCTTTTGCCGCTGCTTGGAGGAAGAGGCGATTCAATGAGTATTTGGCATGAAATTATTTCATTGGTTTGGTTCATTACATTAGTTGGCGCTGTTAAAAACGACGAATTTGGTTACACTGCAGTTGTTAGTTGTTCTGACAACGCTTATCTTCTCTGCAAGCCAACCAATCTCCCTCCGATATTATTCAAAACCTCTGTTGCGCTGCGAGACAATTTTTTTACGGATTCCACCGGGATCTGCAAAAAACAGAAAAGGTTGCGTTAAATGACATCTGTCAAGTTTCATACACTCATAAGTGATTGGATTTTTTTCTGATGAAAGCGCGGATTATATCGATAAAATAGAATGCATTTATCTTGTGCAAACGTCTTTGCTCTCTTTTGGATTTTCATTTCCAAATCATAAATTGACGACGATTTTTGTTTGCGCTCCTGAAAAATCCGTATTTTCCTGATTTTGTCACATTCTGGAATGACGTCCTCTAAATACAAGTGTAAACATAGTTATAGATCTAATTAGGGCACGAGTATTAGTCAAATATTGGAGTAAATATATGTATCTTCGTTTTCAATAGTGGTAGCAAGAAGTTTCGAAAACACTCTCTCAAGTCCTGGTTTCAAACAACGTTGCCGTTTTTCGAGGTTTTTCGGAGACGTTTCAGGTTTCCACAAACCAACTGCATCTGATTGTGAGACGTCATTGGATAGCTCAGGTCCGACTGATGTGAAGAAGAGGGGGGGGGGGCGTCTGCCCGAGGTCGAAACGATTTGAGAGTCACCTATTGAGGAGGATTGTATTGTAAATTAACTTTGTAAAATTTCAGCTCAGAGAATCTGAATTTCCAAAATTTGTCCATCCACTTAGGTTTAAGGTTAGGACCAGTGCCGCGCTGTTTTTGGTGTATGTATGTAGTTCATTGGATTCTACAATTATCGGTTCTTCAACTGATTGAAGCAAAGATTACTGAGTTGTGTAAGTATTTCTGTAAGTCATTGTTAATTTTGTCAACTGATGCAAGCAAACAAGTAATCTTTTCCTCACTCGGTAGAATTACCGATGGATTGTATAGAATGTTACTGAATACGCACAAAACGACAGCCCTCTAGGATAACCGGAAACACGTATAACCATAACATCTCAAGAAATGGCAACGATGCTGGTCCCGAACAGACTCCGATTTTGAGAGTGTTGACATTTTTCTCAGCCCCATTCACCATTCACCATCGTCCATCAACCATCACTAGACTGCCGCCTCGACTCACTCATTCTCATTAGCTTTGAAAGAACCGCCTCGCCCGCCATAGGCACTCTCTACGGATTAAGGAACACGCAAGGAATATATAGGTTTCGTCTCGGTCCCCTTGACACCTTTTATCGGTGCTCGCGTTTCATTTTTTTTTTTTTGTCTCTGTATGTAATTCCGGCATGAAATTAGTTCCTCTTCATAAAAGGATGGAGTCATTCAAAGCTCTTCGAGAGGGTCTTTTCATTGGAAATACGAGTCTCGACTTGCGCGCATTTGACTGGGAGCTTTTTTTTTTCACAGGGACCAACTAGGTCTCATGCCTCATCATCCCAATAATATATATAATCCCCGCATCATACAGAATAATATGTAGTACCAGAACGGATGCTTCGATAAGAGCTTTGTTGAGGTAAACACAAACTGTCAACTATATGGACTGTACTATATAGAATTTCGATATATGTATAGGCTGCCCCAAGAATGATTGGAGTTGACGACTGTAGGTTTGAATGAAAACATCACCAGCTTCCATCCTAATATAGGGCAGTCTGATTGGTTAGGACAATACCGTCTCTAAACATACCAAGCTGCTATTTTGAGGTTAGGGTCGTCTTGGTATACGTACGCTTATGGAGAATGACATTTTGGTGAAATGCAAAATCGAGATTTATCCTCTCAAAACATGATTTTCAACGCTGATACTGCTTTGGGGAAGTAACTAAGCCATAAACTTTCATTACTGACGTACTTTTCCAATTTTGGTCGAACTTTAAAAAACGAACCAAAACCTCGATAACGCCATAAGCTTTCCATAAGCTTACATGTACCAAGACGAACCTAACCCCCACTTTTTCAAAAGAAGCAGCATGGTATGAGTAGAGGCGGTATTGGTTAGGAGCAGTAAGAAGCTAATGTTTTCATGAAAACCATAGAAGTGTCAAATCCAATCTTTTCTGAGACAAGCTATAACATCATCCAATTGCCATTCATTGGCCACTGGCTCCATAAAAAGAGCTGGTGCATTGTGAAATTTCCCTTCGCGCATTTTCTAACGATAATTTTGGCTCGTAAGGTGCAATTTCCGACCCGTTAACGATATCGATCGTCATATCGATTGATTTAAAGTCTCACATTAATTCAAACAAAAAATCTTTTCTTCTTTTCCAATTTTTTTCTTCTAAAGATAGTATGCAATTTTTATAATCTAAGAATGAGATATGGATGCAATAGGATCGTATACAGTCTGGCAACACTGCATTTTTGTTAGAATTCGTGAGTATTCATTGCACAACCAACAATTTGATTTTTGTCATGGATTTAATTATTCGAAATGCAATGTTGCCGGATTTAAAGCAGAGCCAAGGGCTAAACGAGCAAATGATCATTGGTTAGTTATTATCTCATTAAGTAGATGCAAGAGACACAGTTGACCCAAGTTTTGTCTATGTAATTCGCGCTTTACGGCTCAAACACTCCGATGAAAGACGAGCAAAAAATAGAGAATAAGAATAAGTGCACAAGATGTTGAATATGAGAAGATGATGTGCAATGCAAAAATCGGACCATAAACATTCTCAAATATTATGACCTCGTAATCCTCGGTTAGCGAGTAGACGCAACTCGGTTTTCAAAATAAGAGTGATTAGGGGGACTTAGAGCTACAATAGAAGAAAAACTTACATTCGTAACTTTGTTGACGAAATCGGTCACTTTTTCAACTCCTCCGACAATACTTTTTCCGATGCGATTAAATTTATCTCCATCGTTTCCGTATTTTTCTTCTTCGGTTATTGTATCAACGATCGGCATCGGCTATATGGGCACAGAAACACAAATTATTTACATCAATAATGCGAGATTATGAAAATTTAATGGAAAATATATACTTACTACAAAAATCAATTTATGACGGGTTGCCTTTTATCTCTTCGTTTTACGTGGCTATAGAAAACGCTTAGGTATTAGTACCAAGATGACATCGGAGGAAAATATCGAATTAAAACTATACAAACCTAAAGTACAATAAAGAATGGCAGAATTAAAATGTGTACGTCAAAAAATATGGACTAGAGAGATCAATCTCTTTTTATGAATACTTTTTCTTTCATAGTACATACAAATGAGTGACAAAGAAATATATATTAATATAATTTCTAATTACGCCCGTAGCAGGGTCAACCTTTCAACTCTAGAGAGAGGTCAGCTTCTTGAAGGGAAGTATGAAAAATAGTTTTTGAGTCTCCGAAAAGGATTCTCTACTAGTCTGGAGAGTGGGATCAAATGAAATATCTTCTCATACTTGGTTAATAGGATGGAAATCATATTACAAAGAGCCTTCAAATCGCCGCGATGCAATTTGGTTTACAGCATCGCTCGTCGACTCATTGAAGGCGTGAGAAGACAGAAGAGCAGCTTGTTTTTGTCAAAGTCGCGATTTTGGTTCGCTTCTTTTCCACTCCGCCCTCTCTCTCTCCCACTATCTCTCTCTCTCTCTCTCTCTCTCTCTCTCTCTCTCTCTCTCTCTCTCTCTCTCTCTCTCTCTCTCTCTCTCTCTCTCTCTCTCTCTCTCTCTCTCTCTCTCTCTCTCTTTCTCTCCCTAGGACTTCAAAGGACCTCCTTCTCCTTCCGCTATTATGTAACAATAAGAGCCAAACTTAAAATTTACTTTGCATCAGAGAAACTGCACTTCACTGAAAAAACAAAATTTATGTACAGCCGAAGCAGCCTTTTAAAATAGCTTCGCAGAGCAAAAGTTCAAGCTGTACCGGAGAAAGTTGCAGCTGTATCAAAGCACTACTTCTTTAGAGTAACAGCCTCTTTTCTTGGTTTGGCTCTACCGAAGAAGTGCTTCAGTACAACCGCAACTTGCTCCGGTAGAGCTAGGACTTTTGGTTTGCGAAGCTATTTTAAAAAGCTGCTTCGGTTCTACTTAAACTTTGTTTTTTCAGTGTTAATGGATGAGTGGATATGATCTGAATTTCGATTTTCAATTCATTGTTCCACAAAAAAAGGAGGGAAATGTAAAAACGAAATTCTAATCATAATAAATACTTAGATACATAAATAAAACCGACTGTGAGTTGGATGGCAATGGAACTTTCAAAAGTAATTTCATGGTTCAAGGGAAAAAAAGGCAAAAGTTCATTCAGTTCATTCTTTGTACGCAAATTTTGTAACTTTCACTTCGTTTTGCAACAAACCAAGCTCAATACAGTGACTCCATAGTTTTTTTTCTTTTGAAAAGGAAAAACGAAGAGGACCTATCAGTCCTTTGAAACAAATAAAGAAGTAGATTTATAAATAAATAAACATAAAAAATAGATAGATAAGTAAATGAATAGTAATAGTATTATAGGTATGTTTATTTGAAGGCGCCTTCCTCCTTTCTAATTTTTTAGTAAAATCGAGTGAAAATGACGATGGGCACATTCAAAAATCACAAAATTCACTCACAGATTCTTAAAATGTCTTTTAAGTTTAAGGCGTAAACTCGTAAAGGCGGTCTATGCAGGTGCAATGAGGGATTCTCATCTAATTTGAGGCTCTCCTCTGTGTGTTTCTGTAGGGTGAGTGACAAAGACAGGAATCCTCCATGGCACCTGCGTAGGTTATTTAAGAGCGCAAACATGGCGGAGCTACGTAAGTGTAAGTATGATAGGAGTCTCCAATATAATTTTCCTCGCTCTCTAAAGAAACGCTCAGAGGAAAGTCTTACTTGGGTAGGAATCTCCCATGGTATCTACCTGCGTAGCTCCGCCATTACGCATTTAACTTCAGTCATTTCGTGAGTCCATGAGGAAATTTGGTGATTTTTTAGTTTACTCATCGTCATTTTACAGGTTTTTAAAAATCAACTCTTTTAATCATTTGTAGCAAAAGTTTGCAAGAGCTCCATAGTGTCATGACGATTAACTAAAAAGGATAAATCAAAACGAAGTACACGGAAAAAAGGACTGGTAAAATCTACCATCTGTGCTGATTTTGGAGTCAGCTATCAAGTAGATGGTAAATGCAACGTACATTATGGTAAATTAAGTTCGTACATTGTTCGTACATTTTACCCATTCACTGAAAAAAATCCCCGATATATTCTCTGGGCCGTGTTGTTGTATATGATCACCGCAAGCACAGAATAATACAATCAGAAGGGAAACTCTAATTCATTTTGAAACATTCTTTACTTCGGGCCGCCATGTTCGAAAGTGAGTATCTTCGGCAATCTTCGGCAATCTTCGGCAGATCTTCGGCAACTGGCCGAGTTGTGATTGGTTGTATAGCCTGAAAAAGCATGTCCGCCATCTTGAGAAGTGAGTAGGCACAGTTGCCAGTTTGTGCCAGTAAATTCCAAATCTTGTTTCCATTGGCTCTTATGGGAGTTTCCCTTCTGATTGTATTATTCTGTGCCGCAAGGACTGATTATTTCTATCGTGCCGTCCAATTACTTATTGATATACTTAGTTATGAAAAGGTTAATAAGAAAGTCGATAGGAAAATAAAATTTGATACATTATTTGGGCCGTGTTGCTGTGTATGATCACCGCAACCGTGTTTGATAAATTTATCGTTTTTTTTTTTAAGCGTGCCCATGGAACATGGCACGCTTATTCCGATCGTTTTGCTGCTAACAATATAATACAATGTATACAATGTAATAAGGCAGCCTATGCTTTCCACGTGTATTCCTATGATGAGTGGCCTAAAGTTGAAAATCGGCTGTTTTTGAATTTTGTTTTTTTTTCCTGTCGTGTCTGTTGCGTTTTGAGGATTGTAATGGTACAATTATGAAATCGTACCTTCTAAAGTTTGCAGCAAAAATAGTTGGATTCATTTTAATGCTTTAGTTTTTTTATAATTCCAATTAAACGACGGTCTCACCACTTTTGGGGGTAAGTGGAGTGCGGTGAGGTAATATTTTGCGTTTTATGTTGCCAACTTTGTTGTAATTTTACTCTGCTGTGTTGGTTTTGCGATGAATAAATTTTCGTTTGTTTTTATGATTAATTTGTTATGTTGGACATTGTTTTTGTGTTATTTTATTACGTTTATTGAATATATAATTGATTTTAAAGTACATTCGGAGTTTTTTCGTACGGGCGGCCGATAACGTGTCGTTGTGTGATGTTTTTTTTTGTATTTATTATTGTTTTGCAGCCGGTGATTGTTTGGCTGCATTGGCTGCACTGCGGCTCACCTGTTCACTAATTTGATAATCTTTCTCTGTGAATGTCTAGAGTCAGCTGATATTTTCGAATGGAAGGCGCGAAATAAAACCGATACAGATCATGGTTTTACTTATAGGATACCTTCTCACAAAAGTAAAGCTTCAAGAAGAACCCGCTAGAGAGCGCGCAATGAAGTAGTCACGTTTGTTTGCCTTTATTTGATCAGCTGATAAATGATTTTTTTTTTTTTTTTTTTTTTTTTTTTTTTTTTCTTTTAGCGCAATTTTTAACATTCAATCTTTTATGGGTTGAAAATGGATCTCATTAAAATAAACAAATTAGATCAGTATTCTTTTAATTTTTTAGTTTCGGGAATTGTTACAACATTAACGCCTGTTCGAAAGTGTAAGCGAAGTAATGGTTTTTGTATTATTTTTTTTAGAGGACGAGACATGCTCAATTAATGGTATTTGTTTTGATGAAAAGGGGTCCATCCAGCTACCATTAGGAGTGCCCCCTCCCTCAAAAATGGATGAAACTTTCAGGAATGATAGAGCTAAGCATCATCTTTCAGAATATCTGCAGTTTTTTGAATTTGGTCAACTGGGAGCGGGAGTGCAGGGGGTCAAAGTCAAAACCTCCAATGCTCCATAACTTTTGAACGAAAAGAGATATTGACGTGAACTTTGCACCAAAAGATGCGCACTTTAAAGATATTTCGATTGATGTGCTACAGTGTTTAGTTCAAAAATATTTGACCCTTTTTTTGCATTTTGTTTTACTTTTGAAGTTTCCAAAAATCCGTTTTTTGAGTTTGAAAAATAGGCGCAATGAAGGAATCTGAACGAAAAACTATGGCGGCCATATATGATTTGAGAATTTTGAAAAACTTATGTCAAAAATAAATTCAGCGACCCAAAAAACCCGCTTCCACCAAGTTTCAATGAATTTCATCGATTATTGGTGAAGCAACAAATTTTTTTGTAGAATCGAAAGTCGGAACCCTATTTTTGGCCTAGATTTGAAACTTTGCGCGGTCATAACTCTTGAACGAAACGTTTTTCGGCATCGCGGTTTGCGCCATCTGAAAGCTTATAAAATCAGCTTTCTTCACAGAAGTTTTTTGTTCAGATTCCTACGTTGCGCCTATTTTTCAAACTTAAAAAACGGATTTTTTTCTCTACTTTTAGATTACAAATGAATTTTTACATCGGCATTGAAGGTTTTTTCGAGAAAAGTTGAAAAATGTGTTTGAACCTCCCAGAATACACCCCAAGAGGTTGTCAGGAGCCTATGAAAATATCAGAAATGAAAAATTTGGAGTCAATTTTCTGTCTGATTGTTTTGTTTAAAATCATTTGTTTCAGTAATTTTCGAGAAAAATGCCAGCAACGGATGCTCTGGCTCACTTTGTATATAAAATATAGTAGACTTCTTTTATTCTATTCAGGTCCTCTGGTATTTAATCACTGTGCGATGAGTAAAATAATTGAAATCTAATGCGCTGAGTCCTGACTACTTGCTCTCTTTGAGAGGATCCAAAAATTAAATATAATCATCAAAGGTACCACTATACGGCAAATTTTGTAAAATAAGCACATGTATGGAGAGGGGGGAGGGGTGGAAGCTTTTATATGCGTAACTTTTTTTGCTTCTCATTGATAGAATGTCATCGAATGAAAGGCTATTTTGTCATATTTTCTTAATCAAAGCTCCAACAGCACTTCCTGTACCTTAAATAATACACAATAAATTGACAAATCTTCTCCCTTGAGCTACATTATAATAAATATATTTAAACCATGTATGCGTAAGCCTTTATGTAAAACTTATTTCTGCAAAACCCAGCAGAGTAGAAGACCAAATGAAACAACTTATGCGCAGATTTTTATGTATACAATTCACAGGCACGCTTTTCCAATACATGCAATGTATCGGAGCTTCCCTGCTTGTTTTTTTTTCTTCTCTCAATGTTTAGTGAAATTTGCCATACTTGATAGCTGACTCCAAAATCAGCTATGCAGATGATATATTCTTTCTACCTGATATTTTTTCCCCGTGTACGCACGTTTAGTTTAATCAGAAAATAATATTTTTGCATTATAGTTCGGTTTACCTTCAAAAAGTTGAGGAGAGCATTTTGGACGACGCTGAGTCCTCCATCAGTGTCTTTCCGTTTGTGCCTTGGCTCAGAGGCGGAGGCTGATACGTCCGACTCGGAGGGGGCCACTCCAGACTCAGCGGCCAGGGCCTCCAATTCCAAGTCTTCAATCTTATGTTCATCCGCCGCTGCCTCAGGTAGGGGTGACGCTCTAACACGCGAGGATGAGACCAAGAGACACGCTATCAGCAGCAGCGATGCGGCCAGGATCGGCATTCGTATTCCACGCATGATCGTCAACGTCCGATAGTCACCAGTCATCAACGTCCGTCCGACGATACTCAGCAGTCACCAGTCGCACACTCACAGGACACAGCACCGGGGGTTCACAGTATACGCCGACTCGCAATCGGTAAGATTCAACTGGCGACAAGACAAGAACAGTCAATAAGTGAAAGTTATACGTACGAGAGTGGTCATTGATGTGATGGTTTCGGTGTGAACGCACAAGAGCATCAGCTTCGTCAGCTCTCGCCGCTTGTCGGCTATGGCCTCAGTCTTGCACAGTTTTTGACCATCACTTTTTTAGAACAATTCTCTCTCTTTTTTTGTTTTTTGTTTTTTTTCCCCCCTGACCGATTTTTTTTTTATAGTCACCGCAACCATTGAGGACAATGCCGGAAGAACGGCTACTAAATTATGAGGTACGCTTGTTCGTAGGAATTAGCATTATAATGAAATTAAGAGTTCCGAGTGAGAGCACATCTGATGTTTTCCGGTTGTGTCCTCAATTATTCCTTCAGACCTGAGTTGCATTCAAGATGACCATGAAATGAGCTTTACGGTGCACTATTCAAAGTTGTCAACTTTCAACCGTAACCCTCATGAAATCCAATTTTGCACAGATGTTAATTCAGTGATCTCTTTTTTTTTTTATTTTTGGATGAATTTTTTTGCCGTCTCTAGCGACCTCTCCTCTAAAATTAAAACGTAAAATGACCGAAAAAGTAATGACAATGAGATGAGCGTTATTCCACGGAAAAATCCCACATTGCCAATTTTCAACCATGGCATTCATTTCATCATGCATTTGATTAACGCACGGGTCGTCGTTGCGTCATTTTGCTTATGCAGTTTTGTGCTCTTAAAGATTCAAAACGGTTAAAAGTAAATAATAAATTAATAAAAAAAAATAATGAATAAGTAGACGAATAAATAGAGTTTTGGTCTACGGTAGCAAAGGCTCTGTTGCGAACGTTTCCTGAAACTACGAGTACTTTGAGCATCAATTTTAAGTCAAACTGAGCTAAAATAACTTCACACATACCTTTAATTACTAAAATTCGCTCCTAATTTCAGGAACAGCAATCGAAAGTAACTTGCTGTTGCCATCGTTGAATACTGTTCACTGTTCAACCCTGTAGCTTTCCATTTTGTCAACTATAAGTAATTTACGCGGCAAATTTAAGATGGCTTGGTTGATGATGCATTTGAATAAAACTAGTTAAAATGTCACATAATATAGTTTCTTAAGATGACACTTTAATGCAGGATTTCAGGTTGTTGTATCAACAAATAACACAACAATGAAACGTTTATTGTGTTTGTTTATGTAATCTGCTGAAACTACCATCATGCCTCTGCAGTCCAAAAATCTCTAAAATCAGGGCTCTATCTATAGTGCTAGCCGGTGATACCAGAAAGTTATTTTATTTTAGCTGCGTTCAAATGTAGGAGTGAAGTTCCGACATTTTATAATGCATAGCACACGTGTTTTGATGAACATCTATATTTTTGCATCATTTTTCAATTAGAACTAATAATCAATATCTCTGCGGCAAAATCGCCCAATATAGATTCCTTACCAAAAACGCAACATCCTAATTATTGTTCTGAACTGTCTCTAATCATTGTTTATTGTTCCTCATCCGTCTATTGTTGAGTTGATTAACTGGTTGTATTTTGAAGAAATGCCTCTTAAAAACCTTCAACAGTTTTCTACTTTGTCTCTCCTTCTCTATAGCTGTTAATTTGTTTTCAATAATTTGATAGTTTGTTTTTATGTAATGACCGATCTTTATAAATGCGATAGAAAATTTTGGCTGCAGTTTGCATTTGCACTATTATAATAGTGATTGAATGGAGCTACATCAGTTTGAATGTGAGAAAAAGGTTCAACTGTCTGATAGATTATGGATGCGTGCATTGCGTGCTGTCCTAGTTATCTCTGGATGCATGCTCATGAATGGAATTAAAACAGAGGATTTTTTTTTGTTTTTTTTGTTTTTTTTTTGAAGAGGTTACGATACAACAAGCCGCGATATATAGAGAATGCATTAATAAGATGATACTTACGGTAGTTGAATATAATGTACTTTGAAAAATGGAGAGTTTTGCAAACACAAATGAGACTGTATGAAATCGTTACATTGGCAACAAACTGAGCAAAAAAGTGTCTTGATTTGAGTGAATCCTATAGGGTTGAACTTCTGCTCCGTACTCACGAAAGTACCTGCTAGGTAATCAATGTCTTCGTAACCATCATGGTATCTTGGGCGTGGAAAAGCAACTATTCCTAAGGGTTTTCCCTTAAGGTATGATTAAAAAAAAACGGGTACCTATGTGTATTGTGTGTGCTCAATGGAGCTATTTTCTCTGCTTGCTTGCGTAAAACCGTCTTTCTCGCGCAGATTACTCGCTCAAATTGATGCTCAAATTGGAGGTGATCGATTACTCTTTGTGCGTCATCAATACTAGATGTTTGCCTCATTAACCACGCCGCAAAGTGGATCGAAACACGGAATTTCCCGGATAAAATCTTACGTATAAAAATCATAAGATTATAAACAATAAACTTAAAAATGTGTGAACTATTCATTTTAGCGCTTACGGCAATTAACCGAGATAAAACAACGCTTGAGTGCAGGGTAGTTAAATATATCTACTCCGTGGCGTTCATGTTGTATACACGTCTAATTAAAGGCGCTCGACAAAATACTGTTTTGGAGTCGGTGACAAATATTTGGAGTCCTTTTTACTGGCAATGAAAAATTGACATTTTGTGAGACAGATCTATCTGGTTATGAGAGAGAATATACTCAGGCGTGGTCTTTAAAGGGTTAACATGTATTGAATACACAGTTTTTGCAAGGAATTATCAACATTTAACTGTTTCTAACGCCAAAAATTGACAACGAGTTTATGTCCGGAAAAGTCCATGTTGCGATCCTGTGTGCGCCGTTCCAAATTGCCTTCCACTGGTCGCAACTTTAAACGGTTATTTCTTTGCAAAATCTTAATCAAAAAGCATTTAGAAAAACGTCCGTGACTCAGCCCCTCTTTTTGTGAATTCGTATAGAACGGATCTTAAAATTGACCAAACTAGCCTATTGAAAATGTCTAGGAAAACAGCCCATGCTACAGAAAAATTGTGGTTATTTTCGGGAAAAGGGCCTATAAAACAACGGGTGTGCTCTTTCTGAAAATCAGGATTTTGATTGAGCATACAGAGATTTTGTCTGTAGAGCACACCTTATGTTTATGGGCCTTTTTTTAAGAAATTGCCTTATTTATTTTGAGGTGATCTCTCTTTCGAAGAGAGGGTGAGAAAGAGGGAGAGAGGGAGGGAGGGAGGGAGAGGGAGAGAGGGAGCGAGAGAGAGCGAGAGGGAGAGCGAGAAAGAAAAAGAGAAAGAGAGTGAGCGAGAGAGAGAGAGAAAGAGAGAGAGAGAGAGGGAGAGAGAGAGAGAGAGAATAAATCATAAGATGGCATCTTAACAGCAAGATATTTACGGGTATAGGGTAGTCAAAAAATCGAGCTGACCCGACACGGCACAACAGGGTCACTGAGAGAAGATTAGCCCTCTTGCGGCTCATCAGAATTTTTTCCAGTCTTTTTAGGAATTTATTTGCTGATTGATGTATTTATTAATAGCTTTTGAATTTTCAGATCGAATTCGATATATGGAGGCCCGGAACCCCCCCCGCCCTTAGGTGGGATTCTCTATAGCAAACTCCTACAGTTTGGCTATGGTACCCGCCCTTCATAGTCTGAAGATCTTTACATTCTCCACAGTCCTCCATTGTAAAAGCAAAGAGCGCCAAAAAATAAGAAAACTTAGTACTTGTCTCAAAATAGTCTGATTGAACTCGATGCCATTATGAAAATGCTTCCTCAAGTCATTTTCAAAAATTGTTACCCTGGAAGTGTTTTCTAGACTTCTTTCAAGTTCAAAGTTGTTGCCAAACCTCGATCAAGAACCTCAAGTGGGAGGGGGCAAAGAGCTTTATTCGTTTTAAGAGAAACTCTTAAAATAAATTAATTGTTGACTGATGTGTTTGGATACTTAATATTATGTAATCTTGACGGTTAGATTATTTTTCGGAAGTGAAGTTGCATAAATTCCAAACTCATCACTCAAACATAATATTACGTGTTTTCGTTGTTTTGTTTTCTTCTTTTATTCATTACCTTGGCTCCTGAAGCGGTGGCTCATATGTGGAGCACCTCTTCGCAATTCGTGCGACTTTGAATGGGACTTTGGCAATCTTTCGATTCAGATGAAACCAAAATCCATGGGAATAGGTGGGTGGAATAAATGGAATATATCACACCTTACCCTTTACCGAAAAACTCTCTGCGTCGGCTGTGTATAGATAAGCTATGAGACTGTGCTTCTTGTTAGATGCATTGCTTGTAGTATCGAAGTGAATCGGGCCCGTCATTTAAGTTGCCCGCCACCACCACCGGCTTCATTCCAGCGATTCCAGTAGTTATTCATTCGAACCTCTTTGAAAACACTACAGGCAAAATTTCATCTCAAGGACACAAGCTCTCGATTGTTTTCATATGATTTATGTAAACATTGAATGACGATTGTCGGAATTTTGAGAGCAATCTATTACATCTTCTTACACGAACCAACTAAGAGGTAGTAAAATTCACACTGAGAGAAATCACTTCTTTAAAAACAAGGAAACATACGTTTACTTGTGATAGTTTTCCTTGGGCGAATTAAAGTTCTGATTGCATGAAGGAGACACCACTGTCAAAACAAGGAGTCTTTTACGTAGGAATGGGCTCCTTAGTCAATATTTCACTGTGCAGTTTCTTTAACACAAACAAAATACAACTTTGGATTAAAAAAGAATTCTCTCAGTGCATTAACAAAATAAAACTCATTTAAAAAGAGGGCATCGGTGGTGGGGTTCGTGTAAAACAAAAAAAGAAAACAAAATGAGAAAGCTGCTCAATGGTGAAAACGTTGCTATGAATACTGTATCGATTTTGATAGTATACGCCTCAATTATGAAACTCACGTGCGTTACGATCCTAACCTCAAAACTTGTTCAATATGGCAACATTGTTGGTTAGACTGGACTTACCCCGCAAATGAGAGATGCACTCTTTTGGTCTGCGCCGCCGACCTGTTGCACAGATTCTTCACCAACACACGCACATATAAACAAACACAGAGGAGTAATTGGAACGACAAAACGGTGGCGAGGGGACGACAAAATGCATGCACTCACTCAGGTGATTAGTACGATTTGTGCCGTGTCAAGCGTGTGTTGGGAGACTCGGAGCCGACCAGACGCCAACCGAGCGACCGGTGGAGGATTTTCTGTCCTCCGTGGGCTCTGTGGTGCACAACACACTTTGCTCACAACATCATCAAAGCCAGTCTTCGATGAGCTTAGGAGAGAGGCAGTAGCGTGGTTGTCAAATCAGTAGAGCAAACAATACGAGCAGAATTTTTTTTTGCAGGCTTTATGGTTCATGCCAAAACAAAACATATGAAACTGTCTTCTGAAACACCTTACGTAAAATTTACTGGATCACAAAGCGCTGCTTTCAGCTTTGGGTCATTTTTTGGTGTCTAGCACCTAAAGCTTCCTGGAAACATCCGATTTTTCTGCACCATTTAACCTCACTTAAAAAAATATATATATATTTACAGAAAAAGTTCCGTTTAAGTGGAAAAATCAAAGCCAGATTTAAATTCAGTTTTGTTCACATTGTTACCTAAGGTGAGTTCCATGTACGAAAACACATTCTTTTTCAGGCCAATTTGTGGGCACTTTTTTTTAGCTGTTGTGCACCTTCACGGCGTGAAAGGAAACACATTTACCCTCCCAAAATATATCAGTCGGTTACAATTTTGGTTTTGCGTCCTTTTCAGAGATCTTGACAAAGTGTAATCATTACTTTTACTTTTCGATGCTTCTCGACTGGATTCACTTCGACTTGTCTTGACATGACTTGACTTGACTCGACTCGACTCGACTCGATTAAACTCGTAACGATAGTTGAAAGTCTCAGTCCCGCTAATATCATAAGGCTCCTCATGTGTCGCCTTCATCATACTACAGGGACTATTGACTATTGTCACCATAGCAACGGCCAAGTCCTACAATACTCGACCAATGGCGTCACTCATAGACAATTTTAACCATCAGTTTAACGAGGTCGATGAGGTAAACGATCAGCTCAGCCCGCTGGGAGTAGCGTACAATTACCCTTTAAATCAATATGGAGTCAACCTAAAGTCAGAAGACGTATATGTCAGTATTCTTGAACTGACAACTAGTTCCAGATACACATTGAACCTTCCATGAACCTTCTCCAAGAAATATCAAGAGGTCGCGGTCCAAAGCGTATCTCTGACAACGTCTTGAGTTCGAATCAAGTCCAGAGAGTTTCAGCCCAAAATTAATTGGTTTCAATTCTGTCTTGATAATCAAAGTGGCATTTGTTAGGAAAAAATAGCAAATTGGCAAACTTATGCGTGATTTACTGTCACACCAAATAGCATCGATCCCAGTGACAAATCGCACGATTTGGTAACTGCGGATTTATTTTATTTGAACCAAAGTATAATAACCGATTTTTCTGTATTTAATTGTTTCCATTATCGATTATTTGAATATATTTAAATGGAGGACAATCACCGATGCCCCATTGCATGCTTCGATACTGATCGAGCTGTTGATCTTGTCAGCGTTTTACTAACTGCATGACAAGCACCTATAGTTTTAACAAACTACCGCAATCGTATAATGCTCGTGAGTTTAATTTATACTACCAGTGGCACAGTTTTCTCTAGACTTTAGTAGATGAAGCAAATCATCAGACATGACTCTGATTTTATAATGAAGGAAGCGCGTGTATCTGAAGTGGACGGAAAATCGTATGGATAGTTCCGTAACATAGAGGAAAGATAAGAGAGAGAGAGAGAGAGAGAGAGAGAGAGAGAGAGAGAGAGAGAGAGAGAGAGAGAGAGAGAGAGAGAGAGAGAGAGAGAGAGAGAGAGAGAGAGAGAGAGAGAGAGAGAGCGAGCGCGCGTATTTTTCAAATTAAAGCGTATCCTTAATTCTGGCACAAAAAAATTGTCTGCCCCACTTCGCATCTGTAAAAACTGTATTATCTGTATTATTTGTTGTGCTTAAGTGATGTATAGATCAACTGTGGGGCAGAATTTTAACGTTAGGTTTAGTGAGGAAATTTTCATCTTTCCTCCTTTTCTTCATTTTTTGTTTTTTGTTTTTCCTCAAAATTTGAAGATTTGGATGTAAATACATCGATAGTTTATTAGAAAGAAGAGGGGGGGGGTTGAAAAAATGTACCAGCTTTTGAAAGGAAACTGAAGCACACAGTAAACCACTTCAAGTAAAGGAACCCTCTAAATTATATAGACGCATGTTAAAGAGAGATGCTTATGCTTATTTACCACCCGTAGCTTTTGGACTCTGTTTTCTCTCAGAGATAAAAAAATAGACATCGTGCCTTTTCAAAATGTATTGGTTGTATACAAGGACTTTTTCCTCTCTGGAACTGGACATTTCAACAACAGTATTCGGTCCTCTGATTTGACAACGTGTTGATTGCTAACTATCGGTCAACACAACACGAAGAAGTTTTTGCGTGAGCAATAAAGTTATTTAAAGTATTTCCCAGTAATTTTACTAATACAAAATACTCGTGAAGTAATAACTTTCCACACTTGCGAAACTGAAGTCGCTGAAATCCACTGAAACAACTTCATTTTTGTCAAAGAGTGCCTTCTCAAAAGCTTGTATGTTTTCCGTGGTTACCGACTGTTTGAAATCAAGAGCTTACAATTAATTAGAGGGCCGATTATTGCTCAGATAGCGAATCCCTGAGGTTAGAATTTGACTTTAGTGCAACTGCTTGAGGCCTTGCCGTTACATTAAGAATATGAAGAAAAAGAATGGGCATGTCATACTAGGGGTAACACTGGACAAATCTTGAGACATTTGTTTCGCCATCGATGGTAGCACTGCATGTTTGTTTACATGAACGCTGATTCCCGGGCTGTTGTCGGCAGGTGTCAGAACTCTGTTAAACAAGTATTGCTGCCACCATGGAAACCGAAAAAAAAATGCCAAATGCCCAAAATGCCTGTGCCAAAATTTGTCACCCCCCCCAATCCCATATTGACAACAAAAGACCAAAAGATTCAACCTTTGATATTTCAATTCTGACGTAGAATGCCAAGAACATCACAATGAGCGAAATTTCATCACAAACAGCTGTTCTGTATTGACCGAGATAAAGTCATTTTGAAATGCTGTTTTATGACGTATTTCTTAGTCAAAATTTTGAGCCGATTAGAGATGCTCGCGCTGCAGTGACAAGAAGCAGTGCCGCCTTCAACGTTGACACCAAGTGAGCAGTTCATCACTGATGAATTCGTTGTGCACCAAGACAGGGTAAGTAGCTGTCGCTCATTTTGACAGATATGCACGTCATAAAACATCATTTTGAAACGGCTTATCTCGGTCGAACGAATTGCGATGAAATCGCTTAATGGATATTTCCTTAGAATTTCACATAGTGCAACTGGCCCTGATTGGAGAAGTGCTACAATAATTTATGGGATTTTTCTGGTAGGTAAATTGAGTAAGTGGGTGCACGAACTCAACGCACTGGACCTCAACAGTAATTTACTGTGGTATCAGTTTCATGGGTCTGTTGCGCACCTTTTTTGTATTTCATCTTCTTAAAGTCCTAGATGAAAGGAGCTTACAATATTTTTTATATTTTTTTTTGGACACGGGATCGTAAATTGCAAGAAGTTTTCGTCGTTCTATATCGGTTTTATTGTGACATTGTACTGTAAAATCAAGTATTTCTATCTTTACAGCAAAAAACGTAACAATTAAAGGGGGACTCGTGGACTTTTGGAATAAGCCAATGAATGTTGTAGTCCTACTCCAGTTCTTTTTTTTACGCTTAGTAGTATATGTGTCTTTGGTTTCTCCTGACCTGCAGCTGTACTGATAAAGAGATGCAAAGAGGATACAAATCAGGTGCATTCGATACCGTATGTTCGGTCTAATGATAAGGAATCATAGTAACTTTTTTTCCAGAAAATTCGGCAACAGTGTGTGGAGCTCGGAATATAGTGGAGGGGTTGAGGTCGCGGTGCGAGAAAGTGGAGAGAAACGCTTAGGCGACGCATCGACGCACGATGGAATGAAAGTGTGATATTATCGATGTGCTATCCGCAGATAAACTTCAAACTTCAAGGACAATGAGACTTCAGGGACGTCGCGTCGCTTCTTTAAATATGTTTCTGTAGGGTTTCGGTTAGTTCGAACCGTGGACACCACGTCGCATAGCGCTGCTTAAAAAGTCAACAGTCTTTGGCTAAAATTGATGAATTTTCGGAAAGTGATTTGTGGCATCATCCAGCGGTTTTGAACCTCCCTAACTTTTTCCTGAAATCACTCTATAACCCCTGACTCTTGATAGACGACAGCATACCAGGCGTGTCATGGATCCTTGCTCCTAGGCATATGAATAACTAAAGGATTCTTAACGTTACCTTGAGTCAATCTAAAAAACGGATCAGTGACGTAGCGAGAGGAATCTGACAACGTTGCAGTTCTTCCATATAAAGCCGCAAAAAAGTCCGATTATGGAAGAACCCACCGCACATTCAATAATTCGATCGTTTTCATGGGTTCTGATAGACAATGTGCAACGTTGCCAGATTGAATGCAGCGCCACTGGAACGGAGCAACTCAACATTTTCCATCCCTCATCTTCGGTTGAAACATTTCGCTTAGTCGTTGAAAAATAGTTTAATATTTCCTTTGTCCGAGAAAACTCAAGATTTGTCCTACTGCGTGACGCGTAGCGACGCAATGTGATGCGCTGCCGTGCGTCACGTCACGGCATGACGGAGGCGTCAAGACGTGAGGGGAGCTCTCCTCCTCCTCCCCCCCTCCACCCAAACCTGACGATTACCTAATACCTAATATTCAACTCATCATTAGCCATTAGTTAACCGCAATTATTTTTGCATTTGATAGTAATCAAAATCTATCTTCGCACCTGTCATCTTCTCCGTGGCTTCTATCCTATTTGTCACCCAGTAGTGAGTCGAGGTCATTGATTTGGGAACTTCCGATCCACCGCACATTGGTTCGAAATACAAAAATGTTCGGACATCATTACATGCAAATGGAAATCAAGATTTTATATGATTAGATAATTGAAAATTGAGTCTGTTTTTTAATTATACATGTTTAAAACAGCCAAACCTAACGATGTTTGCAAGAAAATATCTGCTCTGAAACGTTCTTGATTCACAAAAAAAAGAAATTTCTCTGGTCCGGAAAAACAAGTGTTTTGTTCCATTGTTTGCCGAGCCGCGCTGGCGCGTTCTTCAAGATATTGCCAATTCGAGTCCTAGTTATTTTTATCCGTTCCTAAATCACCCAATATTTTAGAGGAAACCGAAGACTCTATGATATGCAGTTTCATGATCTGGCAACTCAAGCTAATTTTTTTAGCACAAGGTGTATTTTAGAAGTTTGCGACGAAGTCATGCATACGGCCCAAGTCAGTTGCGGTCAAAAATAACTCCTCAACTGAGAATATTATGTCATACCAAACGTTTCAACTGATCAGACAAGAGCTTACCTAATATGTTGTGTTTTTTGGTAAGTGAATGGATTGTGGCATCGCGTGAAATCTGGCGATACTGCATTTCGTCCATATAAACCCAAATAAAATTTAAGTGTAGATTAGACAGAGTGCACTAGTGCTACAGCTTCAATAGCTCGACTTTTTACATGGGTGTTAGTGAACCAAATACAACGTTGCTAGATTGCACGTGCGAGTGCGGTACTTCCATATATTTTACATTGATTCTATGGAAAATGTACGGTCTACGGATGGATATACACCTGACAACACTGGTATCTAGCCGTATCGATAAAATTAGCGCTCCCGATGGATGTGCAGAGTTAAGCACGGAAATTCGACTAAACTCCATCGGTACTTCCGCTTTATCTTCAACTTTTATCTTTCAGCACCATCCACCGACGCCCCGTTTAATTGAACGCGTGTACGAAGGTCTCATGTTATTACAATGGTTATTCATCAGGCATGTATTCATATCATCTTAAAAATTTGAAGTTTACAAGACACAAAAACAAAACAAAATCTAATTGAATCAATGAAATTTTTTCAAATTCTCTGAACAAACTCTCTCCATAGTTCTGATGTTCGCCAAGTTATGAATGTGAGTTATACGTTGCACAACAATCTCAGAGAGGAATCATACCATTCATTGATGTAACCGACGCTTAGCGGTAACTATTCTTACGAGGTGAAAGCCAAGTTGCATCCACGAAAATATGAAGGCGCATCTTCATAGTTGCTGTTTCATTTTAACTCTAACGTAAAGTTTAGAATCTCCGTGCAGAGGCCGGAGGCGTACCAAGAAGTTAACTTTATCCTCTCTCTCTGTCCTACCGTTTTAACGCGTGAGTTGGGAGAGGTCAGCTATACGGGTCAAAGTCATGACATCCTTCTCCCTCAGTCTATCTCAACCCTTTGTATCCTGGCAGTACGAATTTGTACCACGAAATTAACATGGTTTTAAATGTATTTAAAAAAAATAATAAGAAAAAAAATTTAAAAAAAAATCAGTAGGGAAATTTTAATTTTCCATGTAAACAACATCTCATTGATTTCCGTGAAAATTTACTTCGAAATCACTGTGATTTCCATATCCACATGGAAAATTAGAATAGAGCTCATAGAACTTTTTTACTAGGGTTGTTGGTTGAGCAATTCAAATGGATATCTTAGAGAATCATAATGAGAAATTATGCTCAATAATGGATACCAATTGTTTTTGCTGTGGATATCTTGTTTTGTTATAGAATCATCACCTAAGATAGTCATGCTAGATTTTCCGCCCAACTACTATCCAATTCAGGAAGGTACACACGGCTGCATATTACAGCGCCATCGGACAACGGTTCGATCAGAGAGTGAATTTACGTGTAATGCATTTAAAATCAAGAATTAATTTTAGTGATTTGAAGAGTGTACATCTTATTATTGCTGCGCCAATACAATCAATGCTGAAAACAAACTGCAGCGGCAAATGTTTTCAACAGAACTTTTCTATATTTTCAGTTGGCATTGAATCTTGAGCCTTGATCAACTTGTTGCATTCCGTCAGAATGAAGGCGCGCGTAAGCCGTAATAGATTTCTCTCTGAAAGCTATATCCTGGAAAGAATTAACAAGCGCATGTTGAGCTCCACCATGGAGTGAAAATGAACATAAGAGTGGTATTGAAATTTATTACCAATAGATAAATGAACTCACTGTCAAACAATCCCTCACCTTAAGATCGTATCAGTAAAATATTTCGTCAAAACTTTCGAGACTCCACTGCATAATGTAAGCTGTTCCATGCAAGGGACGTTTCGATCCAAGATTCTAATTTTGATAAAATATCACTCTGACTTCAAGTTGGTGATTGCCCACAAAGGGTCGATATTTAAATGCATCCGTTTATGAAAGAAGCAAGTGAGTGGTGTGTACTTTTCAATTTTTTTACCACGGATGTAGTAAAGTGTAAAGCTGTTCTTGTAACGCACTGATTTTGACGAAAAACTTAAGTATGTACAGTTCGACATGATTCAACTTAGGATATGATTTCGCACCTACAATATTGTTTATATTTTAATAGAAATAAAAATATAGGTCCTTACTTCTGGGACTATCATGTAAGGCGGTAGAGAAGACAAGTCAACTGACTGCGTTTTGCTACACTGACTGCAGAGTAGAAAGGATGGATGATATGGATAAATATATTCTTCCGACAAAATTATTAGAAACTGCTGTGAATATTTGAATTCAACAAGCGCGGCGCATTATTTATTTTTGAATCGTTTTCTATTCCTTCGTGGGCTTGAAAGAAGTGCAGGTGGCTGTTTTGTCTTGATTTTTCTTATAAAGTTGTTGCGTTGGATAATGTATATTGATGAACACAAAGTCATGTCATTGATAACGCATATAAATGCTTCGCCCGCTGACAAAACAACGAAGAGAAAATATAAAGCAATTTTGAAGCTTAACGACGAACATTCAGTGGACAACCATGTAGATTACGGGTCTGCAGTATTTAATAAAAACGTTGACTTTTTCAGCTCCCCCTTCTCTTCTCCCGAAACTACCCTTCAGTTAGTTATCCTAGACAAATGTCTGAAAGCAGTCAATCAGTCTCTCTGAAGTTCATTTCACCAAGTCTCAAAAAAATTCTTTTTTGTGTATTTTTTTTGTTTTTGTTTTTTGTTTTTTGTTTTTTTTTTTTAAATTTATTTAATTATTTTTTTTAGAAATGTTTGAGACCCGTAAACGCGATTTTCTGAAAATCGACGTTTTCGACTTTAAACTTTGACAGACAATGATGCATGCTTTGTCAATGTTGGGGCTTTAGCGCGCATCATAAAATCTTCAACACAAAGATTATGGAACCTAATTTTTTTGTCTGAATGGCAAGAGGAGGTACATTCGTTGAACGTTACAATTGGAGGTTTTGTATTACAATGTTTGTGGGTTCAGGAGGTCCAAAATTATCAACAAAGGGTGCAACCTCAATTTTAATTTTTTTCTAGGATGACAGCTAATTTTTTCTCTGCAATAGAACCAGGACTTAAGGGTACCAGCTCGTCCATCTGTCAGGCTGTCACGTTAAATTGATTCATTGGATTGAATACAAATTCCAAATGATAGTAAGGCCTTTATGAAATGTTAAGTCCTGTAATATAAGGTATAAATAAGATTTTCAAGACGTGTCAAGGAAATTAATTCGCAAGTTTTGAGTGCATAAATTAAATTTTCTCGAGTACCAATTATGTAAAAAACAAATTTTAATTACAAAATAAATATTACAGAGACAAGTGAAAAATATTTTATAAATATTTACGCGACTCATTTAATAAGATTTTTTTTTTCAATCAGTAACAAATCATATCATTTAAGTGCCTAAAGTTTAAAAACTTTTTTGTGAAATTATAAAAGAAAAGAAAAGAAAAACAAAAGCAAAAATATAAAATCTGTACATAAGACTTCAAAGAAGTGAGTGGATCATTGTCACGAGAGGCAACAGTTTTTAGAACTTTATTGCACTCAATTTTTTTCGTTTCATGCGTAAGAAGACATTTTGATCGCGTAGAAATACCAATAAATGACATCGTTCTTACGATTTAATATTCATCACTTAACTAAAAATAAACATTTTTTGTCATGGAGGGAAGGACTTAAATAAAATGAAATAAGTTAGGCGAGTCAATAACTTAGGAACAAAATTATGTTTGCGCAAAAATATATTGGCAATAGTCGATGGCTGGACCATTTTATCACGCAGGTTGTAGACACATCCATTTTTTTGTTGGATTAAAACAATAAAATTTCACGCGAACAAGATAATTTTGCTAATGAAAGCACATACTTATTGGTGATTCTCAGGTCATGATAGAGATGCTTTATTCAATTTTGAATTAGGCTGTGTTATTCGAACCTCTTGTGAGTTATTTTCTCAGTTATTTGTGGCTTTTCACCGTCTGCCACCGTTGAGGAATTGGTTGACGGATCGGAGAGCTGAGATTGGGATCTGGAAAAAAAAGAAAACGGAATACAATTAAAGGAAATGACTCGCAAGCTGAGTGAAAAGAAAAACAAAGGTTGAAAAGAAAATGCGTGTGGCCTAACTCTCATTACCAGACCCTTGTAGAGCAGTTTTACTCCTAGTGAGTAAGCAACCGGTCAAACTGTATTTCGCATCTACTCCACATTGAATTCGGAATTACATTATACATTCTTGTCCAGCTAATTAACTTAATGAACTATTTTCTTTTAAACTGTCTTCAACTGTTCCAAAAGCTATTTGTAATTTCCATTGAACTGTTTAAGATAACAAGTTGTCATCAAGCTTTTAACTTAAATTGCAGTTTCGCATGCACCGAGGTATCAATCTCGCAAGACACCTATGAAAAGCAAGGGCTTTTGAAAGGAAGATGTTGATAAAAAAAAAAAAAAAATAAATAAAAAAAAAAAAAAAAAAAAAAAAAATTGAAATCCTGCCACAGATTTATGAATAACTGCGGTAGAAAAGCGTAGACACACATATATATCATCGCAGCATACCCATATTATATTTATCCGTAGAAACGGATCAAGGGTACATGGTTCAAACAGCGATCAAAGAAAAATAGTCGATATAGATGCAGTTATGCAGTTGTTTCATTTTAACGTATTAAAGTACAATGTGTTTCCTAATACTCACTTGACGATATAACGTCTGAAACTAAAATTTAAGGGAGGGCAATCGAAGTTTATATTTTCAAAAATCACATATTATGTTCAATTAATTTGTAAGTATAGTAAGATTAAACGATGATATACCATTGATTTTGAAAAAAACAGTCCCGGGTCACACTTTGAAAAAGGTTTGAAAACTTTCCGAATCCTGATTACAAAATGCAATTGGATAGTCAGATCCACTATAAAAAGTAATCGGCAGTTCAGCCCTGGAAATCGATTCTCATTTACTCAATTCTATGGTATCAAACCTACGCTCTTCGAGGCTTGACAACCTAAGATGCTCCTTCAAATTAAATGGATACCACGACATATACAGCATGTCTTAATCATTAGCACTGCTTCATTGCTTGCAACTTACATCGAAAACATTATCGTAGAATTCTGGTCCAGGTTTCGGCCTGACTCCAGCTTGTGGTTTGTATCCTGCGCTGGCACCAGCGGCGCCTGCGGATGCTGAAGCTGAAGCTGATGTTTCGGTGGCACTTCCGGCGGATGCGTCAAAGGTCAATGGGGTGTCAGCAGGTGATGGTTTATGGTGTGGGTGAGGATGGTGAGGTTCTCTTGTTACAACTCTGGTTGAGTTACCTGTTGACAAAATCCCCATTATTGATTATGTAATGAAACAAAATGTACGAGTTAAGAACTAGAGAAAAATTAGCGGTGGTTGTAAATGCATACTTGGATAAGAAGAAGAAGAAGAAAATTACATTTACAACCTATTGGATGCTTACTGCGATGATCTCCATTTCAGTGGAGTGGTACTACAATATTTGAACTGTGTACTTAGTATACTAAATTGAATTTTAACTCCAACTGATCAACAATCAACTTTCGACTGTCATCCATTGGAGCTGAGACCCAACTTATTGTTCTGCACGTTCAATGATTGTTCTGAAAGTACAACATAAATTGAGACAACCTCATCCAAATTTTCATCCAATGACCAATGTGCTTTTGTGGTGATTCTGTTCTTTTTTCTTCTATTATGAGGTCGATTGACAGGAATGTGCGACAACTGAAAAAAGGTAACATTTTCCTACCCAGCTTTTGATATGACAGCGTCTGTGAGAGGAAAACATTAAATGTTTCATTGCAAAAGATTACACAGATACAAGGCTGTCCCTTTATAGCAGTCTCTAGCTTTTGGACTGTTCTTAAACCGTTTTGTTTCACACTCGGCCCTATTTGAAAGTTTTCTCACAGCACAGTTCGATCTCTCATGCGTTAGTTCATTGATGATTTCTGTTATTAAGTTTGAATTATAGATCCCGAGTACTAGTGCATTTGCGAATTAAGACTTGAGTGGTTTTTTTCACCTTAGACAGATGGTTTCTCCAGTGACTCGAGCTAGTTACTGACATTACGCTCAATGCTCAATTGCAAACCTCGGTTTTGCAACTGCTCATTATCACTGCGGCGCACAGCCGCACACCGGCCGGCAAAGGGCCAAATAATTGAACTTATTGGACACCAATGTCCAAAAAAAAAAAAAAAAAAAGGGGAACAGATCATACTGTTGAAGGTTGAGACGTCTGACAAAACACTTCTAAACATATCAATCTTACGGCTTAAAATATGTTTGACTGCGCTGCGCATCGCTCCAAAAGAGGATCTATCAATCACTACATTGTCAACGAGCCATAAACGTTTATCTAGAGTGGCAATTTAATAGGTAAGGTAAGTACGCGACTGACTAGGATAATTTTTTGGTTAGCTTCAAGGTGTAATTTTCCCCATCTATTCCCATGTGTTTTAGTGCAACCACACTGTGGATCGAAAACTGAGTCAAGCTCTTCTGTTTGTGGCGCCAAAATACACGGGAGTACATCAAGTAGAAAAACATCGCCATTTTAACCCTAACCCAAGAATCCCTCCATGTTGGTTACGCAGCTCACTCATTGATTGTCTCTTCAGATAAATGGTCAGCCCGTTGACAAATTTTCAACCTATAAAATGACTTCTGTTTTTGTCCGAAAAAATCACGACACGGTCCAATGTGCGACAGTTCTGAGAGCGTGATACGAGGTGTGAAGCTGAGCTGTCGCGCTCGTTGCACTGTCTTGAAAAAAAAGGAATTAAGGCGATCTCTAGATCGGAGGAAATGGCTCATCAAACATCAGGCATGGTCTCCGCAGAAATCTTAATTTATTTACAATTCACAAGATCACACTCCTTGTTTTTATGGACAATCTTTCTGGAGATCACCTCAATTGAAGCCGTCTCCAGAAAAAAGAGCTCATAAAACAATGGGTGTGCTCTTCCTGAGAATCGTGCATTATGAGCAAATGGAGGTTTTTAGCTGTAGAGCACAGCTGTTGTCTAATGAGCCCTTCTACCGGAGACGGCTTCAATTATCGAGCCCTGCGGAAAATGACAAGCGATTGTATGTGCTTATAAGTGTAGGTAGATGATGATGCACTTCTGTGAACGTGTACCATACCCATTATATAGACGCGTCTAATGATGAATTAAAAATGCTTTATGATAACAGGCAGTGGAAAGAACCCTGGATTTTCCTTGGAGACATCACTGGAAAGACATGATCGAGTTGTCAAGCGAGAAGGAAAAACGGGCTAAGGACAGTGACGTAGCAGGGGGGGGGGCAAGGCGTCTATATAGACCCTGTTGGCTTCTAGGCTCTAAGTTCTGTAATCGGGAATGAAAGATAATTCAGGAACTTTTTTTTTTTTTTTTTTTTTTTTTTTTTTTTATTTTTATTTTTTTTATTGATCTTTATGAAACACATAGAAAGCTTACCTTTGGTGTTCAAGAATTTGTTCACGGACTGGAGAACTCCAATTGGAATCTGTGGAGAAATAAAAAAGTTTGAAAGGTTAGAATGAATACATAATGTTGCATGTATGTATATGAGCGGAGACAATGACATCTTGCTAGGGGGTATGCAATACGTAATGCACAATGCACAATGTATATCTTTCAATTGAGGCATTTTTCGGTAAATGGGCGTATGGCGATTTACGCCCTTTTTTTGGAGAACTCGTTTTTGAAATCCTGACGATAAGACTTAACAGGTGATATAAAGTTATTCATATGTTGAACGGAAAATAACCACGAAACAATCGTTCGAATGGACGCACCTCGGCTGATATCAGAAACGTATGGGCTACACTCTACAGTCTACAGTGCCACTTTCGAGCGGTACTCGCAGCGGCTCGCGCTCGGTATCTGTACTTGCATCGTATCTGTATCTGATATTGATAAAAGCTCAGTGGATAAGTCAGTGTGTGTGTTTTTTGCGTTTTTGGCTCGGTCTCCGATGACAACAATAAAAACCTCCTTTTCGGCCAAAAATAGGCCCAAAAGGGCCTTAACATCATCCCTCCTTCTTACAATGGGATAGTTGCAAGGGTCAACAATGTTGTGTTTTTTATAAAGAAAATGATAGTACTCGATGAGATGAGAACAATGGTCATGCTTTTGGGGTTTTCCTAGATGTCCCGGTTTCGGAGATACGCACGTGTAAAGTTGTAAAAAATTGGATCTGTATAATGACGTCACTACGCGGAATTCCCATTTAAAACAATGTATTTTGGGCCAAAATCTCATCTCCGGAACAATGGGACGAAATTAGAAACCAAAGGCATCTTTGTCCTCAGCCCATCAAGTACGAACATTTTCTTAACAAAAAACACAACATTCTAAACCCTTGCAACTACCCCATTTCCTTTTCTCCAGGTTTGTGACACAAATCTAACACAAGCAATACTTGTCGGATAGGCTGGGAGAGAAAAAAAAACGTTTTTCGGTAAAAGGGCGTATAAAACTTCAACTTTGAACTTTCACTGCTCAACTAATTTTCACTCTACAAACTTGAAATTGAGTAGAGTTCTTTTTGAATGTTTGTTCTACAAGCCAGTCTTTCAAATTTTGAAAAATCTGCAGTAGTCTCTAAGTTATAACGTTTTAAACTTTCAAACGAGTTTTTCTCGAAAGTCGTTTTTTTGCCATACGCCCATTTACCGAAAAATGCCTCAATTAATGTATTCGATGCTTTGCTTTATGTGTTGCATATTCTGACCAGGTTGGTTTGTTCAGCGAGCTGATGTCGCTCTTTTGGAACATATGAGATGAGATAGTGAGAAGCGATTAATCCCATTGGTTTAAACGGCGTCAAGTGACCGATTTGAAGTAGCTCGAGTCGAGTCGTTCGAATGACTCCAAAACGACTGGAATAACTTCAAATATGTCACGTGACGCCGTTTTAACCAATACGATTAATAGATTCCCGCTGAATCTCGTCTTGTTTCGTCCAAAGGAGCAAAATTAGCCTGCAGGAAGGTTTTCGGTTAACACTCAGTATAATCTTCTAAAAATATCTCGATTTAACTGAAATTATGATTTTTTTGGAAGGTTTGACCTCATGTAGTTTAGACCCTTCTTCCGCCGATCGCTTCAAGCACAGTTACTTATTAAATTGATAAAAAAAATTAATAATGATGAAATTACTCTCTAACCTATAAGAAAAGGACTCGAGCCTCAATTCTTTTCTTATTTTGTTATTTTTTTCTGAGTAAGTATATAGAGCACGTTTCAACATTTTGACTACACGATTTAACGATGATTTTTCACGTCATTGTGGCGAGTAAATTAATGTTCATTCGAGTCGCTATAAACTGACTCGTTTCTTGTAAAATGACATTTAATGTTATCTTTCTGTTAAATTTAGTCAAGATAGTTTCCTTTATTCGTGCAGTCTTGAAAATCAAGTATTGTTTGGCACGAACGTCAGACGGCCCTTCTATTTACTCGAAAGTTGTGAAACCCCGCCTTTGATTGGTGAGCGGTGCAATTTTGAACCGTCGTGTCGTATCGACATAACGCACGGCAAACCAGGATCGTCCGCATTTGTGCCAAACACAATTTGAGCGCACGTCCGAGATGGCGCGAGTGTTCATTCAAATAAGATATTTAACAAAAAATAAATTTATAATTTTTACGTTGATACGCTTTGCCTCGCTCCAGAGACATCGTGCCGCAGCAAGGACTCGCTTTCTGAGGAAGCGACATTTCTAGCTCGAGAGGGACTCAGCTTCTTTTTACAAGAGCTCTTATTTCTAGGGATGCCCGACATTTTGCCTAAAAAGTAGAACCTAATGAACTAATATAGAATGAGTCTAAAAAAACATGTCAGTACTCACGGCGAAAATGTTGTCAAAGAAACCTTGGCCATTGCCTTGTCCTCCACTTGTGCCATAAGCGTTACTGGATCCTAGACCGCCTGAGGTTGCACCAGCGTATCCGCTTCCGGATCCTCCGGATCCACCACCGATTCCAGCGGCGGCTGCGGGTCCACCATTAGCACCAGCATTGGCGAATAGACCGCCACCATTAGGGCCACCACCTAGACCTGCACTGGCTGAATATCCTCCCCAAGATGCTGAAACTTGTTTGCCAAGAATCCCATTTGAAGAGTCCTGAAATCAAGGAAAAAACAGGACGTTTTAGAGATCACAAAAAGCAAGAAAGAGGCGGAAAATGAACTGATCATTGATACAAAATATCAGTGGCGTACTGCACAATCTGGCAATGTTGCATCCGTCCTTTTTAATCCACGCAAAAGGTCGGTTTTGAGGGACTGAGGGTGTTCACCTCGCACCCTATAGCTCGCGATCTTTTTCATGGGTTTAAATAGATGAAATACAACGTTGTTAAAAAGTGTGCTGTACGCCACAGCTCCATAGTTTGGAGATGGAACCCTGGGTACCGCTTGTGTTAATTATTAAATCGTATACTCAAATCTCAAATTGAATGTGCCCATGTTTAAAATAGCAGTGAAAAACTCCGGAGCGATTAGGTATACATATACAACGATGGATCAAACGGATTCGGATAAAGTCTTCAAATAAATATGTTGCGATTTTAATAGGGGTTCGTTCAATAATTCAATGCTACGTTTCCGAACTAGTTCCTCAAAGCTGTTAAAAATCACATGTTATGTATAATTTTATATGTTTGGAATAAAAATGTTAATAGAAAACGCTGCATTTGTTAATGTTTTTTTTTTTTTTTTTTTTTTTTTTTTTTTTTTTGGTGGAAGAAATGATACCAAATTTGTCTTTTGATATGCGCCACCTAAAACATTCTCTCACATGCGCAACTTCAGATATTTGTTGCGTAGCAAGCGATTTGGTCACGATGTTTTTTGCCCATTACAGTTAATAATCAATACAGTTGAATTTGAGGATGGGGACCGTATACCCAATCATGCAATGGGTCAATCATTTACACGTGTAAAAATATACAAAATGAAACGTTGACGGTTTTAACTCTATACTCCGCCACCGGTGAGTACGATCTATCCGTATGCACGATCATAATGTTTTATCAGATTCAAGAGCCTTCCGAAAATTGTACTCTCCACGCTTTGACGACATGCTTTGTTGGTTGCCTAAGCGCAAGGCTCCACGAGTGAAAACGTTTTAGGAACGAGTCTTGCCACATAACTTAAAGGCATCAGGGCCGTGAGAATTCTGTTGAATGTGTTCTCATTTAAATCGGACGAGTTGGTTTCTTTTTACATGAGTCTTAATTTAAATTTTTACAATCAAGATTAGCTCCTCTAAAGTAATTTTACTCAACCAATTTTTCCACGAATAAAAACAGGGTAACATTTTCACCTGTAAAAATTAAAATGACAAAATGATGATCGTATAGAATTGGCCTGATTTAAGAATTCAATCCTCTCGTTTAGTGGTGGTTCGTGCAGTGAGGCAACAATGGATTATCTCCATTTAAAGCTACGCAAAATAATCGATCTTTCAGGGATTCACTGATTCGCTGACTAAATGATCGATACTTTAGAATAGGTTCAAATGGTAATAAACATGATCGCCAAACAGCACGATCCGCCCCCGCTTTTGTTTAAAAAGAAGTAAAGTCTCGAGTTATTTTCAAAAGGAGTGAATGATCTAAAGGGGGAGGTGGTTTGAGGGGATATAAGACGGTTTTTTTTACTATTAAATTTAAATTTTTAGCTTTTTAATTTTTTAATTTTTTTTATCCATTTTCCTCTCCAAAGAAATGGCGCTGCCTATAGCGCCCATAAAGCACAAGAGAGCACAGGAATTTTCCAGAAAATTTCCCTGCTGAAACGGACTTCGTTTGATTCGTCGCTTAGCGGCTCGGCGTAATCTTGCGGAAAATAATTACACCTCATGAATATATGTAGTTCATTTTTTATTTCTGCAGCAAGATTAACTTGCTTTTACTCTGTTGCCAAATTGAGGGAGCATTTCAAGGTCTCACAAGTCCGACCGCAGTTGCCTGATTGAGCACCCCCTCCCCCTCGCGAGGGGTCCAGGGGCCATCTCCCATCATATTAGTTAAAACAGAATCGGATCTAATCAAAATGACTCTCAAGTTTATTTTCAGTTGGCATGTATTTCATTTACGGAACTTTACGGGAATTCCTATTTTCAAAGATGATGATTACACCGCTCCGTGGACAAACAATTACCTTAGTCGATAAAAACATTATACTTAATTTAAAGGAATAAGCGGTCGAATCTGTTAATCAATTCGTTCAACATTGCGGTATCATCGTTGAATACAAGAACTCACCAAAATTTCTGTTAATCGGCAGCTCACCCAGAATCAAGCCTCAAAAATCATAAACAAATTAGATTTTACAATAAGCGTCAAAGGATACATTAAGATGCGGTTCTTAGTTTCTAAACACACGCATTCTTGAACGCGTTTGTTTCAAAAAACAGTGCTGATTGTGGAGATGAGTTGTGGATTAAGGTGAGGCGAAATCATTCCTCGGTAAAAATACCTTGTTTACTGAAATGGATAGTTTTCTATTTGTAGCGAATCTCCACCCACGCGCGTCTCGCTGGAATTACGGTGGATCTTATAATGCAACGCGCGGGTAATTCCTCAGGGTTACAAGACACAACTAAACGCGTGAGCAATCCTACGCGTAAATAAAAATACACGTAAACATAAATCGTAATAAACTCAGTGAGAGAGAGAAGAAAAAAAAAATTACACGCGAAACTGATATTTATCTATCAAGGCAATTATTATCAATGAGCCGGACGCAGGTATTATTCTCTAGAATCGTTTCTGCAATAAGTAATATTTTGTTGGTGGACCCAGCGCGGTGTTTACGCATCCATGCAATGTTGACAGATATACGACTTCGGACCATATTTTTTCCATTTAAATTAATAAAAAAATTATGGAAATGAATAAAAAATCTAGAGACAGTGCATTCATGAGGCATTGAGGCAGCAAACACGGCTCAATTTACTCCAAGTAAATCAAACGCGACCAGGAAGCAACGTTGTCTGAAGCATACGTTTTCTTTTTCTTTTTTCTTTTTTCTTTTTAAAATGGGAATTAGGTATATTGCAAAGTTTCGCTGCAGTGATTTTAAGCCCAAATTTGATCGCAATATGACGTAAAAATTACTATGAACTGACTTTCCAAATTACAAATCTAATCCTATCCCTAAATCGATAATTTAGGGATCGCTGTAGTGATCACCCGATGACGCCGTTAAAAATTATTCAACCCCTCACTTTTCCACCAAAGACACTTCATATTGACGCGGGAAATGAATTCAAGTTGTAGAATTTAACGGCTTTAGCGTAAACACTACGAATATTCTCAAGTACTTGCATAGCTTTTATAAGTATGTGATACAACAGTTGAACTATACTTTTCAAAATTCTGCTCTTGGTAGAGTAGACAAGTTAACGAAAATCGCTATTTAATGAACATTTTTCAAAATGCGGGCGGAGGGCAATTCAATAAATTTCAGGTGAAGGCTTGGGAGGTTAAATAATTCTAAAAATCTCTTCAATGCGCACAAAAAAGTATGTTTTCAAGGTGTTATTTTTCTTTTCAGAATTTCTAATTTCTAGGTAGAAGGCAAGGCTCCTCCGCCCCAAGGTTATAGATTGTACAGGTATGCTCATCTAACTTCGTGTCACAAATTCAATGGCGCGCAGTTCAAAATCACTGCAGCCAAGATGGCCGACAAAAGCAGAAAACACGCCGACTCACTCGGGTCATCTTGGCTGCAGTAATTTTGAACTGCGCGCCACTGAATTTGTGGCGCAAAGTTAGATGAGCATACCTATAGCATACCTGAGCATATGCCTGTGAGCCTATGAGCATACCTGAGAATATCTAGAGCCTTGCCTCCGCCCTCCCTAATGTACGCCAGCGGGATAACTTGCGTGGTAAACATTGCGATAAGAGCCAAATAGAATAACCGGCTTTTGATTGGCTGGGGATGGATTTTTTTTGCACAGATCAACCTAGTCAACCAAGTCGAGAAAAGGAACCTTGACAAACAGTTTTAGGAAAGCAGAGCTCATCGATGACTCGTTGCCAAGTCTCGTGGTGGCCAAGTTGTGCAGCAAAATAAAATCTTTGGATTTCTTGTTTAAAGCAAATGTAAAATTTGAGGACTACTGCACAGTCTGGAAACTGCGTCGAGTCTCCTGGAATCAATTTGAATCAATTCATAACAGGTTTGTTATCTCACTTTTATTCCTACGCTCCGGTTGTAATAAATCCCCATTACGTACAGTTGGGACGCGCTTATTCACTCCTGTTCTTGCATTAATGATGACTCATAAATTGCTATATATGTATCAATATCTCCTCCATTTAAACTGTTCGATTCTCGGATAATTGATCCTTACATCCTAATAACAGATACTTTTGCACAATTTCACGATAATCAAGAGCTCTCGAGCCGCCACTGCCTAGCATTACACCAAACAGTAATTCATCCTAAAATCAAACAATTAATTTAAAACTTAAATTTTTGTAACTCCTGCAGGCTCACTTTGATAATTTAACTTGTTCACTTCGATCTTACTGAGATCACTATAGATCACTGAGATCAGCTCGATCTTACTGAGATCACTATATTTATAACACGACACCTTTATATTTTGATAAAGGGGGGGGGGAGGCGAGTTCCAGTAATGACCATTTATTGTCCCCCATATTACAGCAATAACGTCTCCTTGAAGTATCTTCTTTAGATGCGTAGGCGACACCATTTTTAAAGAAGAAATCATTCAACATATATGCACTTGTGTCAAAATTTCCTCTTTTGTCGTGGAAGATGACAGTTTTCAGTTTTATTTTTATTTTTGTGTATGTAAAATCGGAAGATACGCCGTATTTATACCCAATCGAAAGGAATAAACCTCCCAATTATACCCTGATCTTGGATGTTTTCCATACACACTATGAGAGAAATCACTTCTTTAAAAGCAAGGAAACACGTTTACTTATTGTGACAGTTTTCCTTGTGCGAAGTTAAGTTCTGTTGCATGAAAGAGAATCACTGCCACAACAAGGAATATTTTACTTTTAGCAGCATACATTTTCCTAAGGGGAAAAAGGATTCCCCTTCGTCAATATTTCACTGTGAAGTTTCTTTAACACAAACGAAATACACCTTGGATTAAAAAAATAATTTTCTAAGTGTATGAATAGATTTTCAAGCAATCATAATCGACAGTATTTATCAATTTTTCAAAGTTTTGAACTTGGATCCAAAGGGAGGGGGGAATGGTATTTGTTGTGTATTACGGTGGGGGATGCGTTCCGTTCTTTTTGCCACTCGTGCGTCTCCGTCCTTTCAGGACTCCAGCCGCAGCTACCGAGAGCACTGAAGTCTGAAGTGAATTCGTCCCGCAAGTGTGCAAGATAAACACCAGTCTTTTGACATTTAACGCATGATGGTTACCGTAGAACAGCACTCTTAGCTATTAGCTGATGTGGTTGGAACAAACTGATCATAACTTATTAGTGGATTGCAAATTCAATCTCCGTAACTTGTAATTATTTTTTGCCGCTTAAATTTCGCAATGTGTGAGCAATCTTTCCTGTCAAGTGCCAAGGTCCTGTTTGTCTGGAAATACGCAGATTCGAAAAGTTGTTCATTAAATGTGCTTTGAGTCCATTGTGGCTCACATATTGTGATAAATCGATTTAGATTGTGGAGAAGAATCGATTCATAAAGAGCTTATTGAACCTCTAGTCATCCGATTGATAATAATAATCGATCTTTTTTTTTAAAATACTGGTCCAGATTGGAGATAAACCGCATGCAAACTGTTCGCGAGCCAACGCACACTGGATGGAAAGACAGGGTTTTCCGGACATAAAAAGCTGTTGTTTTTTTTTTTTTTTTTTTTTTTTTTTTTTTAAATTTTAGTGTTATAATATTTACTTTCAAAAAGCATGTTAGTTGACTCAATTTGAGCTAAATTTGAACGATTTCTCATATTTTACAATTGCCTTATTGTTTACAGTTCATATATTCTCGCTTTCTATTCATATTTTCATGCCCGGGAAATTCCACATCTCGATCCTTTGTGCGCCATGACAGTGCTAGCGGACTCAGAAATTTGTTCGTCTTTCTCTTTGCCAGTTTCAAATCATGTGTTAGAAACGGACAGATTTGGCGGCAGTCAAGCTACTTTCGCCTCTTCTTCTATATTTTTCCAACACACGCGTGTAGAATGGGCAACCAGAAAAAAAGATAAATTCCTGGACCCGACTCAGGAGTAAGGCAAAAGTCGTAGGATATTGTAAGTTAGTTGATTCGTAACGGATGTCTCCATGACTGGTGAGTGAGCCAAAACTGGTCGACTGGGATCGTCTTTACTTGAACTCATACAATGTATCTGAATTTTACCTTTTAGTTTTCAGCTGCCAAGTACGTAAAACAAAGACCTCCCCCCTCCCCCCTTCCTTCCCCCATAGATCTAGAAGTTGACCGAGATGGGGAAGAAAAAAAGCACGTCGTCAAAGGAGGAAGAGAATTTTTTTTGACTTGGTTATGAGGAGCTCGCTCGAACAAAGAGTAGGTATCAGACGATTAAGAAACATCACGACATTGTGAATGAGGAATCGTGACGGTGAAGGTTGACTAAAAATAGAGGTAAATTCACTTGCTGCATACTTATTATATTCACGATCAGATATGAATGAAGATTAATACGCAAAGCATATAAAAACATTTTTACTTTCAAATGCCTAATGTAAAATGATGATTTTCGCTATGTAAGGGGCTCAACTTTCTATATTCAGCCAAATGGATGCCATGCTGATTGTGAGAGTTAAAGTTGCGTAACAATTGGGGGTGAAAATGCGCCAACAATTGATGTTTGAAAAAATTGCCTTCATTTTGGAGAAATGAAAACCAAAAATTTAGAAATAGCAACCATGGAAAATTTTCAACGTGGAATATTCCTTGGCTTGAGGTGCTGAGACCCTCAAAATATATTGACTCATTTCCCAAAACTTGTTGGTACTGTAGTATCAGCCTAGCTGTGAGCCGTGAGGTACATATTGATAGCTTTTCATAGTTTACTGCACCCTTTATAGTCATTATTTCAATGTTAAAATTTGACAAAAGACCAACGCAATCTGCGGTCTCAGATCAACAAAAAACTGACAAAACTCTTAACAAAAAGTAACCTAAAAAAAAGTAAAAATAATAATAATCGGTTTTGACCTTTGTTTACGCTAATTTAAAATTTTACGGAGACATTACTAGGTTTTGATTACTTGTATCAAAAGTTCTTTGTGATTAAAATCTGTCTTGAAAGTTTGTAAACGATAAATTGATGAAAACTTTACTTTTTGAGTTTTGGCCACTTTTCGACGATCTCAGACCATAGTGCGATGGCCCAAGGGCAAAACCACATTTCATTCTTGGAAAAATCGAGTTACAAAGTGACAAGTTTTCGTACTAAAAATGATTCTGCATAAGTAACTAAAAAACTCACGGTAAGGAAAAAAATTCGTTCTTATGTGGCAAGAAAACAACGATTGTGGTTATTTCCAGTTAGATCTGTGTTATAACACTTCTGTTTCTTTTTATTCTAAAAAAATTGATATTTTGCAGGTACAAGGTTTTGATATCAAGCCATTGAGCATCGAGCAATTACGATAGGTGTATCTGTATCTTAAAGTATATATTTAAGTTTTGCAAACTGTTTTTGCTCTGAAGAAAATTTAGCAAGTGCTCAAGCTCTTGCAAGTTCAACTCAACAATTCCTCTTACGCGGCCTATGATACATTATATTGTTCATGGAAATTGGACAAAAGTAGTTGATTAAAATATGAAACTTTCGCACAGACTCATTGGAAGTTCCTCCTTATTCGATCAAGCTAGTAGAAATCGCAACACGAAACATCCAAATAATGCTCAATATTTGAGTGCGTGTCACCGTGCTATCAGTCGTAAAACTTGAACTTTTTGATTGCTTGTGATCATCAGATGCAACACTAACAAACTCCAACTTCACGCTTTACACGTCTTCACTGCTAGTCGCTGACACAATTTATATGTTTTCTTCTTCTTCCTTTACCGCAGTTGGCAGGAGTACTGATGATGTAGATTACACGGATGCAGTCACTGTTTTAGCAATTACAGTTGCATCACTGCGAAATGAATCAAGTAAAAGACACTCATTCAAACACCTACTCGCACAAGTAAAATTTTACTATCTCTACAAGCTACAATCGGCCAGAATCTGTTTCGCATGTTGCACACCTGCAACAAAACTTTGTTGATGGCTGACAATCAGATCACGTGACTGGGTACTCGTAGATGTTAACCACATCTTATCAGATATTGTGTGATTCTGAGATCATCTGATTTTTCTGAGAGTTGCAGGAGAGATCTGCGCTAAAGACAACAGGCTAAAACTATCTTATTGCTGAGCTTTTCGCTTTTGCAAAAACGTCTTCTTTAGTATTTACGAGTCTTCCTCGCAGAATAAGTCACTTAACTTGTCAAAAATGCAATTTGAGATTAACAAACCCTCGATATTCAGTTGAAACCAGTGAGTTACGGAGCTAAATTGATTATCCTGTTCGTGAGACAGTTTGCCGTATCCTTATGGACTCACGTTGCTGTGCTTTAATGTCATGCTTATGGATAGGAAGCATACTCTCGCTCGAAAGTGTGGAAACCATTCACATAAACTAAAAAATCTAAACTAAACACATCTTAATGAGATGCATCGCTTATCACATGCCTTGCTCAACGCTGATACGAATAAGCATTATTATCTAATATATAATAATGATATAAATCACGAACTTACGATTTCATTTGCACTGTCTGGAAGTGTTTTTGCTGGAGCTGTTGCTACGATACTCAGAACAGAGATCAATGTTACGAGAACGGCCAACATTTTGATTCTGTCAACAGAAAATCAAAACAAGAAATTGATTAGAAATATAAACATAACAAATGGTCGAAAATTAGATAGAATTTGTCTTGTAAATAATTTCAAGACATCTCTTTGTTTTTCAATGTTTTCAAAGCTTTTTCCTTTTAAATCCCCATTAATATTGTCATTGTTCTAAAAACAATAAAACAAAATTTTGTAAGTAAAAAAAAAAAAAAAAGTTTGAATGTAGGAGTCATTTTTATTGTTATTTTTTTCATTTTTTACCTGTAAACATTGAGTAAAGCCTTTACCTTGATTACTTTTTTCATATTCATAAAATGACTTATGCCCTGGGTGGCCACCACTATCATTTGTGACTTAATCATCAAAGTAATGAACGTTGAATGCGTAAAGAAAAGGATCCAAAGTATGGTTAAAATTGATATTTTGTGATTAAATATAAATATCTTTGTGGAAATTTCTATGGTGCAAACCAAATTACCCAGCTCTATGTTTTTGCCTTTTTATAGTCCCTAAAAGTCAAGCTGACATAATTTAATGCACTGCAAATTCTTAAATACCCTCTCAAAACTGTTTCCTTGTTGGCTCACCCTCTTTGATGAGACGTATTTCCGAGGAAAGCATTCAATTTTATTATTTTTGTAAAATTTTTCAGTTTATGTAGTGTTATAATGTGCTACTGGCAAAACAAATCACTGGTCTTGCAACAGTTAAATGTTTAAAACCAAATTTTATGACATGTGTTGCTAACGGGAGAGCGTTCTCTTTTCAGGAAAAAGGATATATTGGAGAACTTATTTTTTTAATTTTTTTTATTTTTTATTTTTATTTATTTTTTATTTATTTATTACTTTTTTTTGTCTGAATTTTTTTGAACTTCTCCTTTTATTAACCGTCGAACGGATTTTGACCGCAGTCATTTGTTCATTTATTGATAAAAATGATAAATATACCGGTAGTGTTTTTTACTTTCTCATGCTGTTTTAGGGCGTGTTTAATTGAAATTAAACGATCGAACTATCAAAAATAACTCCAAAAAACACGAGTGTCATTGGTTTTCAATGCATGTTCATAAAATATCAGCGAGCATAGCATTGTCACCAAATGAATATCAACAAATCGGTGGATTAGCTAATCCCTTTCTACATTAGCCAGGAAATTAGATAAATACTCGTATGATCTGACAACTACGCTTGCTCAAGTTCCCAAACAGTTTATTAAATAAATAAACTTGATTAAACGTCTTGTTGTTTTGTTCCTGCCAGGCAACTTGGCACACTGATGACCAGAGGGGATAAAGTAAGAAGGTGGTGAGGTGAGGAGAGTAGAGGGGAGTGGGAATGCTAGGGACATTCGCGGACTTCCACATGAGAGCGAGGTCTAAAGAAGTCTGAAGGGCGACCGGACAGCTTCGCTTCGGTCAGAATCAGATTAAGCAATGATAGCAGCTTTCGATGATACTTGCTGAAGCTAAAGCTACCTGTTGGTCATCTGACGCTCGATTTTCTAGGAAGATCCAAGAACTTCAGCTTTGTCGGGAGTACTGCTCCAATATGGGCTCTCACCGTTTTGCGTAACCTAAGTAACCTAAGTATTTTTTAATTTATCAATAATTTTACCAGTTGACACTAATATTATACAGTCCAGTTCAGCAGTATAAATGTAACGCACGAAAATACTCTGATCTGTAATCTTTTTTCAATCTTCATAATCATCGATGATTATCAAAATTCCACAAACTTTTAAAGTCAATGGTGTTTCCATCGAAGGACGGGGATTACATATCAGAGAATTGTAGTTGGTCATAGTTACACTGCTAATCGGCATTGGTTAATCTTTTTGGCATCCGGTGAAAACGCCGGAGGATTAAACAATTTCTTTTAAGAGTCGCAAAACGGCAGCTCTGGATAACATTGCATTGGTGGAGCGTTTTATTTTGCTAATGTTGGCATTTGTCCATTTAAACATATGAAAGCGTAAATGAAGTAAATATTCTCGAATTCTATCTTTATCATGGGTTTAAATCAGAGTTGAACAAATATTATTCGAGGATTATCTGGCGATGTTTGGCAACACAATAAAATCGGATTATTGGACCAATTGTCAATCGATCATTCCTCTTTACAGACAACCCTGTGTTGCCCGACTGATTTCATTATTCCTGATCATTTGGTTGCCCAACTCTAGTTTAAATAAACAGGAGACGCCACTGCAATGATACAACATATTTGTGTATTGTTTATGGACTCTCGACTTTATATAAACTTTGCAGTGAAAAAAAATCGATTTCTCACCGTAGAAGGAAACTAAAGATTTGTTGTTACTTTACACATTTAGAGCATTAATATCCTTTTACCGATTGAAATGCAGTTTTTTACGATTATATTTTAAATGTTTGTAAAAGATAGAGGAAAAGGAAACTGATTTTGATGAGTCATCGCATCTTCACGACTCTAAGACAAGCAGATTTTGTGGTGTGATTGAACTTTTATCCGTTTGTTTTATGGACTGGCAAATTTCTGAAGAAAAAAAACTGGTTTTGTAAAGCGAAGATAATGACGGCCAAGCCTTGAACTCGCAGTGCGGAAAATTCTTACAAGAGCAACTTTATGTCACCTGAATTGGTGGAGGGAAAGACTGAACTCAACTCTCCAGGATTTGAATGAGCTTGATTTAACTTTATTTCCAAGACCTCGAACCACGCGACTTTTCGAAAGGAATCAAATCGTAAACACAGGGGAATAAAAATCACGCATTAATACAGGATGAAAGAGTTCAGGAAATGTGTTTGTTGCTTCCACTTTACTATCGATGTTTATCGTTTATCTGGATTAATACTCTTCGTGGCTGGCTCATTTATAACTTATTTAATCGATATCATGGATCAATTTACGATCCAAGGATTTGTTTTTGTTTTTGTTTATATTCCTTCCATTATTTCCTTTTTCTTTCTTTCCTATTTAAAGAAATAAAATTACCCGATTTTTGAAATTGGATTGAAGACCATAGCTGACTAAATCACAAAGAAAGCACTACACTTCAAAGTTATAAAAATAACCTCTATCGCTGAATAATCGATTCAATCTATCAATTAATTACTGTCACGATATTTTCACCCTTAATACTTATTTTTCATTCGAGAGTTCTGGAAAACACATTTTCCAAACCAATTTTTATGGCTCCTCGAATTTGTTCCTTTGAGAACTACTATGACGTATATTTTAATTTATGCGTCACTAATCGATGAAATAGATAAGAGAAGTATAAATTTGTTTAGATTCGTGATGAAATCATCGAAATGTTAATAAAATACCAAGTTGTTTGTTGGTGTGGGTTTGAAACGTTTTTTGAATCCGCAAACCAGACACTCATGATCAAAGTATAGGTAGTCAAAATAATAATGATAATAATAATATAGCTCTGCATATTTAAGGGCGAATCGTGAAATGTAAGTGTGTTTACTTCCTTCTTCGGACCGATTTCCTCATTGCGGCATTTTTTGGAAAAGTGGTTAGATCTGAAGGTTTTATTTTTTTCCCTGGTTTTATCAACAAATTGTAAATATAAAGCAGATAAGAATGGATATTTACGAGGAATACATGCCTTTTATACTGTTAAAAATAGAAACAATAAGAACTGCAAGAAAAAGCGTTTAGTTTTCTTGACACCGAATTTGAAGAGTCCACGTTTTTGTCTTGTAAACATAGTGTAATTATTATCACTGAATGAGGTTGTCGGATTGAGCCTGAATGGAACGTTGTTGGGGCAAACTTTATGATAAAGTACTGCCTGTAGATGAATTTTATTTTTTTGATGAATGTTGAATAAGGCAGCTGGTCAATTTTTACAGAGTGACTCCTCTTATTCTGGCGTGAGCTTCTCGTGTCTAACAGTTATTCATTAAGGTAACTTTCCTGTCCAAGAATGTGAATTAAACACAAAAGTGTTAGTCATGGTGAGGAACTACTTGCTACTTGCTTTTTTCACACGGACATTTTTAATACTTTTATCAAGGTTGAATGGAGACTTTTACCCGCTGGAGTAAGTTTTTTTTTTTTTTAAATTTTTGATACCATTATACGTAAAGCCAAAGATTCCCAAAGGCTGTATGCTGTATAAAAAAAAAAAAAAAAAAAAAAAAAAAAAACTTGGAAACTTTTAAAATGCAGCAGAAAATCTTGACAGCCAATTATGGCTGGAATTTCGCTTTATTGTTTACATCAGAGATATTTTTCCGTCCGTATTTTAATTAATCGACAGATTCTGAATCATTTGAGGGGACAAGTGGCTCACGGTTGGGGAATTCCGTACTCACATGCTGTTCTTTCAAATCAAGTGAATTTAGAATCTTGCTTGAGTGAGGAGGACAAATCTGCATACACCTTGATTCAAACAACCCGCAAGAGTTTAAGGTGATTTTAAAAAATAAAAAAAAAAACTAATATTAATTAAGAAAAAACAAGAAAAAAGCTAGCTATAGGATTTCCCCACTTTCTCTGAATTAGGCCTTGTGTTTCGCCGGTCAGGCAGGTCTGAAGTCCAAGACACGAATATTTACGTGAAGATCAAATATGCCATTTAAATAATCAGTTGATCAGTCGCGGCGGATCTAATGAGCAGATTCGATGATGTTAATCACTCAGAGTGGTCTTGATTATTATCAATTTCTGCAGTAATTTTTAATGAGTTGCGATTCACGGAGTTAGATGTCCAGGAATTTGTCTTTCTCTCCATACACCCGTTATAGCAGATAAGTCAGAAAAAGATAGCGGGAAATCAATCACGATGAATATATTAATAGTTTGCGCCAATCGGTTTCGTAAAATAAATGGAACGTTTTTTGTACCGCTAACCTATTGGTTGCCCATTTGCTCTAGAAGAGTATTTTTTGTTCCGACTAATTTGGCAATTTGAGCCATCATTTTTTCATACAATTAAAAGAGAGCTTTTTACAGTCCGATTCTACTGCCTCTGCGCCATGCAAGACACGACTTTTTCTTCGCCTCACCCACAAGCAGATCCAGGAAATTGTTCTTCTCTCTCCGGCCATTTAAACGCAGGTGTTAAAAAAGTACAGAAGAGGGGGCGAAAATCGCCTGACTGCCCCTAATCCGTCCTCTTCTAACACACACGTTCTAATGGAAAAATATAGAGAAGGATTGATTCCTATGGATCCGACAATGGCCTCGCCTGCATCGTCGTCAACCCTGATCTCAGTGAATCAACCGCTCGTGTATAAGTTCCTGATCCGTCGCGTCAAAAGAGAGGTCAATTCACCATGTATCCTTTGTCACCAAATTTTATTTGCTTGTCACATCGTTGAGCTGACAATTTGAATCGGCGCGGAGTTGTCAGACATTCAACCAGAGGCAACTCGTGTATCGCAACGTACCTATGTTTTCACTGTGTAAAAACAAATAAATAATCGATTCTTAGGGGTTGAATTGATCCCTCGAAAAATCGATTATGTCCATTGAATCAAATGAGAGATAAACAAACGATCGATTAATAGCTCACGAGTCCTTAAAACCTAAATATTAAAAGCGCGACCAATTTTGATTCCATTCTTTGTCCTTGGAAAAAATATTGAACAAAATGATGTCGAACGCTGTAGACAACTGTCAATTATCATATATTTATATACAAAATATTTTTGCTTAAAACAGCTGCCCTGCATATTAAAACCTACAAAATACGTCGACTTCGAGGATGTTAACTACGAACATAATAAACATTTTTTCAACATTTTGATAGATTCAAAAAGTCACAATTAATTCAACTTCGACAAATTGATTGTCAAAGCACTAGACTATGACTCAATGTTGAAAACGTTTGCCTATGAATTTTGAAATTCCACCTTTGTATACATTTGTGCATTGTTGTAATGCACTCATTGGCTCATACTGAATGTTTCCATAATCTATATGCTCATTCTTTTTCCCTTTTTCAAAGCCAACATTTCTGATGAAAAATAAGTACTTTTGATGGGGGCAATTATATCATAGTTAACCAGCTACGTTTGTAATTATGGCTTGATTTCAATTCTTATAAATTGTTAAAAAAAAAAATGATCTACTCGGCATCATTGAAGGAAGGTAAGCGCAGGTCGGTCATTCGATTTAAGTCAAATAGATCATTCGTACGTCCTTTCACGAATCCCGAAAGACAAAGCGGACTGCGGCGTGATGTCTTGTCTTGAATCACGAGTAGAGACTTGAATGCTTCGCGATAACCTTGGTTTCGTTTCTCTATCGTGATTCCCTTGGTCAAATTCGAATTTACTGACGGTTGAGGTGGTAACTAATAAAAATGACCCATCAAATAAGAGGTGTGCTCTTTCCCAGAAATAAACATGGTAACCAAATGGAGAATTCTAAGAATGAGCAGACGCACTGTTTTATGGGTCATTCTTTCCCGCCACCACCGCTTCAATTATGTCTATCCACTCAACTATGACACCCTGCTCCACTCTTTTTTTTCAACTAGGCTGATCCGGTCATTCGCACGATTCTTTAATAACTGCATGGTGCATACATATATTTTAATCTTTCGATTAGTGGTTTGTGAATTGCGACACCCCCTCCATATAAACACATGGACATGAATTGATAACTGCGGAGCTCGACTGATCCTCCAAATATCGATAATTCAGCATTGGTTCAAATGAAAGACAAATTATGATAATAATTAACTCTCTCGAATAATATCGATTTGAAAACTGAAATATGATGAGTCGCCAAAAGAGTAAAGAAAGTGCAATTTGAGCCACCCTGTAGTTTATAGGCTGTCCCAGTAAAATAACAAATATATGTATAAACGTGCCGGTAAGTATTTTAGCGAAGATTACAAATAGCAACAATTCTAGAGTATAATGTATATGGATACTGTACAACAAAATATCACAATTCTCTAATCGTCTTATACCTATATGAATCTGGCTTGAGTATATGCATCATTGTATACGTTAATTCTTAATTAAATTCGTGGAAATTGCTCTTGATAGAAAATGGGGGACATCTAGAAATGTGTGGGAGGATTGGCTTTATCATACTAGTTTTGATCATCCTGATTACAAAATAACTTCCATTTCAATAAGTATTATTATTTATATAAGTAAGTGTATAAAAATTTAAAATGCCTTCTTGTAAGGAGGCAATTCCTTCATTCGTATGACGCATAATATACGATTGAAAATGTTCTCATGGGGAGTCCCCATTTTTTTCCATTGGAGAAATCACAATGAATTAGCATTTTGCTTGGTATTATAAATATCGTTGCCAAATTGCGGGATGCACCTCGATTTTTCCCATTCAATTTATGCACGTTTTTGGGAGGTTTGTTTTGGCAAAGTCTGGCAACACTGACCAGAACCCGCCAGCGCTCGTTCAGCCTAGATAGGCCTAGATTCGCAGTTGAAGGTAAAAAACCGGTGTTTTGTGAGGCTTCAAGTCTTGAAAATAGACGCCTATAGGTTATTAGAGTAGACTCATTTTGAGTATCTATGATCCTAACGAGTATCGCGTTGTGCTATCGAAAACGCATAACAAAACTCATCGGTGAGCAGTTGGTTTGCAGAAAGTTCAGACTCGTTGTTCATCAACCAATCACTGATGCGTTTTGATAAGTTTCAGACATGCGCAACGTTACTTGTCAAAACTCAATACTTAAAATGAGTCTGCAAAGGACGGATCCAGGAAAGTCTCATGGGGGCCACTTTTGTAACGTTAGTGGGGGGTCTCTGAAAAGCAAATTGTCGGCATCTTTTAACCGTAGAAAAGGGATGTCTAGTGGATGAAATTAAGACCCTATTAACTCCCCCCCCCGCAAAACGTCCCCATCAAACCATGCCACCGTGGCCCCCCTTCTTGATCCGCCCATGGAGTCTGCTTGACTTAAATTAATTTCTTGAACTTAAGATCCTTCGATTGGGGGCTAATCACTTTTTGAGCCTTTCGCTTCAAAGCCTTGACCAATGAAAATGACGAGACTTGAAGTGAGAGAAGATTTGCGCTCATGGAATATTTCCAAATTTCAGCCTCAAAGCTTTACTTCAAAGACCATTCATCGTAATTGCGGAGTTGAGTGCAAGGAGGGCACTTCTCTGATGTATTTTAAATGAGAGAGGTGCTATTCTCGCACTCAACTCTTTAATTGTTCTCTTATATTACTTGATTATGCGTACCCGTTCGAGAGAGAGGAAAATTTTCCGCTCGGCAAAGGAGCGTTGCATCTCTCAAAGTTGCAAGTTTACACTCATCAGGAGCGAAATCATGTCAGTGCCTTCGAATGAGCAACTGTTACGTAAGAAAAGTGTAATTATTAGCGGTTCAATCCCATCTCAACCGTGACTATTATACTGACACATCGTCTTAAGACTATATCGTCGCAACGTACCAGCCAATTGTTAAAGCTGTTAACTCCAAGCTCTAGGAATTAAAATACAGCATTCCGAAATGTCTGATCTGAGTCATAGATAATTCGGAAAAACTCGATTTATGTTGGTATATCGTAGCCATTAGTTAATTGCGATGTTTAGTTTCGCAAAGCTCTCATATATCAATGTAACTAATGTATAGTTTATATAGTTATCAAAAATCATTAAAAATGGTGTTATTACTCCATCAACAATTATTATGATATCAATTATGTTTGATACTAATCCTGTTACGATATAATAACATAACTATAGTTTAGATTATGGTCGACGGATCAATCTAACCATGCTTTGTAAAATAAGTTTACTTTGTTTCAAGCATCCGTCTAATGGCGCCTTATTGCTCATTTTCAGTGAAAAAGCGTGCAATTTGGCAACATTGCATTTTTTGACAAATTAAATAAATGATTTCACGATTTGTCGTAATATGAACTACGCCCGAATGATAAAAAAAGCAAATTCAGGCTATTTTCTTAGTCGAATTTGTAACTGCGTTTTAACATGATCATGTATAATTGAAGGGATCATCTGATACTTTTTCTATAACAATGCCGGATTGATTCGCAAATTTTATTTTACGGCCTGAGAACAACTTCTTAGATTTAGAAATACTATACTAAGTCTAACTTAACTTTGACTATCATCATTAGGAAGCTTTAGACGGGATTGATAGTCTAACATTAACTTTAAAAGTTCTCAAACTTCGAGTAATTTTGTTGAAGTAGCGACTGCAAAACATTTAGGATTATGTTTTCATCCCTTGTGGTTGAAGCGGCCATACATATCCAGAAGATACATATGAAGATACATATCTAAGAGTTAGTATAAATGTATTTATATAGTGAGTGGTGAAAAGGGGATGGTGGAAGGGGGAGACTTCAAAAGCTTTTTGCTATTCTTACGAACTGATCGATTCTATGTATCGTAAAATATCTAGAGACAAGCGAAAGAGTCTTTGTTTCCCGCAAATTAACAGCTCCTGTGCAAAAATGATACAGGCACCTCCATCCCCCCCCCCCCCACCGGCCGGAGCCCATCCCTTCCCATACAAAGTTGATTATCGTGTATTCACACTCGGACTGAGCTTGTAAAGTGTACTTTTTCTCCCGCCTTTCTTCGCCAGCAAGAATATGTTATTTAACTGAATGTTAGTCAGACTTTTAGAGAAAAATCAATTGATCTTCATCAGTACGTACATTGCTTTTGTTTAAAATAAATACTTTAAAACTTCCACGAGAAATCTTACAACGCTTTTTATTGTATATGTGTTTATTAAACTTTTCTGATAACGTACAATCTGTTTATCTGATTTAAAACTTTTCTTGATATGTAAAACCGCGCTGTTTGAAATCGTAAAACTCATTAACTCAAACAAGACGTAAAACGGAAAAAAACCATGCTGAACGCCTGCGTCTGGTATGGAACAGGTTTTACATGCGCGGCACTTCTCACAACAAACCAACAAAGAATAAAAATTCAAACAAGTTCCTTTACTTTGTTTTTTTTCCCAGCAATATTTTTTGTAAGAAAACAAACGGTGAAGAATTTTGCCTGGCAATCGGCATCAACAAAAAGCAACACCATTAAAAATACATAGACGCGGCTGAGGACAGCATGGCGCTTCACAATAGAATCACGAAAATATCTTCCTAGGGAGCTTGCTCCCCAAATATTCTCATGTCTAGGGATCGCAACATGCTCCTCCGCTTTTGCAAGTAGATACCGAAACCTTGCATATTAATTTAAAAAAAAAAAATCCACTGTAATGGAATCAGATTGAACTACTGATAGATTTTGTCACATTTCGTCATCGTTGATAACATTATTTTGCGCAGAACATAAAGAAACAAATATTGTACAAAACGCGGCAGTAACATCACCATTCACAGTGGTTTGAACAGACTCGTGTAATTGAAATACTAATCACTGGCACGAACAATTTTTACGGAAAAACAGACGATTATTGAAAATATGAATGCAGAAGGTTGACCGACCTTATCACTTTATTTGGTTTGTTTACACTCCCACTCTTAGATTGTTTAGTATATGGTATATTTTAATTTCTACAACAATATTAACGCATTTAACAAGGGCATTTATTTAAATTGAAGAACAAACCACGAATTTAATTTTTTTGTAAATTTTTTTTGCTGAGGAAGATGTTCGTTAAAAATAAGGATTTGGATAGTTGACTAACCTTAATATTTTGACAAGTCTTTGCAATCCTAGAAACACTACTACTGGACGCCAGACCTAATGACAAACTGAGGTTAGCGCAGGTTAACAGGTAGTGGTTAAGTCCACGCAGCCACCTCGCTAAGCTGAGCCAAGACGCTAGTGCTGTGGAAGGGAGGGGGAGGGGGGGGAGGAGACGAGGACGAAGAGGAAACATCAGAGAAAACTACACGAAGGTCGATCTCTTTCAAGGCGACCAGGCTTTCCTCAGGCTTGGACTCAGAGTCATAGCAGGGTATAGTGATAATAGTATTGAGTGTGTGTAGCACTTTTCGACTCGCGCTGATACATACCTATACACATACGCAACAACACCCTCGCATCGAAGCACAGTGGAAAAAACCAATTGTTTTCCTGGCCAAGAAATAGCAAATTGAGATCATCAACAATTTTCGTTAGAGCGACTATGAGAATAATTTTAGACACTGGAATCATGCTTGCGATTGGATTTTTAATGCCTTTTTAAAGTCTTGAAAGCTTTTAAACGAAGCTTAATGGAGATTTTAACTCGTTGAATTTTGACCACTAAAATGTAAACTTCGGCCATTTGTACGGAGTTTACCAGATCAAAATTGACACATTTTGCTGGACTTGAAAATTCCGAGTTTTCGCTTTGAAAACTTTTGAGTATTGCTAATTTTCTACTCGAGCAATGAAGTGAATTGACTTACTTTGAGTTGCATAAAATGGATGATTTTTTTTTTTTTAATATTTTATTTTAAATTCTTATTTTTACGTTTAGAGGATACAATAATCTTGATTTTGTAGCTTCGAAACGTTTTTCTGAAAATGCCATGTTCCTACATCCATTGAGCGACGTACACACATACTGAAACATGCATTCACAGAGATGACGATCATATGACGCGCGTGTTGTCAGGTGAGTTGTGGGTGGTGGCGGTTTGGAGGTATTATTCTACGTGATTTTAGACGCCACCAATCACCCCCTCCCCTCACTTATATACTACGGGTTGAATCAGCTGATCTGTCTGGAACGAACTCATTGCGATGAATCATGAGTCATGATGACCGTTGAATGCCACCGGTCAAATTAAAGTTTTGATAGTAATTCTTCCGGATCATAAATCTCCCCCCCTCTCCACGCCTCACAGAACCACTGTGAGAATAGTAAATGGAAAACTTGTTGAAATTCCGCATTTTTAAACAAAATGTATACGTTACCTAAGTTATGTTTGTATGTACTCTGCGGCTGGGCATTTAGTGTTTATATACTTTTTAGATTTTCATAAGACTATTATTCCATTTTCTATAGTTATTTTTACATTAAAAACTCGAAGGGAGGGAGAGGGACCAAACATTTCGTAAGCAAATGATTTAAAAATTTTTTTACCTCTAATGGTATAATTAGATGCAGGTCTGAAGGGCATTTTAAAATTTGCAAGTCACTTTTCGCGAAAAAGGTACTTGTGATTAAATCATATCGCTTGCATGAACTTTAGGGCAACTTCCAGCAAAACTTTGGGGCTAGAGACAAAAGTTGGGTTTTTGGAACCACCCTTTAGATTTACGTCGACAGTTTGGATCCCCAAAGTTGGACGCCAGACGGCCAGCCCTCCCCCCCACCCCCTCCAGCAGGCCACTTTACGAAGATTGTAACAAACAATCATTACGTAATATTATTCGTGCAGATGGTAAACATTAAAATAAGCCTTTAAACTCTGGATTTAACCACTACAAGTCTTAATTAGATACGCAGCAACGTATTTTTCTTTTTTACCAATCTATTATGAGTCAGTCGTATGTTGTGTGAGGTATGACTCATAAACCCGACTCTACAGGTTCTTTAACGTTTCAATGGACAACTTTTTTCACGAATACATCATACTTCAAAAATAGAAATTTTGACGGGATAGGACACAATTATTCTTGTGGCATAACTCATGGGGGGAAAAAAAAGTTCTCAAAAATATCCCCACTGAGGTTAAAACGAAGAATCGGCTCATAGACATCTCTGCTTTAGGGTGACAACTGGTTCCATAGAGCTAAATGTAATTCATATTATATTCAGCATCCACTTCGAAAATTATTATCCTCTTCGTGAGAGAGAAAATTAACTGGTTTCCTTATGACATCGTTCGTATTAAAAAAAAAATTAAAATTTATTCCTTCCAATCCAGTTATATGCTCACTTTAAAAACAAAATTCAATCCTCAAACATTTTTACCATTAAGCTCTATAAAATTTGCGCTTATGCAATGTAAGAATTCGTGTGTATTTCATGAAAGGAGAAATCTTCACTATTGTTACTATATTCATCTTGTTTGGATTTTAGAATTCAGCGTTTTTTCGGTATTCCAAAAAGGGCGCCAAATTCATTCATCTTTGAACTATCATGCGGATCACAAAAAAAAAAAAAAAACAAAACAAAACAAAAAACAATTAACAAAAAAACTAAAAGCTAAACAAATGAAAATTTTAGGAATGAACCGTATAAAAGATCCCATTCTAACATCTTATAAAGGAGGCCCTCGTTCAATCAACAGGGTGTATGTTTCATTTATTATACATGGAACACACGATCTTTTGAAGTAGAAGTCCTCAATATTAGCCGTACTTTGCTTTGCCGTCGCGATAAAGATTATGATTATTTGGTACTTAATGCATATGTTTTGTCGCGCTTTAATTTTGTTAGTAAGATCAAAATTTGCTATATTTGATTCTGTTTTTTGGACTATGAGCTTAAACTTCACTTTTCGAATTTCTTTGAAGGCAAGTTTGGCGTTTGATAGTCATCGCAATTGGAAACTTCAGGAAATGGGAAACCACGACGACCATCAAACGCCGAAACTTCTCATTGGAGAAATTCAAAAATTGCCGTTTAACTGATGAATGAAGCTCATAGTTGTCCAAAATCAGAATCAAAAAGGCAAATTCGGAGCGTTCAAACAAAATTAAAATAGAACGAAACATATCTACTTAAAAAAAAAAAAAAAATTAATCGAAATCGTCATCGCCATGGCAAAGCAAAATACGGCTTTTGTCTTGAGTTATTGTCTCGATATTCTTTGGAGATAATTTCCAGTTTTCGCATTTGCGACATCAATTCGTGCAAATAATTTGCTCTAATAATTCTTGACAATAACTCATTGCAAGTATGATATCCCTGTACAAATTTCTGTGTTTATAATTACATTTAGAATTCATAATTCTTAACATTTTTCCGACGGATTGAGGGAAATGATGCAATATTTTGCAAGTTCAATAACAACGGTGGCTCACAAACAATATTAACCCTCTAAGGGGTTAATTCAAAAGAACGCCACGCTTTTGTTTACATAGGGGAGGTAGTTAACTGTTCGTACTTGGGGGAGTTGGAATTGCCGATACGATACATTGAAGGCGCCCGAAGAAAACTTCTCTCGTAAGTGTTTTCATCGATACTAGCGTTTATTTAGAATAAAGACTGAAACAATGTGAAATAGACTATAGAGAAGAAAATCGAGTATACTCGGGCTTGGTCCATAAAGGGTTAATAATAATTGTTTTTCACATACCATTCGTACCTGTGCAGCAGTATTTATTATATGGAGATTCAATTGATTTGTCACGGGTTTAAATACAGAGATACAGATACATTGCGGTTAGTGGCAGCTGAACAATCCGTCAACATTTCTCATACATTTGAATTTATGCAAAAGTATCGATTATTTATTTGAGGGTTGAATTACTCATCTCGGGAGGACATGGATGTCATAATACCCTGTTTCTTTCAATGTGTCTATATAGGTGGCTGTAGATTCTTCGATATACAGGAGAATAAAACCGAATAAATCCGTAAAAAAAAAAAAAAAAAAAAAAAAAAAAAAAAAATGAATTACGACTCCTTTATGATAGATCGATTATTTGCCATAGATTCATATAGAGGGGATATCAATGCAATGAAGTTTCCCAATCTGTCACCAACCTTTTCTCTGATAATGCCGAGCTCGCTCTCGAGCTTATTATTAGTGAAGTAAACGGTCAGTTTCTCATAAGGATCATTATTATGAAAGAATTGACCCTCAGGTTTTCTGAGTGCTTTTCAAAACACATTCAAAACACAATCGCGTGCGAATCCTCTACGCGATTGTGTTTGTGTTGGCTCGCTCGAACAGTGTACGCGATAATTAGAGGACTTTGAAGGTTGGCGGGATATGTTTGAGTTCAGATTTCCGTTCCTCATTCCTCAATCGTTCAATGGCTTCTGGGTAATTAAACTTTACTGTTACACCGCTGACCCTGCAATCGAAGTGCTCCAGACGTCGATGATAATCACTGGTCGCTTCTAAGCTCTTCATAGTTGCCAAGTTTAATGATATTTAATTGGAAGCTCTATTGAGGTAAGAAGTGATGTCGGAAATTTATACAATATACATTGAGCCTCAAAAAACGGAGTCGAAACACATCTAGCGATACTCGTTGTTCTCCAAACGTTGTATCTTCCGCGCTACCGTTCAGCCAAAGGGTTGCTCCTTTTAAATTTTGAGTATAACTTTACTTAAAAATCGAAACAACGAACTATATGGACAGAGATTATACTTCTCTATAATATTATCGCCTCTCGATGAAAATGATACAGTTTCGGGTCAAAACTTATATTATTTGTTACATTACAGTTTTACTCATTTTTGGTCCCTGTATTATATAAACTTATTTTCGTCACTTTTCGACCTGAATAAGAAACTTCAGCTTACTCAGAACATTTGCTGTTTGAAGGCAATTAATCATATTTCAATTATTTTAAATGACCCTATTTATCAATTCCCATTTATCAAGCCAAATTTCTTTTAAAAAACCTTGTTTAGTTGCAAGATTTTCTTTTTCTTATTATTATGTCTCAGAGTTTTGCGGAGCCATCATAAGGAGCGGCATTTTTGCTTCAAATTTTTTCAGCTCCCCCCCCCCTTTCAGTGTATATCCTCCTCTCCAATTGGCACACCAAAGTTTAAGGATGAGCTGCCTTAAAACTTTACGATGGTCGAAAGTTGGCGTGATATTTATCGAAAGAAGGGGAGAAAGAGACATAACAGAGGATTCAAAACCTACCAATAAACAGAGATTTATAGGTCAACGAGCGCAAATAAAATCCAATGCATTTTGCGGAAGTGTTTGATGAACTGTGCGTGCGTATACTAATATATATTTACAAAAGTGTTCTCGGTCAAGTATTCACTGGAAAAACTGACCTTATACATTTGTGCCAAATAAGATACGTTTCCGTGCAGATAATATAACGTTCTTGGTAAATTTGACGACTAAAACGACTATACGACTATTCCAAAAACGTCAATGAACATAGTTGGCCAACTATGTTTATAGTCGTTTTTGAAACAGTTATAGTCGTCATTTATATCAGGGGTCACCTGCATCAAATAGTAATTTTGTCAAATATTAAGTAACTAAAACTTATTTATTTACACGTTATGTTATAACTAATGTCACGTTTCTATAAATAAAGACGGTGTGAAGGTGACACTTTTTCAGCACAGTATCATATGTAACATATCATATGTCATCTGCAGGGGCGCATCCATTTGGATGAACTTACGAATACGAAATACAAACAAGTTTCTAAAAATGGATAGACTTACTGTGCTCGTTTTGTGTAGAATACTGGTATTCCTTTAAAGTTGGTTGGATATCACTCGGTGACAAATAAACAAACACTGAGCAAAGTGAGAGTGTGAGCACAGAAATGCAGCTCACCCGGACGTGAACTAGGTAATTACAAAACTGCAGCAGTTGTTACGGTGGGTAGACTTGAATGCGTGAACTATATCACACTGGAGAAGGGGGAGAGGCAAGCTACGACACCATTGCCTCAGCAACAATACAAGTAAAATAAATAAATAACGAAAGTAAATAAATAGATTAGATAGATAAATAAATGGGTAGAATGATAGGATTGATAGAGAGATAAAAAAAATAGTCAATATAGAAGAAAAAGGGTTGACATTTTTAATTTTTGAAAACAATAATTTTTGGCTTATTTGGAGTTTTTTTTTTTACTTCACTTATTTGATTCGTTCATGGAAACTTATTTTCGAAGTTGAATCCCCTGCACAGTAATGAGCATCTGTCGCATATCCAGAAAATTTTTCGAGGGGCCATGCCAATGAAATTTGAAATTCGAAGCGTCACATGAAGCAATTTTTTATGGGATATTATCTGTTGAAAAATGTTTCAATTGAGGATTCTACGGGGAGGGGTTGGTGGCACTCGCCTAGGTGCCTCAAGTTCCATCTTTGATGAGAGGACAATTCTTACATGATTTGCTCAAGCTTTTGGGACAACATCTCGAATTAAGGAAAATAATTCATAGCATGAAAGTCCTACAAAAATTGGAAAAAAAAAGAAAAACGGTAGCGAATCCAGGAATTTGTCATTCATTATTTCAGCCCGTTTTAACGCAAGGAAGAAAATAACAAGGCTGCCCGATAAAAGATGCACATTTTCCATATAATTAAATGAAAAGTGTGTATCTTTTCTGACAGATCTGCCAGTATTGGGAAAAGATAAAAATGGAAAGTCAGTCACGTGACTCTCACCCCTATATCTGGCCTCTTCCGATACATGCGATCAAATGAGTAGAGGGAAATTCCGTGATCCGCCTTTGCTGAAAACAACAAGACAGCAATAGTTTTGCGCTGATCACGGAGCACATCCATCCTCCTTCAGTTATAAAACAGTAAGATTCTATAATGTTTGAAAAGAGACTCAAAATAGGCTCCTTTGCTCCTTGACCTCTAAAATGTTTAAAAATTGAGGCGTTGATTTCAAAAACGACCCTTCTCCCATTTTAGATCTACTAGGATATAGTCGTTTGTTGCATAGATTGCCTTAATGTAGAGATGCTCGCTCCATAATCTTTCTTCGAATTTTAATTTTGCTAGGTCTATCCGGGATCTGATTAGGCATTCTTAATGCTAGTATCTAATAAGTCCTATCTCTTGAGGTTACAGAACCATTTATCGTGCTCATAATGCTGGATGTCATGCCCAGCAATAAACCCTTTTGCTATCAGGTTCACGTTATCAGAAGATATCAAAATTATAACTCGCTCAAAGTCAGTGCGGGTAGTTAAATATTCGTACTCTGCGGTGCTCATTTTGCCTATCCCAGTAATTGAAGGCGAACGGTGAAAAATTATTTTGGAAATGTCAACAATTAGGAGTACCGTTTACTGTCAATGAGAGCTCGAGTTACGTAAGCAAATAACGCAGGCGTGAGACTGAAATGGTTAGTACACGGAAAAAAAGACTGGTAGAATTTACCATCTGCATTTATAGCTGATTTTGGAGTCTGCTATCAAGTATGGTAAATTTTACCATCACATGGTACATGCAACGTATGTTGTCGTGAAATGTACCAACAGGTTGTCTTAATTTACCAAAACGTACGTTGCATTTACCATATGATGGTAAAATTTACCATACTTGATAGCAGTCTCGAAAATCAGCGATGCAGATGGTAAATCCTACCTGTCTTTTTTTCCGAGTATAATTTGGAGGCGCGTGTCTTAAATGAGAGATAAGGATCAAGAAACTTTGATAAAAATTCTGCCAACTATTGGCTTCCACTGTTACCGACAAAATTATATAATTTACGTTCAGAAAAATCTACCTGCATTTTTATTCAACCAATCACCCGACTTTGCTTGCCACGAAATTTTGGTTTTAAGCAGTTTGGCGGCTTGCGTGAATTAATGTCAATTTGATCGATATCCTAATATAAATAAATGGAAAAGAGTCGCTCATCAGATGGTTCAATTGAATTGAAAGATAATCGATCCTTTTGCATAGATGTCATGGGGAAAAAAACGATAGTCGATTGTTTAGGAGCCGCTACTGGCTACTGCTTCAAAAGTGAATGAACTCATCGCGGCCGCATTAGCGATGAAAGCGCGTGCCCAGCACGCGATCTGGTCTGACGACCGTCGTTTTAAATTGCGCGCCACGCCACTGTGTTTGCGATGACGGTGTTTGTATTTTTAAGGCTTGTATTTTCATAAAAAGGATCAATCCGTGAAGATAATTCTATTTTTGTCATTGATTCATAGGTACTTTTTGGTGCAAACCTTGCGACCAAGTATAGTAATGAGGGATCAATGATCTCCTCGCTCATATAATGAACTTCTTTTGGCATTTTAACAAAACAATTAAGTAGCTTTTTTTGGTAGAAAATTTAATGAAATACTTTTAGAACTCAGTATCAGAAAAAGCAAACTCAGCAGAAGTGGGGAAGCATTTCCCGGGACCAGGGAGTGTTTATTTTTCCAGCCTAACCATTGTATGTCGTATGCGTATGTGTAGAAGTCTACCGTAAAACGTGCCTGTGTTTATTGTAACTGATACTTCAAAGCTTATTGCTAGGAGGAGTAATTTTGCTCAGAGAATTTAATTAAACTAAAAAATCATTCTCACCAATTGCTCTGCATTTGCGCACACTTCCTGATTAGAGCAAAGCTGCATCATCATTTATCTCATCACCCAGGTTCTGTCTTATAGGAATAAAAAGTTGGATCACTCTGCTGTAAGTCTAAAGCTGAATTTAAAAGGTAAGGTGATAAAAATACATATACTTAAAAATATTGACCAATAGTGAACAATCGACACTCATTTTCCTTTCATTAGAACCTATGAAAAAATATCGATTATCGAGGTGGTTCGATTGAACCCATTAAGACTTATTGATTTATTTCCAGAGGTTTGAATGGAAGAGATTTTGGTACATGAAAATTTCACGAGCCTTCAACCCCCTATGCAGTCTATCTTCCAGACAAGCTCACGAGTCTTTCGTGCCGGGCCGACTACCGAGATATGACAAAAGACTATTGATAGAATAGGCGAGGATTTTAATTCACTCGAACTTCTTTTTTTTTTTTGAGTTGGTACACCTTGGATAAATGCGTGAGGAAGCGGATGAGGTTTAAACTCGCCATGACTGTTGTGATAAAGTCATAAAACAGTAAAATAAAGACTGATTCATGCTGTCAGCATCCGACAAGTTCGAAACGAAACTTGTTTCATTGCTTCGTTTTCAATTCGAGCACTGTCACTGGAGGCGGCCACGTCATTTAAATCGAATGCATTAGGATTATTACGAAAACTTGACACTGCGTTGCAGCGTTGCCACCTAAATAGAGATTGAATCCAAATATCCTCAAAGGATTTTATAAAATTCGAGCGTTTGATGACCGGTGCTCACCATATACGCCAAAGTTTAGAGGCCCGCAAATCTTTGACGGTCATCGATGTTGTCTACGATCGACTATAAATCAATCCCAAAGTCAGTGGGGCTCTTTCAGTTTTTTGCTATAAGCATTTTACTAGTCTTATCTGCTGTAAAAACCAGCGAAAATCACGAAAATCAGAAGAAGTAAGACTAAAATTTGGTAATAAACTAAGAAAATAGCTGTATCGGCAAGATCGTAATGGCGGAGTTACGCAGGTATCATGAGAGATGTGTGTCTATAGTTTGTCACTTTCTCTACGAAAACACAGAGATATGCATCTAATTAGATAGGAGTCTCCCACGCTGCCTGCATAGCTCTGCCATTAAGCTCGATTCTGAGAGTGAATTTTTTCCTTTTGAATTTCTTTTCTTTTCGTTTTTTTTTTCTATGGTACTTTTTGAATTTTGTAATTTTTAGAGTACTCGTCGTTATTTTTACAGGTTCTTATGCAAGACTCAACTCTTTTAATCACCTGTAGGAAAATTTCGCAAGAGCCCCATTCCTGTCAATACTTACAAGATTATGAGTCGTAGTTGTATCTGCTTTAATTTGTGAAAATTGTCAAGTAGTAAATGTTGCGCATCGATCGTCAAACACCCGAATCCGGGCTTGTTCACTGTTTAGGGTTCTAGTTTGAGCGTCTGACGAGGTCTTTTGAAGAAGAAGAAAAACAAATTATTATTTTTTTATTTGATTTACAGTCTTTCTTCCGAGGATGAAAACTGCCACCCCTTAGGAAGCTTCAAAATCTCCTGTTGTTCATCGCCAAAAAAAACAAACATAATTATTAATGACTCATGGTTACAGTAAATTTTTCTTTATATTTTCTTAAACTCATAGTGCATTAATTTCAATCTTAGTGTTCTACCGATTTTGCAACGTGGTCTCAAACTAATGCATGCGCATCGAGTAAGATGGGCGTTTCAGGAGCCAATCGAAATCAAGCCTAGAAATGTCATTCAATGGTTGCAGCAAAATGCCACCCAATGAAGTCATTCTTTAATTTGAAGAAATGATGATTTGAGGTTCAAAAATTGATCAGACGGCCTTGATCTTTTCATTTATAATGTCTAACAATAAGTGCATTAGTAGGGCATTTAATAGATCATTATAATATTTCGTGAGTGCCAACGAATTACACCGTTTGGGTGAGACCTTCGACTGCTGTTTTGACCTGAAGCATATTTAGTGCTTGGCCTGCTAGTATTATCGGGAACAAAGATATCTGGTAATCTTATGCAACACGCAATACATAGTATATACCATTCAACACACATATTAGATGTGTTGTGTGTTACTAACATTTGTTTCCAATAACCCGGTCGGGCCTGGCCTGATGGTTAATATTTCGATCATGGAATGAATTGGTAGAGAGAAGTGGTGGCTAATCGATTATCAATATCGTATCATTTGAAACTATATGCGAAAGTATCGATTACTTTCTTGAGGATTCAACTATTCCTCCTCCTGAAGATTGATTCTTTTCCATGGGTTAAGATGGAAGTGATATCGATATAATTATCGCATTTCACGAGCCATCACTGGCACACAGTGAATCGAAACGTTGAATTTCCCGGACATAATTTTACGAATAAAAATCAAAATTTTAAACAATGAACAGCAATATAACTTGGAAATGTCTTAAAATCATACATTTTAGAGGTTAAAATGAGCCAAATGACATGATTTTAGCAAGAAAATATCAAGATTAAAAGTTTTCCAAAGAAAAAAAAGCACAACTTTTTATGTCTGGTAAACTCCGATGTTTCAATCTATTGTGTGGTGGAAAGAGACATCATTCAGAATTTTGGTCCATAAATATATGCATCCAGTATTTCCTTGTCCATCTCGTGCGAAGGTTATTTAATTTTGCGGTAGGTACTTGATCAAGAGAATATCACCAACGCATACATATAATAAGAAAAAAATATTTAATGGAACTTCTTAAATGTTTTTTTCCCCCATCAATTTCATATCAGTTTTTTTTTTTTTTTTTTTTTTTAAACCAGAGGTGCGTTGGTGAATTTTGAGGAAAAAGACCAAAGTGGCACAAGAAGTGATTTTCCTGAGTGTTTTTTTTCGGTTAAGCATATTTTGTGTCATATACGTACTACATGCCGGCCGTCGTTGTAAGTTTTTACTCCTTTGCTTATGGCTTTGCAGTTGCTAAAATTAGCTGCAGAGGCAAAAATATAAGTTTTGTCGCAGAAAACGATGCTTTAATTTCACAATGCCTGCTCTCAAAGTACACGCGTCCAGTTTGGACAAGGCTGGCGTCATCCATAGGCAAAATTTATTGAGTAACCGGGTTCGGTCACTTTACTGTCGTACAATCAAATGTGTGTCTACCATCTTTGGTCGCAAATGTCGCGACCAGGTTACAGTTTGTTTTCAAAACGTACCTAACGAAGCAGATTACGAATTCGTGATCTGGCCACGAAAAGCTGTTAATGAAAAATTTTAATTTGAATTATATTATAATTATCTACTACTTACCTCGTATATTAATATGGTATGGAATGATGTTAAATAATGTTAAAAGTACCTACAAAGCACGACTGATAGATATTATTCAAAGTATCGACCATATTATATGTACAGTCACCAAGTGACCGAATTGTAACCAAATCCGCTCACTAAATAAAATTTCCTTCATACATTTCAACAATTTCTTTAATTTTAACTGAACTGACAGTACATATTATTTATTTCAAATTTGTACTTTTTGCATAAATGCATTAATTTTAGCCAAAAACTGTTGACCCTTTAAGGAGCGCGATGTCGTATCCACGGTTGAAATTAATGGGCCCTGTAATCGCACCTTAAAAAAATACTGTTTTAGTGAGAAGCGGGCAATTTAGAATTGACCAATCGGAAGTTGATTTCACAATTGAAGCCGTCTCCGGAAAATGAGCTCATAAAACAATGGGTGTGCTCTTCCCGAATATTTTGCATGGTGAGCAAACGGAGGTTATTTGCTAAAGAACACACCTGTTATTTTATGGACCCTTCTTCCGGAGGTAGACTCAATTATCCCTTTAACTGCTACGGACGAGTATACTCGCGGCGGAGAAACCTCTTCTCTTAGAGCTGCGGACGAGCATACTCGCAATCGTGACTGGATTCCTCAAAACTCTTAAAAAAAAATAAAAAAAAAAATAAATAAAAAAAAATAAATTAAAAAAAAAAAACAAGTTGGAACTTGCAACACTGGAACAGTGTTAGCAAAGAGAGCATGAGTGTCGGCCGTAAATCATTGTAAGTGTGGAGTTCCATATTGATAGTACAAAACTGCGACAAAGTCAATCGCAACGCTGCATTTGTGTTTGTATAACAGTGATCGCTGTAAAAATAACTTGATAGGTCAAAGTGGGAATGAAAATTTACTTATAGCGTGTTGAAACAGTTGTTCACGAGGCGAGGTGAATACTGTGGTTTTGAAAATCGATTTCGATAGTGATAGTTCCTTTAAAATCGGATGACGCAATACCAATCCTAGCAAGCCGTAAAGTCTAGTTTAGTTATTTGGGACTTTTTTAGATTTCTCTCGCCTGAACCAAAGTCATCAGGAAGGAAATTCTTAATACCAATCCTAGCAAGCCGGAAAGTCTAGTCTAGTTATTTGGGACTTCTATAGAATTTTCCTCGCTTGAACCAAAGTCATCACGATGGAAATTCTTCGTCTTTATGGTTTCAGCTCTTTTTGTCTCAGATTAAAAAATGAATGTTAATATTGATCAAATGTCATCCGACACTCATCAAGGCCCTTAAGGAACGTAATATGAACTTGAAAAAAGCTCATTCGATTTTTAAGGGAGCTTAAATGGTCCATGAGAGACGAAATTCGCGGATACAGAGTATCCACAGCTTATTTCAATGTTCGATCTGACAAGACCGTGCGCCTTTGAAAAATCGATATCTCGATAGTGAATCGATGTATTGCAATTCGGTTTGCACCGATCGAAAGCGCTTGCTTGTGACTGACAACCTCGAAAATTTCAGATCCATCCGAGTTTATTTAATGACCTTACAGGACCTCTCGCGGCCGCAGTTAGACATTTCTTGTCAGAGTTACGCTGAAACGGGGAGTAGTTCCCCCCCTAAGATGATATTTTTTGGCTCTAAACTGCATTGGGCCCTCTCAGGACATCATTGGGACCCGAAAAAAAGCGGAACCGATATAATACGGCACACAACTGGTTCGTGAGAGACGAAATTCGCCTTTTTCCAGCCTCCAGCGCCCCTCTAAGGTCGATCTGACAAGACCGCGCGCCTTTGAAAAATCGATATCTCGAGAACGAATCGATGGATTGCGCACTGCGGTTTGGATTGGGCGGTAGCTTCAGCTTTTAGATAATTCTTGAAAAAAATTCAGATCCATCCAAGTTTTTAAACGGATCTTATGGGACCTCCCGCGGCCGCAGTTAGACATTGTACGTGAGACTTACGCTGGAGTTGGGGCCACGCCCCCCCCCCCCCCCGATATAGACTTTATCGGTCCGACATTTGTCAGGGCCCTTAATGAACTTCATGTGAACTCAAAAAACTCACATATGACTTCTCACGGCGCATGCTAGGTCCATGAGAGTCGAAATTCGCGGATTTTAGAGAATCTTAGATTTCTGACCCTATACCGCGCGCCTTTGAAAAATCGATATCTCGAGAGTCAATCGATGTATCGCAATTCGGTTTGGACCGATCAAAAGAGTAAGCTTACCGGTACTCGCCGTTAAAATTTTGGATCCATCTGATTTCATTTTGAGACCTTACTTGAGTTACTTGGACCCCAGTTGGAATTATTTTTTCGGAGTTACGCTGGCAAGGGGGTCGCTCCCTCTCTTGAAAAACTGTGGAGGGGGCCCTTTGCTGGGGCATACATTCTATTTTTCATTTTTTTTTTTTTTTTTTTTTTTTTTTTTAAATTTTATATTTGTGTCTAATCTAAGTTGGGGGAGGAGGAGGAGAGTACCTGCAAGTCAACCGGCAATTTACTTTTGATAGTGGCTGCGGGTCGAGGGTGCGGATTGCGGACTTTTAACTTGTTGTGGGGTTTACAGGGTGGCCGTGTCTAAACTTATGAGAAAAGAAGGCAACCACAGACCGGAAGAACGTTCAATTTCTGGTTCAGAGACCATGGACAAAGACATGGGCACCCGCAAAACAATTGCCCGGAGGGGCAACTTTTTGAATGTCAATGGAAGGTCTAGGGGACACCACCTAGAGACGGGCAAGTCTAGAGAACCCCCCCCCCCCCCCCACTGTCGCCCAAAATAGAAAATAAATCAATTATCCTTCCAAATGGTAGAACTTGTAAGTGATTGTAGCATGTAGTTGTATCAAAAGTAATTCTATTTTTGACGTGTTTGATATTATGAATAAAGTGACAGCATCAGATGATAGAAATAGTAAAAAGCTAAGTACAACTATTCCTTCTTTATTTTCATTGTCCTGATGAATTCTAAGAGTTAACCTATTTAAATTAACAAAACCAAAACTCTTGCCTATACATTCTCTAATCATGTAATTATCGACCAGAGGATTCTGAATTTTCAAGGAAGTTCGCAAAATTCTCGTTGCCAACGGTAGTTGCCAATGTAGACACGTTCATACTAGTAGATTTTAAAACTTCTTTCGGCGAGGGAGATGACGGGTGGGAAGTATGATGTCGTCTGAATCAGGAGGGGGTGGGGTAAAAATCAGGGGGAGGTCTAGATCTGGGGGGGAGAGGAATCCTGAAACTGGGGGGCGAGCTGTATAGTGGCAAGGGGTGGTTGGGCACCACTGCTTGGGGGGGGGGGCTACTTCCCGCCCTGCCCCCCCTAAATTACGCCCCTAATTAAAATTGTAAAGTAAACTAAGAATAAAGTTTGTTAACTCTTACTCCTTTCGTTATTATTTGATCTTCGAATGTTCCGATTCTTTTTATTGTAAAGTTTTGATTTTTCTGAATTAGGGGGGGGGGCGCCGCGCCGCCCTCGGGGAGCGCCCATTGACAGATAAGGGAGAAAGGTAAGTGTAGGAATTTGCACGGGAATCCGGCGTAGTGTGCCGCAAAAATTACTACCAATGGCGGATCCAGAAAATTCTTTTAGGGGGGGGGGGGCTTCACGCCTATGAATTTTCAAATTTGCAGGGAGGAATTTATGGGATTTTTTCTGTTGAAAAAAGGCAAAGGCTACCGTGAGTTGGGGGGGGCGTGCCTTTCCCGAATCCGCCGCTGATTACCATGTAACACTGGGCCACGATGACCGATGTCGCATAAAACCAGGTAGAAGACCCGTGGCGGGCGTGGCATCCGTGATGGCTGTGAAATTGGGATGAAGTAGATGGACACACATCATTCATGCAATCTGCACAACGCGGCAAGCAACTGTTGTAGGCGTAGGTGCAGTAGTTCGTGGGGAGGGCAAAGGGGACGGGAGGTCGTCGCAAAACCATGGACGAAGATATAACTAAGGACTGCCGACTGTTGTTAGTCCTGTTTTGCTCTCGACCCCAGCGCTCCAAGCAGCGGTCAGCTGAACTACTCTTTCAAGTGAGCGATCCTGGCGATGTGTCCATGCTCACATGCTGTGCTACTGCTAAAACCGTTGTTGGAGTTGGTCTGTTATGGCATGGCTGTCAACTGTTGTCGGCGACCCAAGAGGATCAGATAACTCAGTATCTCAATGGAAGATCGAAAGCAAGGGAAATTCAGAATCAACTTTGGACAAGGTAACAGAAATCATCAGCAAATTAAAAGAGTCGCCTGATCTCTACTAATAAAACAAATGTCTATGTACTCTTTCTTGTTTGATTCCGTTTTGAGGTTAACTGTGATGTATAGTATTTCAGTCCTTGATTAATCATTTTCGACAATTCAGGAATCTTTCAAGAAATACTCCAGACGTTTGCTTTTTAGCGGATTTTGCTTCCTTTTAATTCGCTGATCATTTGTTCCCTTCGTTCAATCGTGATTCAAATTACCTACACGGTATACATTTGCGGGAAGGCATGGGAGAAAGGGAGCCGGAGCGGCCACCGTTGCAGCGGTTCGCTTTTAGTTGACCCTTACTGCTGCTTGGAGCGCTGCGGTCGCGCTCGAAAACCCGCTAACAGGTTTTAACACGGGCGGAGATAGGAAGTCGGCAGTCCTTAGTTATATCTTCGTCCATGGCTCGGAATGGTCTTAAAATTTTCCTTAGGATTTGATCTAGAACGCAACGTTCTTACATTTTCGAAAAGTTAACTCTAGCTCTCGCAATTAACGATTAAAGGCGGAAAAAGCATGGTTTCTGGACCGCGGAACAGTGGCGTTATCTAGCGGATGAGAATCTTACTACAGGTCGCTGAGGATTCACCTTAAAACGCAACGCCGATCGCGTTCCCCAAACGAACTCTTTTAGCGGACCGAAACATCAACAATAACAGGATTGGAAATTTGAAATCATCTAAATGCATTTTAAATCGCAGAATACACGAAACATGGACACAATCCTCTGATATAAAACCCCAATATCTCATACAGAAAATTTCGTTGAAGTCTGATCCAAATTAGTAACGTAATTACATTCCCAAAAATGCTTAACCTCAATCTTGGCCAAAAACTCCCGCCACAAAGAAAAAGCGACAAATTGGGAGGACACCGGATTGGCGGAATCACATGGGTCAATCGGTCCTCGAGGACCCGTTCTCGATACTGAAACCAAGCGATCCCCCGAGCGGACCCCCGAACCATGCCGTTCCTATAAGAAAAGCATTATTGACCTTGTAGAAACGATTTCAATAGAGCATGACACTCATGCTCTAAAAAAAAAAAAAAAATTAAAGAAAAAACGTAACAATTCGCAAATTTGCACGGTTTTCCATTCACACCCTGGCAGTACCTGCATTCCTAACTCAGCAGTCAAAGGGTTAAGAAAAACCTCGAATCCTTGTCAGATTCCTGGATTTTAAATTCCCACTTGTGATGCACGGAAAAAAAAAAGATTAGTGAAAATAACCATACGGATACCTGATTTTGGCACCTGCTAGATGTTATGGTAAACTTGACCAGAAGTATGGCACATTTACCGATACTTTGAGTAAATTCGACGCGCAATCAGGTAACATCAACTAGTACCTAGTTAAAACATGGTATACTTCTGGTTAACATTACCATAAAATCTAGCAGGTGCCAAAATCAGGTATTCGTATGGTTATTTTCACCGTAGTTTTTTTTTTCCATGTGATTGGAACCGTCTTTAATCTATATATTTGCTGAGGGTTCAATCAGAAGATAATCGACGATCGATTGATAACGAGCCACCACCACCGCAAGATACGAACGGGTGTTTCAGTCCGTTGTGGATAATCAGCTTGAACGAAAAGCTCTAGGTCAATGCATAAATTGAGTAAAAGCGAAATCTATTCAGAAGTAACGCCTATATGTGACCATGAATATGATGGTTTTAGCCGGGCGCACTCTCGACTGCATATCTTTTGGGACCAACAGCCTCATTTGCGAGTGAGATTGTTTATATCCGAACAGATTTCCATTGATCATCATGGAACGATAGCACAGTTTCTAATGCGGGTCTGTTCAAGCCTTGGCCCATTCATAAGCGAGCGTGCATCCATGCTTATTAGATTATATCATTTGCAAGAAATGAATTAAAGATTTGTTCGTGACCAATTTAAGGCGTATAAATTTTCTGGTTGTTCAATTTCTTTGGTTTTCATCCTGCTAGTATAACTGGCATGCGTACCTACATGGGGATTTAATGGCCTCATTACCTTATTGTTCACTCTAACCTACAAAAGTTTTTTTTTCCATGGAGCCATTCTTGGAAAACTTGCTGATGGAAAAAATCTTGCTCTAAGCCTGTTTCCTAAATTTTAGTCCGCCCTTTCATGCATTGTCGATTCTTCGTTATCAATGAATCGAAATAAATATATACATTATATACATATATTCTTCGTTATGTGTACAAGTATATTTTGATTTAATGACGAAAAATATAAATATATTATATATTTTACTGAGTAGTTTACCAAATAATTATTCTTTCGCAAAAGATGCATTTTATTTAAAACAATGCGATCTCTCTCTTAAAAGCTCGGCTTCTTTTAATGCTCAGCTGAGTAATCGAGTCTGATTTATGTTAGTTCTACAAATCGATGATTAAGAAGAATGACAAATGAAAAAAGCACTCTCACAAACGCGAGGATGAAAATCAGACAACGGAAAATGGATTTTTTTGTCTTACCCATTTTAGCAATATCTAGGATGTTTCATGTGTTCCAAAAGTTGTGATTTTAATCGCTGCAATTTTAGCTTCGGCCACACGTAGTGAATGGAGTTGATTGAATGGCGGCGGTATCTGAGAAAAGGGCTTTTAAAACGTCAGAAGTACTCAAAAGGTAGAACCTCTAGGCAAGAGCCTCGATTTTGTATTGGAAGGAGCTCATCATCTGATATTTTATCAACCCTTCTCTTGAACACCGGTTTAATTAATTTAAAAAACCAAAAATTAAAAATGTTCAAAAACTTGGAAATTGGTTTTAATGTCCTTTGTAAGTATATGTTTGCTCTGTCAATTTCATGGAAACCTCCTATTTAAACTTTGTATTTTACTGAGTTTCACAATAAGATTCCTAAACTGCACGAGTTATTATTGCGTTATTCAATCCTCTGCCAATGGACTAGATAGATTTAGATTCTTAACACAACTATTACTAAAGTCAGGATCTTTAAAACAATTTTCTGCACCGGATGCAAGAGAACTGAGAAAAGTGAGAGGATCTCTAAACAGAAATCTCCTCCCAGCTTTCAGCACATTTAAGCATCTTTAAAGTCTTGAAACGGCCTCGAAAGCATAAATTGGTAGTTGACAACGACCATTAATTAATGACGACGTCCGCCGACGGAGTGTTCTGGAAATTGATCGTTTGAGTATGGGAAAAACGACCGCTCATTATAACATTGATCGATTACAGCATAGTTGTTAGAACGAATAGGGGCAACAATTATTATTAATAATATAATAATAATAACCATAACCCCGTATTTGTTTAAGATTGCAGTTTGTTTCGATGTATGTATGCATGTAGGCAATAACCCCTCACAAGAGCTGTATGCATACATGCCGTGTTTGTTTGAATGGGATGGACAGAATCGATAATAATAGAGCATTTAAGATCCGATTAAATATCTATGATGTCTGCCTATTGTCTATGAACGTGCGTCGTGCATGATCCCTTAAATCATGGCCAGCAATATGGGCCCAGCAAATGTAACCAGTTCACCATCAGATTTAGTTGAAGCAACGCATGAAGCGAATTTTATTTTGTAACCGGGTTCGGTCAAGGTTTGGTCACTTAATGACTGTATATTAGGCTTGATAATTTGTATAATATTTGTCAGTTATGCTTTTGCAGGCAGTTTTAACACTTTTTAACATAATTTCATACCATAATGATAGTAAATACATATAATATTACACATATAAAAATTATTTCTGTCCCAGATTTTCTTGACCTGCGGTCTCGAATTCGTAACCTACCTCCTCGGTAGGTTTCGAAAATCATAATCTGGTCACGAAAATCGAAACCAAAAATGGCGGGCACCCATTTGATTGTGCCCATTTAATGAGGTGACCGAACCCGGTTACTGAATAAAATTTGCTCATGGACGCTATTTTCAACCATCATTTCTCCGCGCGAGTCTGCAGTCTGCACCATAGGAAGTGCTCAGAGACGAGGTGAAATCGCGCTGCATGTTGCTCCTTCAGTATCACCGCTAGATAATAAGCAATACGAAAGAGTCTTGATGTTTGCCCACTACAAGGTTTCCAGAGGAAAGTTTAGCAAGTTTTTGATTTGATGGTAAAATCTGATGTACGCGTGATGCATTGACTTATCTTCAATGTAAAACTATCAAAATCGAGCTGTACGGGCTTCTATTGAGCTTCCATAAATCGTTTTTTTGCAATTAGGTTCAAATAAATATGAGAGAAACTAACGGCTGATTGTTGGGAGTTGCTACTGTTTGATAAAATTTCTGAGATTCGCAGTGATAAGCAATGATTTTTCACTGAATTGGGTTTACTAAAAGTAATCATAATTTTATCTGGTTATATGACCTTTATTCTCAGTTCATTTATCACATTAATTAATCAAAGGGAGAGAGTCCGTAAATCCACCACAAACAATGAAAAATAATACACATTCCAGTATTTTCATAAAGTTGAAGTTATTATTATAAAAGAAACTCTCAATTTTTATAGCTGCATTTTTTCCACTAGACATAATAGAATCTTAAGTTACTTTTCATTTTTTTTACATTCAGGAAAAATTAATTTTGATTGAGATTTTGATAATTAAATCAAATACACATTAAAAAAGAAGCATGCCATTTTATCCCCAAGTACATTCGGTTATGGAATTGAGCCATTTTTACACATGCTTGAGAAAAAATGCGAGCTACTTTTATTTTGAATTTTTTTCTGCGTTTATTTTCAAGAAGAAATCTGAACACTTGTAATACAAGAACTAATGAAAATTTTCGGTGAAATAGATGCTTAAAAATAAACATATGTGATCAAAACGTTTTTGGAAGCGTTCGAACATTTCTTTGATGAGAGGCAGACGAAAAAAATTCTCTGACGAACCAAATATTACCTTTGACTTTGCAAGTCTCATTTTTTTACGATGGGGCAGTTTCAAGGGTCTGAAATTGGGTGTTTTTTTATAAAGAAAATGCTAGTACTTGATGAGCTGAGAACACAGAACAACGTTGCACTTGTTTTTTTCCTAAGTGACCCTGTTTTGGAGGTACACTCGTGTCAAGTTGTAAAAAAATCGTGTTCGTACTGACGTTACTACGCGAAATCCCCATTTAAAACAATGTATTTTAGGCCAAAATCTCATCTCCGGAAAAATGGGACTTATAATTAGAAACCAAAGGCAATAAATAACTGTTCTCAGCTCATCAAATACTTTCCTCTTTACTAAAAAAACAAACAAAAAAAATTATACCGTTGCAACTGCCCTATTGTTGAAAGAAAATGTACTCATTTTTTTTGCAAAATTTCTATAACTACAAACAGATACATCGGTTGATATTATATTCATTGAAGTTGAGCGACTAGAGCAGTACCTTCTCCTTTCAATATCTCGCTATATAGCGCATACTTTTTTTTGACAGTTTTGCATTTTTCTTATAGTACACAATTTTGCAGGAAAATAGAAATATTAGAGAGTAAAAAAAGACTTCACACCCACTTTTAGATTCCAGATAATTCTCAGCAATAGTTGCTGAGGCTGTAACCAGTACTTTGATTTAGGGGCCCGGTGCAGAATGGAGTTCTGAGTTCTGACCTATCGGTACACTTTTTGGACTTTGGATTTTGGCTTAAGATCCAACATGGTACAAGCACTCCATTGAAATATGGATTGCACTAATCATTTTAAAGGTCCGCTCATGAGTGATGAAATCAACGATATTCTAAATTATTCTAATAACGCAACCTTTAGATTCAATGAATACTTTGAAGTAGTTTTAGGAATTTATATTTTAGTATTTATTAGGAGAACTCCCTTCCCATCATGGAGATAGTTTGCACTCTAATTGTGTTTTAAATTTTGAGGTATTACGTTTTTCTTTGAATGAGGTTTCAACGCAAGTCCAACGACCATAACAGCATCAAAGTATGTATACACGTGGAAATGTATGTTTCCAACAATGAATTTTTTTACTGATTCTATGGTGATTTAATGATAAGCTTCAAATGCTTGGACTCCAACTTTTATTGGCAATTTGTTCCACTTCTATGTTTATTTTAGATATTTATTCAAAATATTCAATGACACCGACAGTCGTGATGACTAAGGAGAAGAAAACTTCAGCTTTTCCATACGCAGAAAGTACCTGAACTATGTTTTACACTCGCACTGTAGATTATCTTACTTAAATGTCCTCGGTCGATTTTTTCTTTTTCTTTTCATCGGTTTTTCGGGGATATACACTGGGTCTCTGGAACGAGGGTCTTTGATTTGAAAAACTGTAACTAGGTCCATAACTTGGGTAGTAGCTTGGCCTTGAAGCGTATTGCTGATATTGATTAAGCACTTGTTGCCTGATTCTGTATGTGATAGGTCGCGTTGTCTTCCATAAATTACTGACTGCATTCAAAGTTTGGATTGGAATCTGAAAAGGGAAAATAAAATTCAAGAGTAATGAAAGTTGAAACATACGTAAATTTTGAAACTGACGTGTTTGAGGAGCTCAGTGCTGCAATACTTGGCTCACCAATGTCCAATTCCGACTGATTTCGAGATAAAAAGAAAAACACTTGAGCGGAAAACCAGGGCAAAAACTGTATTTCGTGTTTATGTTTGTTAAAGAAAACAGGAGCCAAATTCATGAGGCTTTCGCAAACGATCAAACTGCAGGATAGCCAAGTTGACGTGTCCAACATTCAAACCTAAACTTGACCCAAAACGCCTAAAAAACGGGTTTCATTGACTGTGAATGTGGTGAACAAATGATACACCACCCGCTGTCAAATAACTCTGCTGTTTGACCGCCCGGCTAAGCAACTAAATAGCAACAACTCAACATGCAACGGTTGGCTCACCAGTTTATTGACACTCATTGACTCAAGTTTGACTTTTACTAAATTTTGCGAATTGTTCCACAAAAAATTAACAATTTAGTTTGTGCCTGAGCTCATAAATTCAATAAATGACATATTATCTTCTCGTTTTTGAACAGGAGCTTCAGCTTCGGAAGGAGAGGGCAGAGGAGAGAGTGGTTTCCCAGTTCCCTATAATCAGAGTCGGATAATAGCCTCAATGGAGGGAGTAAAACAGTTTCCTTTTCGGGGAAAAAACAGCTTAAAATCCTACCATCTAAGCGGAAACTTTTTTCAAATGCATAAACTTTTTTTTAGTGGTTTTCTCGTTATCTGCACCCTCAAAACAGCATAGAGGAGGAGGCTGACCAACATCAGTATCAGATCTCAAGATTTGAAGAGAGGGCATTTAATTTCGACAGTCTGCGCATTTACACTTCTTTTCATTTCTGTCTCTAGTTAAAGTCTCTTAGCACCATTGTAATCATTTACCTGGAAAATGCTGTCGATAACTTGATTGCCTTGTTCTAACTCAAACTGTCTTTTATGTCGGGACAATACCAAGGCATTGTTTTCCTGAAAATAAAATTGTAAACAATAATCAATGGTTTTCTACAGCGATGATTTGAGACAAAACGAAAATAGCAAATCTTTAGGATTTAAGGTGAAACAGCTGAACAAATCGAAGTAATCTTGTTGTTTTAAGAAAGAAGTGAGAAATATCAGATTCCTGAAAATTGCCTTCAATACCTCGAATCATTGTATACCCTAATTAGTGATAAAGCAGATAGTATTGAATTTAATTTGGTGGGCCATACCAAGATTATAGAAGAGGGTTGGTAAAATAGAGACACAAGTTGAGAGAGTAAACTTTAGGGAGAGAAAAATATGTGCTTATGAGTATCGCAAAAAAAATGCACAACAAATGTTTCAAAACGGATATTTGCCCCTTTTCAGCTCTCGGCGTCACACATTAGCTGGATATTCCGGCCTAAACAAGACGGTGAACACATTTCCGTAATTCGTCAAAGATATAACCCAGACTATTTCACCGTACAGGTATTCCATAAAATGTCTAAATACACCAGGGCAGGGGGGGGGGCTGTTATACTGCATAATACGGTATATGTAATACTCATGAATACGCACTTGATGAATGTGTTTTAAAATGTATGTTGTTCGTTGCATCCTGTAATATTTGAAATATTTCTATGAGGGGCTCCAAACCTAACCACGTTTTCAGCGGATTGGGGGAGAGGGACAGCTCAAAAATAAAGAGAACCCCCTCAATGTTATAGATTGAGAAAAGAAAAATGTTGAACGACAATACTTTTGGCGCAAATCGCAGGTATCGATCTACCAACGTTTCAAACAGGCAGCAAGTCAAATCTTGGAAAAGGTCTATATTTTTTAATTGTTCACAATTCTGATATGTTTGAAGCAGGAGACTTCTAGTTTACGCAAGGCTTTGACATTTGTTACTGAATTTCTAGGACGGTACCTATTGCATAAAAGAGCCATCTCCATTTGGGACATATCCGATCCTCTTTTGAGGAAAGGGGAAAGGAAACAACTTGTTTGAAATTAAAATAATCCTGTCCTAACAGTCCACTAAAGAAACAACGAAAAACTCAAATATTTGTGTAAAATGAACCCTGAATGAGGCGCAGGGTTCGAAACTCCAAAAAAAAAAAAAAAAAAAAAAAAAAAAAACTCCGGCTAAAATAATGACGAATGTCTCAAATTGCAACCGTTTTTCTCAAATTGAGATAAATGGTTCCGATTTGCGACATTCTCAATGAGTTAGCTATCCAAAATATATGTTTTCCACACGCAAAATGTTTCAAAATTCCAACATAAATGATGACTCACTTCAGACGATAACACCTCGAAGAGCGTTGCGAAAAAGAATACCCCAGTGAAAAATAAGACCAATTTAAAACCAGGAACCAGCATTGTGGCGGCGGCATAGCTGAAAAGAAGAGATTTGACCGTAAATTAATATGTAGTCGCGCGGTCGAGTACGTTTGATCTGATTCTAATCGAATTTGCACGGTCACAGTTCATTGTTACGACCGTTGTTCCAGGATCAGGAAGGAAGTGAGCACTGCTGCAAATAGTTATAGCGCAACGATTGCTGTTTTTACGGATGTTTGAATTCGCGACTATTCACCTCCTCTTGATTCTAACGTCATTAATTTGCACATTTGCACTAATCGCTGTTGACAAATGTGTAAAAAAGAGAAAACAAAAATTGGTGACTTTAACAATAATGTGCCAGCTGCACTATTAGCGGATTCTGATTTTGATGGTTGACCCTGTTTAATGAAAAATGCTGGTAAAATTATAAAATGGTCCAAATGGGGCAGTTGCTTTGGTCTGGGTGTAGATATTTTATAGTCAACAAATGAAAGTACTAGGTGAGCTGAGAACAAGGATGCCTTTGGTTTTTCACTGAAGGTTTCATAGTGCCGGAAGGACTGTTTTGGCTCAAAATACATTGTTTTACATGGGGACTCAACAATGAAAAAAGAAATATATAACTGAAATAGCGAAGTTTTTCCAAAAATTTGACCTGCAAAAGCGTTGCTAAAATCGCAATATTCATGGTTGCTGAAACAGCAACTGAATCTATGAATTTTGAGAGAATCGCAAAATTTGTGACAGATCAGCAATTTAATTTGCAAAAATCTCAATATCTTTTGCTAAACCAGCAAAATTTACGTTTGCGAGTATGACAAGTTCGCTTTTTCATCTAAACTTTGATATCGAGTGTTGAATCTTTAAAATAAGTGTCACAGATTAACGTTGCCTGACCACAGCGTATATTCAGCCGCATTCAGCAATATTTTGACCTTACATTTCGGGCTTTTTCAATGTTTCAAGTAACATTTTTCATCTTGTTCAATGATTTCAAATACAAAAGATCATCTTTACTGGCCTATATTGCTATATTCATGCAGCAAATTCAAAAGAGAATATCCATATTTGCGCCGTAGGTATTGATTTCAAAGTTTCGACAAAAAACGAGATGTTTTCCAAAAGTAAACAGCGAAATTCTGCTCGTACTCTAGATGTTTTTCCAACCTTGGAGGAAGAGCAGCTTTTTGGACAATTTATAATAATTTCTGGGTCCAAAAATGTCTGAAAATAAAACAAAAAGATCCTGACGAGAACAGAGTTAAAACCAATTATATCTATTTGTAAATTGTAATTAACTTACATAAGGTAGTTGAAGAATGCAAAGAATCAGGAATTTTGAAAAGCTCAACTGTCTTTGTTTTAGTGACTGTTTCCAACCTCTGAAATCCACCGAAGACTTTCCACGCAAAGACACCAGGAAATATAGATTTACATCTTTTGCACGAAGGATGGCGAAAAACTACTTACATTTTACGAAACTTTTGAACTTTGAAGCCCTTTAAACAACGATTATTTTCTGCTCATAATGTGTTTACGTTTGTCATCGGCTAATCATCTGTAAATTCTGCACTTGCACATTCGAAACGAAACAATTTGCCTTACGGTGCACTTAAAACTCAGAGCTTCCTCTTTATTAATGTTTTATTCGATGTTTGGCAATGAATTTGAGATACTGTACTTTAGCATAACAAAGAAGGGATCCGAACGTTGTTAGGTACTTAAAAACGAACAAAACCAAAACACAACAAAAACTAGAACCATTTAAAATCCGTTGAACTGCGTTTTCGTGAATCTTGATGTCACATATACGTTCCTTTTGAATCCTTTTAGTCCACTTTTTTCACTCGCAAACAAACACACACACACTCAATCCCGAAAACATGAAAATTAGTTCCGAAAAATTTGAGCCGGCGACTGTAAGAAGACCGAGGGCAAAAAAAAAGAAGTAAATAATACAGCGGTGCAAATTAGAATAAGATTGGCGAATGAACGATTTGACGGATAGTAACCGAGCGAGACAAAACGTAGGTCCCAGGAATCGGAGGCGGCGAATGATGTAACTTCGGTAAACCCGCGAAATGAGCGGAGAGCCGAAAAGAGACGCCAACTCTTTATCAACGGGATCGGGGGTTCGACTCCCCCCGTTTCGTGTGGGCAAATCTAGACACGACAAACAGCAGCACGGTGCCCGAACCGTAGCCGTACATGTAACATTTATTTTTTATTTTTTACTTTTTATTTTTTTTTTTAGCTGCGTAGGCCTTTTCTTTTTTTTTAATGTCTGTCACTCGAACATGTCAGTGTACAAGAGTAAGATCAAATCTTTGGCTTTCATACTACACACAGTGTGTAGATGTAAGTGTGAATGAATCCACTGACACACTTTCCGGATCATACATAATTAAACGCAATGCCAATTCGTGAAAAAAATACACGGGGGAGCAGACCCCCTCCCCCTCCCACTTAACTGTGATTATGACCCCTAACTATGATTCTCCTCATCGCGATCAGCCGTGAGAGGTCTTGCAAATCTCCACACGTGATCTGTTTCGCCTCAGAGTTCGCGAACTTTTCGAGTAACCCTGAGTAATTACGCGAGGAACAATAGACGGGTTTTAATTACTCTCGTCCGTTTTGATGATTGCGTTCATCGTGCAGTCATTGCCATAGGTCATATTTTTATTACATCAGTTTGATGTGCCGTTCAAAGAGTAACCAGGACTAATAGACAGAATTTCTAATTCTTATCTGATAATCTATAAATATAGTTTTGCGAAACGAAAATATAGACCCGTTATTTTCCGCGGCTAAGTGTGCAATCAGGTAACGCTGCTCTTTGTAAATTTAAACGCACACTAAATGTTGAAATCGGAGGTATTCACCGCACACTCAGTAGATCGATATTTTTCATCGGTTTGAATGGACATTGGATAAAATGCAAAGAAATTCCTCTGGCTATTTATGGAAACGAAAGATTGCCTAGCTGCTGGTTGAATCTTGCCATGTAACTTATCTTATATTATTCTGGATTGTTTCAATCAGAATTAACTTTATGGTACGCGATGTGAAATGAAGTCATAAAATCATCGAGGACATCGTCAGGAAAGAAAGGCATTTTTGTGGTAGCCTCAAGGCAACTTAATACAGATAAATGGACCGATAGGAGCATTTTATGCGGAATATATTGCTCTCTAAGAATTGATGTGGAGAGTGACGATGCAATTGGTCAGTTTACCAGATCTGTTTTACTCAATCAGTGATCGTGAAACAATGACATAATAAGTGCCATATCGACGGGAGTCCCTGTCCCTAACCTCGTAAATGGACCAATGCTATACTCTGTTCAGGGTAAGAGGAAATTCGGCGATCTAGGTAGAAATGCACTTATTTGCAACGCGGCGAGCATCGAACCTTTGAGTTCAAGCTGTTGCACTCACTCGGCCCCTATGTCCGACTAGACCCTCCACTGACAATTAGATGAAGCAATACTGTTGCGACTTTGAATGGGTCTGTTGCAAACTTTTGTTACAGCGCTATGAAGTGTTCAATCTCATGTAAAATTGCGTGAAAAGTCCATTGGTGGCATCAGAAAGTCATAAAATGCAGTATAAAACTCACGAGAGACGTTTAATGAAACCCAAGATGGCGGTAAAATATTGAGCAACCTGCATGCTTGCACCACGAACATCCAAGGATAGCCAACCTCACAATATCGATCACACCCAATCACAACGTAAATAAGTACATAACCTCTGAAGCTGTGAGGTTAACGTTGGCAATCCTTGGATGTTAAAGGTGCATGCATACAGATTGCTCAATATTTTACCGCCATCTTGGATTTCATTAAACGTCTCTTGTGAGTTTATTGTCGCATTTTATGACTTTCTGATGCCACCAATGAACTTTTCGGGCGATTTAACGTGCGAAGAAACACTCTCAATCGTTGTAGTAAAAGTTTGCTACAGACCCATTTTATCTATATCCAAAAGTCTAACTATAGAGACTATTACAGATACAACAAACTGTATGAGCTGCGGCTCGAAAGAGCTGCCACTCGTCGAAATTAGCCAAAAACCACCACTCAACAATCTCGGAGATCTCATTTTAAAATTAAATTAAATTAAAATATTCCCATAAATGCGGATTTTCAAAAAATAAAAAAAAGAAGCAACTCCCCGATGGTGATGGCGAGGAGTTCATTTCGACTAATTTTGTCGAGTTATATTCCTTTCGAACCAAAATTTCATCCATTTCGTCGTATCTGTATTCGTATCTTATTTGACTTTTGCACCGATAAAATTCATAGTTAGTCGAGTCTTGGTATTGCTCGATATTGCCAGTGAAGGGTTGTGTCGGACAGAGCCCGAGTGAGCGCAACAGCTTGAACTGACAGGTTTGGTGCTCGCCGAGTTGTTGCTAAGTAGGTAGTGGTTTTATACATCTGAATCTCTAAGTTTCTTCTTATCCTAAAGAGAGTATAGTAGATATTTCACCGTTTCCTTGCATTTATCCACACAGATGTAAAGCATCTACATGCGTGCATGGTCCAACCTTGTGATGAGTCGTTCTCAGCCTATTGATCTGTTTACCAAATTTCTAATATCTACGCCTAAGCGTAGAATCCTGCAGAAAATGCGGTGCAAAAAATTACGATGCGCTCGCTGAAAACTTTCAAAATCCACTCTCGAAATGAAATATAGTAAATCTCAATTTTCTATTAATGTTGCAGCAGGGCTTTCGTTTTGCAGATCTGCTTAGAATGACTTTAATATTTGTAATTCACCGATGATTCAGCCGGACAACGAAAAAATTACACAGTCCTGGTCAGTAATGTGACTCAAACAAAGAAAATGCGCTGATCTGTAATCTTTTCTTCCACAGCTCAAACAGCGTTGAATCTTTTAATGGAAATGATGTATTCACCGATGATTCCTTCGGTTAAAAAAGTATAACAGACCTAAATATTTTCGTGAGTAATTGTTATGCTGCTGAACTGTAATACAAATATGATTGATACTTTTGTAATTTTATCAACCGGTGAAATCATTGTTGGATTGAAAAATTCTTGTTTGAATGTGCAAAGAGAGAGAATTACAAATTCCTATGGCTCCTTCTGCTCTTTCGGACGAGACGAGATGAGATAGCGGGAATCGACCAATCCCATTGATTTAAACCGAGTCACGTGGCAGATTTCGAGGCGTTCGAGGGACGGAGGTGTAATTCTGTCTGAAATGACTTTAAAATTGTCACGTGACGTCGTTTTAACCAATGGAAATGATCGATTCCCCGCTATCTCGTCTCACGTCTCGTCCAAAAGAGCAGAATCAGCCTCCTGTTCTCAGTAAATACGAGTGTTTTTAACGTGAGCCATCCACTTTAATAACCTTATTGAAGACGATGTTCCTTGAAATGCTATTTCTTTGGTCAAAAATCAACTATTTACTTGAAAATACTCATTTGTTCCCTCTAATTTATGATTCGCAAGTATTGAACTTGCTCTCATAAAGTACGAGTATACTTTTAGGTGTATGTATGCTGGGTTTAATATTTTAACGGCAAGATCAACATGAACTTATTATTTTGCTTTGAATTTTTGTTTGTTTGTTCATAGAAAAGGATTTTGGAAATATTCAGTGAGCTTATTTTGCCCCCCTATCCGTCATTTTACTATGATGTAATATTTTACAAGTTTGCAACAAAAAATAAATCTTAGGGAACACCCTACGAACACTTTCTCCCTCCATTTTTATCTGGGGGGCCCCCAGATCCCCCTTAAGAATTCTGGGGGGGGCCCAGACCCCCCTTAAGTATTCTGGGGGAGACCCCCAGACCCCCCTTTCGTGTTTTGGGGGAGACCCCCAGACCCCCCTTTAGAATATTTAATTTTTTCTCTTTTTTGACCCATTTTCCCATTGATTTTAATGGAAACCATTTTTCATCCATAACTGACCTAAAAATTAAATTTTTTAAAAAACAAAAAAAGTCCCTCTGGGGAATGTTAAAAGCAACATCTCTGCAAAATTTGGATGCATATGGATCAGTAGTTCAAAAGTTATGCTGGATTTCACGTTCATGACTACAGACAGACAGACAGACGGACAGACAGACGCCACAGAAATTTTGTGCATTTACTCCTCCCTACCACATGTGGTTTAAAAATATTGAAATATCATGGATGGATGTTCTTTAGGATAGTATCAGGGATGATGAGAGCCAATTATTTTATTATTATCATGATTGACTTAGTCGCAGCGGGTCAAGTATGGAAACAAAATGCATCAAAAATCTCTGCGGCATTGCAATACTTTCTCAATTTTTCTAATTTCATTAGAGTGAGAAAGTAAAAATTAGCTGCCTAAAATTCAGGCCCTAAATTGCATTCTTGCCTGAAAACTGCTAAAAACAAATGATTGATCCAACGAAGCTTTTGAAAGGTTCTTTTCCCACCACCCTGATGAAAGTGCTTTATGACTTAATACCACGTAATAACCTCGCGTCCTGCAGTCAAAAGTGTATGACGCTTTCTATCTGAAAAAAATCATTAACTGAAATTGTTGAAATTCATTGTCTAAGCAAAAAATTAAGTAAACACAGAGTTTATTTTTTTCATTATGACAACACTCTCCTTATATTATGTATACCTTTTCAGGGAGGAGCAAAAAAATAAAAAGACTAGTCATGAAACCATGTGTTATCTTTGGCTTTGATAAGGTTGAAGGCAATGCACACTATTATGTAAAAATTTTATCATCGATTCGGTACATGTAGGATGGATGGACAATATAAGAAAGAACGATTGTTTACCGGTGTAATGTAAAGTATCTTGTATTATCACAAGTTCAGTTTTTTTGTACAAAAATTACATTTTACATTTGATTTATTACCCTTTTTATGGCATTTATAATCGTAGGAAACTAAAGTCTAAACAATGTCAAACAAATTTCTATAATCAATAAGAAACGTAGGAAAATGAATAAATTAATAAATAAGTATATTCTTCATAACAAATAAATAGTGACGAAACATTGAACGGTACATGAAAATGATTGAACAGCTGACCATGTTTTAATATTTTTCCTAACTTTGTGATTTTAGCTTATCTTCATCGTGATTCATATTTTGAAGAAAGGATTGGAGGCAGTTATGTAGGTCGCAATAAAATTACAGTAAAAACTTACATATTCTTTAAAAAAATTTTAAATGTATTCAAGGGTGCGATCAAAATTTACTTTTGTATATTTATGTTTGTTTATCATATCTGAATAAATGATGCGTATGGATAACTGGACTTTAATGTAGGTAGTGTGTTCTCAACGTGTTTTAAGTACAGAAGAAATGTTTAGGAAGAGTTGCAAATACTTATAGTTGTATTCATAGCTTCTTTAATTAAGCGTTCCGTTAAAGTATTCCCAAGTGGGTCTCTAGTTCTAGGTCTCTTCTATTCTATAGTTCTCTCCTCTATCATGAGGGGTTTAAGTATTTCTTGATCTCCAGTACTTTTGAGAATTTTTCGGTAAGCAGAAATTAACTAAAAATAAAGTACAGTTTTTTTGCATTATTAAAACTACCCATTGCTCACATTAATGTCACGTGCAGTGTTAAAACACCGAAGTGTCATTAATCACATCGCAAAGGTTTCAGGAAAGTAAAACGTAAACTTTTATTCCTTAAATGTCATTTTGATGGCAGATTTCAGTTACAAGTACCTACTTGGAGAGCCCACGAAAATTGTTACCGGATAAAACTTTTGGGTTGAATTTTGCGTTACACTATATGAATTTCAATTGAAAAGGGAATTCATATCTGATGGCGGTTTTAACGTTCTAGCGATTTTCATGGAAAATTTTGATGTCGCAATTATTATTAATCACAGGACTCAAAAAATCAACGGCATTGTAAGACATCTGTCGCTTGAAAAAAGGCATTTAGGTACTTTTTTTTTATAAAAAGTTGGTAACAAAATGACCAGTAAAACAATACTTTTGACTGTTAAAGACAATGGACTTTTACTAGGGCTCTTCGAACATAAATGCATTTCTAAACTACAAGTATGCGGTAGCCAATTTCGAAGCGAAATTTTACTGATTTTAATCATCCATTTTACTAAATTATTGGGTTGTTTTATAAACTTTATGATGTACAAAGATGGCATATTAAAAAAAGAAATTTGGTTGAGATAAAAGACAAGAACACAAAGTTAATGGCAGTCAATATTTATCAAGTCACGTTATTTTCATTTGGCTGTAGGAATGGCCTTATTGATTCTCGTAATTCTTTTTGGAATCTCCTAATGTTTTTCCTTGATTCCTAGAAAAAAGAAATAGCAAGGTAACACGAATTAATGAAATGTGAAAAATCAAATAAATCGAGAAGTTCTTTTTCTACCACGTGGGTTATCTTAGTCCCCCCTCCAAAAATCTTTCCATTAGTTTTCTTTTTTTTCACTTTCTAAAATTACAAATCCAACAAATGCAATTAATAGATATATTTTAATTGCATTTTTAATCAGCTAGTTTTGAATGAGAGAAAGCGTAATATTTATTCGCCACGTTCTGTGTCATGCAGTAAAAGAGAGGATTGAGAGGGCTGAAGCCATCACCCTTTCGGCCAAATTATTTTCGTGGTAGGAGGGGAGGGTGTGGATATTGCATGACTCTCGTTTATCAGCCACACTGAACCCTTGTCTTAGCAAAATGTTTTACACCTTCTGATAACCGACAATTGACATGGACGCTCAAAGTGATCTGTTCAAATTTCAGCTTTTTATCTTTAAAAAACTGACTTGGGATGAAAATTCGACCCCCCCCTCCTTTGGTAACACAAGAGTTAAGGAAAAACCCCTCCGTAGACCACTGATGCTTTATTATAATTACACTCAATAAGAATACGTAAGGAGGAGCAAATCTGTTGTCTCATGGAACGGATCGTTAAGATGTTCCTTGTTTTTCCTACCACTAATTTTGAAGGCGTTTTATGAGACGTTTCTAAGTAACAACTCACCTCACAAATCTTCCGCGTCATTGTTGTTTTCAGTTCATTGCAACATTTTTAATTAGCTTGCAGGATTTAATATGTACGATTAGGATCTCATTCTTTTTAATATTTTTCTTTTTAATCATTGTTTCATTGATTAATATATGGAATAATTTTTCCTGTATTAAAGAGTATGTTTATCCGTCCAAAGTAAGTAAATGACTTAAAAGGCACGAGTTCGGCAGTATAAAAGTCAGGTATAGAGAAAAAGGTGCCGCAGCCTTTGAGGATTACGTTTTTCATTGAGGATCAAGGTTTAGTACCCACACCCTTTGATATTAAAGATACAGAGTGTTCTCTGAGCATCGTGCCGCAAGAACAACACATAAATTAAAAAGTTGAAATATGACGATGAAAAAAATACCTATATTGGTGAATGAGACAGTGAATTTTATGCAAATAATGCAGTGACCCAAAAAAAGAAAAAAAATATCGGTACTGACATGTTCATAAAGCAATTCAGTCGAAAATTAAACATAAAATATTATTTAATGTCCAAATCAAGTCAAAAATCTACAAATCTAACTACTCTGCAAATTCATTTTAAGAAAAACGAACCATAACATTATTTTTTCTCATTTCGATCAATAAAGTCTTCGCTCAGACGCTTTGTTTCTGAATTCTGAGATTGAGCAGTTGAAAAATGCATCTTTATTTTGAAACAAATGAAGAACACCTTTGAACTGGTGGATGGATGTAAATTGACAAAACCTAGCGTTTCAAAATTCAAGTAACACCATAAGAAGTAGTCTCAGAAGAATAGGCGCACCTAGACCGATAATCTTTGAAATTTTTCAACATTATTGCTCATGTTCCTAGAAGAAAATTAATGAAAATAAATTCAAGCATTGGTATTTCGTTGAGAGACGCTCTAACATCAAATTTTTTCAGTCGGAGGCAAGTTTTGTTTTCATTTGAAGGAATAAAAATAAAAATTTGCCAAAGCTTATGGTCTAGGTACACCTACTCTTCTGAAATGAGCTCTAGTTACGATGTGTTGTTTTTATGACAAGGTACCTAGCACGATTAAATATTTACTTACGCTCATAGCATTTTTGTACTCAACGTCCCAGAGTTTTCGGAGCCCTCGATAATTTTTTCCTAAGAGGTCGAACACTTGTTGTCGACCCAATGGCATAGGGGTTGTGACATTGTTATCACCAGTGGCACTGCTCATCGAATCATCGGGTGGTGGCGTCTAAAAATACAAAAACAATTGTGGATTAGTTATTACATCTTGTGGTAGCAATGGCGAGACTTTAAAACTACCATAGGGGAAAAATTTTTTGGAAAAGCTCTGTATTACATTCGATAGTTTTTGCCGTCCTAACAAGTCTATTGCAAACTTTTGGGACTGCGTTATGGAGGGTAAAAACCTATGTAAACCCTAGAGAATAACGTTGTGAGTATCGGAAAGTTTCAAAATCCACTCAAAAACTCAATAAACGGGTTTAACCATTAAATTACACGATGGCAATTGGCGGTCGAATGAGTGGGTGACAAAGGGGGAGTACCGTCTATTTGCAGCTTTCTATGCTGAGAAAAGTCATTCATCATACACTGAAAAAAAAGGAACGAGTAACCTTAACTATTTGCAAATAGTAAGATTAAATTAGTTGTTTTAAAGCAGCAGCGGGTTACTTTAGCCAATCTCAAATAGTTAGTTCTACTCTAGTAAGAAAAGTTAAACCAACCATCCGTCCGCTTAGTCAGTTTTACTATTTATAATGTTATTCCAAAAAAAAAAATTGTTGATTTAAGTAATCGGAAATAGTTAAAGTTACTATTTCACAAAAAGCGCCGTAAATATCAAATTATACCTCTTGCATGACACCAAGTACTATTTGAAATGTTTGATCCAAAATTTCCTTTTGTTAACCTAAAAAAATGCAATGTCTTGAATCTACTAATATTGAGTTAAAGTTACTATTTCACATAAAGCGCCGTAAATAGCCGAGTTATGCATTTTGCATGACACCATGTACTATTTGAAATGTTTAGATCCAACATTTCCTTTTTTTTACCCAAACAAAAGTAATGTCTTAAATCTACTAATTTTGAGTCAAAGTTACTATTTCACATAAAACGCCCGGGAAAAGTCAAATTTTGCAATTTGCATGACACCAAGTACTAATTGAAATGTTTAGATCCAACATTTTCCCTTTTTTTAAACCCAAACAAATGCAATGTCTTGAATCTACTAATATTTAGTCAACGTTACTATTTCACATGAAGCGCCGTAAATTGTTGAGTTATGCATTTTGCATGACACCATGTACTAATTGAAATGTTTAGATCCAACATTTCCTTTTGTTAACCTAAACAAATGCAATGTCTTAAATCTACTAATATTGAGTCAAAGTTACTATTTCACATGAAGCGCCCGTATATGTCAAATTATGCAATTTTCATGACACCATGTACTATTTGAAATGTTTAGATCCAACATTTTCCCTTTTGTTTATCTAAACAATTGTAATGTTTTGAATCTACTAATTTTGAATCAAATTTACTATTTCACATAAAACGCCGTAAATTGACAAGTTATGCATTTTGCATGACACCACGTACTATTTGAAAAGTTTAGATCCAACATTTCCTTTTTTTAACGTAAAAAAATGTAAAGTCTTGAATCTACTAATTTTTTGGAAAATTTACTGTTTCACATATAAAGCGTCGTAAATTGCTGAATTATGCATTTTGCATGGCACTTTATATTATATACCTACACTGTTAGGAATGTTTATTGTTTGTACATTTGATAAATGGTACATTTTAGTTCTATGTCTCACCAAAGCAAACTCGGATTGCGTTGAATCTGACATCATATTGGGCATGCAAAGTTTGTACCACGGTTTTGTTCTCGTTAGGTTTAATACCACACATCCACGCATTTGCCGTAACGGAAAACAAATATATGTTTAACATCAACAATCGCATTACATAGATAGATAACTGTTCGTGCTTAAGGGGGTTGATATTGCATATTTGACCTTCGATTTGCGCAAACAGTTTAGAAAGTTATGCCCTTTTGAACGAGATATCCCAAAATAGAGGTTGTTATTTGAAATTTTTTAGAAAGCCCCCTGGGGGGCCCCGTTGGGGGGAGGGGGGGTTTTACCGCCCAAAAAAAAAATCTAAAACGATGAATGATGGTCTAAATTGCAACTTTTTATCTCAACTCGTTCAAAAGTTAGACAGGGGGTGGGGGAAACATCTATGTTAAACCTTCTATGTTGTCCCCAAAAAAGTATTTACTATAAACCCCTAAGAAATAGACTATTTTACCTGAAGGTGGTGAGGTTTAGACCATAGGCTTTGCCTTGGGCGCTAGCAGTGGCACCATTTGGGGGGGGGCAGGGGGGGCAATCCCCCCCCCAAGGATTTTTAAGGTGGCCGAAAAATCAAGTCAGAGAGATTGTTTTGAAGATGCACGGCAAAAAAAAAAAAAAAAAATAATCCAAAATTTTTTTAGGGCCTTGCCCCCCCCCCCCCCCCAAAGGGGAAATCTGAAAAGGCGCCCCTGGAAAAAGTAAGATGAACTTCGAAGAAATAGTAAAATCAAACAAATGCATGAGTTGAATGGAGTATGAAAATGATCAACACAACTTTTCCAATTAGTAACTTCTAGCATTGAAATAGTAAAACCAACCATCAGAAAAAGTAAGATGAACTGCGAAGAATTAGTAAAATCAAACAATTGCATGAGTTGAATGGAGTATGAAAATGGTCAACACAACTTTTTCCCAAATTTGTAACTTCTAGCATTGAAATAGTAAAACCAACCATCAGAAAAAGTAAGATGAACTGCGAAGAATTAGTAAAATCAAACAATTGCATGAGTTGAATGGAGTATGAAAATGGTCAACACAACTTTTCCAATTAGTAACTTCTAGCATTGAAATAGTAAAACCAAACCCTCAGAAAAAGTAAGATGAACTGCGAAGAATTAGTAAAATCAAACAATTGCATGAGTTGAATGGAGTATGAAAATAGTCAACACAAATCTTCCAATTAGTAACTTCTAGCATTTGATTAGTTGGATTTCATAAAAAATAATAAATAGGAAATATTCGTCGTGACTTTACGCGAGCAATCCTAGCTCAATGGATAGGACGCTTGTCTGTCACCGATGCGACCAGGGTTCAAACCTCACCACCTCAGGTAAAATTTGTAACTGCAATTAAATATGTCTATATGTCTGTGTATGTAATTTCAATGTGTATCCTCTGTATGTCGATGAATTGTGTAATTACATGTCCAACAAATGTTCCACAACAACAACAACGACAAGTGAAATTAGTACACAATTTCACAACCAGAGTGCGCTATTTTTTACGTTTTTTTTGTGAATTAGTAAAGTCAAGCATTTCAAATATTCAAATCAAGCTTTTCAAATAGTGAAGCCAAGCATTCCAAATTGTCAAATCAAGCTTTTCAAATAGTAAAAATTTAAACATCTCAAGTAGTATTTTTTAGCATGAGGATTTGTTAGTGGAAGCATTTGCAATTAGTTCTTTCAACTCATTGCAAATAGTAAATTCAGACATTGGCATGGGTTCCACGACCCAATGAAATAGTAAAAACTACTAATGCCGAAAACTTAGATTATTCGGCAAATAGTAATTTTGACCAATAGGTTGAGTTGATTCAAAAAATGAAGAGGTTAGCTGAACTAATCCCGAAGAGTATACTTAACTCACTTTGAAATAGTTCAATCAAGTAATAATAGTGGTGTCCATACTTTTAAGTATTTGAAATAGTTAAATCAACCCCCTGTGAACTTGACTTTACCACTTTTTTTTTTCAGTGTAGAGAAAGCTACAATCTGATGAAACTCTCTTATTGTCACCCACTAAAAATTACCCGATCTTGTAATTTTGTGAAAAACATTTATTTGTGAGTGGATTTTGGACCTATCTGATCCTTTCATCGTTAATTTCTAGTGATTTTACTCTGGATTCAAACCTTTTTAACGCTGCAGGTAAGGTTTGCTACTAACTAATTCTATTGAAAATCAAACTGTACATCACTAATCATGATGTGTAGTACAGTGAATATCTATAAGGATATGAACGATGTGTTGAGGCTCCTTAGAGCAATAAGCAGCACCTTGAAACTCAGCGGAGCTCCACAAATTAGATCAGTGTCTTTAGTCTCAAATATTTTCTTCCAACTTTCAAATATTTTTTTTTTTAAATAATTATCCAATCTTTGATGCATTTTAGATGCATATTAACGATGCCGAGCTCTTAAACTGGCCAAATCATTTTGATGGACAATGTTGATGTGTGAAAGTGTGGGTAAAACAATGTGTGGGATTGTGTAAGAAATTGATGTATTCTATCGATGGACACATTGTAGGTAGATAAAAAAAAATGGACCAATAATCCTGATTCCATGAATTTTATTTCCCGGTTTTAAGCAATATGTGTAGTTTCATAAGTCAACCTGATCGGCTTAAAAGCTTTTAGTGTGGACGTCACGATCTGATAGATCCCCTCGGTTTCGACTAAAAAAGGGACACAACCGCTAAGTCGACTGAATGGCTATTAAATCAGATAATGCAAAGAAGCCGTTCCTACATAATGCGAAATATTCCAAGTCATGATACACTTCCTGAGTTTTGTGCAGGTTTCCACGAAGTGTTTTTGAATCACCCGCGTTAAACCACTGAGCCGATTTGGAGGTTATGCTTTTTTTTATCATAATTGAAATCTCAAAGTGATATAGTGGTAGCTCGTGCAATTTGAAAAAAATGCTCTTCCTCCCATTTGCTTATTTGTAAAGCAATCGATTCGATGGTAAAACAGGGCTTTATCAGAATTCGATTTTTTTATATTGAGCCAAGTGGAGGACATACGTTGTTGCCAATATGCACGAGTCGTCAATGCAAAGCGATACGTAAATCGATCAGTAAAGACACCCTGAATGTCTCTATTGCTGCGTCAATTGATCCTATTTTTTGCCACAATTTAAATGGCTTTCAATGGTCGTCCTAGTTTTCATATTACAGAGCAACGTATTTCCCTTAACAGTCTTCTTTGAAGTCCCAACAACATACTCAATCCTCATAAATTATAGGTGGTCACTTTCTTGATAACTTATTTCTGACTTGTTTTGTCCCTTCTCTCTTTAAAGGGGACGCGGTTAAGAGGGGGTTAAGGAGAGACAATCATTTTCTTGAGGTACCCAATAGGCGATTAACATTTTCTAAATTTTCAAGATTTTTCAATTCAATAGAAGCGTCAGAAAATAGGTGGCGATGACTTACTATTTTTTAACACTCTGCATATCAAACAATGAATTGTCAAGACCAAGGTTTACATTTTGAGCCAAACGAAGAAATTTGGGGAATCCCCCTCAAACTGGCAACCATGCTTTAGACATTCGCTGGAGCTTCCCTGATTATCAATACTAACTATTCTTTGACTCAATTAAAAACTATTATCTATGTACTTTTCCGTAGTAGTCTCGATTTGAAGATATTCTTACGAATCGGAATCGGATTGTTTCAACAGCGTCCTTAGGATGCTCGGTAATTATGTGGATAAAAGTACCCTGAGGCTGAATTAAATTGGTTTTGTGCAACGAGCGGACGAGCCTGCATTAGAGGCAGAGGCACGATACTCGGTGTGGTGTGGTGTCTGTGTAAACAACTCTACTCATTTCACGGAAAGGCTCAATTATAGCTTCCGCATGTATTCATCAATCATAATTATTATCTTTGCTTGTTGAGTGTTTATTTTTGAGGCAGTCCTAATGCAGCAGTAATAAGGGTCTTAGCCGAAAGTGGCGAAAGTAATTGCTAGTGTAGTCGTTAACAAGCTTTGTGCTTATGTATCAGGTTCCCTTTTTATTTCAACACCATTTTACTCTAGAGTCCTTCTATTATGTATGTAAAAGAGTCTAGTCACGAGAACATGTGAATTAGATAAAGCCGCCCATCATCAAGGAGGCGTCTTTACATATTATTATTTTATTATAAATATGAAGGTAACACCTGCGCCGCGCCTCTTCGAAATGCATTTCCTATTTTCCCGAAAATCTGAGCAATTTTTTTTTTCAAATTTGACAAATTGGAGGAGGGGAAGCACTCTCTCGGCTACCGTCCCTCTGCATCAAGCAGTGAACGCGATGTTCTGAAAACTATAACTATTCTCGCCGATTCATTAATGATTTTTCCTGGATTTTTTTCCACGTTAGTTTCTTAGGAATATATTAAAGAGTTATTCGGTCATATTTTAAGGACTAATAGGGCGTATTTTGATGCCTACTTTGGCTCTATTGTAGGCCTTTTGAGGTATCTTTCAAGAACTTCTTGGGCTCTGGGCCAAATTTTGAGTTCTCTTTCATCATATTTTCAGGACTGTTGGGCTATCTTTTAAGGAAATTAAGTCCCTATTTCAAGAAAAATTTGCCACTGTTTAGGGCTCTATTTCGGCTCCTCTTGAGGACTTTTTGGCACTATGTTGAGGTCTCTCCAAGTATATTCTAAGCAAGGAGAAAGCCCATTGCAAGGATATTTTTGCACTCTTTTTAGAATTATTTGGGCATTTTTTTTAAGACATTTTTGCACTGTTTTTAGGACTCGTTGAGCATTTTTTTTTGCCACTCTTCGGACATATTTTGAGGATTCTTTGACCGTATTATCAGGACTCTTTGACCATATTTTAAGAACACTACGGTCCTATTCCACCTAGGCCATTGTTTACAGCACTATTTTAGCATCTTTTGAGAACATTTTTGTACTACTTTGGAGTTCTTTGGACATACATTGAGGACTTATTGGACATGTTTTTGCCATTTCTTAAAGACATTATGTCCCCATTTCAAGGACATTTTTTCACTATTTACAGCACTATTTTGAGGACATTTTGGCACTATCTTCAGTACTATTCGGCCACATTTTCAGGACTTTTTGGTCATCTATTAAAGACACGATGGACTTATTGCAACATCAGCTAACCCATTCCCGAAGCCTGGAACGGCTTATAGTAGTCTATATTGTAAGGAGGCGTTCGTTATGTCTCTGAAAAAATCAAATTTTGGAGCAAATAATTAAAAAAAATAGTTTAAATAGTGATGTAGATTATGTTTTTAAAGCCAATTAAAGTCTTCAAAGTCTCTGATGTTTAATTTTGAAAGACACCTCCTCGAAGGAGCCGCCCGTTCCAAAGGTTACGTTGGGGGAAAAAGCGCAGAAAACACTTCAATGAGCATTAAATCTAACATCCGTCTTAAAATGTTAACTTATCTCCAGATCTATGCTTAAATGCTAGTTTTTTTACTGATTGAAAATTTTATGAATTTTTTTTTCACAGGCTACAGTGGTGAGGGTGAAACTTTACCCAAATGCTCAACGAAACAAAAGTGATTAAACTGAGCAGAAAATTTGAGAAGCATGATCTTATTATTGAGATTTGTAAGATCTGGTGGAGTTTGTGAATACATTAACATAAGCGAGTGTTAAGTGTTTATCGAAATTCTTCAGCTTTCTGAAATCCACCTAATTTTTTTATAAATGAAATAAAATATTACTAATATTAAAAAAGGATATATTTCCTCAGTATTTGATCGAGTTAAAACATATCAAGTACGTTTTTTTCACCTAAAACGTTCTCATATAAATAGTTATATAATTCTCATGCTTATTGCTCAGTCTAACGATGAAGTTTTTCATCAACCATATGATAATCCTCAGGGTCACTCTCAAGTGACTAAAGTTTTAATGATAAAAGGGCCAACATTTTGATTTCAAGTGATCCGCTCTCTTTATCTTCAATTCACATCTTTGTTACTCTTTAATTTTTTCGTACAGTTAAGCCGTTCTCCAGTAAGAGCAGAACCCACAAAAAAAGTTATGGGTATGATCTTCCCATAACAATGGTCACATAATAAAAGCTAGAACTCCTTCGGGAGAATAGAACTCTTGTCCAACGACCCTTCCTTTCAAAGAACGTCTCAATACTATAATTGCTCGATCATTTGCCTGGCGTCTCAACTCTTAAGAGGCAGTGTGCCAAGTCCCCTTCACTTGAAGGATTTTACCGATTGTTCAATTGAGCTCCGGCGTGAGCATTAATCGGGTCATCTAATTAATCTAAACGTGGAGGCAGATATAGAGTCAGCAAATAAAAAATGATACAAGTCAGTCTCACGATGTAAGAGCGATGCAGTAATTACTCTTCAACGCACAATCTTGCACCTAAAAAGGCTCGCCATTTTAAAAGAAGCACTGTGAGAAATTGTTCAAAGATAAAAGTGACATAACAACTGCGCCGACAAGATAATCAATGAGCAGTATTGCCAAATCACAATGAAAAAGCTAAGGGTATCTCCGGAGTCATTGGACGGATACATTTTAGTCAGTTTTTAAAAGATTAAAACACAAGAGAGATGTTTGAAGGTAACTTCCTCGATTTTGAGGTGATCTATATCACCTCTTAAAATACCTGTGTAAGTTGAAGGGATGCCCTTGTAGACGCGTTGAAAACGCGCTAATTAGTTACAGGGCACGAATAAAAACGTATTATTGTTATCAGTTTTTTAGCGTGCGTATTTAGACTATCCCTTTGCTCCGTCAATCCGTTGCTTGTCTCAATTTGAAACAAAGAAAAAGCACTTGCATCCCTTATATTCAGATTGTTTTTAAAATTGTTTCCCTGAAAGCTTACAGCCAACATTTTTCTGGTAGTATACAATGTAGATAACAGAACATTTTTGCTTTTCTTACAATCATCAGGGAACAGATCTACCACAAACTGTAGTGTAAACGAAATATAGTGACTCAGCTGAAAAGCCATGCAGGAATAAAGATAAACGCATTGAAATGTTGACAAATCCACTTCTTAGTGCTTGATATCTGAACAAACAGACGTCGCTGAAAAAAGTTCTGTAATGGAAGTTTGTTACGGTTTAATAAAATGAGTTGTAGTACTATCTGATTTTTACATTTCCTCCCTGATAACAATGAAGATCTATGTATAATGGAAGTGATAAATTAGATTATACACACCCCCTCTCAATTGTGACGTGTGCACAGACTGCTGCTTTTTAAATAAACCTTTCCTATGTTAAGGAGTATACATTATAGAGTTTTACATTGTGTAAAAGTGCTTGTTTTTGCTTTTGTCTTTTATATTGAAGGCGTTTGAGGATGCGTTCTTCAGCTGGAATCAGTGAGACCTGTGGGCTATAAATTGACAACAATAAATTGCTCCTTTTTATCACTTTTACTTTATTCGGATCAGGTTTCTTTAAATGGCTTTAAAATAAATAAAGAATGAAAACTGGATAATGCAATTTTAAAATTTGAGAGTATTGAGAGAGGCTGTTTCAAAGTCCTTCGTTCTCCATTCAATACTTACAGGTGAGGGGCTAAAGGAATTTTCGACGAGTCTGGAAATGTTTTTGTATCCAACTCTAACATCTCTGAATGTCTGAAAAACAAAGAATATATTGTTTAGTAAAATTGGAGGTATAATTGTACGAAAATATAGTATAGTAAGAAATATTGACACTTTGTTACTTGTGTGCATGCTCGAAATCAGGCTCCATAGTTGATTTGACAAATACTGAGTTTTCTGTGTTGTAAGTTGTACATCATATCTAATGATATCTATTGATCTGTTATTTCTTACTTTAATTAATACAAAACGTTTCTCATCATTGCTTTCTTAATTTTGCTCTGGTTAAGAGAAAATAATCAAAAACCACCAAAGAAAAACACAAACGTATTCATAGAACAATTTGTCAAATAAATTAGAATTGGATGAAAGTATAATATTGCTTTAATTTTTTGAGGCTCAAAATGGGCGCAATGATAATGTTGAGTTTTTAGTCATCTCTCTTGCATGTTTCTGTAAATTGAAAAAACGTATATTATTGTAAACTTAATAATTATATTTCACTTACATCTTTGACTAGACTACCAAGTGATGAGAAGATCCCAACTTGCTTTTTTCTTTTGCTAGGTTTTTGTCTTCGAGGTCTTAGCTGTTGTGCAGTTTGATTCTTTTGATCTTTTTGATATTTTTGATCTTTCTGTTCCTTTTGTACATTTTGCTCTGACTTCAACGTCTGTCGTACATTTCTCTGTTGGCAGATAAAAAAGAAAAAATCAATTGTTTTGTACATAAATTAAAATAAAACAACCAAACATTTTATTACAGCGTAAACGAAAAATAACTCCTACCGGCGTACCTTCTATTTCAACTTTACTGTCCAAAGATAGATATGGATAAATTGGTTGACATGCAAGGGCCCTCGTTTTTTAGGCACAAGGAGAGAAGAGTAAGTATTCAGTGGCGTCGCGTGCCATCTGGCAACAATGCAACTACTCCATTTAAACTCATTAAATATATCGAATTTTCCTTGTGCACAGTGCACCTCCTGAATTCGATATTTTACATGAAATTAAATGGATAGAATACATTGTTGCCAAATTGCACGCGACGCCACTGTAAGTATTTGAACGCGGTTACCAAATGAACATTTAAATATTTCGTTGAAGTACCTCCCGGCAGTGGCGACTCTTGCACTTTGGCTACCATGCTTCTTTACCATTTAACCTATGCAAAGGTATCGATATCGTTGGGGGTGCAATTGCACCTCCTGAAGATCGATTGTTTTTCATAGGTTAAAAAGAGAGAATACGTTGTTGCCAAATTGCAAGAGGCGCCACTATCTCCCGGCATCTTTGATGGTAATGCTCGAAAAATACTTTCCCTTTCCTTAAGACGAGAATGTTCTTTACAAATGCCAGAAAATACTTGGACGAAATGTCCATTTGGTAATCGTTACGATACTTTCCTCTCCGTGCGGGCAGTGGCGTCGCGTGCAATTTGGCCACAATGTATGCTATCCATTTAATTCAATGTAAAATATCGAATTCAGGGGGCGCACAGTGCACAAGGAAAATTCGATATATTTCATGAGTTTAAATGGAGCAGTTGCATTGTTGCCAGATGGCACGCGACGCACTGCGTGCGGGGCTATACCAATTAACGAGCAATTAAAAAGGAGTTATTAAATCCACTGCGGCGATGGCTCAACCGGTTGACAAAAATATATGTATCATAGATTCAAGTAATCTTCATAAGGTACCTATCAGTGATGGGCAAAAATCATTTTTTGAATATAACCATGGATAATTTACTAAAGTTATTTGAATTATTCTCGTGTTATTCTTATGAGTAAATCGAAGTTTTGACACTACCAGCATATTCATCTGTCATAAGATGAATGACAGGTAGTGTCGAAACTTCGATTTACTAATCGGAATATCTTGAGAATAATACGAATAATTTCAGTTAATTTATTCGTGGTTATTCAAAACTGATTTTTGCCCATCACTGGTACCTATGATAGTACCATTGAATTAAACTGATGAGTAATCTTTTTATCCATCCATAGAACCGTGATTAAATTCCACCAACTACTCGCTAACCAGCATGGCAGCCCTGTTGGTCCGACAGAAGCGTATTCCCTGAGCTCATGATAATGGCATAGTAATGCCCGCAAAGAATCGAATTCTTACCAAATAGCACTTTGTTTAATGGCGTAAAAAACTCCTAAAAAGTCCGAGTTTTTGAAATGAAAGGCCGCTGAAAAGCGGGCACCAGCAATTCAAACAATAAACAAAAATATTAAATCAATGAATTTATATCTCAGTAAACTTAGTATACGTAAATAAAAACTCTTGATTTCTTTCAGTCTGGATTGGCCTATTTTACTTTACGACATGATGGTAATTATGACTGTTGGCACTATTCCTAACAAGCCCTCTTCTCCCCTCTCCATTCAGTTTACCGTGCTTGTTTAGACCGATCGGTCTGGGCGGGAATTCCTGAGCGCAGCCTCCAACACACGCACGAGTATATGACCACCACAGTGTTGTAACTCTCGTTAATAGTAATTCAAAAAATCCCTACCTCAGCGAGATTAAAAAAAAAACCCGGATAAAACCGAAAACCAGGCAACACTTTTCGAGTGCATCGGAAAGAAATGGATCAGAGGAATTCTCCTCTCGTCGAGAGTAATTATTTTTTGTTTCCAAAGTACGAAGCTTCTCGAATTGAGCGCCGTCCCGTGGCCGACCGCAAAAGTCAAGGTTGACGGGTTTTTTTTTCGTATATGTTATACTTCTTTTTTTGGTCTTGGAGCTTTTTTCGGTTGAAAGTGCGTGCACAATGCGCATGCGCCAAGTATATATTCTCTCTCGTTAGAGAGTTTTAATGCTCGCCTCTTCCTTGTCAGTGTGAGAGTATGAATGGTTAAACGCCTCTAATTAACGACGATTAATTTCATTAAAGCGTCGCTAATTTGACCGCCTAATAAAACGGCGAGCTCAGTCTCGGATCTCGGTTGGTTTCCGAATCCCAAAATTAACCAGACTCCGTGCTGTATGATGTAATTTCTTCCGGTTATTTTTCACCGCTGTGATGCCTCAAGACGCAGACTGCACTTACTACCATGGTGTAAGTGATTGAAACGAAAAAAATAAATCTCAATAAAATAAAGTAAATTTCAAGTGCATTTGATATTATTCTGGTTTTTGATAACCCATTAATAGTGGCGCTGCGCTGCGTGGAGCGTGAAATTTGACAACTTTGCATTTAACCATGCTCCATTTAACTCACTCTGCGTAAAATATCGAACTATTGGATTTACAGCAGAGCTGCCGTTTTGCATTTATTAAATTACATTTTTCAACTTACCGATAATTCCACCGGTAGAGAAAAGATTACAAAGCTCAGTTCAGTTTATGACTGTAATGAATGAAAATACTCGCATTTGCGTAATCTTTTCTCAACTGGTGGAGCGGTCGATGACTTTAAAAAACATATGCTCACTAGTTTTATAGAGTTACTAAGATTTTCAATGATTTAAAAATGTGGGGGATCAACAAATGAGGAGGAGGCCAGAGGTATCCCTTCTTTCCTGGAAGCCTTTAAGATAGGCTTTATCAATAGAAAACGGTCTTAAATTATTCTTGTGGTGCTCCACTTTTCAAATAATAAACCCCTGGGCCCTCGAAATGCTTTCATTAAGCAACACTGAGACTTATCCACAGAAGAAGTATGTTTCGGTGATTCTTTACCATCTGATTTAAAAAAAAGAAACAATATATTGGAAAATAAATTTGAAAAACTTTCATTCTGACTAGTAAAGATGCAGGAGATTGACCCTATTTTTTTCACTGAAATAATGAGTGAAAGAATTACTGAATGTAAGGTTACATTAACTTTGTCTACCATAATTTCGATGAAGAAATGCACAATGAGAAGCAGAAAAGAACAATTATTCCGCAACAAACATATATAACGAAACCAAACATATTTCAATGGTATCCAGAAACTCATGTCTTTAATTTGCTCACACTTTTTTGACGTTCTTTCATCTTAAATTCAAGCTGATAACCTAACTCCATGAGACTGAGTTACGCGAGTGACGGCGGGTTCACGTTACAGCGTGGGAAATATGTAAATGAAGTTAGGCTGTCGGAAATTAATTAAGCTAAAGCCTCTCCAGCTTTTACCGCTGTGGCTGTCTAGATTGTAGACATAGATATTGCTCTAGTTCCTTCTCGCCCAGTCGCCCACGTGTCAGAGGAATTGGAGCTATAACCGCGGTCAACAATTAACGCAAGAACCGGGCGTCTTCATCAAAAGGTATACGCAAGGGAAAGACCGAAAGAGCTGGAGGAACACCTGCGTGAGTTGAACCTGATTGGTCCTTTTAAATCACCCGCGCGTTGAACAAGCAGGCGATTTGGTTAATTCGCAGTGACGAACTTAGAATCTGTCCTATCCTTCTCATTTAAATCTTGATTTTGTAAAGAAGGCGGCAAATTTATCCTTGTCTAACAACCATGGAAAAAAAGACTGGTAAAATCTACCATTTGGAGTCAGCTATCAAGTAGATGGTAAATGCTACGTACATTTTGGTAAATTAAGTTAGTTTGTTGGTACATTTTATCATAATTTAGTAAAATTTACCATACTTAATAGCCACAGGCGAACCGTATCAGGGGCTAGGGGGGGCTAAAGCCCTCTCCCCCAATTTTTTGGGCGGAGGGGCTAAAAATCGGGAAAAGTCATCACTTGAGAAGCAAAGAAAAATAATCATCACTTTTTAGCCCCCCCCCCTCCACCACTTTTTTTGGTCACGGTCCGCCTATGTTGATAGCTGACTCCAAAATTAACTAAATGCAGACGGTAAATTCTACCGGTTATTTTTTTCCGTGTACATGTTTCAATGGAGATAGGAGAGCGAAAGGGAATAATACCTTTGTGCACGTCTAGGTTTATCAACACTTTTTCATTCCAGATACAAATTGGCAAATACAAGTAAAACTAATCCTTGTACTGATCATTATTCTAATAAAAAAATTGCCGATTTGGAGTAACTGCTGCCTAAAAAAATAGACTATATAAGATATTCTTGTGAATGGATTGTTTCAGTTATTTCATTTATAGCAGCACGTGGCTGCGGTTTGTTTTCGATGTACTCTCACGAAACTAACTTCTTACAGGTAGATTTTACATTTCGCGCTCCTCGTACTGATATATTGGAGAGGTGTGCCTTCCGTCGAATGACCATTAACCACGGTAGTGTTCTCGAATTCATCGGATTATAACACCCGTGCAGAAAAGATTATGAATAGCGATCATTTCCGACGTATAAAGTTTTACTACAACACGGGATACTATAATCTTTTCTGAGCCGGTGCAATACTCTAGAGAATTCTAGAACTCTACCCATCGCAAAATTTAAACTGGGTTAAGTGCTCAAAATGAATGCGTTTAGGATGAAGAACTGGTCACACCACACTCACCAAGGAGAGTGATTGCAATATTTGGAAATTGCTGATGATTATAAATATTTGCAACATCCCACAGAGATTGTGCAAAATTATGTCTCAACTTCTCAGGATCAGAAGATGACGATTAAGTGAAATCGACTTGATTCTTGAGCTGCAAAAACCGCAAAAGGCAGTCTCACGCGAAAAAAACAAGCTTTTTTTTCGCGCCGTTTCAAGTCAACCAAGTATTAGTTTTTGAAACAGAAAGAAAAAAGGACGAAAAAAGTTGACCCAGAATCGTCTGTCCAAACAATGATTTACTACAGACTCAAACTTTCTCCCGATCACTAAAATATGATTTACTAGCGGAACTAAAAAATAGGTTTTATTTATTACTATTTTTTTTCTTTTATAGCAAAGTGTTGGTTTATAATACCAATCGGGAAAATATTGAGGATTGCGAGCGCACTTCAAAGAGTAATGCAATATTGACAGACTGTTTTAGTAAATAATTTTATCAGTCAACTGACAACTTCGCGGGTTCTAAACAAACCCCGTTTCAAGGTGTACTTACATGTTTTTCCCCACAAAAACATTTTCGAAAGGAAAGTATGACACAGAAAAACTAATGCAACTCTTGTGTGATCATGCATTTTTTCCTGGCATTTGAATAAATATTGTGACCCGTTAGTTCACCATGTGCGCACTGCTTAGTGTTTAATACTGTAGTACGCATCATTTAACTTAGGCTCTTCTGAGAAAAAAAAAATAAATGATCATGAATTAAGATCAAAAATTGATAGCTCAATCCGCATGTATCTGCATCTGAATTGGAAAAAAAAATCGCGTTTAAAATTTTCGAGGCTGAATGAGTTAAAACGAAAGTTGTGAGGTCAGGAACTACCAACGTTAATTAAATAAATATCATCTTTATCCTAATTTTTTTTTTTTTTTTAGCAGCATCTACTGCATCAATTTTATCCATTATTTCCCATTGTGCTATGTAGTACGGGTGTAAGGTGAACCAACATCAGTTGCGTCCCGTGCAAACTGGCAATGGTGCATTTAGCCCGTTAAAACCCATCGCAGAGAGGTCGCACTATTGTAAGTACCTGCACAGTGCACTCCCTCACATCGATATTTGGCATATGGGTTTAAATGGACGAAATGTAGCGTTGCCAGATTGTACGATCGACTAATTAAATATTGTTGCGAGAATTTTTGTTTTTTTCACAAATTTTCAGGTATGGGTGTATAAGTGTGGGACTGATCTGCAATGGCTTTCCCACACCACCCGCTCTGGCTTCTCACCATAGCAAGGTGTAAGGGGTAAGTATGAAGAGTGGTCGAACTAGAACCTTGAAGGCGAAACTTAGCTAGTAAAAATCTCGCGACAATCTTTAATTCGTTGATAGAACGCGACACCACTGACTAGAACTGAAGTAAAGCATTTGACGTAAATTCTAACGCTCGGTCGGTGAAATTGAGAGACCCGGCACAGGAAATGCCCCCAATTTCTTGGGTAAACAAAACAATCGTTGTCAATCGGGACTACTTGTAATTTAAATACTCAACCTGTGAGAGGATCGTGATCATTGTAAAATGACATTTGCAAATACAGGAGAATAGATTATTGTCTCAAAGTGAGCCTTCATTTTCAAGGGTAGGCGAAATGATTACTGGTGTGTTGGAATAGTTAACTAAACAGTAAACAATGTCACAATTCGCAAGGGGTTCATCCCTTTCACAATTAATTGAAACGTTATTCTAGCTCACTCAAATATTTTGATTGAAAATACTATTGAAGCGGCGCACAATAATGGATTCAGCCTTGTTTTTTTCCGGACAAAAAAAGAGTTTGTTCAGAACTTAAGACATTTGTTTGTGTTTGTATTTTCTTGCAAAAAACGTTATGTATATCTGACTCAATTTAAGCTTTGCGATCACAATTAAATTTATTATTTTAGTTATTTCGTGAATTATTGCCGTGATTTTGATTTCAGTTCGTAAAGTCGTGTCGTGGAAATGGATTTCAAGTTGGGGTGAAATTAAACTCTATTGGTTATTAGACGGTGTAAAATAGCTAGGGCACATAAGAGGATTAATACATTGACATTTTTATTTCAAGAAGTGTCCACAGACGCCATTAAAGTCTAACGCTGTGCGATGATCGATGGTATAATAGAGGGCAATGATCAGAAGCTAGGAGTTATTCCGTTTCGCTACCTCACCATTGTAATTTTGTTCACCTCGAATGTGAACTACATCGCATAGTTGCCAAATTGCGCAGAAATCTTTATATTAATAGTCAACTTCAAATTCCATCTTCTTTTTCATGTATTACATTGATTTTTATGGAGATTTGAAGTTGATCACGCGCAACTTGGCGGCCATGCTCCATCGACGCACTATGGTCAGAGATCGTTAAAAAGTGGCTTAAAATCAGATACCAAATTTCTCATAAATTCATGATTTATAAAATTCCACGACCAATTTTAACTACAGATACCACTTTTAACGAGAACTTTAAACGCTGATATGTGACTGGAAAGTCTTAAATTAAGCTTACAAGGTAGAAAACGATTACTTTTGAATTTTGATGACTTTTTTTTCCACTGAGTTTTGGCCATGTTATTTCGATCTCAGACCATAGTGCGATGGTCGGCATGACAGCGAGTGATCCTTAATGATCTTGTCGTCACTCGTCAACTCTCATCTCTGCCATCGTAACAATTCGAATCAAACCGATATTTAAAAAAAAATCTTGATTCAAAAACGCAACGTAGCCTGAAAGCATCCTCTCCTATCATCTCACCTTCACACTCAAAACGCGCTTTTTCTTGATTTATTTGCCTCGGCGCATCACCATCACGTCTCTTCATATGACACGTAACATCAATTGCATTGATCTTTCGATGGAAGTTACCGATGCCAATGCCGTTGCCAAGTTGATGCCTCGAAAATTGGACCAGATGGACTAAGAAAAAGTGTTGCCATTTTGCGTATGATCGATGACATTTTTTTAATCCACTGATGATTCCACCGGTTGAGAAAATATTACACAGCTCAGTTCAGTGCATGGTTGTACTGCAAGTAAATACATTGATCTGTAATCTTTTCTCCTCAGGCGGAGTCGTCGATGACTTTGAAAAAACTTATTACTTTAACAGCGATTGCACCGATTGAGAAAACATTGCAGATCAGAGTATTATTTTCGTGCGGTACATATACCATTTCCGTGCATATTATTACCATTTTCGTGCATATACCATTCTTTTTTTCCGTGCATCCTTGGTAGCTCGATAACTCTTATTGGCTAGTGGGTTTCAACTTTTATGTTTTCCATCGGAGACTATGTTTATTACTGTTTGTCAATTACATCATGGATGCAAACAGATTACTATACATTACGAGCTCTTGATTTCTCACTTATTTTAACTATACTTATTTTACTATCTTGGATTACGCACTGCCTTACAAAATCATTTCCAATTTATTGTACTTTGCCTGCCAAATTATTAATGGGGGGGGGGGGAACTGCCGGAATCATCCAATTAAGTGTACAACTCCAATTATTCCGCCCACAACCTTAGTGTAAAAGCCAACTGAGCTGAGTGTGAACGCTGTCTTGTGATGATAGGTACTATGACCTTCAAAAGAAAGTCCTCTCATCAAAATGGTCCTTAATAATGTTTCCCATTATTTTTCAAAGATTTTTAGATTTTTTAAGGCAAGGAGCAGTGCTGTTAGACTTTAATATACCTGAAAACTGTTTTTTTTTTGTTTTTTTTTTTTTTGTTTTGTTTTTTTTTGTTTTTTAAACTGGCCGAGGAATGGAAAAATGAAAACTACCAGGATTCTTTCTTTTGAAAGTCATAGTACATTTGTTGGAGACAGCTCTCAACCCATTCGCATTATTCGTATCTCATTGAGACGTGGCTGCCCTGTCCGCGAATGTCACTGCACGGCGACGATACAAAAAGATGAATTACGTTTAGATGGAGAGCGCTCACTGCTCCTCTCCGATTTGATTGCCCGCGATTGCATTTTGCCAGTGACTGAGTGACTGTCGACGGCCGCCAGGCCATGGCCCGACTGCCTCAGTATGTCATTGTGTCGCCGCCACAAAGTTGATAGGTCCCCCCCCCGCCCGCCACCCGCTGGGGGCAGTACCCCTCGCGAAGTTTTTATCCCTTCTATACTTGTGCATAAATTGCATTATTCACCTCTGTGGTCGGTCCCTTACCTACCGTAACTTGAATCTCCAAGTTGGGAATCGAACTAGAAGTACACAGAGTCAGCGACGGCTTGTGATTTGTGACTTACAATTCATCTATATCGCCTCCATGTAGACGTATAAGGATCTGATATATCCTTTGGGAGCTTAATTGACCCTCCGAATAATCGATACCTTATTATGGGCTCAAATAAAAAGAATAGTACAATCGATCGCTCTCTATAGCTGCCATTTTTGTAAGAATTTAATGCCAGGCATTTTGAGTTCGTATCGCGGACGGATTGACAATATGGAAAGGTCTCGTCTCAGACCCAAGAGTTGATCCAAAGAGAGCGTCTCTCTGTATCCTATTAGTACAATTTGTCTACTTCTCCGTTGGGTCTTTCTCTTGATGAAGGGACATAATCATACCCCGCGAGGAAAATATCTCTTCAAAGTATTTTTGGGAGCATACTTGATTGATTATTTCAATGAAAACAGTCTAAACTTCGGCTGCTCCGAAAAATTTACGATTCATTTTTTTCTGCAGAAGGTCTCTCGAACTGCCTGCATCTTAGTTCCCATACCATTCAGATCTCACAATAGAAACCCCTACCGTATTAATTTTAGGAGCACCGGGAACATTTCCGCTCCGAACGCAAAAATTGCTTACTCTTTTGAAGCGATAGTGGTTTATGAGTACCTTTGAAAAATATCTAATTTGGCAACAAAGCAGAATTCATGTTTCATAGCAACGTTTTCAAAATCTTTTGCTAAACTCGGGCAAAGTGGCAACTCTGCTCGGAAAGTCCTGCACATAATGAAATTTTGCTCACCACAATTCGGCCTCAATTATTCTCTTTTTAATATTATGCATCCCCCCCCCCCTTCTCCGAACAAATCAGGCAGATTTATGCATGTATATAGTTATGTGCACTATGCTACTATACCAGCGCCAAGGAGGGTGACCTTATTGCCGACAGTTAAGACTTTGACTGACGTTAGTGATGTTTGTTGACTTTCATTGCACTAATGCAACCAATCAGCGATCAAGAACCGCCTTTCATTAAAAATCAACCCAGACTGATCTTAAAAATCATTGGATAAGACTGGTAGAGTGACTGAATGAAGGATTATGCTATTGGTCCTTTTATATTGTTTATCGAAAAGTTAATAAGATCAGTAACCAAATATCCCTCCGTTGCAGTCAATCCGCTGAACCCTTGCAACTTTTACCTTACCGAATATCGTGGAGAGATACGTGGTTATAGATGTACGCATTTCGATAAACATTTTCCAATCGCAAACCTCCATTCAGCCAGTCTTTTCTAATGTTTCCAAAAACCATAGTCTAATGGTAAAAATTCCTACGGAAGCTCATACCACAGAATACTCTAATCAGAATGGAAACTCCCATAAGAACCAATGGAAACAAGATTTGGAATATACTGGCACAAACTGGCAACTGTGCCTACTCACTTCTCAAGATGGCGGACATGCGTTTTCAGGCTATACAACCAATCACAACTCGGCCAGTTGCCGAAGATCTGCCGAAGATTGCCGAAGATGCTCACTTTCGAACATGGCGGCCCGAAGTAAATAATGTTTCAAAATGAATTAGAGTTTCCGTTCTGATTAGAGTATTCTGTGCTCATACCTAGCCGCTGGTCAGTGCGGCAAATTTCTCTCCCTACTTATTGGTATTTATTGTATTTGTACATCACAATCAAACAGGGACATCGCAAGTTTAACCGTAGGATATCCATTAGTTTTTTTTTTTTTTAAAATTTGTCTACCAATTTAATTATTACAGTGGTCCAGAATACATGATACAAGGGCTCCAAGTGCGCTTTCCTATTTTGTGGTATGGGTGATCTATCCTGATCAGATAGCACAGATAAAAAAAAGAAGAAAAAAAAGGAAATAAATGGTATTAAAATGTCAACAGAAAACAGGCAATTTCGTAGTGACACTGCGTGTTCGCAACATTGTCTTGCAAGTTTAACCACAGAATCCCCATTAGTCCCCCCCCCCAAAATTTAACCATCACAAAGAAGAAGCCCAGTAAACATTATGAAAGGGTTATAAGTGCGCTTTCCTATTCTGTGGTATGGATAATCCATCTTGATCAGATTGCACAGAAAGAAGATGGCATTAAAATGTCAACATGAAACAGTCGATTTGGTGACACTGCGTGTTCGGCAACATTGTCATCATCCCATCATCCCATCATCCTCATATTGCACAATTGGTTCGGTGCGTCTACGTCTATAGTGCGTCTATGAGTCTGCGCCGATACGTTCCCCGCGAGTCTCACTGCGCTTGAGCACTGGTGCAGTTTCCGACGCGACCAGACGGAGCTGCAAGACCCGAGACGATACTGGATATACGACGCGACGGGAGCAAGCGTTAAAGTTACTCAATACTGAATGTTACACATTGGGATTGCATAACCACCGCGGCGCATAGACATATGAGCTGCTCGGAACTCCGCGTCGCGTCGCACCTATAGCCCTATACTCCCTATAGCCAGCTGCGAAGAAGTTTTATCAGACATAGTGACGCGGCGCGAAGCACGCTAATTATTTCATACGATTCGATTGCTCTTTTATTTCTATTAATGTCCCCCGCTGATGCTCGAATACTCTTGACCTTCGCGGTCTAACCCCGCGATTTCAACGCAGAGAGTGCGGGATCAGAGATAACGCTCACGGGCTGTTGCTGCGAAAGCTGTTGCCTCATAAATAGTTTCACGGTGATTTTGAAATTTCAAAGTTTTGCACAGATACTGTCATTTTACTCCAATGATTATTCAAATTGTACCAGTGTATCTATACAGCGACGCCACTTATCTCGATATTGGTAAACATTGTTCAGCGCCTTAATTCTGATGAACGCAGTGCCCGTAGCTCCGGAGTCAAGGGTTTCGGCGAAAAATAATCGCCTATTATTTAAGGCACTCAAACCAGCAAACAATAAATGCACGTCTCTGCTAACTGCGATTGAACATAGCAGTTTGGAACAGAATCAATTTTATTAGTTTTCAAAGAAGTTTCAAGCGTATACTTTTCTAAGCAAATGAGTCCAATCTCGCCCTTATGAGACGTAGGTATTGCTGGAATGTACAGAGGTTTTATGACGGGGCACTGAGAGAAATCGCTTCTTTAAAAACAAGGAAACACCTTTACTTGTGACTGTTTTCCTTGCGCGAAGTAAAGTTATATTGCATGAGGGAGAATCACTGTCAGAACAAGGAATCTTTTACTTGTAGCAGCAGACTTTTCCTTGGGTTAAAGGAATTTCCCCTTAGTCAATATTTCACTGTGCAGTTTCTTTAACACAAACGAAATACACCTTGGATTAAAAAAAATAAAACTATCTCAGTGTGAGAAAGTTTAAGAATATCGCATGTTTGTTTACGCTGACAACTTGCAGCTCACTACTTATACGTTTAATATTATATCAAATTAACTTATTTTTTTCATACCTGATATGCACGCTTCGGTTTCAGCGATTTGTTATTGGAGGCAGAATCGGTAAGACAGATTGAGAGCAGGACCAAAACTATCAGGATAAGCCACTCATAACTTAACCTCATTATCGAACTGCGAACAAATTCAAACAAAAACATTCATATCATTAATATGTTGGCCAAACAACTAAAAACTAAGCTCAATTAATGATGGTTTTTGGAAATATCGAGGCATCATGCAATGGAAGCCATACTGACATTCGGATTCTGATTCGCAAGGGAAGGTGGGCGTGCAGTATGTACAATGGCCTCCAAAAGAAAGTCCTCTCATCAAAACTGTCCTTAATAATGCTGTATATTATTTACAAAAGATTTTTAGATTTTTTAAGGCATACTTTCAAGTGGTAATACTCTTAGACTCCGAATTACCTGAAACCTGCAAAATTATTTTAGTTTGGTCGGGAAGCGAAATAATGAATATTTCTACCAGGATACTTTCTTTCGAAAGACATGGTACATAGTATGTGCATGAGCAAAATTGGGCGCTAGTTTGATCTCTCTGTATCATAATATCTTCAGCAGGTGATCATAACAATAACATAATCAGGAAATTATGTCAGAGTGTCTGCTCGTGTTGTCACACAGCAAAAAAAAGGTAGAACGTATAAACATCTAATCAGAGCGAATTGCGATTAGTCGATGTGGGGTTCCCCCGAAATCGTGAGGTGAAAGGGGGCATCTGATTATATTGAGTGTCGACTGTATATAGCGATTGACCGGTCAAGCAGAACTCCGCTCCGAACGGAATCTACCAAGTATTTATTCAAGTACCCACTTAAGCACTGGCTCGTGCTATTTGTTTGTAAAACATCCGAACCGCGGTGTTGCCTGATTGTAAGAGAAACAATGTTGCCAGATTTCGGCTTAAAATCCGTATATTTTTCATTGATGCACATGACAAATAAACAAGCCTAAAACCGTAGATCTGACAAAATTTGCGCGGAAAAGTCTGTAAACTGTACGCCGAGCAACATGGTGAGAGTCTGAATGAGTTGTTGGAGCTGTTTCCTTCTTTATTGGTATTCTTGAGACGAAATGAAATCTATTCCAATTCATATTTTGCGTATTCTCGTTTCACTTTATGTTGGAGCATCCATGGTTGCTCCTGCGAGCTGAAAGCATATAATAGGCGCTTGGGACATCCATATTTGACGTCACCTTGAGGCCTTTTATCGTATGCCTTCTTTGAATCTCCAAGAAATCCAAACTTTGTAGCGTTCTTGGTCTCATCAAAATTATCTCAAAATAAAATAATTCGTCATCCAATAATGATATCTGAACACAGACTAACTATTCCTCCCTCTCCTCAGTAAATGTTACACTGCGTGTAAGATACTACTCAATCTCAGTATTTTACGTCTTTGACTGGAAGAGAAAGGGAGAGTTTATGGCTTGAAACGCAAGATTTGGTCCGAAAATATTTGCAAATACAAGGATTTAATACTTATATCGATTTTACGTATAAGTCCAGCTATTCCTAGCTCTCTTTAGATAGTCATTTGAAACCAATTTCATTTCAATTCACGCACATATATTTTATTCAACTTTGAAATTCGAGGTTAAAAAAGAAGAGACCCACAAACCCTGCAAGCTTGCGTGACTCATAGATAGAAAATTGGAACCTATCTTTTCTTAAATTCTCTTAATGAATAATAAACTGTTGTAACGTAACGATGACATCAGGCATCACTGTACTGAGCCCATTCGAATCACCCGCTTCTTCTCTTTGGAATCGCAACTGATTGATCGATTTACACTTCCTTCAGCCTTACTAAAGTAGCCTACAACTCGTTAGTTGGGTCCTTCTAAAAAATGATTAAATTTCACAAAATATCACAGTACAAAGATAAACCATTACTTCATACATCGTTTCCTTATTCCAGGAACAACGACTTTCTCGGTTTGACCATTATCGAGACTTACTTATTTTCAAGAAGCTTCCTATTTCATTCATACCAAAGGAATTTAAGTTGGTGTGCTCAAAAATCAAAAGAGACCATAAAAGCTTCCAACTTCAAGTGGTGGAATACACGTAATTCCACCACTAAGCCTTCCATGTCCGCGATATGAGACATTGAGGTCTCATGAATGAAATTCTTGACGGTAGCTCCAACGAGAGCTCTGTATGTTATCAGGCAAATAAATTGCGCTACTTGAGCGTATTCTACTGAGCCCTAGTTTCGTTTGAGTTATTGGTATTGCAGGAGCAGTTAAGAAAAGGGGAGGGCGAAGCACAGTGGATTGTTAAATGGATTCCATTGACCGAATAAAGTGTGAGGGTTTTGCTTAAAAAAAAAAAAAAAAAAAAAAAAAAAAAAAAAAAAAAAAAATGTAATTGATATTTTATAATTGAACCACATACTCTTGCTGAGTAAGCATATAATTTCACTCCTGCTTTAATCATTATAACATTTATTTGTTGAAACAAATTTCGTGCTGAAACAACCAAAGTTGCAAGTAACACATTATTAAATTCAAGAAGTCAACTGGCCCCAGCGATCTTGGGCGTAATTAAATTAATACATTGGATAAAAATGTCAAAATTGTGCGTTTATCTGAGAAAAAAATGACTGGTAGTATTTACCATCTGCATAGCTGATTTTGGAGTCTGCTATCAAGAATGGTAAATTTTACCATCATATGGTAAATGCAACGTACCTAGTGGCGAAATATACCAATGGGTTATCTTAATCTACCATAAGATACGTTGCGTTTACCATATGATGGTAAAATTTACCATACGTAATAGCAGACTCCAAAATCAGCAATGCAGATGGAACATTCATATCGGTCTTTTTTTCCGTGTATACATATATATTTTTGGAAAAAAACCGAAAAGTATCAGAGGTTTGCATGAAGATAACCCCCATCGATATCTTTTTCAAAAACCAGTATTGTAGTCTGTAAGACCTTCCTCGAGAATATAATTTGCTTGAAATCTCAATTTCTGTTCCTGTTGCCTTGCACCGAAAATTTCCTGTTTCAAATCACAGTGCGGAGGTTTGAAGTTGGATTTAAACGCTTCAAAGGCGCTGTCCTCTGTTCAATCGCTGTGGTCTCCTTATCTTCGCTACTGGTTCCCTGTTCCCGGTCCTCGGTTGGACTCGAACTTCTTTGTCGAGCTTATGTACATGAGTACATGAGCAGTATGTAGTGTATACCTATATGCATAGGTAACGCACGCGAGTACAGGTATCATGTCTCTCAGCAGAAACAATTACATCATTTGTAAGAATGGGAAAAAGCATAATCTAACAAAACGAGTTGGTGCGAGTAGTGAGGACCATTTTTTTTTCTTTTACATAACCGTCTAACATGTTTGCTTCGTGATCTACAATAAATATGTTCATTTGTAGACAAATCGGTTCAGCTTTTTACTCCTTCGTTTTCTTATTTTTCTATGAATCGAATCTCCGACACATACGGATCAGAATTGGTCAAGTAATGACAGCAGATCACCATCATTCAGTCTAAATCGAAGGCATATTATGCCATGAAGACAGAACTCGCAAGACGCCGCCGCCGAGTGCGTTTTAGCAAGGAAAAATGTAATCTGCGGAATAATGCTCAACGGTTGCGAACTTGGTGAGCTTTGATGAGTCCCAATTGGTGCTGGAAAGACGAGTGCACACGGATAGTTAAGGTACGTGTACCAAAGACCGTTGACACACGCTCAAATGCGCACAGGAGCGCATTCTAGCAGACGGACAGTGCGCTTCGATCACATAGTTGGGAAGGACGACAGTTTTTGTTTTTTGTTTTTTGTTTTTTTTTTTCATTATGGACAAGATACTGGATGTATTGTAGATGCGCACTTGGTATTGTCTAAATGTGTGAATAAAAACAAATTCCAATTGGAATTATAAAAACTGATTAAAGTATGATTTGTTTGAAGGATTTAGGAATACTGGTGCCGTCAATTGCAACCTGGTAATGTGGCATTCACTTCATTTAAATCAAATTACTCTATGAAAGAGTCAGGAATAATACATCGTACCAGTGGAATCGACGTGACTGCAACCTGGGAACGTTGCATTTAATAAATTAATTATAAAATGCACGAAAAAAGCCGAAGTGACGTGAAAATCCACGAATTACCTTATGCGGGAGTTTAAGTGGAAAAAATGCAACGTTAACAGGTTGTTTACGACGCTACTGATCGCTACTCTCAAACAGCCTCACATTTTTAAGTAAGCATCAAAAACGACATAAATGTGTCCGCGACATTCACCATCCATCAGTGTTAATTTTACTAATTTTTAGTGTTTTAGAATAATTCTACGCCTACAATTCCTATCTCACTATCTTGTGTGTTTTGAGACGCTGATTTCAAAAATGCTATCAATTTTCATTAAACTGGCCTAAATTTTACGTAAATTCGAAATTACGTCTTCTTGGCAAAAAATTCGAAATTCTGGAAAAAGTACGAGTTTTGAGTAAAAACTAAGGCTGAGTTTGAAATCAGCGGGTCAAAATACGTGGAAAATTTCGCGAGAGGGGTGAGAAAGAGGTATCTTATGATATGAGAAAATCTGGTTTTACGTTCAAAACAGCCGGACACACTATATCGTTAAGGCGTAAAAATCCACATTTTTAGAATATCTTGATCTACGGTTCTGATTTTAACCCTCTATTGCATATAGTATTACCTCCAGCTTACAACGAAAATTCATGTAAACTTGAAGATCAATAAAATCGTGTTGCATATGAACATTTTTGGAAAATTGGGCTCAGGAAACATTTATAGGTCAGTCACTCATTTGCCTCAGAAAAAAATAATGTATGCAGTAGATGGTTAAAATCCATTTCCATCCTCCTATTTATCATAATGTGAGATTATTCTCTACTTGGAGAGGGTTTTTTGACCCCGTTGCATAAGTGAATTCTCAGATCACTAGATGATAGTGAGAATGCGTCTCGTCAGAATTGCAGTCTGTCTCCAGTTGTATTCTTCGACTTCTTACCACTGATTGACTGCTTATCAACTAAAGATGAACATTGGAAAGTGATCGCTGTGTACTCGGATTAGTTCAACAGGAAAGGTTAACCGGTTGCTTATTTTATTTATATATTCATTAATTTTGAACATAAAAGTGAGTTTTTGACATCTCATTTGAATATCAGTCAAAGGCTGCGTACCATATTCTATTGTATATTGACTCATGCCATGGCGGATTCTGCTTCCAAAAAAAAAAAGCTGCCAGCAAATAGTTTCTTCAAAACAATTTTTTCAAAGTTGTGGAAACGTTCTTATATCTGAACAGAGAACATATGCGACTTTCTTATATGTGATGGTGGATTTAACACCCTCAATAAACTACAATTCATTTTATATTTTTCTGTATGATAAAAGGACTTAGCCTGGTGGCTACCACCACTTATGATACCTTCCCTATAGTAAAAATGGTCAGTCTGATCGGAAACTTGAAAGATTGACCCAGACTGGCCGTTAGCTGATCAGTCTGACATAAGAATTAGATTAGTCGGAGTTCAGTCTGATCTGCATGAGATGAGCCTGAGGCCAGTATTGCAAGTTTTTGATCAGACCGGCCATTTATACTAAGGTTAACATTGATACTAAAACTGATAAATTTAAACTGGCGAACCGTGTTATAGAGAGTCGGTTTTGTTCCTTTTCGAACAGATTTTGCTCCTTAATAAAAGTGTTTCTAAATACTGAACTGAAGCTTATATTCCAATCAATAAACGAAAGGCATCAGCTTGGATTTGGAGGTTGCATTAAACCAATCCGGGAGGAGGGGGAAAATGCCGCCTTTTTTTTTTGAAAAAATGTTCATATTTACATGCGATCCAGCCCTTTGCGGTCCCTTTTGTCCCCTGATTTTTTTCTTCTTTGCATTAACATCAGGTATCACTCAATACATTGAATGCGGTGACGTCATTATAATATAAATCAATCCATTAGAGGCAAAATCGATTCATAAAAAGGAAGGATGCTGTCTTTACAGAATGGTACCTGCAATGCCCCGGTGGCAACGTGACGCTACTTTAAAGGAGACCGAGGTATGCGATCTGTCAGTTTATGGCTGGGTGAAGGAAGGAGCGGGGGCTGATGAGGGTGGGGGAGGGGGAGGGGGGAGGGGCGAAGAGGTTTGAATTGGAGGCAATGTTACGCTCCGTCAAGCCACTAACCGCGAGACGATCGGAGCACATTCGAATATCGAATCGTGAAATCGAATGTGATCGAGATTTGAGTCTCGGCGGCTGTCCGCGGCTGTAGGAAGTTGCCCGCGATGCCTAGCCGGCGTTCGAGGTGCTGCTGTAGAGATTCCGACCCGATTAGGCAATTTTCAATTTTGGAGTCCACGTGCATTCCTTTGGCGTGTTAATACTATAGCAAACACCCGAAAATAACGTCAACGCCAACTCTAGGTTGATTATACCAACATGCTGGAAGTTGAATTACAATTCATGTGAGCAACTGCACTGCTACAGCCCAGTGCCGTAGCGTGCAATTTTGCAACGTTGTACTGTGCCCATTTAAACTCACGTAAAAGGTCGAATGCGCAGGTGTTCACCGAACACCCAATAGTTCGATATTTTTCGTGAGTTTTTAAATGGACACAATACAATGTTGTTATATTACACGCCACGCCACTGCTGCAGCCTCATATTTTCAGAAATGTCGAGCATTGAATCAGTGGCGTAGCGTGGAATGTGGCAACTTTGGTGTCCATTTGAACCCATGTAAAAGATCGAATGTGCAGGTGTTCATCGAACATCTATTGGATCGTGCTTTTTCATGGGTTTAAATAGGCGAACTTCAACGTTGCCAAATTGCACGCTACGCCACTGCATTTAATGCCCTTTGAGCAGTGGTGTGCCCGGCGTCTTCCGCTCCAACGCCGCCATAGTCTTAGATAATGATGCATTGAAACGGTTTTTTGGGAAACATTTACCATATTTTTCTAAATTTTTCTGTCTTTGATTCCTGATCTGGGCTTTTGCTAAGATTGATCTATTTTATAAATTCTGCCTGCCACGAGCTAACGAGTGTAAAACTGAGGTACTTCGTGGAAATGAACGGTTTATGGTTTTTTATTGACTTAGGCTATTCTTTTGACTAAGTTTCTTCGTTACTTTGCGCCCAGGTGTACCATTTTTTTGTTTTTTTGTTTGTTTTTTTTCCTCGAAAGATTTTTCTTTGTTTGTTTGTTTGTTTGTTTGTTTGGTTGTTTTTGTTTGTTTTTTTTTTTTTTTTCCAGAAAAAAACGGAGAGATAAATTTGGGAAACGTGGCATCTGGTCGCAGGATTAGCCGCAGTCAGAAATTGCTCTCGATTGAATGCTTGTGCAACGTGCATCGTAACATCCTCCGCTTATCGTCGCACAGTGGGGGAAATCAATGGGAGAGGCTGGAAAATGCGTTTAAATGCGTATATTTTTATGTCAATACGTTTACGTAGAAGTTTGAAAGTGGTTTCATTGTTTTTATTGTAAAATGTCTAACAAGAACCACCCTACATAGTTTGTATTTTGACGGTAAGAACATTCAGGTTTTCATTCTTAGCAATAAATTCCATGGTCTGACCCCTCCCATTGACTCGCTCCACTGTGCGTCGCGACGATAAATGACCAATGATGCCAGATAGAACGGATTTCTGCATGAGAAGAAATAAGGGAAAAGTCGCATTACTTGGCAACACTGCCAACGATCGACGTTTATCCGCTTATTTTTTTCGACGAGCCGACCACGACCGACCGCGCGCATGGCATGGCTGCAGCCGTCTTTCGCTAGTAGCTAAACATTTAGAACATTTCAAGAACAAAGAGTTTTTCATTCCGGATTTCCTCCTCCACAACGCTTAGTCCAATTGATAAATACAATAAAACTGGGGGATTATAGCTCTTTCCGCGATTTGTAAATACACGTAACTTAAAAAAATCTAACTCTTTTATAAGGTCGTTTTCCGTTTAACTACGTTCATCCTCTCTGAGCATTGTTTTATTTGTTAGTATATGCACGAAGGAATTGGTCTGGAAAAATTGGGCTCCGATCAGAGTAGGCAAACCGAATAATCCGAAATAAATTAAATCAGACTGGCAACAAAGTTGCTGCTTGAGATGTGACACCATTGCCTGCGAGGAGGTACATGGTCAATCGGCCAAATATACTCACGGAAAAAAATAGTTGGTAAAAACCGGGAGCTCTCATGGCTTTTACGTAACCGGAGTCAGAGTGAACATTTCTAACAGCACAGAAAAAAATAGTTGGTAAAATTTACCATCATGATGACTGATTTCTGCATCTGCCAAAAAGATGGTAAACTTTACCTGATATTGGGTTGCAAAGAAAAATAAGTGTCTAGTTCATTCAATCTGATATATGGTCAAGTTTACCATCTTTTTGGCAGGTGCAAAAATCAGTCATCATGATGGTAAATTTTACCAACTATTTTTTCCATGCTGTTAGAAATGTTCACTCCGACTCCGGTTACGTAAAAGCCATGAGAGCTCCCGGTTTTTGGTTTTCGGGGTAAAATATTTTCGGGATAAAAAGGTAGAGTGAAAAATGTGAAGGAGTATGAAATAAAAAAGAGGTACATGAAAGCCAACAGCCCAATTTTGAGAGTGAATCTTGTGATCTTCCAATGCGTACGCATCGTAATTCTTGCAGGTTTTTATGCAAGAATCAATTCTTTAATATCCCGGAGCAAAAAATTGCAAAAGCCACATTATATGCTCAAAAAAGTTACAAGGAAAGTTCGCGACACATCAGAGCCTTTATATACCAATGTGCGTTGTTCAATATGACCTGGATCACCTGCAACGAGTCTGGAAAATTTTGAGCCCAATTTTGAGAGTGAATCTTGTGATCTTCCAATGCGTACTCATCGTCATTTTTACAGGTTTTTATGCAAGAATCAACTCTTCAATCACCTGTCGCAAAAGTTTGCAAAAGCCCCATAAAACGCTCAAAAAAGCTACGAAGAAAGTTCGCGACACATCAGAGCCTTTATATACCAGTGTGCGTTGTTCAAATGTTCAATATGACTTGGATCACCTGCAACGAGTCTGGAAATTGCGAGTATGGGAGAGAGGGAGGGATGAGGGGTGATGAGGGGGAGGGGTTAGTATAAAAATGCGAGAATAAGAATAATCGGTAATTAAGACGTCCTTGACACAATCATCGACAGCGTCTTAGATATAAAAGAACTCTCGAGCTCCTCCAGAGCGGTCGCGGCGGACGAGTGCGAACAGTGCGTTACGGAGCGGCGACCGCACGATCATCCAATGCGCATGCGCCAACTCGATGCTCATGCACTCACTCGACTAATTATTATATTATGGCGAGACGACCTCTATAGATAGGTTGCATTGGTTTCGGATCAGCATAGTCGTTAGAGAAAAATTAATGCGTGCGGATAGACAGTGCATGTAATGCAAAGAGAAATAAAGAAATGGATGAGAAGAATATGAAAGAGAGAGAAAGAAAATCGGATCTGTAAGGTGTCTCGCACGGCTGCGGCTCGCGACCTATTGTTACAGTGTCATGTTAGCGCGGGCGTTTCACTATGTCACGCGTGTAACTGGGATGTAGATCGAGATAACGATCATTAAAGCCATTTATGCGAATAAGGTTCATAGAACTTATTCAGTTGCGTTCCTGACGAGAAATCAGTGCAAGATACACATTAAGCTTCCCAATCAAGAGCAAACTTTATGTTTTATGAATCCTCCCTCCCCCATCGTTAGGAATCGTTATAATTATTTCCTAATTGATGAATTAAGCAAGATCCGATTAATTTCCCACTCCTAAATTTTGATTAAATCAATTCCTTTCCACTTTACAATTAATGGGAATGTGCATAGGGTTTGAGTTGCTAAATTGCTGGGACATTATGTCTCCCCGTTTTGAAATTATGACCCAGGTATGACCAATCTGGTAACAGGTAAGAACTTTTCGATCATGTTCTTTGAAAAATCAAAGGGGTGGAAGATTAGTGTAAATATAAATTAAGTGCATTTTTAGGCTTTTCGCCAGGTTTGAATTTTTTACTAGCATTATAATTCCTCTGATTGATTTGTCCTTATTGATTGGGTTTGCCTAAAAGCTAACGATGTTGATATCGGAATCTCTTGTCTAAATACGAATGCCAAACCTTTCTTGTGCGGGGGAAAAACTTTCATCCTCAGCGGATGTAAATTTTTACACCCAACCATAATGAATCGGCCCATTTACCTACTCGAAAGTTTTACAATATATTGTAGATCATTCTATTTCGGGACGGATGTTGTTTGCGATACTTGGAACGAGTCAGCCCATTGAAGTTGGTTACCGAACACAAATAGCAGTAAAAAATGCACTACCGTCACAGTTTAAACATTGCTCAAGAGATGTTAAATATTTGATTTACGTTCGAGCCAACTTCCAACAAAGCACATCTCTTGCTGGTCACATTTTTTGGATCGGAAATCACTGAACTTAACGCGGCAGTTCGCGGATGTTACTCAGAGCAGTGGCGGCTCGTGCTACTTGGCAATATTGTCTCCGCTCCATTTGAAGCTATGCAAAACAATCGATTGCTGGTGAAGCGCTGCTTCACTTTCGAATCGATTGTTTTACATATAATCAAATGGAGGGATAACATTGTTGCCAAATAGCACGAGCCGCCGCTGACTCAGAGCTCAGAAAATTAAATGGAATCTTCTTTTCCCTCTCCCTGTAATTCGCAGCATCGTATAAAATATCAGCTCAACTCTTCGATGATTTATATGGTACATAATCAAAATAATATTTATTAAAACACGACAAATGTTAATAAACCTCGTCCAAAACCGGAAAAATCAAAATTTGAATTTCGAATATTAAGTAAAAAAAAGTTCAAACATGGTTCAGATAAAATATAAGGTTTTAAATGCTTTCGGAGGAAACTACATGATTTTTTCCCTAAAACCACCCTTTAATATTTTTTTCCAGATGTATGAGAATAGTTGTAATTTCCAAATAGCTATTCAATCCTTTTGGGTATGGGGTTGCGTAAACGAAACTTATAAAAGGCTCAGAGAAAATGCAAGTCAATCCTTTTCCCTTTAGAGGCATCACTGATTCATGCTTAAGGGCACGCCAAATACCTACTTTGAATGAGGCTAATGCCTGCTACTCGACACAACTTTTTCAAAGCATATCTTGGTAAACCTATGCTCTGAATAGCTAATACGTCTAAATCACCATGAATATTTATTAGAATCCAAAACTCTGGAAACATATTTTTCACCTTGATATCAACAGTTCAAAATGACTCTTCAAATGCATTTGCATTTCTAGCCACTAGAAATCCACACTTCAAAAACCGGAAACAAAAACTATTTCGCACTCCCATCAATTCGGTCGACGATTGTTCTTATGCAAAAAAGCTCAATGACCACCAACTTAATTGGTCATAAAATCCTTGTCAGCTGGCACGCTTACATGGCTTTATTTTCTTTAATTACTTTTCTTTACCTGATGCTGGCCGGGTCTCACTGCAAGAGCAATTATACTCATTAAGGAGATAAGAACAATTACATGAATAGATTTTTCGATTAAGAAAGAGAGGCCTTGTAAAATGTAAAGGGTGTAGGTTTGAAAGGGATTGAGAATAAACTGAAATAGAATTTAAAGACGCTTTAACTTTTACGTTGTTCTACATTTAAGTACCCAAAATATGATTTAATAAAATTTGAAATTGAATTTAGTTTGAACTTTGCATGAGTTTGACGAAAAGGTTTCTAATAGTTCCAAGTCTATGATCAAATGTGCACCAGAGCATGGTATATGGAATTCTCTTTTTACGAACAAAGGGGGGATGAAAAGGCAGACAGAATATTTGGAACTTGATATTGTAAAATATCTTTCTTTAGAACTTTTTAATATGTTACATACGCACTTTGTGGTTCATTAAAAAACATGGTCTCCTTAAACTTTGCTCCAATTGCTAAGCAGTCTTAATCAATGAGACTATACGAAGGCCCATAAAATATGATATGGGAATTCATGCTTCATATTAAGATAGCAAAAGATTGCGAAATAACCATTGTTGCATTGTAACCTGATGACACCACACAATTCTTACAGAATTTGTTTGCGTGTTGATGCTTATGGTTTGAATGCAGTGCTTTGCATTCAGAAGTTTACAAGTCAATGAAATTTGGTTACATTTTTACATTTTTTGGCTAAAATATTGCGGGGATCTGTTTTTTATAGCTCAAAGTGAGCTTTACGGACGGGAGCCTGCGTCGTGTAGCAAAATGGTGACTGGTAATTGCGACCCAGTCTCAAAACGCAAGACTAGGCCTGGTGGGTATTCGTAACAGCTACAATAATGACAAACAACTTTTTTTCTCAGATAAATGGTGCCGTTCTCAAAGTGCTTAACAAACGCACTTCATTCTCATCCGGGCACTTTGAGCTCCGCACCTAGTCTCTTCGCCCGTTTCCACCATTGCCAATTCTACTTCAAATATCCAATTTTTCAATTCAATATTTTACTTTCTGTTAATTCTTTCATTTATTTTAAAATTGATACTACTTCAAAGTTAGACACCAGATTTGAAAACGTAACAGGTGATATGGGGTAGGAAATATAAAGAAGTGGTCGGATAACAACATAGTGTGTTGTAATAGTGTGCCTCTATATTGAATATGATTAACCCATGTGAGTCCACGGTATTGGACCACCGTATATATGGTACAGGGTACCAGTTTTTTACTGTGTAAAGGCTTGGTTTTTTTTTTTTTTTTTTTTTTTTAACTTCAAATATTTAAAGTAATGGAGTACATCTTACTGAATGCATAAAGTTCGTTTACTATTATGTGTCACCTATTTTTGGATATTCATGGCCATTTTTCGAAAAAATTGCATTTCCAAGAAAGTACAACTAATCGGAAAAAGTAATCAATTCACTGAGAAAAGTTGTCCTGTTGATTCAACCGGACGTCTGTTTAATACTTACTTAACCGGAATTCCTGTTGTTTCAACATGAATTACTGTTATGTCAACAGGAACTACTGTTATTTCAACAGGAATTCCTGTTACTTGACCAGAATTCCAATTGAAGTAACATAAATTCCTATTGAAATGACAGGAATTCCGGTTAAGTAAGTATTAACAAAACGTCCGGTTACGGCAACAATAAATTTTTCTCAGTGAATGCTTGTCTGTTTCTACTGTGTGAAATTGACGTATAAAGAATGTCACTGCTGATCCGGGAAAGCCAAAACATTTCCTAAAAATGATTTATTGAACCTGGCGGTATGAATCGCGGCAACCATGTCTTTATACTTCACAGACTTTGAACGTGTGCCGGCGTTCGTCTGGTTCTTCATTAGTGCTGTGCTAGCCGCAATGTCGTGATTTTGCTGTTCCCACAACCGTCCAGCACATTAGACCTGGAAGCGCGAGTCACCAAAAATGAAGAACTTAATGTAATAAAATTGTGCTGAGGAAATTCTGATAATATCGTTTAAGGTATCTTTCTAGCCACCTTCATTCTTTCAAGAATCTCGATGAAATAAAACAAACAGTTCTGCAAATTTCAGACAAAATCTCACCATAAACCACACACCTTACTCTCCAATAAAAAGCCAGTAATCTATGTTTAAATATAATGTCAGTTTTTAATAAAATCTATATTGAAATTTCAGATTGATTTAGGTATTTGAGAGCACTGAATTCAAAATTTCGCCAAAAAAAAGGTATACTCGCGAGGTAGGTGTTCTTTTCTATATTACACGCCTATTCTGATGGACACGCAGAGAAAGACTAGTTCATGGAAGCTCCTTTGGTAACGAAAAGGTAAATTTCCCGAAAAGAGAGTGAAACTGTGATGATTTTACATTTTTTTGTTTCCCATTTAAAAATATTTATTCTACCTCCAAAATTGGACTTCTCTATCCGATGTAAGGCCTTCTCTATTACAGAAAATGGCTTCTCTTTCAATTCACTTTGTGATTCCAGTTATTCATAAAATTGGTTTAAATTTACACCCTTTCAATAAGTTGCCTCATTTTTTCTTTATCAATCTATACTTTAATGACTGACTCATTTATCATACCTTTAATCTTTTTTTCAGTAGGTACCCGAAGAATACACACATTTTTTGTATTTCGATAGAAAAAAAAGACAGTTGCATGAGCCTAAAATTTGTGTTCTTTATAAGGAATTTGGAAGTAATTTATGAACTGATAACAAATGTACCTATGGATTTTCCCTCTAGTGTCCTGGTCTCGGAGATACACTCTTTTAATTTTGCAAAAAACTGTGTTGTGTTGACACGTTACAACTCGGAATTCCCGTTTATAAAACAATGTATTTTGGGCGGAAATCGTATCTCCTTATTAACTACGAAATCGAGTTAGAAACCAAAGGCATCCCATTTTAAATTTTAAGCTCACCAATCACTTTCGTTCCCTTACCTAAAATTACAAAAATTTAGAGTCTTGCAACTGCTCTAGTGCTTTACTGACGCAGTGATTACGGCTGTTGGAGTATTTTTAATGAGTTTTACGCTGTATTTCTCATATTTTCAAAAAGCTTCCAATCTCGTTCAAGTCAAAATTTGACAACCTTGGCTTAGAGTATAATTTGTCTTGATCGTGCGAGAACGAGCTTTTTGATGACATAGTAACGTGAATTCTGCTAATGAAACGAACCGGAAGCGTTCTTACTGCAATGGACATAGGCGCGCGTTGTCCGACCAGGTTGCTAACTAAAACCGCGGACTGAGCAATTTGAGGGCTCGCGGTGCCATACCTGTATAACCCATATTAACTGATGAACCTTGTGAAACATTAAAAAACTCAAATATTATGGTTCATGAGTCAATGTAGGTTAGGAAGCCCTGCAATTTGCTTCGGTCCTCCATTTTTCGCTCATTTTTCTATGGCATATTATTTTGGTGGGTCCCATTACGTATCTTCGTAGGAAACGGCAACCCTTTTAGCACCATTCATGATGCGTAAAAGGAACCTCATAATTCGTCACAGACTTTACAATGAAACGAGTCTTCAATTCCACTTATTATGGCAATGACGTGACGTTACAAGTGGCTATGAGTATTTCAAAAAGGAGCCCGCAGCATGGATTGAAATTGAACAATTTGATGCTAGATTTGCGATAATGTATCAAATTTTGAACCGCGGGTTTATGCCGATTCTACGATTTATATTAAATTCCGAAATATTGTCATATCGATTCGTCGTATAGCACCAAACAAAAATCAGTTCGAAGAAGTGCAAAGTCACTATGGTCGTTCCGAGCAGGGCTTCGAACCAAATCGATTGGAGAACCGAACCTCCAACCGTTTTGCACAAAATTCCGTGAACCACAAACCGAACCACGGTTGAACCATATTTTAACCGGTTCGACACTTTACCAAAAACCGGTTGAAGTTACAATGACCATCTACTCTAAACTATACTTCTTAAATAAATTGAGACATGACATCTACATTAAAAACAGATGCAGCAAAGAAAAAAATACAAAATGGATGATGTTCTGCTCCTGAGACAGAAAAAAAAGTCTCAGCAAGAAGAGCAGCTAAAAAGTAAACAAGTGAAAAACGTGAAACCCTTTTTGCTGGAAATAATATTTTCCCTTGAATTTTCTTTCTTAGTTAAACCAGTTCGAGCCAGTTTAAGAGTCGTTGAACCGGCTAGAACCAAACCCATTGTCCCCTCGAACCCGAACAGAGCCGAGAACCGATTTTATTCTCAAATTCCGAACCGTAAACCGAACCGAACCGAAATTGTTGCCGGATCAAAGCCCTGGTTCTGAATTGATGTAACAGATTATCGATTCATCGAGGATCAAAATCAAATGAAAATCAGTTATAAAGTCGTCGATTTTCATGGTAGTTCTAACGATCTATTGAATGAGTGCAAGTGAGACATGTTAAACACATGGTCAAACATAATTTGAGGTTCCATGAATGTGAAATACCTTATATATTGAAAACCTTAAATATTAAGTAAGTTTAAGTATACCCTGGTAAATATTAAGTAACCTTACATATTTTCTTTAGTAAAGGTCAATCCGTTTGATTGCAACTTTTAAGTTTTGACTTTGGTCACAAAATAATTCATTTTTTTCTACCCAGTCGTTGAAGTCTTTTGACGATTGTATATACTGCCACTGTATTTACATGTACGAAAGAGGGGCGGACTGCACATATTAAATATTGACAAAGACGTGCTTTTTCGGGTCCAAAAGTGAAAATTTAATGTGGTACTGTTCTTTACCCTTGGAAAAATCATTTAAAATAAGTGCCCAAAAAGTTTGCCCATAACAATGCATTTTCATAACAACGAATGTTTTAGAGTTTTTTTAGGAATATTATTTCGGTCTCAGACTTTTTGAATTGAGTTCTGGCTATTTTTCTTTTTTAAAATGGGTTGATATCAAGCTCTAACCTATAATATTATAAAGAAAGAGAGTAAAATATACCTTTGGTTTGCCCTGAAAAAAATTGATTTTTTACTGCACTTTTATAGACGCTGAAATAAATGTGTGAGACAGCCTAAAGAAAAGTTCAATTTTTCAGATATTTTTCGAATTCACTCCCCTCCCCCATTTTTCCCAGAGGGATTGAAAAAACAGTAATCACTAAAAAATATGCCCCTAAATACAAAATAGTCATGTGCTTGTCTGGCCGTTTTTTTATAATAATCGTTTTGAAAAAAAAAATCGTAAGGAAATTGCTTTTGAACACCCTGTACTTTGCACAACCGCACTTTTTTACGTGACTCGCGGAGCCTGGTTGTTCGGTATTTACGGAATTTCTTTGAACTTGCATAGAAGACAACTTATTGTCAACGCGCGTAAACGTGTGAATCAGATCTGATCGATAATCTCAATGTGTGCTCTCGGACCACCCCTCCCCCTCTCAGCGGACCCTCATCTTATTTGGTGTGTGATGAATGAAATATTCAACTGTACTGCCGTGTGGATACTATCGGTGGGATTCTTAGGTACTTCGATCGCGGCTATAAAGAGTCATCCAAGTCCATACATAGGGTGTCTCAGAAATAAATGAGTGTAGACATTTCATCCACGGATTTTGCACACAAAAAAAGAAGAGTTTTTACAAGTAAACAAATAAGTGGATAAAATTAGCACTCGTTCACACATTTTCCCCCTAAATAAAAGTGTTATTGTTTGTTGTACTTGCTCTTATTTTATATAAAACCACTGCATTCAAATAATTTTTAAAAGTCAACCAAAATCTTCAAACGAACCTAATTACACTGAAAAAAAAATCAGCTAAATTTAACTAATTTCAACTTAAAAGTATGGACACCACTTAAAACTGTTAGTTTGAATATTTGAATTAGTAAAATTAACTCCTTGCCGTGTTAATTAGCACGACACGGAGTTAATTTTACTAATTCAAATAGTCAAATTAACAGTTTTAAGTGGTGTCCATACTTTTAACTTGAAATTAGTTAAATTTAGCTGATTTTTTTTTCAGTGTAGACTTTTAAATGTTAACGCATTTAAAGATTATACACAGTCATGCATTAGGCTTACGCCGCTTACGGCTTGTAATCTTTTTTTTTTTTTTTTTTTTTTTTTTTTTTTTTTTACAAACCAACAGCTATTTTGCGGGCGCAAATTTCGTTCTAACACATGGCGGCTCTCATGGCTTTTCACCAGCAGTGTCAACCCTCGTTGCAAATTAAGGGGATTTTAGTGTAGGATGCGTGGACCAAAACATATACACTCACTTCTAACACACCCTGTATTGCGTCTGTTACAGCACGTCACGCCACAGCATGGCACAGCAATGCTCATCATGGCTCATCAAGGCTTCGGTGATCCGTAATCTTTGAGAATTACCGGTAGTCAATTATTACATGCAAGTAGTTAGACCAGTAGAATTTCCGATTGGGAGCCGATAGCTCCAGATCGACTCCGATGTGATGGGTGACCGAGCTTCGCGCTTATTTCTTTAGTTTTATTTCCGAGTGTTATGTGCCGTTCAGTTCACGCTTCTTCTTTTCCTCCGTGGCAGATACCACAAATGACTCGTTCGGTGCAAGAACGTCACTTTTTCCTTTTGAAATACATTGAAGAAGTGTCGTTTCTGTATCCATTGCCTCTAATAAAGTTACTATGAATCGAATGATACTGTGAGTAAAGTTTATTGAAACTTCAAATTGTGGCGTGTGTTGTACCTACACTGAGAGAAATCACTTCTTTAAAAACAAGGAAACACGTTTACTTGTGACAGTTTTCCTTGCGCGATTGCATGAAAGAGAATCACTGTCACAACAAAGAATCTTTTACGTAGGAATGGGCTCCTCAGTCAATATTTCACTGTGCAGTTTCTTTTACACAAACAAAATACAACTTGGATTAAAAAATAATTCTCTCAGAGTAACAAAGAGACAAATAGAGACTGTCAGATGACTTCTTTGTGTCGGTTTTTTTTTTCAACCCTTCCGAATGAATTGAGTATTTTAGGTGGCCTATCTGAGCCAATATCGAAGAAATCATCTGATATTCTTGCAATTCTTTACTGAACTGTGTAGGCAAGGATCAAGGCACAACGCGAGAATGCATCGAAAGAATTGACGAATCTATAGTTCAACGTCATTGAGTCATTGGCCGAGATAAGACTAGAACGTTTCTCGTTATCTCTCCACTTTCACAAGGGTGCGATCTTCATACAAATATCTCTTTCTAGTGCGTCGATAGAAGTTCATAACTCCCAAAATGTCTCAAAAAATATCTCTATGAGAGTGTGATAGAAGTATATTAGAGTCACAGAGAGTGTGAGAGGGGTGGTTTGGAACGTCCAACGACAAACTTTTTCACCGGATGACGTCATCAAAAAAACCGTCTGTTGAGGCACGATTTACTTTCGCCATTCAACATCTGAAAAGTCACCAGCCCTACGATTTGTAACATTGATTGCTGACAGTCGATTCAGAGTTGGTGTTGATAATACACCTGTTCGACGAAATCTGAAGGTTATCAAGTGAGAATGGAGAAAATAAGTGACTTTCCTTGACCTTTATTCTAATGAATTGAAGCGCTATCACAACTTCATTAGTTTTATGTCACATTGGAATCGCTGTTAATTACTCGAATGACTTCTTTTTTGCCAAAAATAATTCTCAGTTCGAACATTTTTTTTGGGTATCATTAATTTCTTCGCGTGTGTTTAAAAACTATCAGCAATTAAAGGTGAGCCATAAAAATTGCAAATTACTCAACCAGAGAAGTGAGGGGGTAGGTTACAATCTTTTTTTAGGTTATACTGTAGCGAGGTCAATCGATCAGTTCGAGGAGTTATATTTGTAAATGAAGTCCATTAGCTGGATGGACGACGAGAAAATACACATGTATAGTCATACGTGCTCATTTTGCAAATGCAAGTTGCATTGTAAAGTTAGGAGCTCTGAGTCCCCTTCCTGTTTGTGAGAAGTAGGTTTTCCATGTTTTCAGAGCAAATCTTTAGATATTTGGATTTTTTTTATTTATGAACAGATACCTATTCCTTCCAACGTTTATCGAATTTATTTTGTTTGAGGCTTCTTAATATTTTGAGGGTATAGCTTCATTGGCGTTTTTTAACCGTACCGTTTCGTTTGATTGTAGGAATAGCTTGAATTAACGTCGGTTTAAAATTCGCCTCGCGATTAAAGCAAGCATGTGTTTGAACATGGTCCTGTTGTTATTTCTTGTCTTCCTTGTCGATGAAACAAAGAGCTACCGAGATCAATTATGGGGCACTCTGAGCGGTCCGGGGATCTAACCGGCATACGTAAGAAGTTCACTCCAGGTCAAACGAAAGCACCTAATTTCCACAGCTCCGCTATCTTACTAAATCGATGATTAATGTTTATACCCATTGGTTCAATCGAAGCAATTTAGTTAATTACCTATACAGTGTACTGTATACAAAACTTGATTATTATAGTTGTGATTAGAGATTATCAAGTGTTTGAAGTGAACGAAAACTACATTTTAGACTTTGTTTGAATCAGTAGGTCATTTGAGATGGACATACCATACTAACTCGACCCAAATTATGTTTTTGCACGTGTATCTTAAGATATTACTTGCAGTATTCGAAACTCGTCTACAGGGTGGGTGGAAAGTCCCGAGACGGCTGCGGCGCCGTTTTTTTTGTTTTACTTTTGCAGATAAAAATTGAAACTTGGGGGATGTTTATAATTCAATCGGAACTACTTTTTTCTACTATTTACTACTTTCACCTACTTTACACTCGAGGAAAACATAAGAAAAAGGGAGAACAGACTTTGATTTTGTGACAGGCACAGTTACTGCCTCAACGCGTTCCGATTGCAACTGTAGCGACTCGCAAACCTCAACATTTAAGAGGCATCAAAAACAAGGACCTAAAGGACTGGAGAGGTCTAGAGAGGGTATTCTAATACCTCGAGGAAGGAGGTTCAGGAGACCTTCTACCATAAATTTTGATAAATCGAGGCTCCAATCGTGTTTTTTTAGAGAGTTTTTAATTTTGGGGATGTTTTGACTGTTCCTTTCCTTTCCTCCACTAAAACAGGAGTGGAGCTGCCTCAGATGCCTCACCAGACGAGCCGCGCCGCTATAGATAATAAGCGGATGAGTTGCTCTAACCTAGCTATCGATCCTCCCTGCGTTGCCTTTTACAGCTTGAAATCGATTTTCAAACCTATCTAATTAGCTGGCGTAGATTATGGTTACGATTTGAACCCAATTAGGTTTGAAAAGGAGTAGGTATTTGTTTGAGTCGTCCAAAAATCTAATTGGCACCTCAGACTATGCAGTTTATAAATAATCAGGGTACGATCATGACACTTTCATCACGGATTCAATGTCGAAAGTTTGAAACCAGTTTTTGGTGCACTTGTTCAGGGGGAAAAAAAACAAAAAAAAACAACATCAATGACACCGAAACACCTCATTCGATGTAGTTTTTTTTTTCTTTTAGGTGAACAACTACACAATCAGGTGATTGAGTTGTTTTTTTGTCCCCCCCCTCATTGTTATTTTTATTCATTTTCAGTGTTGATTTTTTTACCTTCTTTTTCTTAGTTGCCAGAGGATTCTGTACGTTTTTCTAACATTGTCTGTAATTCATTTCTAAGGATTTTGTTTTCCGTTTTAATTACATTTTTCTCCATTCATCGTAACCAACGTAGATATGAAATAATTTGACGATTTACGGCGATTTTCGACGAATTTTAAACCATTTTTTTTTTCAATTAATTCTTGTTTCTCACGCAATCGACCACACTGAAAAAAAAAGTTTAGGTACCACCGAAACAGCCTTTTAAAATAGCTTCGCTAAGCAAAAGTATTGCTCTGCCTCGGCCGGAGAAAGTTGCAGTTGTACCGAAGTACTAATTTGATAGAGTAACAGATTTTCTTGTTGCTTTTGCTCTACCGAAGTAGTGCTTCGGTACAGCCGCACCTTGCTCCGGGAGAACAAGAACTTTTGCTTTGCGAAGCTATTTTAAGGATGTTACGGTTGTATCTAAACTTTGTTTTTCCGGGCACCTAACATATACACTATACAGTCTACACTCTGTGTAGTGAAAAACGTATATATTTGTTTTTTGTAACGTAATTTTAAACCATATTAAATAAATGGAATCGCAGCAGAAGGAAGATGGGGGAGAGAACATATTTCGAAGGAGTCAACTCACTACAACTGGCCCTTTCCGGTCAATTTTTATCCTGTATCCACTCTCGACGTCTCTCAGCATAAAATAAGAAGATGTTCGTTGTTTTTGAAACGGTGGAGTTTGGTTGAAATATTATTAATGTGAGTCGACCTTGGCCTGATCACTGATCCGCTGGAATCTTGAATGGAGGCAAGGAATAATATCATTAAATGGACAAGCATATTCGGTGACATTCTCCGTTTCAACAGACGAAAGGTCTTTGGGTCGTCAACAATTGTATTACATTCTTCGGGAACTTAAACGTGGCTAATATCGTGCTTCAAAATGAGAGCTAAACATTTCGAAATCTCATTTTTGTGGTAGTGGTGACCCGTGATTGATCAATTATTATCGTTGCTCCACTATTTTTATCATTTATTCTTGTTTTTTTTTCAACGTCATTACGCACATTTATAAGTGCCTTCCATTCAAGTCCCTATCTGTAACTGCTAATTTAATGAAAAAAGAGACCGTCTGTTTGTAACCAAATGCAGTCCTGTAGCCCAATAAATCTATGTGTATGGATCGATCGATCGAAAGTAATAAGCACCGTGACTGACTCATGCCCCTCAGTTTTGGTGCTTAAAACGCATGAAATTTGAATATTTCCGCACTGATATCTCAGTGGTAAACATTCCTTACTTTTCAAACTAAATTCCTTTTTTGGAGACAAACCTCTTACTGAACAATAAATACGGGCAGCTTTTGGGGGTCAACGTTGAGGGGGGGGGGGCTTTAAATATCTTTGGGGGGGGGTCATTTATTAATTACAGATTTCAAACGTATGCATAAGTATAATCGCTTGTTTAAAATCAGTATTAGTCTCAGATGTATATGGTTGAAGGTTTCTTACTGAAAAATGGTCAAGCTTTTGCCTCGGGTTATTGGAAGGATGCTTGAGCCCCTTCCAAGCCCTAGATCTGCTTTTGAGAAGAATTTTGGGTTGAGGTGATTTATTTTCATGATTTTCATTAGTTTTCTGTTTTCATTATCATTTTTTTTTAAATAAAGCCTTCCTAAATGGTAGCTTTAATTTGTTTTCCCAAAACTCGATATTTATTCAATCACTAGGTATGAATAAGTATAAGCTTTTATGAGGTGAGCCAAGCCTATATTTTTGAAGGCGGTTTTTAATAATCCACCGCTTGAGAATGTTCATGGAACCAAAGATCGGCATCGATTGGTTAAAATGGAAAAAAGTCTCATTTTTTTTCATTACAGACTTTGCAATTTAAGCTACAACCGCTTCCATTGCGTCAACCATGTCAAATTTTTTGGTTTCTAACCTAATAATCCTGTACCAAGCGCAAACGGGAGTACATTAATCAGTGAATTCCGATTCTTATATATTTTGTAACAAATTTTTTGCTGCGATTTATAAGTGGATTTGAGTTGAGATGCGATGAAGAAAAAAAAATGAGTTCAACAAAATTTACTCAAAAAAATTACTCAAGTTTCTTTGAAAGTGAGGGCTTCCTACGCATGCAATATGCCGCAAACGATGGCTAGATGAGAGGCGGGCTCAGGAATTTGTGCCTATCTACCTATTGAACCACATCACACGCTAAAGAAGGATAGAAAGAGGTGACATCACGTCTATTTAGCCCCTATTTGTGACCTTTCCCAGCACTTGCTTTCAAGTTGGAGGAGAGAAAGACAAATTCCTGGATTCGCATTTGAGCTCGATACGTTAGCTCTCGAACGATTCATAACGCACTGTCATCAAATGATAAGTGGAATCAGCTTACACAAATATTGTTTCAAAGTTTAAATTAAATCAAATAGATCCACGAATGTGCATGCAGCTCTCGGTTGTGTCCACTCTGATCTATCAGACTTAGTCTCTATCAAAACTTAGAATGTCCGCCCCAAGTTCCGAAATGTCCTTTTTATTTTTTAATGAGTCATTTTCATGTCGTTTGTGGAACCGTCACTATCTTTTTTTTTCTCATCCCTGGAATAATGATTCTACAAAGCCCGACGCAACTTTATAAGTTGAGTGAGTGGAAGGAGTGGGGGTGGCACGTCATACCCTTCCCCCAATACCCAGTTAGTGGGTGGTCTGAAGGTCATCTTTTGGGCATTGTTGATTATTTGCACATCGAAGCAATTCCAGCATATTTTTTAAAAGGAAAACGTCTCCCGATTTCAACCCTCAGTCTTATTGAGGAATCATGTTTTCTGCAGAGAAAATCCATACTAATTGACAGAAAAATAGGGACGGAAAAGCGAATTATAAAGGGCAGTAGCGGACCGTGCAATAAAGCAACATCGTATTCTCTCCATTCAAACTTATGCCAAACAATCTATCTTCAGTGTGCTCGAATTAACCCCCCCCCCCCCAATCGTTCCTTTTCGTATGTTTAAGTAGGAACAAGGCATGGTTTTCCCAAATAGCACGGGGCACCATTGATGTAACGCAAAAAGAACAAATCGGCAGAAAAAGACCTCTTTGGTATTTATATCATCGGTGTATTTTGTCACATTTGAAAATTTGCCGCCATGAGGAGGTAACCATTTATCCTGAGGTTCGGCAACGACTTATATATATTGACATTTGTAGGCTAAGGAAGCAATAGTTATAAATTACTCGCATTTCAATCTCTTATTTCTATTTTCTTTAAAAAAAAATAACAAAGATGTGATTTTGACTGCATCAGATTTTGTCCATTTCTGAATTGAGAACCCACTAGAACTCACTGATCAAACCTTTTGACCATGAAATTGCTTGAATGTGTCGAGCATTCAAATTCCAAAACCAAAACCATTGGCCAAAGACTTGGAACGGAATGTAAACAAAAATTGATTCTGCTAAACACTCTAAAATGTGTATCCATAATGTATCCCGTACGATTGTTTACATTCAAAATATTTCCACAATCAATCAACGTCACTGACACAACTTACCGATCATGAAACTCTTATCGTTATCAATTGGTTGAAGTGTCCTATGGGATACGAATGTAAACACATATCGAACGATTGGGCGTGCACGTAGTACTCCTTAGGCCCTTGTGATCGTTATTCTTGCTGCAGGAGAAGAGGCCGAAAAAAAAAAAAAATCAAAATAAGAAAAAAAAAACGGTGTCACTCAACGATCAACAGAAAATCTCGCGCACACCGCACAGAACGGAGGGGACTCAGGTTCGAGACCCGGTTAACGACAGCACTGTTTGCAAACAACTGGCGGGCGAGGGGTTTCGAACACACCACGCGGCACACACACCGCACCGCGCCACAACGAGCAACCACTTCGATACTCGAATACGGCCGCCGCTTCGACCGCGATCGATACGCTCAGCGAGTTCTGCTGAATGAATGGGATCTGCGATTACAACTACACACAAACGGCCAATACTCACACCCGTCGCGTCTTGTGAATGTCTTGGGTTTCTGTGTGATTGTACCGTCTTGTTTGTGTGCGTGTGTGTGCTTCTCTAGTGGTATGTATAAGCGCGACTTAATGTGATGTAATAATATTCCAGCGTCGTCGAAGTCTGAGCAAGGCGCTCGAGTATAGTGTTTTGGATCAGCATCTGACCAGCATTTACAAAAACCCTGGCCTACTTATGACCGAGTCCATCCAGTATAGTTTGCCTATATTCGATTTTTCCGCGGCGATCATTCAAAATCATCCAACAACTGATTATTATTCCGGGGCAATCAGTCGACGCTGCATCAGCTGCTCAGTTGCTCTCTACACCAGTGGCATTGCGCATTTTGGCAACGTTGTACTGTGTCACTTTAAACCCACGTACAAGGTCGAATGCGAAGGTACTCACCAAACACCCAATAGTTTGATCTTTTTCATATGGGTTTAAATGGACAAACTGCAACTTTGAACTTGCATTTTTTTTCTGTCAGCGTTTTTTTCATTTTTTTTTTTTGGCAACGATGCAGTTCGTCCATTTAAATCAATGAAAAATATCAAACTATTGGGTGTTTGGTGAGTACCTTCAAATTCGACCTTTTAAATGGGTTTAAATGGACACAGCACAACATTGCCAAATTGCAAGCTACGCCATCGCTCGAAAGACTGGAAAAGGCCAAATTGGGGGCGAATTCGGCCGATTCTGTGGGTTCAAAAGTTCGATCTGGATTTTCGCGGATAAGGGCGACTTCAACGAGAAATTTGCTTCGAACATTTTTCACTGTTTTATGAGGAATAAGACCAAATTATTGTTTTTTTCGCCTCCAGCAACCATTTTGATTTGTTTGGAAAAACCCCATTTTTAAGCGCATTGGGTGCCTTTTTTGGCCCTTGTAGGCCCCATATCTTCAAAACTAGAGCTGATACGGCCATCGGAGGTCATATTCGGAATTAGCGCGCCAAATAGACCCAGAAACAGTTGGAATATTGGAGGCACCAGAAAACTTTTTTTTTTTTGACCAGTGTTATCTTTCAATTCCAACAATCGCAATGAGTAAAACACGGTTGGATAAATTCCAAAGATCATTGTTGAGCTCCGCATCTAATTTTACGTTACCGTTTAAATGTCTGCTCTAATTTTTATTTTTTAAATGCAATAATGAATAACCATTATGTTTCCATCATTTTTATTTTCAAGTCATTCATTTTGATTCCCATTGATTCCCTTGAAACAACAGAAAAAATGTTCCTGTGAAAGCAAATAAACTCATTTCTTTGAATTCATGCGATTTCAATAGATGACCCTGGCAAGCGTTGTTGGACCTCTCTTAACAACAGTACTAGCGGTGCAGTCAGTATCAGCTCTGACAAAACTGGTGTATCGTATCTTTATTAGCAGCCTATCCAATGAAGTTAGCAGGTATACATGATATATCTTGAAGCTCAAACTATTTTAATCGCAAACGGGAGAGTTCTTGGCTAAATTGAACATAGTTTAGTTAACTATTCATACATAGCAGTGATCATGTTGCATACTCAATAAATTGAAGGAGCACATTGAGACAATTAATCGAGAAGATTTTTACTAGGCTGCTCAATAGGGTCTATAGCATCTTGTAAACAAATCTAACATTTTACAAATTTTTATCGTTTTCCTTTCGAGAATCTTGAGCTATGGTCACTTCAAACAATTTTCGTGAATGTGATTTATATTAAATTTCCTGCAGTCGGCTAATGAGACAAAATTAATAAACTACCATAAATAATAGCTTTATTTAATCCCAACCTCTGTTCCACCCAATCATTGCAGTAATTCCGGCTTATTGTGGAAAGTATGTACCTACATTCGCTCGTGCAGAAAAGCGCGAAGGAGTATTCTTCTTTTTTTTTACCCATTTACCCATAACTCTCATTTGAACCTGTGCAAAAGTATCCACACAGAAAAAACGGAAAAAACACTTTAGTAGCGCTGACAAAAACCTAGTTTGGTAGAAAAATGACCCAGCAAAAGACTTTAGTTGGGGTTTAAACCCAAAATTTTTTATTCACCCAGAAAAATCTCTTTAGTTAAGCGTAAAGAACCTTTGGTTGGCTAAACTAAATTTTGCTGGGTCATTTTTCTATAAAAGGGTTTTGTCAGTGCTACCAAAGTGTTTTTTTCTGTTTTTTTTTTTTTTTCTGTGCATTTCTTGAGAGTGCAATGGACTCCCTAATGATCGATCTTTTCTATAGGTCCATATGGAAGAGACATCAATGTTCATTTTTCACTTGCTACGCTGAGATCTTTAATTCTGATTTTTTCGTCATAAGGTCACACAGAAAAAAACAAAAAAAAACACTTGGTAGCGCTGACAAAACCTTTGGTTTGAAAAATGACCCAGCAAAAGATTTTAGTTGAGCCAACTACAGGTTCTTTACGCTTAACTGAAGAGATTTAGCTGGGTGTTTAAAAAAATTTGGTTGGCCCAACAAAAGTCTTTTGCTGGGTCATTTTTCTCCCAAAAGGTTTTGTCAGCGCTCCCGAGTTTTTTTTCCCGTTTTTTCTGTGCAAAGGGTTTTGAAAGTCAATGACCCGATTATAACCTTATTTTGACCCGCAAATTTGGCAACGGTGGCTAATATTACGGATGCAGTGTCGTAGCCTGCGTTTCGGTCAGCCGTGTTGCATCGCGTTGCATTCAGCAAATTGTCGCACTCGCTTAATGACCTGCAACGCCACGATGCCGAATGACGTGACGCGAGACCCCTGCTTCTGTCTGAAAGATGTTCCGATGAAAGACACTTTAATGCCTCCCCTCCACCCTCACTCAAGACGCCTGACCTGTTGCAGAGATAATAAAAGGTCATATCTGAAGGAAAAGAATGACGGGCTATTTTTTTTTTTTTTCTTCTTCTTTTTCTTTCTTTTCTTTTGAGTGTGCTTAATGTGACTTTTAAAAACGTACTCTATACGACTTCCTACCCCCTTGGGTAAGATATTTTATACTACTGCTTTTAGGGCAGAGTTGTTTTATCACTCAAGTATCATTGAGAGTGGAAAGATTCTTATTGGTGAAATACTCCTCTCAATTCAGCTTAACACGATACTTTTTAAGCCAATAGCAGATTTTGCGGGATGTTTTTTGGGAAACATTTGGGGTAGAGGGACTCAACGTAGAGTGCAGAAACAGGGCCGAGCTTCATTGAAAGTGGTGGGAGCTTGCCTCATGCGGCATTTTTTTTTCTTATTTTGTTGACTGCAATTTCTCCCTTTTTTCCCCCTAATATAAAATTTAAATCAATTTTCTACAGGTTTTGTTTTGGAAGACTTGCTGCCGTTCTATTAATGGGGCTCCTGCAAACTTTTGCTATAGGAGATTGAAGATTTGAGTCTTGCATAAAAACCTGTAAAAATGACGATGAATACACTAAATAATCACGAAATTCACTCTCAGAATCGGGTGTAGTGGCGGCTCAACGCAGGTAACATGGGAGATTCCTGACCTAGCTACATAAATTGAGACATATCTCTGTGTTTCCGTAGAGAACGTGAGATTATAGACAGGAATTTGCCTTGATACCTGCGTTGACCCGCCATTACAAACTTGCCGTTATAGCAATTATGTGAGTTTATTACTAAATTTTAGACTTTCTCAATGTGATTTTCGTGATTTTTGCTGGTTTTTACATCAGATTAGACTATTCATTTACTCACAGAAAAAGTTTGCATGAGCCCCATTGCAGTAATGTACTCCGGAAAAAAAAACGAGGCAGCAAAAGGTCTTTAGTTGGACATTCTAATAAAAAGCTTTCGTAAGATGTACAAAACGTTGGTTGTTATCATTGATCAAATAAAAGTCTTTTGCTATGGGTTGTTTTTATTTTTTTCACGAAGTATCGTAAGCACTGCGCGAAAGCGGTTTTGCGTGCATTTTTTTGTTTTTGTTTTTTCGTTTTACTTATTAATTTGTATACAGCTCTGTGAGTTCACTCACATTTTCATTTATTTATTTCATCAAGGTAGTAGAAAACTATAGAATGTTGATTTTCTACGCCTTCCTCAACCTCAATTTTTTTCTCAAATTCTTAACTCTCATCATGTTTTTGCGCGAAGTCGAAAAATGGGGAACTAGGGTTATTTTTAAGTCGGCTTATTGTAAATTTTCCAAAATTTGGATCTTTATTGGCTTCGATTTTTAGAAAAAAGGGGGGTGTGGGTGGGTAGGGCAGGACTTTAATAAGCTCCCGCATTTCTCATCACTCTACGCGTATGAATGACCAGATATTTCGGGATTGGGTTCTGGAAGGGTAATGATCTAAAGTTCTCCTCAAAAAGATACTAATTTTGAGAGATTTGCTTCGTTAGCGTGATATATTGACTATTTGTGGAAAAAAGTAAAAGAATATTGAATTTTTAGGCTATGGTGAAAGATTTTTACCCTCTCCTCTTCCTCTCTAAATTACAGATGCCATTGACCCCAATCATGCCCCTCAATCCCCTTGAATTTCGTTTGGGACTTCTCCAAGTTTGAGGAACTATTTGAGGAACGACTATACTAAAACAGTTCTTCATCTTGAAGGCTTTACGACTTTTTATGGAAACTTACAAAAAAAACCCCAATTTGAATTTACTTAACTATAGCTACTTTACGAAAGCAGGTTCTTTTCTAACTACACTTGTCTTCAGTTTTGTGAAATTTTCGACGATATCATCTCCTAAAAATGACCTTCAAGTATCCCATCCTATTATAAAAAAATCAAAATCTGATTAATCTGTTGACATGCACGATAGCGTTCGGCAGTGCAATGACATGCATGGCATGCATGGCCGCGTGGGTAAGATACCGAATGCATATCCCATTGCATAACTTGACCGGCACGGCACACGGCCGCCGCGGTGATCTTAATCGGGTATATAGCAAGCTTACTTGCGTTATGCAAATGACGATGTATTTTCGTCGGGAGAAGGGAGGGGAAGAAATTTATTGATGATGATGGGGAGGGGGTGGAAGTGAACGTTTATTGTCACCTTCCAGGTATAATGACAAATATCCGTTTTTAATCCACCGATAAATTTGCGACGATGAGTGTCCGATGTCCAATGCGATATGGAGATGACGGTTGGCGCAGCGGAGCTCAATCGGCTGCTGATGGCATACTGGCACAGTGGCACAGTGGCATATCAGCAAACAGCTGATTACTGATTGGCTAAGAGCGACGCTGTTCGCTGATCGCGGTCACGTTGCTAAAATGCTTCCACTCGCTAATCGGTAAAACGGTGAGCAGCGGACGGATGGTGAGACGAGATGAGCGGAGAAATGATGAGGATTTGTGTTTGTACTTGATGAATGCTGGAATTCGACTTGCGTAATACGGGTCGGCGCTTAACACTGTACGGAAAGTAAAAAAAAAAAAAAAAAAAAAAAAAAAAAAAAAAAAAAAAAAAAAAAAAAAAAAAAAAAAAATTTGATCTTTTGACCTTAGGAAAGTTTACTGGGTTCATGACTGTTTTCTTTAAAATTTCAACATTTTATTTTTAATTAAAAAGTGTCTAAATCAAATTGATTTCGATAAAAAAAAAAAAAATAAAAAATAATAAATAAAAGAGGTGGGGCCCGATTAAAGAGGAATTCGACCTATTTCTATCAGTGAGCAACAATCAACCTCAAGTGAAGCTTGAGCCACACTTGAGTTTGACTTGAGGGTCATTGATGGCATTTGGTGAGCAAAGAGTGATAGGTTTATGCTAAATCAAGTCAAGTCCATGCATAGGTGGAACTAGGAATTCTAAGAGGGGCTGAGCAAGCCAAAACTGATGACCTTTTTTTTGTCGCTTCTCATGAATTTGATCCTGGATAACTTTGAGCATCGAGCTCCTTACCCTTTTGCTCTACATTAATTCAGACAAATTTTGTGGGAAAACACATTCTGTATGCGATGACCTTTTTGGATTTTACTCCTTGAATTCTCCATGAGAGTCGAAATTGTGGGTTGTGCCAAATCACATGGCCAAAAGGCTAAACGTTTTTTGTTCCCAAAGTTTTCTGGATGAGGCTTGGTGGCCCTCTGGGGGGCCTAAGCTCCCCCTTCCTTATTTCCGCCTATGTTGACCGACTTTTCGCCAACTTGGTCGGGCCCCCGCTATTAAATACGGCTGTTAAGGGTCGACACATTGTCTGCGGTTTTACATCCTCACCTTTACAACTGCAGCGCACTTCTTTATGATCTTTAGAATCGCTCTAAAAGCCATTCCCGCCAAACAATAAAAAGAAACCCAATCCTCGATTCAATGCCTAATCGGGAAAATGCCGTGCCGTATACACCTCGTGAACTCTGGGTGCAGTATTGAATGGTCCGACAAGATGATGATATCCATAAAACTCAGCCGGATTTGGACGTGATACTTGATGTTGTCAAGTTTATGAAGGGGAAAAAAAAACATTTATGGTCATGATTTTGATCACCAAATTATGACCACGAGCCCTTTGTCAGAATCGCAGACTTCGGTTGTCACGATTTTAACTTTTGAGCCTGCATATAATAGAACTGTAATTTCTCGCGTGTGCAATACGTCAAACACCAAATCCATCCCCAAATTCATCTTAGATATTACTAACCGTTAGGTAATACGTGAACGAATATTTTGAGATTGAAGACTCTTGGGTAAGTGCAATTTATTTTCAATGCATGCAATATCATTGGACTCTGCGATGTAGCGTACGTCATAAACAATGCAATGAGTTTTACATACCTGGAGAACTCTTGTTAAAGATTAGTGTTTTTTTGGTAAGCAAATGATAAAAGTATACTTGGTGAGCTGAAAATAAAAATGCATTTGGTTTTTACTGATGCGTTTCATAATTCTAGAGCTACATTTTCGGAAAAAATATGCATTGTTTTAGGTCGGATTTCTGTGTTGAGACGTCACAAAACACACGATGTTTGCAACTTTACTCCAGCATATCGCTTAAAACTGAGACTTTCAGGATAAAACCAAAGGCTTTTTTTTCTCCTGCATGGCTCATCATAAACTTTCATCTATTTTATATGAAAAAAGAAGAAAAAAACACAACTCACAAAATTTCAGTCCGTTTGCAACTTTCCCATTTGAGATTGTATATATTTTTTTCTAGATGAAAACATTTATAGTATTAATCAACGATTGATTAGTATTTTAATTTTTGTACAGTACTCTTATATAGTTTTGTTTCGTGAACTCTTGTTTCCACAACTCTACGAAACATGGCAATTGATGAAAATTTTCATAGATATCCGTGTGTAATATTTCATGGAGGTCCATATTTTCATGCTATTTCGCACACAGAAGTTCTAGGGACAACATTTCAAGGGATGCAATAAGTAATGACAATACACACACAATCACTCATCATGTCCGAACTAATCCGTTACTGCGTGAAAAGACACTCATCAGTGCAGTGAAAGATTAAGTAAAGCTGTGCATCGTCCTTGCCACCAGCTAACAGAGCTTCGGTGCCTCCAATGCGCTGTGTTCTAAAACTGTCAAAAATATTGTCAAAAAATCAGAAAGTAAATTTCTCATCAAATTATCAATTATCAACTGTCAAGACCAATTTCAATCGCAATAAACACTTTAATCAAGTAATTTAACCCTTTAAAGACCAGGTAAGTTCAAGAACACCACTCCTCCGTTTCTACAGTGAGGGTAGTTAACTGTTCGTACTTGATGGAGTTGGAATTGCCTATACGACTAATTGAAGGCACCCGACGAGACCTTATCCATTGCAGTGTTTATATCTATGTTTGCGTTTATCCGAAATGAAGACCGAATCAATGTGAAATAGACTAGAGGGTAAAACGAGTATACTCAGGCTTGGCTCATGAGGGGTTAAACCTAGAATGTCACTGAAAAGAATTAAAATCAAGCTTCTACAAAGTTGAAAACGATAATGTTTTGATTACTTTTTTCAGCTCTCTTTTAAGCTTTTGTTAAATCGAAAGGGACTCTAATATGGTGGAGTGCTGTGGTATTTTGTGGCAGACGAAAAACATATAAGAACTTTGGCAATTTCGCAGGAGACGGGGGGACGACTATAGGAACGAATAAAAATATAGAGTACACTCCTTTGTTTTTAAACTGCGTTACGTTTGCTTGGAGGCGCAGCCGTCGACGGGAGCACAGAGTAAAGAGTAGTACAGTAGTCACACGTTTCATAACGTGTCTTATGCTAGGGCTCGGGTCCGATTACGTCTTTCTGGAGTAAGTTGGGTTCACCCGCGATGTAAATGTAACGTAACGGAATGTGCCGAGAGTATTTTTATTTTAAGACCCAGATTGAGCTTGGGCATCGGGCACAGAGCAGTGGGTACTGGTCAGCGTGTGGAATTGACTTTGGTCCGCTTTTGGCCCTCTGGGCCCTCGGGGGTCTCTAGCACCCTGCTTTGACCCGAGACTCGACTGGCTGGTCAACGTTAGATGTTTCCTTATAGGGACAACGGCAGCAGCCGACAGTAATATCCCGGACTGCTGCGATGCCGACCGGAGTCCGGACTCTGAACGATGGACCCCCTTGCCCATTTCAACATTTCATTCACCACAAAATATATGTCCACCCACGATCACTCTTACGGCGGTCGACGAGACGGGCAGAAGCAGATCAAACCGTTGTTGCCAATTTGAATTTCCTCTTCTCTTTTATCATCTTTCAAATTCTTGGGTTTTTACATGGGCCTCAGAGCTGAGCTTCACGTTAAAAAGGATTAACCTTTAATGTTGCATTCCGAGACTTTTGACTTTTCCTTTTAAAATGTAAGTTCTCACAAAGTTTTGAAATACCTGTCAAATATCATTAATTTCGCAAAACGTTGCTGGAGCCACCCTTCCTTTTCAGAATCTTTGACTACACATTTTTGTCATATTGTTGACAGTAAATCCTTTTTAAAACTGGATCTGTAATTACTTTCTAATAAATACAATCTATCCGAAGTAATCCATTGATCTCACACAATCGTCAGAAAAACCAACGAACGGCTGAGATGAAAGAATGATTAAAATACTTTGTTTTTGTGCCGTTTGTTTAAACGTCCATATTTCAATTATTAATCGAATGATCGTGATGGAAATTTTAACTTGGTTATTTTCTGGACATTTTCAATTGATGAAAGCATCACAAATAACATTGTCTTGTTAACCATGAGCCTCTTATTTTAGCTGTAAAGATACGGCTTTTCCACCAAACTATCTCTGGGTTAAGCGTTCAGTATCAAAAACCGCACAAAGTGCGCTTAATTCTTTCAATTCTCATTTGTGGCATTCTTATGATTTATTTCTTATTTCTTATGATTTTCATTCTTTTTTCTTAACCCGCGCTAATATTCTCGAGGAGCCAAAAAAGATCGCAGAGGTTAAATGCATGCGATTTCATCAATCAAAAATTTACAGCTGGCAAATATATGATATGGTTGTGAAGGCATTCTTTTTGTAAAATTCTGCGCAGAAAAAAAATTAAATAAATAAATGAATAAAGAAAAATAAATAAAAAAGAGATAGCAACAGGTCATTAGTCAAACACACCGAAGCTTTAGTAATGTGCAAAAACGGTCTGGTATGTTCAGCTAAATATCTTTTGCTGGTTACGTCATTTTATGCCAAAGATTTGGTATTCACTGCAAAAGCATTTTTACTGTGATTGATCAAACATTTTGCGGAGCGGCAACGCCGGCAGAACCACTTTTGGTAACTATGGAAACGATTATCTGACTTTTCATTGAGTTATCAAGACCAATTTCGATATACAACAATCACTCACGATGGCCAGCACACAGATTTTTTTTTCCATTTTGTGTAACTTCCTGTGCTTAAAAAGTGTTGATGATTGCCTTATTAGTTTTACAGAAATACACTCAAATATATTACCGGTATCAATATTTTTTTACCGGTTCGCTACACTTTTGACATCCGACGGGACGCATGTGCGGATACAGCAGTTTATCTTTCTCTCTCTCTCTCTCTCTCTCTTCCAATTTGAACGTGTGCGTTAGAAAAGGACGAAGATATGGGGTTAAGTCACGTGATGGCCTTTTGTGGTATCCTTTTCTAACAGATGTGTTCAAATGGCCGGAGAGAGGGAAAGATAAATTCCTATATCAGTGAATGAAGCTATACGTGACACTCACACTCGGTTCATTCATGTATCTTGCTTTGTCACAAATCCTTTCGTAAAAATATTCAAAAATTATTGTGTAATTAAAATTACCACTTTTGGACAGTCCAGCGAATGGAGCAACTATGGAAGTAAGGTGTTGCTCGCCATGATTGAATAATCAACTTTGGCATCGTCTGAATATTAAAAGTAAAAATAAACGCGGAAATTGTATTATTGTATTTCATCTGCGTTGGCGATACTTACATCCTCCGCAGAGGCGGAACGCGTGCTTCGGTAACATCTCATTTCGTCTGTTTAAACCTTTGCAAAAAGGTCGAACTATCAGCAGGCAAAGTGCACTCTATCCTCTATCTAATCGATATTCAGCAAAAGATTAAACAAACGAAATGCAGCATTGTGAGATTGGACGTAAGGCCAATTTATCCTTGTCTCTTTATTAGACTCAATTCTACCCCATATAAATTCTTTCGTTTTCACAAAGAATAGCACAAATAACAGCAAACTATATACACTAAGCTAATCTGCTTTGACTAATCTGAGGTACAATATCAAAAATGTTCTTACTCTCGCAATCAGTTTAAAAATAATCTATTACATGGCTTCTGTATGTTAGGCCACCTTTAAGTAATTACTTTTGAAAATTATTAGTGTCAGCTGTAATGCCAACTGCACTCGTAAAGCATTAACAGATACAAGGGGGGGCTAAAGGGCAACCGTCCCTCCCCTTTTGACCCAAAAAGGAGAAAAAGAGGGGGTTAAAGGGGGAAAGATTCAGAGAAAAAGGAAAAAGGGGGCACTTGGAGGCTAAAATCCCAAGTTCGCCCCCCCCCGTTCGCGAGGGCTGGATCCACCAATGTCATAATGTCCTATGCCGAAACCTTGTCAAATTTTGAGAACATGTTACCTGCTGTTGTAAGTGATGTGCATATATAGTTTTACAAATTATTTTTTAGGCAGCAGTGTGTTGATAGTTTATTTTACGATGTATTAACAAAGTACCTATCCCAAAAAAGAGAAAACAGAGGATTTTTTCTACCAACAAAAATTGTTAATCGTCCAATTGGGTGTTTTTTGTTTGTTTTTGTTATTTTTGTTTGTTTGTTTTTGATTTTTTTCTGACACGCAGTGTTTAAGCTGTTAAATTTCTGAAACTCACAAAGTTTCTTTAATAAATTGTTGACACGAAAGAGTAAAACTTTAATTGCAAGCGACTTTTTAATTTAGTCGAAAAAAAATCGTCGTTTGACATGATGAAGAGAAAACTCTAATTGAATTTACTAATTGTGGATCTTTAAACGTAGAATTAGAGGCCGAGGATTCACTACGAAATAGTAGAATTCTTCAAAATGAGTCTTAAAATTAGGATGATTCTAGAATGTTTTCATTTTATTCTTTTCTTGGTCACACTTTTTGTTTTCTTGATGAAAACAAATCTTACTAATTAGAAGGGCAGTCATCATCATAGCAATCCATTAGGATTGCACAGTTACCAAATTGCTTTTGTAAAACCATCAGCTTGCTTCTCCTAAAATTGTGTGGAAGCTCTCGTTTTCGTTGCGTTGTTCTGATCGCAGTAACAGTTACGCTGCCACCAAGCATATAGATATTGAGCGCCTTCATTTACGGTGAACGCAACACCAGCCACACAACAGTGAAGTTTCGTCGCCCAACCATACTATAATTTTTTTCTCCCTTTTCTTTGAGCTAGGATAGTAACTTTGGATAATTTTTAACGAAGGTGAGAGAACAAAAATTAAAACGAAACATTAAGTCAAATTGGCTTTTGATGTGACAGAAATGTTGAGTATACTCTCGATCAGAGACGTTCACAGGTATTTGTAATTCTTCCTCTATGCCTATTTGAACGAATGTATCAGAAAAGGACAGCGATAGAAGCTCATAGTTATCGTGCTAATATCTCCTCATTTTTTTTCTAAAAAGGCAAAGAGCGATAGGAAGAGAGAAAGATCAAGAGGGGGGAGGGGAAAAAGAGAGAGAAATGTAGGTTCCTAGATACGCTGCTACTCTCTATATGTAACAATACCGTATTTGACTCTACATTTTCGACTATTTCGTTTCTGTTGAAATAGTCCAGACGTATAGGATAGCCAGAAGTTTAGCGAAGAATCCGTGATTGATTATTTCAAATCATGGAGTTTTATTCGATTTAATCGCATGAGCCCGCCACCCTCGACCTTTTGTGGAGCCTTAATTGAGTTACGCCACTTCGAGTACGATAGACATCATATCGTCAAAAGAGGCATTGACGACTTCCTACTTGCCAGAGGCTAATCCAGAGATTTCTTTATCTCCTCCCATTTGAACGCATGTGTTGAGGAAAGACAGAAACAGGAGCCAAAGTCACGCGATAACCCCTTCCCCTCCCTCTGTCTTAATGTAACTCAAATGTTTGGAGAGAGAGGGGGGGAGAGAGAAAGAGAGAAAGAGAGTGAGCGAGAGAGAGAAGCTGAGAGAGAGAGAGAGAGAGAGGAGAGAGAGAGAGAGAGAGAGAGAGAGAGAGAGAGAGAGAGAGAGGAGAGAAGGCGAGGGAGAAATAGAGATAGAGAGTGAGTGAGTGAGAGAGAGAGAAATAGAGAGAGAGAATGAGAGAGAGAGGGGGGGAGAGAGAATAAAGAATAAAGAAAAAAAATCTGATTCCGCTCCTGCAACTTGCATCGACTCATCATAGTTAAAGTCTCTCGATACGTCACCGTGCGACGTACGTCCCCGAATGGGTACGTTGCTCGCGTCACCTGTGGCGTCACAAGTCACCGAAAGGCGGTCAATCGGTGCAAGGTGCGTGACCGCTTGGCCGCGCGCTGGTGTAATATGGACAGGATGGAAAGGATGGGCGATGGACTTGTCATCCGTCCATCGCTACTTTGTAGTGATGTCTTGGATTATGGACCCTATGAGCCAGCAACCACGGCGACGCACTCCACTCGATTCAACCTAGCTGGACAAAACTCCGTGAATATAATCATCGGGGGGATAAAACCGTTCCAGCATGGGTGAATCCAGCAATTTATAAATTCATTCCATTTGAAAGCATGAGAAAAAATCGATTCTGGAGGGGGGCCATGGCCAATTTACGAATAGATTTTTTTCTTATGCAGTCACATTGTGAACCATTTCACATGGGAATAATAGATAGTTTCCTATTGCTTTATCCGCCTTTGGTTCCGAAAGAGTTGAACAGTCCCCTGAATTTATTCCAACGATCACAATTAGAAAACTATATCCATGCAATAAAATCGAAATAACAAATTTTATTAGATATTTTGAAGCGTTTGAATTACTTTCTCGTTATTGTTTGTCATTACTATGATGGACAATTCACTTTTTGTGTCGATTTGCCCGAATTCTGATTAGAAAATGCCGGGCAAGGACTTACTTTGCCAAAGTCAGCCATTATTTGCTGCTCGTGGTGCATGCATGCAGGGTTAATTTGTCCATCCAACCGCCATTTTAGGCTTTTCTTAAAACGCCGTTTTGTGGCTTTATGAGTGGATTTAAAGACTGTTTGATGCTCTCAATGTGATTCTCTCGAGATTTTGCATTATTATCAACCCTTCATAACGCTGTAGCAAAAGTATACAACAGACCCACCCGATGCTACTGGTCCTAATGAATAGCGTATGTGAGTGGGTTGTAAGGATTGATATGAGTGGGTTTAGATATAGATTTTAAACGTCGTGATCTAAAAGTCTGACCACAATTCCTTCTGTGCGACGTGGGGTTGCCCAATGCCCAGTATAGCACCAGTGGCATAATAGAGGCTTCTGAAGATCCATCCAGGCATCCACCCCTCTCCAATCAGCTCCTCCCGGTCATTAGGTTGGGTGGTCGGGGGTCCCCACTCGGAGAAAGTGAACCCCGACACGGGGAGTCGGCCGTGTTCCGCGCGCACTGAGGCCGCATCAAGTGGCATCGTTACGAATTGCACAGATTATGAATGACGCGCAAATTACGCGAGTTTATCTCTCTTATTTTTTTTGCGGATACTCCCCCCCCTCCCCGGCACTCTTCTCCAAACATCTTTATTTTCTGATCCTATAGCGTGCGTGTGCGTGAATTCGAGAGTCTTGTTCGTAAGCGGCGTGTATACTGTACAGTTTACTGAGCGTGAACAACTTTGGAAATAGGTCACCCGTAGAAGTTTAACGCCGTTTTTGAAAAGGAATAACCAAGGACAGGGAGGGGAGTCATATATCCTCTCTAGAAGTTTCATAAACTATGATTCCGAACGTATCTTAGAAAGGATTGTCGGACAAAATTGATCCAAAAATTATCACTCATTGCCCCCTGCCGGTTCGAATGCTGCGCCCCTCCTTTTCAAGGAAAAAATTGGCTGCTTCGGTGGAGCCCCCCCCCCCCTTTTCACCAGTACAAGTAAGAGCCTTTGTCGGAAAAATTTGTTTCTTTAAAAATTATTGTAAATTAATGTAGAAAAATTATGTTTATTTATTCACAATGATAAAACTAAAAAAATATATCACTATCATGAGTTTGTAAAAGCTCCGAACTTTGTGAACGTGAATTTTGGCTGCAGTTTTTACTTAGAGCTTTTACATTGCTTTAACCCTACTTTTCTTAGCGTCTATTTTTCTCAATCTGTTCTCTTTTCTTTCCTTTTATCCTTTCCCTTTCATTTTTTTCTTTTTCCTTTCCTTTTTTTCTTTCTCATCCCCCCCCTTTTCCGTCCCTTTTCTCCTTTTCGCTCTTCCTCTTTCGCTTCTCAAAATGCTTGCGCTCCCCGATGCGTTGCGCCCCCCGCCCGGCCGGGTCTGTGGGGCCCACTGGCGTACGCAGGAATTAGTCTCTCTCGCTCTTTTCCCGTTTGAGAGTATGTACTAGAAAAGAAAAGAGATGGGGCTGAAAACACTATCGAGCCCCTGTTTCTGTCCTTTTCTTACACACGTGTTCAAATGGGGAAAGAGAGAGAAACACCAATTCCTGTGTACGCTACTGGTGGGGCCTATAGCTACGCCACTGCTCATAGTGAACTGTGAAAGATCAAAAAGTTCAGTTTTACACAATGTATTTAACAAAAATAAAATAAAGGAATAAATGTTACTCTCCTTGCCACTGATGAGGTTGAAAAATGCAGTCTTAAAATGTATCATAAAATCTATTAGTTTTATTATACATTCCAGGCACCCTGGTATCCTACTATAGGTGCTATTTCCGTCAAGTATTGTAAAGGATAATATAAATAATTTCCTTTTTTAACCGATACAGTCGTTTTGCATTTGCGCATTGGGTCAAAACGAAAATAATTTCTAGGCCATCAAAGGCGTTTCTTAGATATCTCATAATTACTTTTATTTGTATTTCCCCTTTGAGTAATGTAAGTTGGAAAAGAATAAAATGGAGGTAGTTTTATCTCCTAATCTATTCTTGTCTCACATATATGTTATTAGAGAATGGATAGAAGTTGACTATTTCTCGGTGCACCTCTGTTCGAGAAATTTGATAATTTAGGAATAATTTTAAATTAAGTCCATTAATAATTTCAAAAATAATTTTGGCTTCGAGCTTCATATTTTAGATCCAACTTTCCCCAGGGTTGTTTGAGAAGTTAAAAAATTGTAAATTTTTTTGGCAGCTTTTGAAAACTTTTTCCAAGATTTAGAAAAGATACTTTCATTGTTAGTTTTTTAAAATCTTACATTTATTTACTTAAAATTATCATGAAATTTAAATACCTGAGAAAGGTACGTAAACGCAGCTTCAATTTCGTAAGAGTAAACGATTAAAAGGCTCTGAGAGCATGACGTATAAAAGTGATAACCTGGCGTTTTTTGCAATGAAATGGGACTTTTGTCACTTTCCTAGACCAAGTGACCTTCAAAAGCGTTAAGAAATTTGTTTATTCTTCAAGCAACATCACCTTTTCTTTGATATTTTTGATTTGTTTAGTTTTGTTGTTTGTTTGTTTGTTTGTTTGTTTGATTTTTTTTCCCCGAGGGATTTTTAGATTGTAGCTCCCGACAGAATATCTTCAAAAATTAAAAAAAAATATATCTTTAGAATATAATATCTTTAGGAACGAATATTTAAAAAAAAAAAAAAAAAAAAAAAACAAAAAAAAAAAAAAACAAACCAAAAAAAACAACGACAACATAAGATGGGCATGGGCATCACTCCCGGATCAAATCAACAGAAAAATTAAGTACTCCAGGTCCTTCTTACAAGTGGTTCTGTGTATCAAACCTTCTCGTGTACGATAAGTTGCGTAGCTTCAGATTGAAGGCGATTTAAACAACGAAAGTTTATATCAGAATCTACTAGCTTGTAATGTGTGTTGCGTTCTCAACATTTTGAAGGAGAAAGTTACATTCATTAAAAACCAAATCCATTGGTTTGTTACGCCGTCGACGTGTCATATGATGCAAAGTTCTTCATTGCTATTCGATGTGTTTCCACCTATCTCGGGGCATTTCAATGTTTTCTTCGCTAAAAGTCTTACATGTAGTTGCTCGACTCCAATCAAAGGTAAATTCTTACACACTATCAAAATGAGGGTCCGTTTTGAATCAGAGAGCGCAGGGTTGGGCTCGTCAAATCCACAATTTGATTTTGTAAACATAAAGTAAACATGGATTCTTGTAGACATGAAGTAAACATGAATTCTATCCCCACTCCCTCCACCCTACGCTATCCAAGAGGGGTGGTTTGGGAGCCCTCTACCAGAATTTTGTTGAAAATGTTCCTTAATTCAAAATTCGCAGCATTAGCGATCTCCACCAAAAAGGCAGATGACAATAACGTTGATTGAGGGGCCTAGCCGGCTCCCCTCCCCCAAAAAATGTTGAAATAAATCACTTACTTATGCGCATTTTTGAGCAGTTTTTGAGCAAAATAGAAGAAAATATATATATCTGCTTCTACTGAGAGAAATCTGGGTTTGTTAAGGCTTCCAACCCTGAGGAACCAGTCTGAAAAAAGTCTACTTAGGCTATACTATAACTCCCCCCCCAATAGTAGTTTGAGTTGGGCACTTTTAGTAGGGGGCCGGGCCTCATTGAAAACATTGAATATTTGGTAGGAAGGCTCTAGAATCCTGGTGGTACTGGTATGTATTATACCTGATGCAATAGCTTTAAAAATGTCTATTAAGGACTCGTTGCCTGTATTAAAAACTGATTGTCCAAACCGTGATGGTACAGAGGCCCTCCTTTGAACTTGTCAACGATAGAGAAGAAGGAGCCACCCGCCACAGAGTCCGATGAAAATATTCATACAATATTCTGATCCCTTCCAGAACCTCTCTTGCATGTTTTGAGGAGCGCCCTTGACTGTATAGTGAGTGATTCTTAGGAAGGAACTCATCCTCATCTAGAATCGGGTTTTTATCATAGGTTTTAATGGCAAAAATTACGATTGTCAAATGGCATATAACTCTCTTGGATTTACACTAAACATCAAACATATAAACTCATGATCAAGTATATATTTCAGGAATCAAGAGCTCTATAAGTAAGAGTTTATTTTAAACTTTTGATGTAATTATTTTTGAGAACTAAAACGATCCGTTAAGAAAAAACTGGTCGTAGATAAACTTTACCTAATCATACCTCAAATCCTTGGGCAAATATCGTCAATTTTATCAAATACTTTTGATATAACTGAACCAAAATCAGTTACTTTTCTTTTGAGCACAGTTCCATAACGAACAACCGAAATTGCTTGCTCTAAGTTAGATTCCAACCAATATATGCATTCTTTATAGGAATATTTATTCGGCCCATTCTTCTTATCTCGTAATTAAGTCTCTAAAAATGTTAGCCAAGAATGGAATATCATATCCGAGAAAAAAGGTTTGCTTTGAGCGAGGCTAGTGCTGGTGAAGGATGCATCCCCAAACCTTGCTTTGATTGTTCAATAATCTCTCATTTACCATTTGAACCAGTTTTTTTAGTCGCTGCGGAAGGGAGGCTGGAACAGTGATCATTTCCCCTCGGATTTACCTTGATTTTTTTGTCTTCCGTGTCCTTCTTCAACCTATAGAATCATAAAGAGGCATGCATTCGTTCATGGTTGTTTTTGTTTTTGTTTCGTTTTCGTTTTCGTTTTCGTTTTCGTATTCGTTTTCGTTTTCGTCTTCGTCTTCGTCTTCGTCTTCGTCTTCGTCTTCGTCTTCGTCTTCGTCTTCGTCTTCGTCTTCGTCTTCGTCTTCGTCTTCGTCTTCGTCTTCGTCTTCGTCTTCGTCTTCGTCTTCGTCTTCGTCTTCGTCTTCGTCTTCGTCTTCGTCTTCGTCTTCGTCTTCGTCTTCGTCTTCGTCTTCGTCTTCGTCTTCGTCTTCGTCTTCGTCTTCGTCTTCGTCTTCGTCTTCGTCTTCGTCTTCGTCTTCGTCTTCGTCTTCGTCTTCGTCTTCGTCTTCGTCTTCGTCTTCGTCTTCGTCTTCGTCTTCGTCTTCGTCTTCGTCTTCGTCTTCGTCTTCGTTTTCGTTTCGTTGTTTTGTTGTATTTGCTCCAAACTCAAAATTTTCTGACATTTCGCCAAGCAATCTTTCGATTGATATGTGGCACGTGTTATCGAAAAGTGAAAAAAAAGGTATATTTTTTGCCAAATCAAAATGTAAGGGCTTGAATGGCGAATGGCCTCGATTCCAAATGGAATACTAACATTTTCTTGATTTAAAAATTGAGCCATTTATGCCCCAATATTACGATTTGGCAAAAAAAAAAAACAAAACCCCTTAAAAATTTTTTCTTTTTAAGATAGCATTAAGCATATCAATCGGAAGGTCTAATTTGTTTTCAGAATTTTCAAGGTTTTCGAAAAGTTTTCAACCAGCTGGTCGCAAGGATCGATTCAAAAATGATCCAAAAAGCCCCTGTACCTCAAAAAATTTGGGGTTTTCGAAAAACATGATTAGGACAAAAGAAATAGGAAATTTTTACTCCTTTATGAATCGAAACTTATTTTAGAACCTTTACTGGGCAATTTGTGAAGAATGATTGAAACATGTGTTTTGAACCCCCCCCCCCCCCCCAAAACCTCCTAAGAGGATCTCAAAGGCTCTGAAATCATTTATTACGGATTCCTCGAGGTCCCTATTCCCTAGGTGACTTTTCAATTTAAGATCATACTGTCCAGCCGTTCTCGAGATAAAAGGGGTGGATGGGTGGTTGTCTGGAACACCCGGTACTTTTTCAAGTACGCGTCGCGTCGTTTGATTCTTTCTCTTGTCAACGATTTACACTTTTTGAAATTGAGTTGGATAAAACATTACGTGAGAGTATGTTTAAAGGATTATTTTCTCAGTATTTTGTGGTCCCGTAAACTTGTGTAATCCCTTTTCGGTCGCTTTTAAAGTTATACGTCTCAATAGTATTATAATTGTTGAAATGGGTTAATTTTAATAAAGAGAGAAAAATTAACACTAACCCTTACATCACAAAGACACTTAAAACCACACAATTATAGTTACTCATCCCATGGGCAACTATTTTGGGTCAAAAACTGTTACTGCTGACCTTCCTAAAACAAATACGCCAATCCTAATTACCTTCAAAAAATGCTGTTCAAGATCTACACGCTCGTACTATGGGAATTTTGATTTAATATTACGCCCTTTTTACTTTTGATCAATTAGTGTAGTGATGTGAAAGTTTTTATTTCGATGTTTCCCCCGTAGGAGAGTGTCGGGAAGAAAAAAGCAAAGATTCTTTTTAAACAACACTTTATTTTCGGTAAAATTAATTTTTATGATAAATAAAAAAATGCCGCCGAGGAACACACGAAAAATACACTTTTTGTCATGTGCGGCAAAATAGGTATTCAGAACGATAATACAAGACTAAAGTATACAGAACAATGTTTCTCTTACTTAATTTGATCCTAAGCTAGAGAGTAAGCACCAGGACATTGCATATAGTAATTAAGAACGACCCTCTGCAAAACTGGTTTTATCTTTATTTTATTTACAAAATAGTTATTGCTTCATCACATGTAAATAAATGTACGCTAAAAACTAACATTGCTACAAAATAAACATTTTAGAATGAAATGATGATATTATGTAAGGTTTCAATTTTATAATTGAAATCAATTATAATTATTCTACTTAGATGGTAACTTGACACAGGTACTTTTTACACGTTTTTATCAGTACTATTACAGAGTTCAGGTTACTTCTATCACATATTGAGAGTTATCAAATAAGTCTCATCTTCACTATTTATGCTATGACAAATAGGGAGAAATTATAACATCACACTATTACTTATAAGAGAAATCAGACACAATAAAAATCAAGTAATTTGATGAAGATTCACGCTATAAGTCCAGGGCTGTCGCTACCAAGACCCTAAAACGTGGGAGTCCGCGGTTTTTCATGGTGGTGGTGGCGGGGGGGGGGGCTTACTCAGTTGTACAATGACTTTGAAAATAAAGTAAGTATTCTGGTAGAAATTTTCATTCTTCCATTCCTCGACTATTTTTAAATTTTTGTGCAGTTTTCAGGTATTCCAGAGTCCAACAGCATTGCCATTTGAAAGTATGCCTTACCATATCTGAAACTCTTTGAAAAATAATGGATCGCATAATCAAGGACAGTTTCAATGAAAGGACTTTCTTTTGAAGGTCGTTGTACTTACTTCCCTCTTCGGCAATCTTGGCGGCCTTGCATAAAAGTTACTATGTTTTAAGACCAAACAGCAATATTTGGAGTTCGTCTGCTATTTATAAACGAATCGGTTTTGTCACTAATTAAAATTAGAGACCCAAACATTTCGCGTTCTTTTATTTCTACTTTTTTTTAAATACTTTTTTTTAAATTCAGTGATCAAGATGTAAAAACGCCTTCCATTCTCGGCGTATGCTGTCAGAAATTCACGCGTGTGATAAAATTGCATACTGTAAAAAATTGAGGCGTTTTATTCATAACATAATACAAGTTGAGGAAACTTGGGTTGCAAAATTTAAGGATCTCTAATAATAATTATAATGGTGTGGGTCAGAAGCATCAGTTCACATTTTACATTTTGAAGTGCCTATCCAGGGCGTATTCTACGTGCTTAGAATATTGGTCATATTTTAATTTTTTCCCCACAAATTCTAGAGCCCGTAAATTCAGCATTTGACCTAATGAGCCAATGAAACCATAAGACCATCGATCATTTCTGGAGGCTTCTCGAAATTTGGACTTTAGTTTTTTTCCAATCACAAAAAAAGTTCTTTCAAACAAAGCCTCATTTTAAAGCTTTGGAAAAAATAAAATATTCAAAATTTAAAAATATCAGCTTCTCTAAAGCTCTTTAAAAGCTCTAGATAAGTACTCATAAAGCAGTCAAAAATATAAAGATTACACTCATGCAACTAACCCATACCATACTTAAAATTATCATAGTTCATACAAACGTTAAGTGATCTGAATTTTAATGATGTATTATAAACTAGAGCTTGATAATTACCTATGATAAAAAAAGTAAATACAAGTCATACCTTTGGAATGATTAAAAGATAAGTTGCGGCTATTTATTTGATTCATAATTTGACTAATTTGGCAGTTCACTAAACTTTTCACCAAAAATGTATCTTTGGAATTGCAGAGATGGCGAAACCATTCACCCAACCATTTTTTTTTCCAGTATACAACAAAAACAAATCGCCGACAAAAGACCACACATTTCTAAGGTTGCAACTTTTAAGATCAATGCATTCCACTCCGTTAGTGAAATTCGGATATTCCGACGATGTTTCGATATTTGAAACAATTTAACTATATGATCAAACAGTATGGCATCAGTGATAGAACCTCCTCTAATCCAGTGTTGATGACCGGTATTTTTGGAAAGTCACATGTGCGGATAATCACTATCCCTCAAGAACCACTCATTATCATTCAACATCCACACTCGTTCTATAATCCAAAAAAATGATGGGTTCTATCATTTGCATCTCAAAACACTAACAATTTGATTCTAACAATGAATAATGAAAAAGGAAAGACGTAAATAAAATACAAGTTGATGAAAAATGAAAATAAATAAAAATGTTGACAACTAAACTGAAAATAAAAGCCAGAGTTCCATCATGTCCAATAAGGTAGTTGATGGAAATTCAGTAGCTTTGACTTTTATTCGACTTGTTGGCAAGATAAACGAAGCTTTCAGCCTCAAAATTCAAGGACTATCTTGAACACTGAATAATTAATTTTGTCATTAATGACACCTTTAATTGATTATAGTCAATAATTTAATGAAAGCATCTCTTTCGCAAGAAGAGCTACAAATGATTACTTCACAATAAAAAAAAAACAAAACAAAAAAAAAAAAAACAAAAACAAAAAAAATGTATTAAAAAGAAGTGAATAAATAAAAAAAAAAAAATGAATTTACATGAAATTTGTATAAAATGACAGCTCGCTCTGACTTTAATTTATTTTTTATGTATTTTTCTCAAAGATCCAATTTTAATTATTTTACGGTATTATAATGCTGTTCTCTGTGAATCTCAATTCGGCACAAGAACACATTGTTTTGCTGAAAATTTGATGAAATTAGTTGTGCAGGATTAAATTGCTCAGCTTCATATATGACTATATGAGAAGATAATATACTGTAACACTTGACAAAATATTTTACAATAGTTCTGTGCCGAGGCCAAAAACTGATTTTAAAATCGTAGATTAACCGCATAATGATGAGCATAATTTTGGAAGAGACACTGTATTGTCATCAAGAAATCATGGATCCGAGAAAATTCAGAGCGAGCCATCGAGTCATTCTTATTAGTTTGGAAGTAAATCCACCTTGTTATGAGCAAAATACATGAATGTTCTTGTATTCAGCTGTCTATAAACTTGCGACAGTGGTGATCTCTATTATTCTGTTTACATCCTGAAATGACTCTTCCTTTGACACCGTTGTATGTACTCGGGGAAAAAAGAAAGATTGATGGAATTTGCCATTACTGTGATTGATTTTGGCCTTGACCAAAAGGGATGTTTAACTCTAATAGACGTCTGGCTAAACTCCCCAAAGCTTTGGTCGAATTAAATCAATTTTTTTATGACGTTAATCAGATATCTAGTGGAGTTAATTTTACCGTTTGGTTGAGGTCAAAATTAACCTCAAGTATGGTAAAGTTCACCAGTCACTTTTTTTCAGTGTAACTCCTCGTCAATCGTCAAACTTCAGCTTGAAAATTTTTAGGAAAATCAATTCGATGGACTTTGGACTATGAAGAAGAGAGAGCGGCGTAGCTGGCCTTAACATTGCTCTCCGATGGTTTTTCATTGTCGCTCGAACTTGTTGGTTCTTTGCTGAACTGAACGATTTCTTCGCTGTTGACGGTCGAGTCTGACCCCAAATCTTCTAGTGGCGCATCTCCGGCTTCATCGCCCTCCGTTTCTCTTTTCCGCGATTTCAGTCCGAGCCCGGCCCTAAAGAGGGGTTTCAATGCTTCAATGAACCTTGCTATGCGACCAGCGAAACCCTGAAAACAAAGGTTGGACAAATTCGTGAATTAGTCTGACTGAATACAGAAATAAAAAAACAAACAAAACAAAGCCAAATCAGCCTTTTTAAAAAAGCTTCGCGGAGCAAGAGTTCTAGCCGTAACGCAGCAAAGTTGTGGTTGTAGCGAATCACAACGTCGATTAAGTAACGGCCTTTCCTATTGATTTGGTTCTACTCAATTAGTGCTTCGATACAACTGCAACTTATTCCGGTAGAGCAAGAACTTTTGTTTCACGAAGATATTTTAAAACGATGGCTGCCTCGGCTTTACTTTTTATCTTTTTAGTGTAACGGTTATTCGATGGACAGTTTAATATCTCGTGCAAATAATATCTGGAGAGAATAGAGAGAATTCTTGTCTGGAGAAAGAAATAGTATCTTGAGCATTCCAAAAATTGTAATGCAAAATATGAAAATTTACTTTGACGAAACAATTTAAATTTTCACCAAGTAACCGTTGCATCCAACCGTACAGTGAGTGGAGGCGTTGCTCTTGCATTCTGGCAATGTTGCATTTTGATCATTTGAACCAATGAAAAAAGTCAAACTCAAGAGTGTATTCCCGCACACCCTAAAAGAGTGTGATATTTTTTTCTTGGTTTGAATCGATAAAATTCAACGTTGTCAAATCGTCCGCCTCGCCATCGATTAAAAATTAAGTAAAGTTATAAGCTGTTTGTAAGAGCAGCAGAGTTTGGCAACTGTTGGAATGCTATTTACAGAAAATAGTGGTATAATGAAGTTGTTACAGGGGTCTCTTTGAATCTTTTAATAATTCAAGAGGTGGAAACAGTACTCCAACCGAGTTTAGCTCGCCTTGAGATGTTTCAGTTTTGTTCACGGTCAAAAAATGACAAAACTAATTTAGGTAAAACTGTTGAGAAAGTGTAAAACTTTGGCGTGCCACAGCTTTAATTTCGTACTTAAAAATGATAACTAAAGTTACTAAAGTTTAACTAAAGTTACATCAACGTAACCGAAAAGCCTTACAGGCAGGAAATATTTTTCTTTTTTTCAGTTTACTACAGAATCTCCACTTCCCGATAAAGCTAGTTGAAATCCAGAACTTTGCTACAACCTCATTATATGACATTGCATCGATCGTACATTTGAAAACATTGATCGTGATCGTTCGCCTTGAAGCCTAGACGTAAGTATATATGATGTTATGATGTTACTGTACAGTTTTTTTTTTTTTTTTTTTTTTTTTTTATTATTTGTGTGTGCATTGCACTCACTCAACCCTGCACCTATTCGCAATAGAAGCGAATATTTAACAGTATTCTATCTCTTAAGTTAAATAATTTAACACAGTTGGCAACGCAGTTGCCAATTGCTTAATTCTAATTTATGTTGAAAATTAACACGAAATAAATAAATATACATTTTTACATTTTATCCCCTCAGAAAGCGACCTGAAGACAATTCAAACGTTTTCCGACGTTTTAATCTCCGGATCAGATTCTCATTATCAAGCAGTACGTCAATGGTGGGGTTAGGATGCTCGATTAGTTTTTCTTCATGTCTTTTAGCTGTTTTCATGACCACCTGTTTTACTGTCTCGATTTGCAGGTCCCTATGGATATCCTCGTTCCTGGAGTACATAGGGGCGTCGGTTATAATTCTTAAAACTTTATTTTGGAATGTTTGGATTATCTTCAGGTTGCTCTCTACAGTGCATCCCCAAAGCTGGCAACCGTAGCTCCATACAGGCCTTAAAACTTGCTTGTATAAGAGCAGTTTGTTAGATAATGAAAGTTTAGACCTCCTTCCAAGAAGCCAGTACTGTACAGTGAAGTGCATTGAAAACGGGTATGCAACTCGCAATGCACCCTACGACCACTTTCAACTGATGCAATCGCGCCAAATCTGTTGTTGCAGGCTTCTAGTGGTTACCAATCTTTAGTGCAAGTAACTTCTTGACATCCGCTCAGTGCTTTTCCCTTCCTTACAGTGACAAGGCGTGCGATTTGGCAACATTACATTTTGTCTTTTTTTAAATCTATACGCAAAAGACAACATTCTGGAGACACGTGCTCATTCTTGTAGATAGTTTTATCTTCTTATGGCTTTGATTCTTTGAATGAAAAATATTCAACGTTGCCAGATTTCACACGCTACACTGTTAAACATCGGCCGAAGAATCCGGAGTAAAAATTCGAGTGAAAATATAAATGACGAGACATTTTACTCTCATTCGTTGTGAAAAGACAGTGTACACTATACCGGACGTAATATAGAGCGGGAAATACTACCGAGGAGGGTGTGCTTGCATCCGCGGAGGAATATCATAATTTTTTATCTCCGGAGAAGTGCAACTGAGGCAGTTGCAAGGGTCTGAAATGTTATATTTTTTACAAAGTAAATGATAGTACTTGATGAGCTTAGAACAATGGTGCCTTTGGTTTTTTCCGTAGTGTCCCGCTTTTTGAAATAAACACTTGTCTTGTAAAGTTGTAAAAAAATCGTGTGCGTAGTGACGTCACTACTCGGCATTCCCATTTAAAGCAATGAATTTTGGGCCAAAATCTTATCACCGGAACAATGGAACTTAATGAGAAACCAAAGGCATCTTTGTTCTCAGCTCATCAAGTACTTTCATTTGCTTCATAAAAAACACAACGTTTGAGACCCTTGCAACTGTCCTATTACGTCTGTCTCTTTCTCCCTACACGGAAAAAAAAAAGATTAGTGAAAATAACCATACGGATACCTGATTTTGGCACCTGCTAGATGTTACGGTAAACTTGACCAGAAGTACGGTACATTTACCAATACTTTGAGAAAATTCGACATGCAATCAGGTAACATCACCTAGTACCTAGTCAAAACATAGTATACTTCTGGTTAACATTACCATAACATCTAGCAGGTGCCAAAATCAGGTATCCGTATGGTTATTTTCACCGTAGTTTTTTTTTTCCGTGTATTCGCACCATTTTCTACTCCACGAATATCTTACTCCGAAAATTATAAACCGGGAGAAATCACAGCTTTCATGTAACCGGAGTCGTAGTGAACATTTGCAACAGTGTACTGTAATAGTTCTGTAAAGTTCCTCACCTGGAGAACATTTCCTATGATTTGCGATGCTCCGTTGACGACATTGAAAGCCGGCCCAACAAGTGTGTTTGGAATTTGAAGGGCTACCTTTTCCCTATCGAAAGGTGGAAGCTCCGTCGATGAATTGCCGGTGTTCACGTTTTCGCGTCCAGCGCTCGCAGCGTTGCTTCCTCGGCTCCCCTGAAACAAATTTTTTCATTGAATTAATCAACCCATTGACTTATTATTTTAATGTCAAACAAGTTACTTGGCAACGGCGCTTATGCGCTTATTCTATGCGAGTAAAGGGGTGTCTCCACCTGCGAATTTAAAAGCGCGAATAAACTGATTGAACCAATGAGCTTCTTTGTTGTCGATACATCACGTTTTCGCTTCCAGGCCGCAGCTCTTTGGCCCCCAAACAATTTTTTTGCGCTTTTAAATTCACGGGTTTTGGAAGGCACACCTCCTAACGCTCCTAGAGGCGGAGAGGCCAACTGCGAAAGTTGAATTAAGTGAGTGACGCTATCTATTGGAAAAAGTCACAAACTCTTGAGCATCGTCGCGTAGCGGTCGTTATTTTGCTCAAGGGTTTTTTTTTTTTTTTAATTCCACCTGCGAATTTAAAAGCGCGAATTAACTGATTGAGCCAATGAGCTGCCTTGAAGTCGATAGGTCGAGTCCGATGTATCGACAACAAAGAAGTCCATTGGCTCAAGCAGTCAATTCGCGCTTTCACATTCACAGGTGGAGAGACCCTTAAGTTATGGGTAGATGGGTATTCAAAATCTGGATGTGACGTTTACGTCGTTGCTTTAAGGCAATAGAGATTGAATATAGTAGCGGTTAATAGTGATGCGACATCCATTGATGAATATTCAAATAATTCTCAATAATTACTGTACATTCAAAATTTTGTTACGTAAAAATTGTCTTCTATAGAGTGGTTTCTACTCTTGTAATGTTGATCGACAAGCAAGTCAGAGATGGATTCAATCAATAGGTAAGTATATATGGTAATTTTATGGTACAAACGATCGATGATAGACGAAAGAAATCATACTGAAATCGATTTTTTAAAATAATTATCGCTACAGCATTGAGTGTCGAAGGATAGCAATTTCAAAGGCATATAATTCAATGATTATACCGGAGACAACTATTGGTGCTGCAGAGGCACGCTGAATTTTCGCCGATTCGACAAAGCAACAGTCAACACCCTTCCGATGTCGTAGGGTGTTGAATGGTGAGTGCGCCCTCCTCTTAACTTTCCAGCCTATCCCCCCTGTGTTTGCCGAATGCCACCGATTAAACCCCTGGAACATCGGAAGGGTTTCGACTGTTGTTTTGCTTGAATCCACAAGAATGCAGCTTGCTTCAAATCTACCCAATGTATTTTAGCGTAGCACCGTCTCCATTTGTCTCTGCATGATACACTAATATTAATACTTATTTACATGATTTCCTTTATGATCACCTCATATTTCAGACCTTTATTGTTTGGTAACAATATCTCTGTTGCAAACTTTTGCTACAGCGTTATGGAGGGTATATTCCTATTTCCTATGCAAATTCGCTTGAAAATACATTGAAAGCATCAAAAGTCTAAAATTCCCACTCTCAAACAAAATAAATGTGTTTTAAAAAACAAAGATTGCGGTGAATGAGCGAGTCATAATGGGGAGTCCCGTCTAATTGCAACTTCCTATGCTGAGCACAGTGATTTATCATAAAGGAAACTGCATTTAGACGGGACTCTCCTATTGTGCCCCACTCATTCGACCGTCATCTTTAATTGTTTAACTCATGAATTGATTTTGTGAGTGGATTTTGAGTCTTTTCAATGATTCTTAGGGCGTATATTACTATTACTTTACCCTCCGAAACTCTAATGCAAAAGTTTGCAACACACCCTCCGTGATTTGTAACCTTTGACCCCCCCCCTCAAAGAATAAGAAGAAAAAAACAGGTTAAAGTAACGATGATAACGGTAAACGATAAAGTTGACGATATACGTATAGATTTTTACTGTAAAATACAGCGAGAATGAGGCAAACAGCTATTCAAATTTTATACAACTCAATAATAATACTCAAAGTTGATAAATATGATTACAATACAGTTGAGCCTTGGGTTCGATACAAACTGCCATGGAAAAAATTAATTTTGAGATTCAACACACGATGCAACGTTTGGTGGTTAACATCAGATATTACTGCCTATGATAAGCATAAGAGGATAATGGAACAAACATCATTCAAACAGTTTGACTGTAACCTCACATTGTGTACAATCAGTGATGATATATGTATGTATGAACGACGACTCATAATATAATCGACATGTAGAATATAATCAGCAAGATAAATCGGCTCTTATTATCATCCAATTCACGTCAATGAATTATTATGATTATTATGATGGCCTAAATACATTATTGGAACTTAAAGTGCAAGTTATTATTGATTTTGACAAAGCCATCTTCACTGCTCTTGTGAAACAGGCGTTGAGAGATGATGTCAAAGAAACGCCATCAACAGCGAGGCGAAGAATTTGTCAAGGTTGAGTTTTGTCCATTTAAACCATTGTAAAAGATCGAAGTCGAAGGTGTTAACCGAACTCTCAATAGTTGGCTATTTTTCATGGGAATTTTTATAGGGTGCAACGTCGTCATATCGCTCGCTACAGCAGTGATCAACAGCAACTCAAAGCTGATTCAGATATATTTCAACGCATCAAATTTCCTTGAAATACACACTCATCGCTAAATTGATCATTGCCAATATTGCAATAAGTTCATCAAGTCTGCCTTTAAACGGACCTTTTTTTGGTCAAACGTTTTGGAAGTTACGTTCGAATAAAAAAAAGTGAATAAATGAAATATTAGGTCAAAACGAAAGTTGTTTACATTGCCGACCGGTAAAATGACTATATCTCGGTTCTTATAATTGTCGCGCAAGAGACAGTGGCAGAGAATGGGTAAGAGAATGTGGATTGGGAAGAAGGAGGCGGGGGTACGGGCAAGATGCAAGGTGGCTGACAATAAGAGAGAACAATCACGCCCTCCATTGCCAATATTGTCTGCGCGATCCGCAAAAATAAAACAAGCCTTTTCCAATCGAGTGTCGTACATTAATTGGACCGACCTAATAAAAATGCTCAACTTTATTTCGCAGTATTGTGCGTCATGCGAAAGTAGTTTACGCTGCACTTAATGTGCAGCAGGTCGCAGGTAGATACTTGTTTTTATCAAATGGAAGATAGAATCAGAATTATTCAAAACCGACGCCCAACTTGCCTTTAGGTTGGGTGAGATCAACGATCTATTCAAATATAATGTATCTAGAGTATAAATTTAAGGGTAAGCTACATAACCTATGTTTGTACCCAAGTGAAGCATTTGTTGGTTAGTGCTCAGGTGTAATTCTTCCTACCTTCTTCAATTTATTTTAATGTTTTCGTACAGAGGATGAGACATGCCTCGAACCACTTGATGCGCATGTGTTGCACTCAGAGACAATAGAGGCCACGCAATAGTGGCATTTTTTTTTTTTTTCTCGAGGTCGCAACAAAGCAACGTCCAACGGCTCCCATGTAGACTGTTGAGCAAAGATGTTGATGTCAGTAGCCACGAGTGTTGCCAGATTGGGCTGAAAAAACCGTACGTTTAACATTAATTTAAATGGGGACGATACGGCTTTATACCCTCGATCTGCGGCAACACTGGTAGTCATTCAGAACGAAGAGTCATTGTTTTGGTCGTTGGTCAACAATTCACACAGCTAGGAGCCGTTGGATGTTAATTCCCATCAAATTTGTTGAGCAACTCAACAAATTTCCCGATTTTTAGCCCCTCCAAAGTGGGGGGGGGGGAGGGTTCAGCCCCCTCAAGCCCCATACACGGTCCGCCACTGGCTGGGTCCCCACGAATAAAGTCGTCCAATGCGCGATCGGGTATAGTGCGGCTAGTACCCCTTAGTCCTCCTTCACGTAGATTATGCCGCTAACTCATTAGGCCAGCGACAGTAGATTAATATATTTGCTCGTTTGCGGGATCAACTCAAAGATCTCGAACAAATGACTGAACGGAAAAAAATGATAATGTCTATCATACTTGTGGTTGATTTGGGACTCTACCGCATCAAGAGGTACGGAAAAGGCTATCAAACGCCTAACTAAACGTCCCAATGGTTAGGTTGCATCTCCTTAGATAGCTTGATGGCGATAATCAGATGTATAGCGGAATGTACCATACCGTTGAATCGAGGCCTGCGGGCCGATATTTGAAATCATTAGATAAGGCTGATGAACTGGATAAATGGGGGGGGGGGCTGCTCCTGGTCCCTTTATAAAGAGTTTATCAAAAAGAAGAGCTCTTTAATCAAGTATCCCTTCCCTCCATTCGATAAGCTATCGGCTGCTTGAAACAAGCCGATAAAATCTGATAGCTTATTGAATGGAGCGAAGGGATACTAGGTTAAAGAGCTCTTCTTTTTCATAAACTCTTTGAAGGGACCAATAGCAGCCACCCATTTATCCAGTCTACCATCCTTATCTTATGATTTCAAAGATCGGCCGGCAGAATCAATAATAAGTATGGTCAATTTTATCAATCATATTTTTCTTTGTTTCACAAAACCTTTGAAACCCCCCTCACCCTCCAGCAGCCCCTCAGCACAGTGGGTCGTGAACAATCGACCCTCAGATATTTTACTAAACAAGATCAATTTTTAAAGCTTTTCGACCTAAAAGCCTACTGAAGGTAGATACGGAAATTTGTTTGGGGCGAATCCTTCCAGATCCCTTTCTCAAAACACATATTTTTGTCTTGTATCAGACCCTATACTCTTTTAGAAAGAAGTAAGTGGGACATTGGCCATAGAGGCTCTCTGGCTCTCCCTCTATTTTACTTATCAAGAGCAAACGTTTGAGATCGATGCCGTTCGATTTTTTAACCATTTTGACGAAATAATCATTGCTTACAATGACTACACAGCTGCCTTTTAACATATGTATACTAATTCACGAACGATGAGATCTCGGATCAGAAATGGGCCTGTACTCTATGCCAACATGGCAAACCCTTTGACCCAAAACTGGTGCGGTGGTTTAATAGGTAACCTGCGTAACCAGTAGGGGGGTGGGGGGTTAGATTAGGTTTAGTTTAAGCGAGTAATTTGTTTCTTTAATTCCATGTATTTTGGTGCGGCGCGACCGCACAACGGATCAAAGCAAGTTCCGTTCCATTGTGCGATGGCGCCGCACCAAAATACACGGAATCAAATGGACACATTACTCGCTTAAACCTAACCTAAAAATCCCCCATGGTGGTTACGCAGGTTACCCGTTAAACCGCCACTCTAGATAAATGTATAGCTCGTTGCTTTTCAAGCTGATTGCAACCAAGATGATAAAACTGAAGAAAATTTCCAGTGGGGAAGAAGTTTTCATTTGTGAATTGACTGTGAAGGATGGATTGGGAAGGTCAGGCAAGCCGACCAGAAGAAAACAATGGTCAAACCTTTGCTCACTCACTCGCAGTGGCGTCGCTATAGGTGTTTTGGGGGGGGGGGGGGGGGGGGGCAAGTGCCAGGTGTCACCCCCTTCCCCATTAAAAAGGTAACTCAGAACGACGATTTCCACTGACACCCCTCACCTTCTCCTTCTACCCCACCCCTTCCCCTCCTCCTCCTTCCCTTTTCCATCCTCGCTCATCAAAAGATACAGATTTAAAAATCCAAATTCAGTGACATTAGGCAAATAGAGAAGCAAAATTGCTCTTTATCATCGAAGGTCAGGAACACTCACTATTAATTTGATGATAAAATAATGATAATGTTTGCTGACTTAACAGAAAAGTAATGAAGCAGTGATGCAGCCAGAAATTGTTTCGAAGGTAGGGAGGATTTGAGTTGACGTACCTACTGTTCACTCACCCCATTCACTGTGGGGTCCGGGGGTATTCCATACCCCCTAGGTTAACGGGGGGACGGGGGTCCACCCCCGGAAAATGTTGAAAATTTGACCCCTTGAAAACCCAGTTTAATGGGGCTTCCGGGTTTTATTTGAGAGAACCGATAAAAATTTGTGGGGTGGAGATTTGGGGGGAAGGGGGTTCTTTCTCCATCCTGATGATATTTATTCTTTAACTTCCATTTTCTAACTATCTAGAATGGTTTTTCTTGACCGGTCCAGTTGGGTGTCACCCCCAGGCTCCCGACCATATGCCCTTACCTAAAGTCCGGTATAGAACCCGTGGAAAACTGTCCTTTCTTCCTTCCACCCACCCCCTTACCTTCACTTACCTTTATTTTTTCCTTCCTTTCGTTTTCCTCCTATTTTTCCTTTCCTTATTTATTTTTTTTCTCTCTCTTTTCGTTTTTTCATTTTTTCTTTTTTTTTTCCTTTTTTCCTTTTTCTTCTCTTTTTCTTTTCTTTTCTCTTTCTTTTATTCCGGAGGATGGTGGCCCCCCCCCCTCCCAGCGACGCTACTGCTCACTCGGTCTCCGCGCTTCTAAATTCTGAGCTGCGATGTCACGTAAACGCTTCTAATCAAAAACCTGCTGGATCTAATCATCATTCGTCTAACAGAGTATAGTCCTGTTTACCATAGACATACTAAAGCTTTACTGTTTGAACGATCGTATTTCTGAAAAGGCATCTACGATTTTATGAGTGCATTCTGGGGTTTTTTAGTTCATTCAACGGTGTTTTTGGGTTAGAATATAAGGGGGTATATGACTCATATTAAAATTTCTGAGACAAAAGAGTGCAAAAGACTCATTCATATTGAGTCTATTTTCTTTTCATAAAAAAATTGAGGGAGTTCTGAAGCAATGGACGCTAAGAAGCAAAACTCATTATCTCTGCAGATTTTGAATCCACACCAATAAATCATCAGTTTGTCTCCATAAATATCCTAGCATTAAGTAAGCGGCTGCGGCTACGGAGTTACGTAAATTGATGATTTCCGTAAGAGCTTGGTGCTTGGTAATGATGACCATCATAACATCGAGAAACGCAAAAACGTGATATAATGCTTTCTCCTCCTCTTAATGATATAATCTGATCTGATATTTGAATACTCCGACTTATGACTGACGTTCTCAGTAATGACGTCACGAAACTACTGAACAAACGTGTCTGATTGGTTCATTGGAATTACCCGCGTCTATTGCACCCGTATATGAATTGTTAGTCATCTGGCTGTGGCTATTCCTCCTCTGTTACTTTTAAAAGTTCTCACTCTCCTCTTTTTGGGCGTTCGTTTTTTTTATTTTTTTTTTTATTTTTTTTTTATTTTTGACCGAACTTCGTCCCGCATTTCAAAACAACTCTTCTACTAAACGTCACGGCCGATTGAAAAAGGGTGCCTGCTGCTAAATGTAAGTGAATGCATGGAAAAACTACAAACTGCTCCTAAATTTCAATCGGCCGTAACTTTTCGTAGAAGAGTAGGTCTGACTTGCGGATTGCGCTATTGTTTTCCTTATTTTAGGACCTTTCCAGTTACGTAAACATAGTTTAATTCCACAATTTTTTTCTGAAGGTCTTCCTGTAAGCCCTAAAATCTTCAAGGACGTGTCATTTTGAAAATGTGGATTTGGCAACTTTTGCGAGGCAGTATTTTATTCCTTTCTCAAAGACCTTTCGGTGATGTCTCTCAAGTCATACCTTTGCATTTGGAAAGGTTTACGTGGGGCCCTCAGCCCCTCTCGCCCAAAGTTTGGGCCCCACATTATTTCACAAAAACAGACGTTTGATACATCAAAAGTCAGCTTTTTGGTCTGCACTTTCAACAACTTTTTTTTTTTTTTTTTTTTTTTTTATATAAAAAAATACAAAGGCTGTCCAAAAAGTAATGCAACGATTGCGTTTTTGAGCGAACGGAAAAAGCTAGCGAATTTTTGTTCACGGATTCGTGTTGTCGGTGTAGATACCGATAAAATGAGACCTTGTTGAGCTCATTTGATCAAAAATTGACCGAGATACAGAGCTTTTCCCGAGGGATGTTGCGAAACCGCCTCCAGGATTTTGGGGTACTTTTCGCAGTACGAAAAAAGTCAGCCTTAAGTTTGATCTCGTACGAACTGCACGCGAGATAAAGTTGGCAACATAGAGGGAGTGTTTGGCAACATTGCTTGCCTAGTTAACATGTACACACGTGAGATGCTATTGCAAGTTCAAACGTTTTAGGTACGCTTCGTGAGCATATTGCGAAAAAGCGCCCTGAACTAAAGGAAACTTGGATTCTCCATCAAGACAACGCGCGCCCCCATACGGCTGCTTTCACGAAGGATTTCATGGCGAAAAAAGGAATTTTCACCCTCTCCCACCCCCCCTACAGCCCGGACCTCGCACCTTGCGATTATTGGCTTTTTCCTACTCTGAAAAAAGCTTTAAGGGGTAAGAGGTTCGACTCCATTGGTGAAATTCAGACTGAAGTTCAACGGATTCTCAAAACTCTCGCTCCGGAGGAATTCCAAAAGACCATGCTGGAAAAATCGGAAGAACGGCTTCGCTTGTGCATCAAACACGAAGGAAAATACTTTGAGAAGGAAGAAAGGCGTCTGGAGTCTTCAGATGAAGAATAATTGAATGTAAACATCATGGTATGATAAGCTTTTTTGTCAATTTTCTAATACACGTGGTTTTAATCGTCACTCGTTTTTTTTTCTTTGCAAAAAGTACCCCAAAATCCTGGAGGCGGTTTCGCAACATCCCTCGGGGAAAAGCTCTGTATCTCGGTCAATTTTTGACCAAATGAGCTCAACAAGGTCTCATTTTATCGGTATCTACACCGACAACACGAATCCGTGAACGAAAATTCGCTAGCTTTTTCCGTTCGCTCAAAAACTCAATCGTTGCATTACTTTTTGGACAGCCTTTGTAAAATAATTTATTAGAGAGTCAAAGCGGTCAATTGAAATTTGCCCCAAAAATGATCAATAGCCACCTGACTAAGCCTGATTTACCTGAATAAGCGGTGGTTTTTTGAAAACAAAAGTCAAAATAGTTTCTTTTCATATTTGGTCCAAAGTAAAAAAAAAAATGCTCCTTTCATTTGATTTATTCAAGATACGGGTACTGGGTACCCGGTACCCGCAGTACCTATCTCATGGACACCCCAGTAGGTAAATGCAGAGATCTTCTAATTTTGAATGGGGTTTAATTTTGAGAAATTTTGGTTGGAAAGACGTTCGAGCCTATTTAAGTGAATACCCATCCCTCCAGTATAGCGTCATTTGCGGGGAGGGGGGCTGAACACCCCCCCCAAGGGTCGGCCAATAGTAAACAAGTTATGACCCTTTTTTTAAGGAGAAGAAAAAAGTTTCGAACTAAAATTTGGTGGTCATTAACAAGTTTTGTTGGCATTTAGGGCAGTAAATATAGGATGTGCAGGGCTGTAGAGTGTCTAAAATAATATTGATGAGAAAAAAAAAGGTCATCGCATTTTTGCCCCCCCCCCCCAAGCCGAACTGGAAATGACGCCCCTGCATCCCTCGCAAGTAGTGCACATAGCCTACCGATACCATTTATGATACATTGTTGATTAGACGTGCCTCTTTGATTGGTTGGTTCACGAACCGTTTGTGCTTCTGAATATAGCAGCCGAGATCGTTGTCTTTTCAAATATTTGTCTCTAATACTTGAAAAAATAAAAAAATAAAAAAGTCATGAGCTCAAGGATATCAAGTAGTGAGGAGAATGGGCATTGGACTGGTATGGTACTTTATCTGTCCATGCAGTAAATAAGCCATTGACCACTGTCACCGTTTTAGCGCTAATATTCATCGAATGAACGAGGCTGATTTAACATGAAACGGTATTCAAACGATTTGGATCTTTGAATGCCTTTCGGTGGCAGTGTCATCACCTTCTCAGTGCAACACGTTTTAATGTAGGCCAAGTTCGCTCTCTTCGTTTCAATAAAACGCGCGGTGATGGCTCATTTGGTTCATTTTGTTTCAAACGGTCTAAACTTTATAGTAACGTTTCAACATTTCTTTTCGCATTTTAATTTGTCATCCAAAAACCCTTGGATACAATTTCGTAAAAAACAAAAAAACTGAGAGAATAATTCTTCGTAAAGTTGAGTGCGAGATAGTAAACGCTGGTTCTTAGTTGAAAAGCAAAATTGCGGAAAATTTTTTTGAAATAGTCGTTATGGAGTGGGCCCATTTGTAACTAGGGGGCCAAAATTGTCACTGTTCGGCTCAGGAGCAACTGGACATTTCATTTCCAACGGCCGTTGCGTCATTTCCCCTCTTTCTTAGATGGGGGGGGGGGGTCCAAAACCTGCAGACGTTTTTTCTTTTTTCTTCTGAAATCAATTTCATCCAGTGTTTAGTCCACCCCCTCCCTAAATTAATTACTCCCCTGTTCAGTATAGATAAACAAACAAAGGTCGTTTCTTTGTGATCGCAATGAGACGCGGGTTTAGGGATTTGCCATTACATCGCTCAGCTCATCACTTGAACCCATGTGTTAGAAAAATATACATACATATAGAGAGGGCTGTCGCGTCGCGTAATTCTGACCACTAATTCTGTCTTTCTCGTACACGTGCATTCAAATAGGCGAAGGAGGAGGGGGAGGAAAACAAAGTTCTGAGCCCTCGCGTCTCTGGTGCACGCATGCTGTATTCTCTGAATACAACTTTAGTGCCACACAGTGGGCAAAAACATTGAATTTGTTGGACATGAGTTTACGAATAAAAATTAAGATTATGAACGGTAAATGTAAGACAACTTAAATATATATAGAATCATTTTCATTCATGTTTTAGGTTAAATTGCGCGTCAAATAACATGTATTTTCGCAAAAAAATTGTTAGAACTAAAATGTATTTGAAACAAAACAAAATAACGGTTTTCTCAAGTCCGGAAAAATCCATGTTTCGATCTAGTGTGCGTCGCTTCAGTATAAAACCAACGAGCTATACGTTTAACTAGAGTGGCAGTCTAATGGGTAACCTGCATAACCACCATGGGGGATTTTTAGGTTAGGTTTAAGCGAGGAGTTTGGTCCATTTATTCCCATGTATTTCGATGCAAATAACAAACAGAGGCTTAATCATGTTTCGATTTCGCGTATGCCGTTGTCGTCGCATCGAAATACATAGGAATAAATGGAAAAATTAAACGCCCAAACCTAACCTAAAAAACTTCTATGATGGTTACGCTGGTTAATCATTAAACTGCCACTCTAGATAAATGTACAGCTCGTTGATATAAAACCGACCGTTTAAGAGCACGCATCCATTGTGAAAATACAATTTTAACTACCGAATTTTGCAATCCACATTATTCGCGCATGAGCGTACCCACATTGTATACATAAATACGCATGTACAATGTACATACATAATGAATAACAATAAGAATTATGGCTGCGCTCGCAAAGTTCATTCATTCGTGTTGAGGTCGGTAACATGCCTCGTATGCGAGCGAGTGAGTCGGACGCGCGCGCGAAATGCAACTTGGTGACCCAGTAACGCAAAGCAAACTCTCTGGACCACTACGATTTTATTTTTATCTCTATCTTTCCTCCCCCTCCTCTAGCTGTATCATTATCATGCACTGATTCCACACGTTGCCGTACAGGTCAATTTGGTTTATTAGCGGAGGTAAGGTTTATCTGTTAAACGGCTGGTTGTCAGATTGTGTGAATAAAATTAAATAAAAAAATGAAAAAAAAAAAAAAAAAAGAACCAAACCAGCTTTCGTCACAGTAATAATGGAGTGTCGCGTGGAAGCAGTTTGCCCCCCTCCCCTTCCCATGGGAATCGATTTTTTATACTGCGGTTTAAATGGTAAAACACGTGGTTGCCTGCTTACACGAGCACTGATTGAAGGAGTTTTTCATCGACACTAGCTCTTAATCGGAGTTATATGTAGTGCGGGAGGGAGTTCAACCTAAATGCACAATGCCATTATAATTTTTGGGACTGAATAATGCCTTTTAGTGCGGACGCAATGAAAGACAAATTCATCAGATTCACCAAATCAAAAATTAAAAAAAAGCCATTTCGGTGGTATTTCAGAAGAGGAGAGGTATAATGTATAGGTATTTATCGAAGTCAAAAAATCACGGAGACGAGACTTAAACCAAAAAGCGGATCATGGAATTTCATGGTTTTTTCGTTCTAAAAAACTCGATTATCGCGTTAGTGACTGTATTTTTTTATGTTTATTGCCGTTGTACAAACCCTAAATAGTGTTTGAAGCAGTTGAAGCAAAAATTACAAATACACCGCAGTGAGATATATGAAAATGGCTTACATAAATACTCAAATTAGTAATATTTGCTTCAACTGCGGTTGAGTCACCGATGCAGTAAAGACAGAATATACCATAGTGAATATCTTTCAAAGGGCAGCACTGCAGTATACCGCCATTTTTTGATCGTGGAATAAGGGCCCTTACTTAATGAGAGTTATGGCTTTTATCATAAATCTCAGAGCAAAGATAACGACTTTTAAGAAAGAGCGCTAAACGGTGGGAGCCACCCGGCAGCCTGCCGTTTCATGAATATTTAATGATATTTTTCAATTCACCGATGATTCCACAGGTTGAAAAAAAAGTTCACTGTCCAGTTCAATGTATGCATGTAATGCACGCAAATACTCGCATCTGTAATCCTTTCTCAACCGTCGGAGGAGTCGTCGATGACTTTAAAAAAACTTTTCATCAATTCAGCGAAGATTTCACCGATTGAGAAAATATTACAGATGCGAGTATTTTTGGGCATTTTACAGTAATGAACTGTATTGAACCGTGTAATCTTTTCTCAACCGGTGGAATCATCGGTGAACTAAAAATATGCCATTAAACATACACGAACGGCAGCATTGCAATCAGGGCAGCCGTTTTGCGTATAATCAATGCTATTTTTCTATTCACCGATGATTCCACCGGTTGAGAAAAGATTACACAGCTCAGTTCAGGGTATGTCAGTAATGCACGAAAATACTCTAATCTGTAATCTTTTCTCAACCGGTGGAGTCGTCGATGACTTTAAAAAACTTGCGGATATTTTAATTAATCAACGAAGTTTCCACCGATTAAGGAAAGATTACAGATGCGAGTATTTTCGTGCATCACAGTCATACACTGAACTGAACTGTGTAATCTTTTCTCAACCGGTGGAATCATCGGTGACTAGAAAAATAGCATTGATTCTACGCAAAACGGCAGCCCTGATTGCAATAGGATCACACTTATACTGATTCCTAAATACCGTTTCAAATACACCGATGGAATGAAAACCGATTCTTTCGAATAAAGATAACTTGGCAACCTCATTATCTTATAAGATAATTTTCGAAGAAAAAAGAACTTGTTCCGATCTGATAATAAAAACGCTACTTCAACGACTGAGTCATTTAAGTGACGATGTTACTGACATTCCGAGACACACCGTATAAGCTGCACGAAAAATGACGTTGACGATGATGAAATAAATGTCTGTCTGCACACTACAACATGTTGAATGCTTGAACCACGCCGGAGAAATTCAGTGGTCTGTAGCCAAAAACTACTCAACAGATTATCGTATGAAGATTCTTGAACGAGAGCAATGGTACTACAGCTCTTCATTCCAAAACTAAAATAGTAAAACTGAACATTGGCGGTTCGTTCAATCTGGCAACCATGCTATTTTCCATTTAAACCTATGCAAAAATATCGATCTTTTGAGGGTGCAAATGCACCTCCTAAAAATCGATTATTTTACGTAGGAGTTTTGGAGAAAATACGTTATTGCCATACTGCACGAGCCGCCACTGAAACTGAACTACACCGCTGAGAAATACAGGCAAAATGATGCAATTTATTGTATCAACTGTGTTATAAAATATAAAAATACGCATTTTTGGATCAAAATCGATTCAAAATGTTAATTGCAGGTAAACTGATGACAGCCATGCACACAAATAAAGGCGATGCAAAAAAAAACAAAAAACAAAGAAACAAGCACGGGTAAACACTTAAATACACAGCACATCGCAATTAAAAGGAACCATAATAACAACTGATTAGAAAATCATAGACTTTTGACACACTGTACACATTAAATCATTATACCACAGAGAAAGAATGAAGTGATGCAAAAATATACATGCGAAGTAGCCATAAACATGAAATTAAGCGGGATGCTTATAAAACTATCAAGCGATTGCTCCGTAAAAGCGGCAAGCGTGCACAGGTGTATATTTTTATTCATAATTACCTGTGTTTGAGGAGATTTTTATAGTGATAAAAAAGGGTCTCTGGTATTACGGTCAGTTAAAATTTCGCCATTAATTGAGCTCATTGATCTCCGCTTTTTGCAACCAGCTGTGAGACGCTACATTCGCAATTGAAGTCCAGTCCGTAATCAATGGGAATGATTCAACTTAATTATAAAAACGTAATGAACCTTCTTGGGGTTTTATGCCCGCCTTCCCCTCTTCCAGATTGCTCAGTATACGGGATTAATATGAAGTCACTGGATCTACTAAGTCAATACTGATTGGTTTGTGTATTCATGGACCTACCCCTGATCGGCAAAGAAGCCTCTCTGACATCTTCGATCTCCAGATAAAATTTCTTATGTCCTTAAATATGTTTTTCTTTTCTCCGCCTTTTGATGCGTCATCCCCTTTCTTTCCTGATAGTTTTTAATTTTTGAAACGAGACATATTTTGATTTTTTGATTTTTAATTTATTTTATATTTTTTAATTTATTTTTTGACCCTCCGAGTTAAATAACTGTCTTCAAAGTCATATTTTGATGGATTCGGTCGATTCATTGCCTTGAGACTCAAATTAAATTCGAAAAATAGAGAAAATTGTGATTTTTACGTTATCTTAGGTCTAAATATGAATAGAGATATTTCATCATTTTTCAGCTATTATTGCATGCAAGAAATACATAAGTGTAGGCAGTGAGATGAGCATTCGGTTCAAATATGAGGGAATTTCAACTTAGAAAACATATGAAAGAGCTATAAATTTAACTATTTGCCTGAAATAGGCTTACTTTTTAAGCTCATTAGTCAAACAAACATTAAAACTAGTTTGTGGAAGAAAACTTGATTGGGGTCGCAGATGAAGCGGCCGAGAGAGCTCCCCTCTCTATTCATTCTGTTTACTTTTAAGTACAAAATGTGAGAATAGTTTTTTACTGTTTTTGGTTTGAGCTTCATCAATGATTTTCCTTGCTTTAATAATGAATGCTAAAAGTAAAAATGGACCGTTATGTTTATAGTTGACCGTAAAGAAATTTTACAAACATTTCAATGAAAAACACTTACACTTTTTCTTTCATAATCATCCTTTAGGAGAGGTTTTTTTTTTTCTTTTCCAGAGTTGGTAATGTTGAGAAATTACTTGTCGACCTTTATTTTTCCTATAAATCTCCAGCCAGAGCCAGACACAAAAGTCTGATTTTTGATTGGACACAGATCTGATGATTATCTCACTATGACCACTATTTCATTCCTCTATTTTTGAACATGTTGAGGTGTTTTTTTTTTTTTTTTTTTTTTTGGTAAAAATTTTCATAACCTCTACTTTGATACAAAAATGTTTCCCACCGAATAGCTCCTTACTGCAGATAAACGTACAAAATGAATACACATACAATCTATAAGAGAATGATCTTTTTCTTTGGAAGTGATGGTGGCACATTTCAGCGCTTGTAGTTCCACCCTGGGATCACGGGTGATGCCAGCATTTACCCATTAAAAAGTCTGGTGGCCATAGTATGCTTGGTGGTAAGTGAGATGGCAATCAGGCCTTAACCTCATACTGCTCTTCTATTCAGAGCTACAATTTCTTTAGTTTGCAGTCTTTGAGATAATGGCTACTTCGCTACATAGAGGTACTGATTTCCTGATCTTTGACCGAAGAAAAATCATTATTTCCATGAAAAGCATATTGAAGGGGCCTGGAATTAAAATAAGTGCGCAATATTTTGGAAGGGATTATAATGTACCATCAACATGTGTAACAGTAATTTCCTGGAGGAGCCATCTTAAACATCTACGGCTTAAAAGTTTAATAGTTCTGCAGTATAGAATCAATTTTTTCATTTACTATATTTGATAATTTCGTTTTACTAAGTTCTTAACAAGAAGCACCCGCTTTGAGTAAGAATTTTAGTGTTATAGTGATGTAATCAAAAATGAGTGGCCATATGTTTTTCTTGGTTCCATTTATTTATTTATTTTTGTCGGTCTTCGGAGTTTATTATCACCTCGCAAAGGGGCCGCAAAAAAGGGATGATCCTAAAGGATTTTAACTATTCAGAATCTTTGGGATAATGTTTTGCCTTAAATGACAGACATTTATTCCTTCAAATTAAAAAAAAAAAAAAAACAGTTTTATACGATGGAGAAAATATCACTTTCTTATGCTTTCTTCTGCAACTAACTCGGTGATTTACAAACGAGCGACCCACGAGGGTTTTAATCAGCTCTTGAATTTGAGAGGAAATTTTAATTGAACTTGAAAGATGGGGGATAGCAATTATTACGGCCATTGCGGGTATCAAAATAAGCTGAAAATAACCCCAAAAACTGAAGAAATCAGGTAAAGTCGGTTAGGTGCATCTAATACACAGAGCTTTTGAACACTGGAGGTCTTAGATTTTTAGCAACTTTACATCAAAGGGTCAAGCAAATAAATTGGATTTCTAAAATGCTCAAGAGAAATAACCCGGTTTAATAAAGATCACAGCGTTCTGTGTTGTAGTCGGTATATTCACGAAGTAATCTTTTCAGCACCGGTACAACACGCCGGTAAATTCGAGAGCTCCACCAAACTATGAGCAAGTAAAACTGAATAGTACACAGCATACACAAGTTTTAACAGATGGGCTTCCTAAAAATGCGTTAAAAGAAGAAAACTACAATGTGTATGGATAAAATAGAATACACAGAATATAGGAGAATGGTTTAGTGTTGATAACTTATACGAATTACCCTCGACGCAGAAACTGTTTGTTGGAGTAAATGCTTAAAATTAAGATCAGTAATTTCTGTCTTTTAAAATCAGTTCATCTCAATGACTAGAGGAAATTGATGTCCTATTAGAATGCTTCTGTTCATCGTTCGCTTTTTTGATATAACTAGAAAGAAAAGATTTCCAAAGCCTCGTTTAATGTCCTCTGGCAAATACTTTCCGCAAACATTTAATGGGATTCTTCACCCTGCTGACTACTTGTCTCAAGACAAAATGAATCGATCACTAATTTAAAAACAAGTATTTTATTCAACTAAAATTTAATGACATATGATGAGGATGAGCATGATAAATGAATGACATAATGATAAAATAAGGACTAAACGCACAATAATTGAAAGACAATGGGTCAGTAGAGGGTCAAAAATTTGGCAAGTGAGTAATAGCTCTTTAGGTTTATAATCTCTCGGGAAAGCCGTTAAACGCATATAGAAACTATCAATGATATCAATAACTCCATATCAAGATAGTGCGATGGAATATCTGTGTATCTTTTAATAGTGGCAGGCAATGGAGTGAAACATATATTTTTTTAATTACTTTTGATTTGTAAAAATTTCATTAGGAGTATTATCTGACTAGAAGTTTGCAATTATAATTCTTTTAAGCTGTACACTTTTCACGCAGAGTTTGGTAGTATTTTGCAATTTTATTTTCTTCGATCCACCTTATATGACGCTGTAGTTTCCGTGCGTAACGCAAAAGTTAATTAATCAAACGCAAACACCCTATTTGCGTGAAGATGGAAAACGTATAGAAAATAGTGAATTTTGCTCTGACTATTGATCTGCTTTTGTGCAATTTCGGTACAAAGATATAGACAATCGATAAGTTGTGTAGTTCTTACTTATTGTTTACAGCAAGACGAACCTACATCTTACAGCTGAGGAGTGAATCAGCAAAATGTATTTTTCAAGCTTTATCTCAAATGATTGCTATTGTTTTGATTTTTAGAGCGCATGATCCTTTCCCTTGAAAATTTTGATTTAGGAATTGACTTTACAAATGTGGAGATTTTGATCTCATCTACTGACCCGCTCAAGCCACTAAAGAAATGTTGACTGTCTGAATCCTGAAGAAAACAGACGCTTAGACATATAAATTCATATGGACAAAATATTTACAAAAGTGAGTATCTCATGATGGATTCGAAAATGATTTGGGTTTTAAGAGAAACTGGACTAAGGTTTGGTTTGACATGGATTCGCTGAGAGAGTAGAGCCCAAAACGTAAACGCAGCTCTGCATTGAGGTATTTTGAAAATGAATCACTCCGTATCCAATCCACGAACATTGATGTTAGGAAGTTCAGAAGAGCCGTAGCCGGCCTGAAAGCAGAAGAGCAGATTCTCCGTCGATTATGTAAGCAGTAAATGTCTAGCCTTGGCAAAATGACCTTTAACTATACACATAGGAATGAGTTTGTCGCGTACATGTACATTTGCTACTGAAATATGGCACATTGATTCCAACGTGAAATTCAGCGAAAATAACGATGTGCGCATTACAGATTTTCTAAACCCACTCATTGACTCAGGAAATCATTTTCATTTTGAACAACACGCGCAACACAATGCACTATTTTTCACCGACACAGTGTGTACGAAACCGCAGCGTTCAATGTAAACATATAATCGTAATCTTAAAATTGTGTATTTTCCGTTAAAATGCACAAAATATTGGCTGAATTTGCTGCCTGATCTTTTCTGGTGTGCTAAAGAGTCGTGCTCATACAAATCCGTTGGTACCGTCTATTTTGTAGTAATTTGGTGAAAATAATGTTATAGTGTACCGCGCGGGGAGTTCAAAATGAAAATGATTTCCTAACTCAGTGAATTGGTTTAGAATGTTTTTAAAAGGCAATGTTTGCGCCTTCGAGGAATTTTTGGTATTTATGCATTTATTTTTTAAAGCATTCATAGGTGATTGATTCCACTATGTAACAAGATTTTTTGCTTACGCCGATAAATGTCATTGATAAAAAAATAATAACGGATAAAAATTGATAACGGACCTCGAATTTGAAGAATTCAAGAAATTATGACTATAAAGTTTTTGAAGAGTCAAAAGGTTGAAATGATCTATGGCCATGGTTGAAACACCTTTCGCCTCTTAAAAACTGAGTAATTTTCACTATTCATTAAATTCAAGGCTCGTTTACTGTTGTCTAACTTACTAAGAGCAACATATTTTATAGAAATATTCATTCGTTTGGAAGCTCTAAAAGTTGTAACAATGCGATTTTTTGACATTTTCTGACGTCAACAAAAAAACCTTATGCACCAAGGGAATCACTAATTTACGGACAAACCATAGAAATAATAATAGACCGCTTGACTCGTTGGTTTGATAAAAATCTCGTCCTCCTCGTCTTATGTTTTTTTTTGTGTTTTAGTTTAAATTATTCAAAATCTAGAAAGGGTTCAGCTGTCTGAACATTTTATAATAAAATTGACGAGAGGAAAGAGCCAAAGTTGATCACCTTGGACGATTGAACTCAAAGCTACTCATTTTTTATACTATCAACTCTCATCTTTCACCGTCAACTTTTACCCTGTGTAAGTTTAAATAATCGATGCAAGGCGGATTGGGTATTGAGCCAACAAAGATGGTGATAGATTGTCATTCTTGATTATAAATTCTTACAGTAACCACCGGATTTGTCGTCGGACCAATCATATTAATAAGCTGCAAAATGCGATTGCAGCCTTAAAATAAAATTAGCTCATAATTATCTTTGTCGCGGACACGCAGCCACTGATCATGATTTATGTTTTATTTATTCGCTTCTCAACGTGCTCATTGATTCATCGGTTAATTTAAGGTGAATTATTGCTACTTATGCATTTCATTAAGTGAGGTGATGAAAAATCAGGACCATGTAAGGCTTCAGGAAGGGGAGGAGGGGGGCTTTTCGGCAAATCAGTTGACACATTTTACCCTGATAGGTACCAATTGGGTTTCTTGTAGGGGGTGATATTTTTTTCCATGCGCCTGTCCTAGTTACGAGCCAATCACTCAAGTATATAATATATTATAATTAGATTGGCTGAACGGTCGAAAGTGAAGCCATTCAGGTGAAAGAAGATGATATCACATGGGAGATGAATATTGTGAGAAATCAGCATGAGCAGGTAAGTCTAATGGCGCAGATTTCCTGGAGTGGGGCCCATAAAACAATGGACGAGCTCTTGTACACTGATGACAGATGAACCACCGTAAGCACCTTACAGCATCTTCGAGGAATCTGACGCTTTTCTTGACCATGTTTAGGAATTCACCCTTACGTTTATCCCGCATCACAATTTCGTTTTTTAATCTATGGTAAATATTAACAACATATCGCAATTTGTCTATAGTACAGACTTTCACCTTTAAAGCGATCTTTGTGCTGTGCTTTACCTGGAACCGTTATGACAAGTAGAGTTTCTACCGGAAACCTTTGAAAGGCGTGAGGTAAGGGGGCATACCGACGTTTATGGTCACAATTTTGTAAACATTGCTGGACTTTGTTTGTTACTCAATGACAGTAAAATTAAAGATAGCATCAGAGAAGATCACAGAAGCGGTGTAGGGTCATTTTCGGCAACATTCAGTTAGTTTTATGATAAGTGCTTTCATATCTAGATTGATCTGGTACACATTTGAACAGTTGTTACACTTTTTCAGATTTACCGCCGATAACAGCATTTACTTGAGAATATTTACTGACTCCGATGGACACTTATTAACTTTAGAAGCGAATTTCTCAAAATCAATTTTTGAAATAACATATCACACTCTCCACTCAACGGCTCACTTCAACCATTGAGGTATACCAAATCCGTACCTATCTGGTTACTTTGATCTGTCTCATATAGTTTCAATTCATTAAAAAAGAAGAACGTTGAATAAAAGACATTTCGAAGTAAAGCTTTGTTGAGCGCCTTTAATTGACGATATTGGCAAACACAAGTACCTAGCAGTACGAATAATTATCTAGAAGCTTGATCTGATTGAGTGTGCAATGAGAGTTGCCTTGTTAACTTGGCAGTGGAAGGGTTACGGTGTATCGAACACATATTTCCCAACGAATACTTTGATGATTTTTTCTGTTTGAAAATCTTAATTCTATATTGCTTTTTAATTATTAAATAAGAAGAATCAAAAATACTCACCGGTGTTATTTGTACCTGATCTGGGCTCAGGGTTGGATGAGGAATTGGCTGAATGTAAGGTGACTGAAATTATAATAACAATAAAAGACGCTGTAAGTCAAGAGAGCCCATTGAACTTTTATAGGTCAAAAACCTTTCCTCCTGAGAGGGAATAATTTTCATTCAGATTGGAGTCCAAATAACATAAACCTAATTTTCATGCAATTGCTTGTTTGATAATAGGTATTTTAAACAAATTACAGACTTCATTCATGATTGGGATAGAAAAACCAAGATGTTCATTTGAAGAAGGATAATAGAACTGAAAAGTATGTTACAGGAATAAAATTGTTTAAAGAAAGGGTACAAAGAAATTGTTTGAACAAATAAGCATGAAATGGGATGATAAGAATATGCTTTAAATGAATAATGATATTTAAGATTTTAAGGCCCATTTCTGCTTGTGGGTCCAGTAATTATGAGAAAGCCATTAAGCAGCGAAAGAAAATAAGATCTTTGAGTTTTAAAATAACTTCACACTTTTCTTAATTGCGGTGAAAATTTGATTTGCTGCCTCCTATAAAACCGTTCCAATTCAATATTTTTAAGGATAAAAACTTGCCATCTGTTCTTCTAAATGAGGATGTAAACTCTCACAACAATTACATAAGTTCAGTGGTGGCAAGTAAAACTTGATATATCAATGCCTTCTCCATAAAAATCTATGGAGAAGAATCGAACCTCATTTGAGGTTAGATGGACTCCCTATAAATCGATACTTCACAAGCCATCACTGTACAAGTTCGTAAACGGAGCTCATTGCAAGATAACTGGTTTTAATGAATCGTTTTTGGCTCTCCTTATTACTTTTAAATTTTGAAAATGGAACCTTTCAAAGGTCAGTTTCTCAAACTATGCAAAGCTCAGGTCAATCTTGTCTCTATTTTCCAAACTGATATAGGGATTCAGAATAACTTCTTTTAAACGCAACTTTAAAACTTAAGTAAGGAACTGACATCGATGGATAAGAGTAAGTTTTGCTCTTATCACGCCTTAAAAAACAAAAAAAGATCTCACTGGAGGCACACATTTTTCCAAATTGTCACTGTTCTGAATTGCTTAGCAGGGTCAGGGGAACTGATCGCTCTTTCCTTCGCAAAATTCAATGGCTCATTTAAAAAGTGACTGAAGAAAAATTTTCAAAAACCATGAACGCTGTGCATTGTTGCAAAGTTGCAAAGTTGCAATGAGGCAATAATGGCAATAATGCAAAAGGGCGTGCAAGCAAAGACGCGAGCTGCAATTGAAAAGAGCGGAAGGACATAATCGAGCAAATTTCGAAACATCCGAGATCTAAACTTGTAAGAAAGAGCTGTTACCTGGTTTACAGGATTGGTCGCCGGAATTGGTTTGTGTTCGGGTAGACCGATTCCTAAGTATTGTGCATTCTTAAGCCTATTCTGTTGGTCCAGTTGAGTTAAAAGGCGAGTCTTAAAATCTATAATTTTATTGATTTGCTGAAAAAAAGAATGAAATATAAACAAAACACTTTTATTACGCTAACATGAAAGTTTTATATTTATTTCTTATTTTGAAAGTGATTGCCTCCCTTTAAAGCGTCCTTAACTTAGAATATTGTTGTAAGGCACTTTCACGTTTTTCCTGATCACTTCTTTCCACCCCTCCTCTCCTATTTTTTTGTTTGAATGTTAGTATTCATCCCTCTTATCACTGCTGCTCATACCTCTCCACCTTCCCAATTAATTCGGCTGTATAGTTTTTCTTCTTTAGTCGCTCACAGTCACGAACTCACACAAGAAAGACGACGACGTTATTATTTCTTTCGTTTTGAAAAAAAAATCGAATAGAAATAAACATAAGCATTAAGTACTCTCCTAAAATCAATGAGATCATTATAATGGACTTTTCTATGAGGAACCTAGTTTTGTTGCATTATTCTGATTTTAAGGAAACGTCCTAACAAAGATGCGGTACTCAAACGTCACCATGGTGACTCCTGCAATTTGGCATTTATGGATTCTCTCCCTTGAACCCTTTATAAAACGCAATCGAATCTCAGAAGAATAATCTGTCTCGGCTGAGATCGATTTTTGAAATTGTTTTTCATGATCAATGGGAAAGTAAATATGCGCGAAGTAATATTGCATTCATAATATTGCAAAGAAGATAATATTTCCGATTATTTTCCAATGATTCGCAGTGATTAAGCATCTGATGGAGAATCGCTCAAACTTTATTTGTCTGTATCACAAAAACTAAATTTCTTAAAAAATGTAGCTGCGTGGTTTTAACATCGAAAGGATGGTTAGGTAAGTATACATATTTTAACTTGGATACACTGATGCTGATGCCATCTCTTACTTTTGCAGGAAATCTATGGTCTCGTATCAACTACTCAGCTCTCTCTCTCAGTTCTAAGTCAGTTTCTAATTCCCTCTGTATCTATTATGACTGTTCCTCTATTTCCACCAGATAAAGATTATTCTTCCAAAATCTCGATAGTTGTGTGTTTTATTCATCGAAACTTTATCCTACCGAGGGACGGGCTAATAAGTCGCTATTAAAAGGGGCCAAGACGTTCCAAATCGAAAGATATAAATGCACCAGTTAACGTGCATCAATGTTAGTACTTATACATACATTCACACATTTATTTGCTTCCGTGTTTTCCTCAAGTGTAGTTCTTAGATTCAATACATTGAATTCACCAATTTAATATTTGATATAATAGGTCAATATGTTCCTATTTCTTTTCTAATTATTCCTAAAGTGCCGATAAAAAGAAACAGGGGTGAATCAGAGCTACTTTTATAACCCCCAGGAGAGGGAAATGAAAAAATATTCTATTCTAATATGAATGAGAAAATTTTAGTTTTGATTTAGTTGGTAACCGTTTTTGTTACTATGCTCAGAACACTAGCTTCTGATCTTCATTAAAACTAAGCATTGCGTTTTTTCCAAGTATTCCAAACTTGCTAGTCAATTACGAATCCTATTTATCAAAGTTTAATTCGAAGATTAAATTCATCAACTGTTGAAAAAAGATCTTAAATCCTCCCAATGAACGATCTATTTTGTTAAAGTTTAAAATTGGTCGAATAGAACGAGTGCATATATGAAAGGCACATAATGAATAACAAAAACTGTTACACGCCTAGCCGGTTACCAAATAAATGTTGCTCGGTGCGATAAAATTTAAGAAAAAATAAATTAAACCGACCTTTACCATTTAACATCACACACCCTGACAAACACTTAGACTCTAATAAAATGGTTGATTCGCAAGAAGGAATAAACCGTACCAAAACAATTATCCTCGAAAAATCTCACTCCAAGTAGAGAGAGGCCTCAAGTTGACCGAAAATGAACAACCACCGACGAAATAATGTTTCCTTCTACCATATCAGGAAAAATATGTAAATGTTTCTTTATTATTTGACTAATTACGAAAATCACATTTTTCCAAATGCAATAGGAAAAGTAGGGGTAGGAAACTCTGCCGCTTTTTTCTCACCCCCTCACTTGTAATTTTTTGCTAAGGAAGACCTCAATAATAACACGAACAACTTAATATGTCTTAACTATGATTTGGGGGTAAAACACACTTTCTGCTAAGCTATAGAAATCAGAATGAATTTTTATGTCATAATAAAAAATCTCCCTTCTCACGAGTGTAAAAATGAGGGAATCACATCTGACATTTGTTTCCTAAGATAATCATGAAAATAACAACTTAGACATCAGATGTCTATAAAATATTTTACGAAGCTCTAATCGCAGTTATCCACCCTCTAACCTGTTTAATAGTTGTTGATCTGTATCAGAGAAAGTTGTTTGATTAATAAAATAAAATAAAAATGAAAAATGAGAGTACGTTACATTGGTTATGGGGTGTTTTGGAGTTAGTTGGTGCTTCAAATCAACAAATACTATAGTGTAAAACCGCAACCACAATCAACAAACAAAACACAAAAACTACAGCAATAACACAATGTAAAAACCAACGATTACTATAAAAAAGATTGATTATCACGCAGAATAAATTATCAAAATGAAGAAGATGTAGAACACAAAAAGGAGTGGAAATTTAAGATGATTAATGAAAGGAAACTGGACAAACTGTTAAAGACTTGCAAGTTAGAAACATTCAGGAGACAAGTTAAAATGTTAGAAATTTAGACTTTCAAATTTTGAAACTGGACGTGTTAGGATGCGTTAAGAGGGCTTTTGTTTGATTAGGTACTGTAGTGATAGAGTGGAAGCCAATAGAGGACGATATTTTAATGAGACACGGTAAAATACTGGAGTTTTAACATTGAATAGGGTTTCACATCCCCTGAGCACAGTCAATAGGTTTGGAGACCGGTGGTGACCAACGGGTGGTATCACGTATGCCTTGTGTATTGCGAATAAACATAAGAAAGTGAATACTCCTGCCATTTTTTTATTTCTGTCCCAGTGCCTTTATCCACAATTTTGGGCTTGATGAATAATAAATATACGCATGGATAACTCTGGACTTCAATTTTGATTACTCAGAGTTCAATGGAATTTGAATTGTCATTTTAAACGAAAAATTTCACTTCATTACACGTGCTATCGATTTTTACAATTTTGAGGAGAAATGTTCTGAGAGCCATATTCTCCCTGGCTGTAGGTGTATTCTGATGACTGTACTTGTATGTTGATGTTAATGAAATCTCATTTTCAATAAGGTTGTTTTTTGTTTTGTTTTGTTTTTTGTTTTTTGTTTTAAATATTATTTTGATATTAATAAAATTGCGATTCGTGTCTATCGGGATGAGCATAAATCTTACGTCTTATGAGCTCTTCTATCGGGGATGTTTTTTCAACCTTTGTGTAATTCAATGTGAACCTTTATGCATAGAATTTTGCCTGTCGAAAAGAGCAAAAGAGGGACTACAAAGACTACTTCTTGTACTGCGATCTTGTAAGAGAATTCTCGCCGAAATTCAACATATTATCCCCTAAAATCTAGCCCTCCCTAATATCTGCCAATTTTCTAATATTGGATGAAAATATTTTACCGAGAAGGATAAACCATTTATTCTGTTGATACTCGTATAACAATCCTCTAAATCTCTCTTTTTATCATAAGATGCAGTGTGCTAGTAAAAATGCGACTTATTAGATCAATGCTAAAATCCAGTATATTTGCCGTGCACCCTTGAAAATCGTCTACCAAGGTGCATTTGATCAACTGAACGCATTTCCGAGAGTTTGGTCCATTCAAGTTTTTTCTCAGAGTAGACTGCGTTCAGATTTATATATATTCATTAGCTAATTTATTAATTTATGTATGTATTATTTTTATTTTTGACGCCGACCCACGGAACACCAAGAAAACCTCATGATTTAAGAAAAGAACAAGAAAAAAATAATGAATCGAACAAATTAATTTTAGACGAGCGTACTTTTTTTTTGGTAGGGGTTGGGTTCTATATCTTTTTACAAAGTACTCGTTGTAGAACTCGGAGTAGTGAATGAACTCTCGGAAGAAGAGAATTCGATCGGTGTCGAGAATGCACTATCAGAGGTAAATGAACCGGGAGAAGAAGTGTATTCACTCGAAGAGGAGGAAAAGTCACTCGGGTATGGAGTAGTGAATGGAGTTTGCTCTTCAATGGTGTTGACTTCAGTTGACGGTGCTTCGACACGGTTACCAGTGTTACCACCACTACTGCCGTTTCCCAAAAGCTGAGAAAGAAAAGACACGGATCTCCATTAAAGCCGGTGCCCGTTTTTTTAATGACAAAATATTTACAAAAGCCACGTTCACTTCAACACAAACGTCTCAACGAGCTATTTGAAACAATAACATCGGCCGCATTAAAAGATGACCCAAGACGTGTTACCTGATCAAATCGCACCAGTCATACTTTTCAGTGACCCAGCGTGAAATCTGACAACATTACGTTTTATCTGATCTAACTCGTTAGGAAGATCAAACCGTTCAGTGAACACAAGATATCACCTTTTACTCCGCTTTAAATGGATAGAACGCAACGTTGTCACATCATGCGCTTTGTCCAAAGCATCCTTAGCATGTGGCAACAGAGAGTTCACACAATGTTGGACTTATCATTGCTTGATATTACTGTAAAAGTGTTTGTTTGCTTGCTTTTTTTTTATAAAAACCAAACAATTCGAGGTATCTGAACTAAAGGAAAATGACGATTTTGAATGAAAAATAAAAGTGTTGAAAAATGAAAAGCTGTAAGTGCGCATATATGACATGCATGAGAAGATAGAATGGTTGGTTGCGTGGTGAACCCTCTCAAATTAGACCGTTTCTCATAGGTTTGAATGGGCAAAATATAACGTTTCTAAATTGCCTGCTTTGCCACGAATTAATTTAAGTTTTTTTATTTAAAGAAAAGAAAATAAAAAACAAAATGAAGATGATTTCTAAGTCTCATTCAACCGCGCTTCGTAACTCTAATATTTTCGTTTTATACCGATTTTAGATGAGTTCATAACAATTTATTTTGTGAGGTTCTAATAAAAGAGCAAGCAAACAACAAGAAACCACTTTCATGGTGATTTCAAACGAACAGTCCTTTGTACAACCACATTCCTATAGCTTGTTGGCCTTAAGTCATCAAACTCCCGGAAGAACATTGAATGTCCAAACAATTGCCAGCAAATTTCCGCATTGTCGTCTAAGGAAAATTGCTGTAAAAACACGGAAGCCTTACCGTTATTTTACACGTGGGTTTAAAGGAAGGCCTCTGGAAATTTTTTCGGAAACTTTTCCTTAAAATCTCTCTTTTTCTTCTCCCCTACCTACCCAATTTTTCTTCATTTGCAAGTTACCCGTAATCTGCTACATAAGTTTTTTTACGAGTTTGCCAATACCGGGCCTTTCAGACCCACATTTAAAATTCATGTGTTCACCGTATTTATGATCATTTTTTTTAAATTCTTTATGGTAAATCAGGGTAAAATTGCTTCGTTAGCATGATAACTCTCCAACTATAGTCCTTCGCCCTAGATAAAGTTGGAGGTCGATACCGTTTTTCGTCCGTTTTCGTCGTTTTAGATCTGTATCCGATATTCGATATCACGAATGCGAAAAACAATATCGACCTCCAGTTTGTGCTAAAATGCTCAATTTACTATGCCTTATTGATTGATGCATCTTTTAATGGGGGTCATAATCGAAATTTTTGAGATAACCTCCTCGGAGCGCGGAGGGGTAAAAACGTTACCAAATTTTGGAGAGTACGGTCAAAAACCAACTTTTGACCAAAGTGTTATAACCGTATTTTTTTGTGAAAAGCATTTGCTTTTTAGAGTATTATGGACTAACCGTTTTTGATTTTCGCCTTTTAAATGATTCCATAGTAATGATTTTTTGAAAATGGGTCAAAGTCGAACTTCGACTCTCAATATTTTGAAAATGAAAATTATAGTGACATTTGGTTTACGTCGGGTCTAAAAGACCCGGTATTAAAAAATTTCCTGTGACTTGAAATTTTTTTTTTAAATTTATTTTGATAACGCAAAAATTGGGTTTCTCAAGATATTTGCAGAGCTATTTCTGAAGCACAAGTTGTTGGAGTTAACACAAAACAAAGCAAAAATATAGCACACTTTCTTAGAAAGCTTTGGGTCTAAACGACCCATGTTTTGCAGACTAGGGTTAGTTTTCTAGTTTCTTAGTTCTTAGTCTAGTTTACGTTTTCTAATTACAGTATATATGTTTTCTGGACATCTTCAATACTCAAACAACAGTACTATTAACAAAAATTAAATACGCGTAGCAGCATATTTTAAACTAAATATATTAGTAAGTCAAAGTTCTGTTTGATGAATATTTTCTGAACCCTAGGCTTCCTTTGCACAAACTTTCCTAAGACATCAATGCGAGTCTTTTGCGGAAGTTTTGAGGACATGTAGGAACATTTAATATCTCGACGGGCGGCACCAATCTTGGATACTTCTTTTCAGCCAACAAATAACTGAAATAAAACGGTTAAGTAAAATCTCAACCTCGTAATTACTTTTGAAGGCAACAATTTAACTTTACTCTTCTTGAAGTATGCCTTAAAACGACTCCAAGGAATATTTTTGGTGTGTTTATGGAAGTAAACATGATAGTGTGTATCTTGAAAATGCCTTGTCCATTAATACACCTTCCTATGAGTCTTTCGCTTGAGAAAGTATTGGTTGCACTTTCACTGAAGATAGGTACCCTTTACATCTAGGAATGAAGAATTCATTGTCTTCATTCTTGATTTTTTTCAGATTTGTCAGACACATAATTCAAATCAAACCTGAATAACTCGAATTATTCTGAATCAAGAGCAAACAAAATATGAGGTAAAAAAAAAAAATTGAAACTGCAATAATTATATACATGGTTCTCTGCTAAAATTTCAGATGAAATATCCTGTCGGCACAGTCAATCAAATTGAAAGAAAAAAGTAAAAGAGAATATCTGAAGATGGAAAAGAGTGCATAAAGACAGGTGAAAACAAAGAAACTGTAATACTGTATGCATTAAAATGTCGTATAAGCTATATTAGTTAAGTTAATTTTTACTTATACTTGTATGAACTAAATAAGCAGAAAGTAATGAATGAAGACTAAATACCCCGAATAGTAAATTGATTATCAAAGCTTTGATTCCGAGCGTTGCAGCAGCTTTAACTCCAACTTTGCCAATTTTCGTGGCAGCCTTAAGGCCGACACCAACGGCCCCAGCTTTCAGGCCTGTTTTAATGGCCTTGAATGGTTTGATGAGCCTTTTATCTTTTTCTCCGCCATGATGAGAGTTTTGCCCGAAAACGTCTTCATCTAAAGTTGCCTGAAACAAAAATAAAATTTGATAAGAAGGTTTAACTTTAATTACTGATCACAGTTGTAGCAGAAAATAAGCGAATTTTATCAAATGAAGCTGGAGAGGATATCTCTCCGATGGATAATCGTTTCATCAGCACTTCTGAAAAATCAAAATGCTTTGATATATTTTCGGGGTGAATTTTGAGGTATATCTTCATGCGCAGTGGCAAATAGTGCAATCTGCCAACGTTGAATTTTATTCATTTAAACACGCACCACGAGTAGAATTAGGCGCGAATAAGTCGATTTGTCGCGATGTTCAACGGTGTTCAACTACGGACTAAGATGTGCAGAAGACAAGGGAGGGGGATGGTCTTGATTGACCTATGTTTCATTTCGCACGCGGTATAAAAGGAAGCATATGTTGGACAAGCGGAAAGTAGGAAAAATGGTTGGACGCCACGGGATGGAAGAACGGGAGACTGGGTAAACACTGGAGTCATGAGACCCTCATACCCGACGCTGGACGCTGGAGTCATGAGACTGTCATACCCGTACTTCTGCGGAATCCAACAATTCTTTCGCAATCCGTAATTTGCCGTGCTTATACGAGGGGCGTTCAATAAGTAATTATCCCTCCCTCTAAAATCCACGGAAATGGACCAAATTTAAAAAACTTTAGATGGAAATCTTCCTTAGGATATACTGAATCCAGCTATCTAAGGATCAACGCAATCGGATAAAATGCGGCCGCACACGGGCCGCGGATGCGCGTTGCGGTGTGAGCCGCTCCCGCCGGCTCGGCATCAAGCGCGCGACGAAATGTTTTGCTTATCTCCTTTTCCAGCCAACGATAAGGCCTTTCCCTGCGAATTGGGTGTACGCACCTGATTGATAGTAAGATAATAGTACACAGGTAGTACGATAACATGGAAAATTCATTGATAATAACTTCTTACCACCATGGGATTCGGAAAAAAATTGGTCCGGTGGCAGTGTTTATCGTGTGTTCGCCATGGAGCTACCGCTTCAAGTCGTCCAGGATTGTGAACTTCGGGGAGTGATTCGATTTTTGACCGCGAAAGATCGGGTCGTCCCCGTGAATCGATCACCGATGACGCAGTTAATGCAGTGCAAACCATTATCGAGGATAATCGCCGAGTGAAAGTTCTTGAAATTAAGCGTTCGTTAGAGGAAGACTTTTGCATTGTGATTTCAACGGGTTCCATTGAAACAATCATCCACGATAAGTTGTCCATGCGAAAAGTTTGTGCACGGTGGGTACCGCGCGAATTGACCGAAGCCCATAAGGCGAAACGGGTAGAAGCGGGAAAAGATTTTTTTTTTGCTCCTTAAAACACTTGGTCAGGAACTTTTTGTGCTTTTTAAAACGGAAGATGAATTGTGGATCCATCATTATACGCCGGAAACGAAAAAGCAGTCCATGGCTTGGATTGGTCCTGGAGAAAAAGCCCCGACATAGTTTAAGACCCAGAATTCCGCTGGGAAGGTTATGCTGACGGTTTTTTGGGATTCAAAGGGAGTGCTGTTGGAGGACTATTTAGAAAAAGGTAAAACAATTAACAATCAGGTAAGTACTATTGTGATATTTTAGACCGACTAAGACGCGCTATTCAAAATAAGCGCCGCGGGAAACTGTCTAAAGGTGTAATTTTTCTCCATGACAATGCGCGGCCCCACGCTGCAGCATTGACCCAGAAGAAATTGGACTCATTTGTTTGGGAAGTATTCCCACACCCACCTTATTCGCCAGATTTGGCACCATCGGACTTTCATTTGTTTCCATATCTCAAGGCGGAACTTGGTGGTTTGCATTTTGAATCTGTGGAGGAGGTCAAAAATGCTTGCAGCACTTTTTTCAAGAATCAGCACAAGGATTCCTACGCGCGAGGCATCAAAAAGTTGGAGTCTCGATATCAGACCTGTTTGGACCGAAAAGGTGGATATGTGGAGAAATAAGGTAAGCCCAACTCATGTTTTTAACCGATGATTTTTTTCCCTTCCCGGTTGTTGATTAAATGTATGAACGTTTGAAGAGAAGCCTCTCTAGCCGCGCGCTACTAAAAATTCGGCCGAGCCGGCGGGAGCGGTTCACGCCGCAACGCGCATCCGCGGCCCGTGTGCGGCCGCATTTTATCCGATTGCGTTGATTCTTAAATAGCTGGATTTAGTATATCTTAAGGAAGATTTTCATCTAAAGCTTTTTAAATTTGGTCCATTTTCGTGGATTTTAGAGGGGGGATACTTACTTATTGAACGCCTCTCCTAATTTGAATTGTGTCCATAATGGGACCGTTCAAAGTATTGGTAAAAGGAGTGTCTACTGTAAAGTCAATTAAATTGCGCTTGCAGAAAATGGAATTGAAGCTGCCGATTGTGTTCAAGGATCAAAATATACTCTCGCCTTTATAAAAACCGCCGTTCTTGGAAATACTGGGCACAGTAGCTGCGCGCGCAATCTGCCAACGTGCAGTCCCTTTAAGTTCATCAATATGGTCGAATCATTGGAGGTGGAAACTGCACAATGAACTCCTGCGAATTGATATTTTACATCGGGTTTTGAAAGGGACAATTTCAACGTTGTTAGATTGTATGCGCCGTCGCTGGCTGAAAAATATCACATAGCTTAAAAGTTTGTCTACATGAAGTACGGTGTGAACTGTGAAACCCGCGGGGCGCGGTGACGCAGCGTGCACTTATGGAAAATTGTATTTTATCCAGTTAACTCCATTATAATCACACCAGTGGCTACTCGTGCAATTTGGCAATCATGCTTTTTTGCCATTTAAACATGCAAAAGTATCAAAATTTTGCGGATGCAATTGTACTTCCTGAAGACCGATTGTTGGAGAGAATGCATTATTGCCACATTGCACGAACCGCCACAGAATAACATAAACTAAAAAAGTTAGGTTTTCGGTGAAAATCTTAAGAATAGATTTGTTTTGTGGGTTGAAATGAGCATAATGCAACGTTGCCAAGTTTCATGCAACGCTGCTTGTGAAACCACCTGAATCACGTTTATTAACTCGATATCGTTGTATAATCGGCTTTCACAGCACTTTTACTTGAACCGCTGTTATGCGTGATAAAAAAATTGTCAGTATTATTTCGAAATGACTGGAGCCAGAAAAGAATAATTCGCTAATGAAGCAGAGCAGAGTGTTAATTTGGCCAGTTTGACATTTCACGAGTCGAAAAATTCCAGGTTGACCAAACAGATAGTATCGCCCACAAGCGCGCTCGAATCAGCGGTCATTAGCGTCAAGACATTCATGTTTCAGCGTGGAGAGGGGTGGGGAGGGGCAAGGGGGTATTCTTATCTTCTGATGTACTTTGATTGACGAGTTAAAGTTAGGTACGGGTTTAGGTATGATGAAGTTCTAAATCAGTTATTGGATACGAATCGAGTTGAATGAATGATGCATTGTATTGTTCTCCTGATAACTTGGGTCGAACAACCTGTGCTGAAAATCTGGTTAAGCAAACTTTACTCCACTGTGGTTGAAAAAAGACAGGAGGTGAATTCAATTGTTAAAATTGAAAATGACCTTCATGTCCTCCGAGAGTCTGGACTGAATTTACAAAATAGGTGTCACTCCTGCAGGTTTTTAAGAAATAAATCTTTCATAGTCATGACCCCAGATGAATGAACATGATGATAGTTTAAATCTTCATCGCAGATGTAATTAATCTTAGGGTTGTTATTTGACCTCTTTTCATTTTGCTTCAGTTAAAGCTGTTTAAAGGAGGTTGTTCTGCTTGCAAATAAATAGTGAAAACACATAGAGGGGGAGATTCAGACTATGAAATTATCGAGGCCTCACCATAAGACCAGAAGCAGCGCAAATTGTTCGTGTAATAATTGTTTTTGTGAAATTTAAAATTAAAAAAGATTAACAAACAGAGAAAATTGTAAACGTTAAGCTTCTTTACTAGTTTATTTTAAACGAATAGCATCTTTATTATGATATTTATTAAATTCTTTCTATTAGAGATTGATTCCCTAAACCTGATCATACCATCGTTTTCTAAATAGCTGCAATGATCAAAAAACTTTCAAGACCAGTTGTTAAAAATCAATTAGACAATATTGAGCACCACATGCTAAACCATGCGTGTTTTATTAGTTTAAACCTTTAATAGTAGACCCATTGCTCATTTGTTTCTAAATTCAGGATGGAAGGGAACCTTTGATATGGATATTATTGGATAAGCCTTTGGAAAGCGGCACAAACACTCAAGTTGGCCAGGCTTAGAAACTGCTTATATCGAGGAGACTAGCTTCATTAAGTTTGTATCATCCTCCTTCTGCACAGTTTCGGATGAAGAAAATAATGTGGTCAGTGTGATATTCTATCGCTAATTTTAATCCAGTTGTCAGATTTGACACTTCACCACTGCGCTTTCATACATATTTTGGGACAAACAAAATAAGTATATCTCATCTAAAAACATTATAGATCTACTTCAACGTTTCAAAATTTCATCGGATGCTCTTTTTTTGATAGATATGGTGTGGAAAGTAATGATGATTCAATTTACTAATTTTTTATACACCGAAAATATTTTAAAAAAACTTCCTTCTCAGAAAATGCAAATTGCTAGCCTTATTGCTTTTGGAATTTCGTGGAATTTGATCGGTTTATTTAAAGAGAAAAAATACAAATATAATTAAATATTGATTTTAAAAATGAACTAGCTTTGTAAAAAATGCAAGTCATTTGATATTGCGTGGATCAAGATGAAAGTTTAAGGCGGTGTCTCTGCAATGTTCCCTTTCTAATCATAACTTTAGGTCAGTCTAGTAGTAGCAATATAATATTTGAAGTCGCGAAACCGCGAAAACAACTTGCATGGGGGTTGATTTTTCGATTTAAGCGTTGTACTAATCTATTAATGGACTGAGGGAATGAAATTTCAGAACTTATTGACGGATCTCGAGTAGATTGCCCCTGGAATTTTATTGCAGTACGGCTAATGTCAGTATCTATAACGATACTCTATGTTACAGAAAAATCCGTGCAAGGAAAGTAAAGTGTTTGTAAATTTGAATACGTTTTAAAACTTTGCATGTTTAGAAACGAGCTGTCAAAATCAGAGGGTTGAATGATGTGAATTGTTCATGCAAAAATGTGACCATAATAAGTAGTGTAAAAGTTGCAAACAGAAAGTTTTTGAGAAATCAAGTGCACAAACACACACAACGTGCATTTGTTAAGTCAACAATCCAAAACGTAAACAATATTGTTGGTTAATTCGTTTCAAATATTCTAAACAAGTCTACTTCTACAACCAGAGACAAATCGAGGCAGTTTTTGCGATTATTTCTGAGTTAATCCCACCCTAAGTTTAGGAGTAAGAGGTGTCAGATACCTCCTTTGTCACTCCTCACCAGCCAGGGGCGTTACCATACAAAGAAGGGTTTGAAGAGGCTAAGGGTGGATTTCGGAAGTTTGTAGTTATACTATATTAATTTTTGCTGACTTTCACATAGTATTTGGTATTTCAGTCATCTATAAAAGACTTGCAAAAGGATCATTTTTTAAAATCTTAATGATTATTGGAAGGATTGATAGTGTTTTGTCACATTTTTCTTTGCAATTCCACCCTACTAAAAATGACCAATTGACATCCGTTGAAATCAGGCCGATGTCAAGCTGATGTCAGGCTGATGAAAACTGGTCATTTTTAGAAGGACAGGTCCTTCTTCAACTCCTTTCTTGATACAAATGAATTTCTGACAACACCCCCGTCACCAACTTAAAGGTTCCTCATCAGTCTGTAATGAGGGTCGAGGACCTTTCGCACAAACGGAAAAATGTATTGCCTTACGTGGGAGTATTAATATTGGCCAGATGAAATCGTTTGTTTTCTCATGGTAATCTGGATCTTCGGTTGTTTTGGCGGTTCTGTGCCGGGCTGCATGATAACGTAAAATATCAAAATAAAAACAACAGTTTGTCACAACTTCCGATATTCACGTTCGTCTAGACGGAACGCCGTATTTTAATACAGCTGGTATTCCCACGGAGAGATTGTTTTCTTCGTTTCAAGAATAATCTTAATCCACGAATCGTTTATCAAAGCTTATTAAGTATTTTAAGAGTTTCGGCTCATTTTTCGGGGATGGACGAAGGTCGGTATTCGCAAGCATTTCCAGCACAAAAGGGTGATTTTTCCGCATTACAATTAAAGAGACTGATTCACAATGAGTCAGTGGTGAGGCGCGCAATTTGACAAGTTCGCATTGAGTCAGTTTGATCTCTTGCAAAAAATATCGATTTTGAGGTTATTCGCGACGCAACCAATAGTCGATCTTTCTCATGAGTTTAAAAAGAGAAAATAAAACTTTGCGAAAATGCACCCTTCACCACTGTGAACATGAGTAATCAAAGGTATTAATAACTGTAAAATGCGTCAGTGTTATCAAAGAACCGGTTCAACTTCCAACCGGTGAATTAGCCTACGGTAAGGCAACTAAAATGCAACGGATAAAGAAACAAAAGACAATCAAATCCCGCCATCTATTGCCGCGTTGTGGTCGTGGTTTGCTCAAAACAAATTGGCGTACCTATCTATACTGCCGCCTAAGAATTAAACTATACAGTGAGAGCCGCTCCACTTTTAAATGTATTGTCATCTCAACTACACGCATTCTTCGATGGAGCCATTATATTCGAACGAAACATACACTGCATTGTTCCTACGACAAATTTATGTCTTTCTCAGTATATCAAATGACAGATCATTCAGCCGAGGCATCGCTATCCTGCAAATCGCTGCGGCTGATACTTTAATTTAAACAATCGTTTTTGGTCTTAAACGAAGACAGTGGCATGACAGTTCGTGCAACATGACAACAATAGATTTCCTCCATTTAAACCTACGTAAAATGATCGATGTTCGGAGGATTCATTGAATCCCTGCGTAATCGATACTTTCGTATGGTTCATATTGCAAAAAGACATAGCTACCAATAAATAGCACACGAGATCCCGCTGAATGAATAGAGGGGACGTAAGCGCGTGAGGAAGAATAGGTTAGAAAATCAAGTCACATGTTTAACAGTTTATAAAGAGATTCTTTTTTTGACCAGAAAAATACGATCGTTCTCATTTGATGCTTACCAAATTTAAGCGCCTCATAATTGATGTCTTAAGCAAAAATCGTGAAAAATAACAACTAATATTCATCAAAATTCGGTTTGCAAGAACACACCAAAACGACCATCAGCCATTGAAAAATATTATTTAAGTTATCGTAGGAGTCAGACTCATTGCGCAATTTAGACTCGTTTTCTTAGAGAGGGGGAGGAGCAATATTTATATGAATTAGTTCCAATGACCAAAAACCATTCATAATTTCAAAAACAAAGTATAGGAACTATATGGTAAATATCAGAAATGAAACTAGTAATACTTTTGAAAACGAAAAATGGGAACTATGTGGTAAGTATCAGAAACAAAAGTAAGTCACTTCAAAGTACTTTAACAACTTTTAATTTCAATCGATGAAATGGAAGAAAAGAATTCAACTAAACGAAACGAAGCCCAAGTTGACTTGACTCAAGAGCATAGTTTTGGTTGTCTTTATTTTAATATATTTTTTTTAATTTTGCCGCTAGAAAATGGAAATTCCAGTATTTTTAATTCGAGGTGTACGACTAATTGATTTCTACAATAATTTTATTTTTTAATTTTTTAAGATGCTTAAGAAGCTCATAAGATCATAAGAAGCTTTCGGCTCATTTTTTATGACTACGAAAATTCTTTAAAACTTATTGCTTTAAATACAAATCCCCCTTCACACGATATCATTAACCGTGAAAAATTGTACTTTGACAAAGTTTTATTTTGAAACTGATTAATGAGCGTGTTTTAAGTTGCAAACTCTCATTAATTCTGTATTTCCGTTTTATCTATAGAAAAAGAAAAAAGGGGGAAAACAGCTTTACCGCGACATTTAATTTGCGTTCCAGTGTGTACACTGTACTTACATGCAACTTGATGTTGCTCCTCAAATTACATCGTGAAGTCTGTGAGGATCTACACAATATCTACGAATCTCAAGAGGAAGTCAAAAGTAGAAACTTACGGGTTGGTCTAAGGCGGCGGAGCTCACATCGACAGCTTCTATTGACCTAGAGTTTTGTTGTAAGGCTACTGGCGATGCAACTATTGTGTGAAATATTACTATACATAGTGACGTATAGCAATACCAAATTGTGTTTAATTTCATAATGAATAGATCTGAAACAAAACAAAAAATAAACCAGGTTAAAATAGTTAATTGAAACAAAATGGAGAGTTAAATCAAATTAAATAAACTAAGAAATGGTTTAAAGGACCTTAAAATAACAAAATATGAGGGAAAATTTAAATAAAAAAAATAGTATTTTTTGGTATTCTTTCGTGAGTCAAAAAGCGGACAATGATAATAAATTTCATTTCTAGGTCAAACTTTTTGACTCGCGCAGTCTGAAAGACAGTCAACGGATTCGAGGTAAGGGGGTGGTTATGTATTTTTTGATGCCAATACGTTCAGAAATAATCAAAATGCTGCCTTTATTAGATCTAAGTACAACAATTTCGTTTTGCGGTAATTAAGATCTTAAAGTAAGTAAGGGTCTTGCAAGACTTGCTAATACTATTATTGTTTATCAAATCCTCATCATATCAGTGATGAGTATTTGAAGCCCTATTAACAGTGCGATGGTCTCAGGAAGTGTCGAATTGTGCAAATAGTTACGCCTATCGTTTTTCTTTCATATCTGAACCTAACTATCGAAGTATCGGCGAATCAATCGAGCCCACTAAGGACCAATTCTCTTCTATTTGTTTATTTGAGGGAGCATCGAGGGAGCATCGGGAGCATCTCAACTCATGAGACGCCGCCACTGGCACCAGTGCACGGGGAACGTCACTTTATGGCCAATTTGATTCTTTGCTGGAATCTTTTCTTTGCCTATTCAATCACATAAAATATGTTAGAAAAGAATATGCGAAAGGGGACGGGAACGGTTCAAGAGGAGGAGCCTTGAGGGCTCAAGCTCCAAGCTTTTTTTGGAAGGAGGGCTTGAAAGATGGGAAAAAGAAGAGGGGGGGGGAGAAAGAGAGAAAGAAAAAGAGAAAGAAAATGAGAGGGAGAAAAAAATAAAATATAAAGAAATTGGAAAGGAGGTAAAAAGGAATTGAGGATAAAAGAACACGGAACAGTAAAAATTATGTAAGTGCTTCTCAAATAGTTTTTTAACACCGGCCCTAAAAAAAATTACCAATATTTTCAATTTTTACTCTTTTTAATCCACGAACCACCACTGGAAGGGGCCTTCACATGAGTTCGGCTTCTCCTTTTTTATTTTTTAACTCAAGCTTTCAAATGGAGAGAGAGAGAGAGAGAGAGAGAGAGAGAGAGAGAGAGAGAGAGAGAGAGAGAGAGAGAGAGAGAGAGAGAGAGGAGAGAGAGAGAGAGAGAGAGAGAGAGAGAGAGAGCGAAAGTTTCAGTGAGTGTGGCGGATACCTGGAACCGTTTCTGAAAGAAAACTACTGTATATTCAAACTATTTGGAGGCTGATTGCGTTTGACGTATGTTCGTAGCCTCAATTCCCAAGTTCAGGGCATAAGGTGATGCTGGAGTGCGAGTAGAGGGCGTATTCCAAGAGTGATATCTTTAAATTCTAGTATTGTTAATGAGGCCCGTTTTGCAACGAGTCGCTTAGCAAGTCATCGGGGGATAGGAAAATAACAAAAATCAGACGTCTCGTTTTTAAGCGGGGTCCGCTTTTTGGCTCAAGAGGACGGCAATGTGACGCAGTGAGCGGGATGTGGAATTTGTTGTAACGTAAGTGTAACGTATAACTGCGCATATATGATCCAATCCTTACTGCATAAGCTGCTAATTCCGTCGCACAGTAAGATCGAGATAATTTTCTACGTTCTTTTTATCTAGTTGCTTATTTAATAATGAGGTAGAAATGGGAACTAAGACAGAAAGGGAAATAAAAACCCAAAACGTTTCAATCAAATTACAGGATCATCATGCAGTTGGGTGTAAAACACACATGAAAAACCAAAAACAAATAAATGTAAGTCTGATCCAAATCATATCGGATACAAGACATTTGAGATTTGAGTCTTGTGTCCGATGTGTTTTGGGTCACTCACATTTTTTTTCGTTTTTTCTGTGTGTTTTATAGATCCGACTGATATGATCCTGTAATTCGATCGAAACGTTTTGTGTTTTTATTACCCTTTCTGGCTTAATTCTCACTCCTGTCTCATTATCTACTTATTTATCTAAACACCATTTTATCAATCTTATTCACCCAATCGACATTAATTTAAAGTTCGTTATTTATTAATTCACTGCCAAAACATTGTATATTTAAATATGAGACCCTTTGTAACAACTTCACCGTAGACGAATGAAAACTATGAAGAATTATTATTTGCAGCTTGACCTTTGTCAACTGGACTTCTGACTAGCAACTTGTATCAGAATTTTTGTTTTTTCAACCAGAAAGTGGTTTTTTTTTAACTTTAAACTTGGATTTCTTGTTCCTTCCGCAATGGTAAATGTTACCCATCAACATCCATAGCTGGTAAAAACATACTTTCTGTAGAGGGGGGGGGGGGATACGTCCGAAAAAATTACCGATGAGGAATCCAGTTGATACAAAACTTGCCATGCGTCTAGAAATGCGTGCCTTTTTCCGTGTTATCTTTCAATCACTGAAAAAAAGCTATCGTAAGATTTACCATAACTTGGTTTAAATTTTCGACAATCCAAGAAAATTGTAAAATGTTACATGTTTTCCTTGGTTTGAGTTCAAGACGTATTGGTTAAATTTTAACCATGTAACGGTAAACAAATAATTTAAGATCGAAGCAGCGAAGAAGAACAATCGATGCTACTATTTAGGGCAACATTTATGAAATTCATAATTGAATGAATACAATTTTCTTGGGTATAAACTTAATTATTCTGTTATTCCGAGTTAAACAATCTTATGTCTGACTGTGCGACGTTGGAGTAACTTATGTTGGTGCGAGTCAAGAGGGAGTCGAAGCCCGGCCGGCGCGTGGCGCTGAACGCAGCGAAGCGACTGTTGCGCGCGCAGTGAAAGTTACCGGCAAAGTTGCCACTGGTTCTCGTTCGGTTCGATTCGGTTCGGAACAGCGGAAGTCGGAGCTTGCCATAAACACTTTATTATGTATAAGTAGTGTAAGTATGTGTGAGTGTTGCCGGGTGTCCGCTTTTTGAATAATCTGCGCTCCTATTTTACTTAGCTCCTCATCGATGCGTTTTCTCGTTGACTTTTAACAGTGGGGAACGTCTTGAAGTAACTTTGGCTTTTGATTTTTTGCTTTCAGCGCAATGCTGACTTGCATCATCCGTCGAGAAGCGTGAGTCATGTGACGCGGTACTTCAAGCTCAATACAATTCAGGAATTCCGTCGTCGGTTTATTTCATTATCCGTATTAGAATTGCTGATTCGCGTCAGTGAAGTGTGAGGTGTTAATTAGGCCTACGGTGGCATCAAACAATCTGTTCTAAGCCGTGAGAATTGAAAAGTGACGCTTGCCAGCAAATGGCCGGTAGAGCTGCTCAGTTGTGGAGATAAATTGCCGCGTAAATGAGCAGGTTCATAAAATTAAAATTGCAGTCAGGTGCGTACCGATTCAGAAAGGGGGGGGGGGATTGCAATTTTGCCGCCCCTCGAAACTATGAATTTGATTACTTTTTATTTTTTTTTGTTGCCTTTACACATTGATTTAGCCGCCATCGGCGTTACGTTTTGGAAGTTGATAACCTCTTTTTCTTTCTTATTCACCCTGATTTTGCCGCTTCCGGAGAGTTCCGCCAGGGCCCCCTCCCCCCACCCTCCTTCGCTTCGGCACGCCCCTGATACAATACACTCGCCGCATACCCAAGATGATCAAAGAGCGAGTTTTCCAACACGACCAGATTCAATGGCACTAAACTTGCACGTCCCTAAAAGGGAGCTCTCAATTTTTCTGGTCTGATGTTGAGAGTCGGATGGATATAATAATATACAGAAACTAAAACATTTCCAATGACCAATTTATGTAACTATATAGGTCACGAACCAAAGATGGTGAACAGTTATTTAATTCTACAGTAAAAAGTGAATGAACCCGGTCCGTGCATTATGTTTATAGATTAAGATTTCTTTGAAGGCAGTCACTTCTTGTTTTTATAGGCCTTTCTAACCTACAATATAGACATGCATTCAAATACGGAGGGATGTGAATCCATATACTCCTGTATTCAGGAGTGGAAGTGGGCTATATAGTAGTTGCTCAAGATCAATCGATTATCTACCCCTCCGGCCTCCCACCTCCCTTAATTCAAATTTAAGCCTAAAAAAAACGTATCGAATAACTGCGGAGATTCAGTCCAAAAAGGGACTCGATTATAAACAAAAGTTTGAATGGAGAATACATGATTGATACATCGCAAATCATGGACAGCACAAATAATTTAATAAAATATGTTCTCTCTGTAGTTGAATAAGGGGGGGGGGGGCAAAATACGCGTCATTTTTCTCAGGAACTTTAAGTATTTTGCACTGAAAAAACAGCTAAAGATTTACCATAACTTATGGTTTAAATTTTCGACAATCCAAGAAAATTGTAAATTTTACGTTTTCCATGGTTTGAGTTCAAGACGTATTGGTTAAATTTTAACCAGTGGCGTTGCCAGGGGGGGTTCCAGGAATTCAGGACCCCCCCCTTAAATTACCAAAATTTGTTAAAATAGAAAACGTAATTTTTTGCGATTTTTCGAAAGTTTACCAAATTTTGGGAAAACTTACCCACCTGCAATTTTCGGTCGCCCCCCTAGAAAAATGTCTGGCCCACGCCACTGATTTTAAACCAGACTCTTGAATCAAACCTGGCAAAAGAACATGTTACAACAATTGTCAAAGTTTAAACCAGCTAAACTCGTTTGCTCTTTTCAGGAGGCCTGTTTGGGAAAACTAAGGTTTTCCTGTTAGTGGGGGGGGGGTTTTTCATGGGAGCCAATCGGGAAAACCCCCAATTCTGGGCAAGGCCCCTGGCTTTCGGCTCAGGTTCTGAATCGGAGAGGAGTCTTATGCTCTCACGGAAAGTGAAGCAAAGCAGATAGAAATTAAAAATTTACCAACAAAAAATCAGAGATCAGATGAAGTTACATTTTGTCTATTTAAAGCGCCAAAAAAGGTCGATTTATGTTGGGTGTTCGATAACCATAATCAAATTCGAATTTTACGAGGGTTAAATGGACAAAATGCAATTTTATCATGCATTAACCGCTAAGCGCCGCTATCTATAACTAATTCCACACTTTGAAATCACTCCGAACGATGGGGTTATTGAGCACTTTTGCTACTCTACGGATGAATGAGGAAATTAAAAGGTGTGTTGTAAAGGATGGATTAAAGGGTGATTCAGTGTAAAAAAACAGAAAAATATTCCTATAGGTGAACACTTAAAGCTTTTGAAATTCACGCGGTAAAAATGTACACTTTCGGTAAAAAAGCAGTGTCAAGTTATAGCTTTGAAAGCTTTTAAAATATGCTTTAAAGTGATTATAACCCGATAATTTCCGGCCACCAAATCAATTATATTGTGCCCAATGTACGGTGCCGAGAGCCGTCTCATCACCAGCTCATCTCATCATCTTACATCTCAGATTTTTTAATCGATGCAGAATATTTTCGACAGGAAATCAACTTGAAGGAATCGATGTTCAGCACTCATCGGAACGCTGTAGTTCTGATCAACTGTCCGACTGAACCGATTAATTCTGGGCATGCGAAAAAGCTATTAATAAGCGGCTTTATTTGCGCAATAATTATTTTTAAGGCATCCTATATGATTCTGAGCTGTTCTGCGCATTTGAGTAATCGCACAGTCAAAAATTATGATTTTGACCAAATCACACTTGAAGTCTCTGATTATTCTCATGGGTAAATCACTTTTCTCACTTGAGGCAATAATATTTCGTGTTTGTGCCATTTTCTGCCACGAAAGAGCTATTGTTCGGTCAATTTGGAATCACCAATAAATATAGTAAATCAAAAATACAAAGAAGAACTGAAGTGTAACCAAACAATTATATCAAGCATGACTCAAGTTAATTTTCTGGTGTATCAAAATCAATTGTCTATGATTCGTTGACAAAATAAATACATATTATAGACTGATCGATATATTGACACGATATGGCATGAAAGAATAACCCAAGGAAAATATGGGTGGGTGAAAGGCAAAGGGGGCGCGTGCAAACTGGCAACGTTGCATTTCGTTCATTTAAGCCCGTGTAAAATATTCATTCGAGAGAGTGCACCGAGTATATTGCACCTCTAATATTTCGACCTATTTCATGACTTTAAATGGAATGAATGAAACGTTGCCAGATTGCTCGCGCGCGCCGCCGCCACTGCTGAACGTTTGAGTATGATTGATAAATTGCAAATTGTCTGTTTTTCATAAGCTAAACAAAGACAACGCATGGATATATTTACAATATCAATTCAACCAACTCTCAAAGGATTGAAATCCTTAATTGGAACTGAAAAGTTACGTACATTTTGCAATCGATTCAAATCTAGGTTGACTAACGTTCTGGATATACAGAGGGGGAAAAAAACGATTTTATCGTATCGATTGACGTTATATCGAAGTAACCTGATAACAATCTAATGCTGCGAGTGGAATCATAGTTTGAAAAGAATGCTGCGGGCCGATTGATTACACGATTTTGTTCTGACTGTTTTCACTTGTTGAGATTCGATGTTTGAGGTACCAATTATCAGGAGATATTGTATCGATTTACGAAAAATCGATATCGTGGGGCATGGATTGAGACGACAATTTTTGGATAGATTGTTTAGCTAAAAATGGGGAGGAAAGTCAATTTTCACAACAAAGTCGGTGTTTAATGTCTTCTGGCTTCAATACGAATTGATGATACTCAAAAAATACTAGTCTGGTAAAAATGTTAATCGAGCAATTCTCAAGGGTGAAAAGAGAAGTTGGCCTAAAAGAAAAAAAAAAAATGTGAGGATAAATGGCCCATAATGCATTGCGATGGAATTTGGCCAGGCTAGCCTGTAAAGCTATGACAAAGTTAAAAAAAGGGGGGATAAGTCTGAAGGCCAAGACCTATTCGAGCAGAAAATGCTAGTCAAAAAAGAATTTTAAGCTCTCTACCATTAACATTAAAAAATGGAGGGGAAAAAAATAACTAATGGAAAAAATCACATATTTTTATAATAACTGGGTCATTGTTGGTTTTTGGGCAATTTTTCAGCACTCTTGTGTATCATAATAATAAGAATTTCGCGGAACAAGAATTTAACCTCAAAATATCCTCATTATCTGAATATTTTTTATTACAAGATAAATTCCTGTATTTCATGATAACCGAATCTCTTGTCTGTAACTGGTCATTTTAAAATTCATTGAGAATGCTCAAATGGATCCGTTTAATAATAACGTATCCACAATAATTTTAATAATTTTACGATTGCAACTCTCAGAATTTCAAGATCGTTGTATGCATAGAACGGCAACGCTCGTCAGCTGTTTCTTATCAACGGATGCAACATTTTTCAAACGACGAAAAAAGGTTATGTTTGTTCGATTAAAAAACTCTCAAAATTCTCCGTTGTTTACGTTCAAAACTACGCAAAATTCATGAAAATTCCGTGTTGTGCACGTTCCGTGGATGATGATTTATGGATCTAAACAAGGTACGAGCATTTTACAATTTTAAATTTTCGCGTCGCTATTTGTTCGAACCCCGTAAGTCGAGATGTGACGCGGAGTGTCAAAGAATCATACCGTAGCTGAGCCCTAACCTCCTTTCAGGGGGGTTACCAACATCAACAGCGGATCGATATATCGAACAACGCCAACATGGAAATAGACGAAGATCGGAAGGCGAATTGTTGGGTGCGGAAAGTAATGGAACTTGTTGTGTTCCAGAATTTCGTCCTCTTAATCTGCGCCATCGGAGGCAAGTACTGTCGAGACGGAAATGTGATTGAAATACCGGATGACTATCATGAATACGTGTTATATGTGATAGGAGGATTTGGTATATTTCATGTCCTTTTGTGTCTCTTGCTATTCTGTAAACCCATGACCAGGAGTAAAAATCCCTTGAACTGCATGATGTTCACCGTCTTGACTTTCTTCGCCGCCCTGGTCACATTCCTCATCCCTCTGTACGCGAATATCATCGACGGGATAGCAGGTCTCGGAGGCGTGGTTTTCACCAGCGTTTTTATCATATTCTTGGCCTCCGTGTGCAGCTCGAAGGACGTCACACGATGGTACTTGTCCATTTTCACCATTGCTTTTTGCTTGGCTGCCACTACCACTATCCTCTACGTCTCATACGCAGCAAACCCAAATATCTCTGCAGATGTCGAGACAGGTCTCCGACTTATCGGACTTGTGCCTAATATCCTAACAATCCTAACTGTCCCTTTTCTCCTGGCTTACTTCGTCTGTAGGAGAGAGGGTTATTGTGGCGAGCCCGTTGAGGCTGCCTTACATATCCTATATCCCTGGCTTATTTTGTATGATCCATTTACGAAGTGTGATTGCGGTTATTAGACCATTTTTTCCGATATTATTTTTTCTAGGGATCACTTGGCTTGATCACAACCGTTGTTGCGTATCTTATCTATCATAGCTATTATGTGCCAGTGTAAAAAATCTTCCATGTATGTTGGTAACCCAAAACCCTGATTATCTTCGTTTTACGTTCCTTCCCTCTTCAATCATTCACTATGGCAAACTGGGTAAGCTGACAACGTTGCACTTTGGCCATTGAAACCCATGTAAAAGTTTAAAATCGGGGGGTGATTGACAGAGAAGGCACTGTTGCTAAATTGCCCCTTTCAAAAGGATGTAAAACAATCGATTCTTTTAAGGCTGGCAGCCTCATCAAGAATCGATTGCTTCACTTAAGTTTAAATGGAAAAATTACATGGACGTTAAATCGCACGAGCCGCCTCTGGTAATCACTATAGACACCTCATGCTTTGATGTTTTGCGTGGGTTTAAATGGACAAAGGGCTGCGTTGCCAGATTGCACGATTAAGCATTGTTCATTTATTCATTTGTGTTCCTTTCACCTATAAGAGTAAGGCTCAGAAGAACAATGAAAAAATATAGGTCTGTGAAAGAGGAAGAACAGGGAATTTGAGGTTAATAAGGGGTGACAAAAAGGTAAATCGAAGGCGAAGCAAATATAGCGGCCAATAAATGACAGTGAAAAAGCGTTTAGAATGAGCACCATAATTATATGATCATGAATTCATTGCGTCTTTCCGTGACACGAAAGTACCGTCAGGGACAAAGGTGTTGGATCAGGAGTTTTTAGGGTGGGCATTACGCAACTTACATCTTATCTTTAAACTTATAATAATTTCTTATCATGTTTGATGCGAATTGCATACTCAAAACTCTCTCTTTTCAATTATTTTGTCCGTGACAATACAAGTGAATTACAAGTGTGTCTAGTCAAAATCAGTTTTTATTTTTAACCACTTTCCTCTCTTTCTTCTGACAGTTTATTGGCTAAGTCAGTGGCGTCGCGTGCAATTTGGCAACAATGTATTCTATCCATTTAAACTCATGTAAAAGATCGATTCAGGGGGTGCAAAGTGCACAAGGAAATTCGATATATATAATGAGTTTAAATGGAGCAGTTGCATTGTTGCCAGATGGCACGCGACGCCACTGGGCTAATTATTTGTCTGAGCTTTTCTATCGTAAAATATGACGGAAAAACCTCGAGCCAAGCACTTTACCAAAATTTGAGGGTTTTTTGTAAATATGTAGGATGCCTCCTTGTATTGTCTAAAATGGAGCAGTTCGATATTTTTCTTAGATTATTTTGCGGCGAATCTTTCGAAAAAAGTATCGAACAAAAGAGCCTCAATGTGTGCTTGATTAGTAAATAAAATTTTACATCTTATATATACTCATATTTTTTTTTTGTTTTTTGTTTTTTTATACATATAGTAAGAGCTTTTTATACGCCTACTTATTGCGACGGGTCCAGTGGTGTCGCGTGCAATCTGGCAACTGTGCATTCAGTGAAAAAGGTTGACGTATTGGAGGTGCACAGTGCACTACCTTGAATCGATATTTTACTAGGGTTTAAATGGACAAAATACTATGTTGCCAGATTGCACTCGCCACTACTGAACTGATAATTCAGTGTTTCGAACCAGTAAAAATAATTTAGTGCTTTTTAAGCTGTTTAATTTGTTATTTCACTGAACCATGAAATGAGCTTGGTTGGTATTTTTCGTTTAATTTATTTCATGGAAATCGTTGAGCACACTAAAACTATAGAATGTTTTAAGAAAATATTCCGTCAAAGAATTGACTGTGAATCACGGCAATAAAGCTCTAGAAAATAATGGCGACCCTGTAGTTACCAATAAAAAAGTATAAGAAAATAGTCTAATGTCAACAAAAAATGCAACGCATACTTGTTGAAACAGAATAATTAACAAAAATGACTTAACTTTTAGACAAAAAAGAGATGAACTGAAGAGCTCTCAGAAAGTCATCCTTTTTTGAACTTTTTGATGCATACCGTTTATTGCGGTAAATTTTCTATGCTGGTTTTCTCAACCAATACACTCTTTTAAGAGATTACAATCACCGAACTATCCTGTCAATAACAAGATGGTCCACATATCAACTTGTAAATCTTTGTTACGATGTCCAACACTGGGAAAAGTGGAAGTGTAAATTTTACTACCCTTAAGATGGTTCCTCTATTGTGTGGAAAGAATGGTCAATATATACAGTGCGATGGTTACATGTTTCAAAATGTCTCTGTATATCTAGTGTATATTTTACAGTTGTGCGATTTAAATTCACAGTTATGCGGTTGACACTCTCAATTAGATGGTTGTCTTTTAACCATTCAAATCGCTATACATTTTGAAACTATCTAAGGGTAAAATTTACATTTGCACTTTCTTCAGTAAAGCGGTTTTGGATTTCAACACGTGTATTTGCCTCAAATTTTGTGTTAAAGTTCTAAGTAAAAAGTGCTTTTGCGATTAAGTATCAATCATTTTAAATTACTGACGTAAGTTATATTTTTTACGGACACTTGAAATCATTTTGAAAGGAGAATATTTTTTCCCCCTCAACTTAATTCGTCGTCGGTTTTACCAAGAGGCATAACTCAAGTTTCGCTACTTTCCAGGAGAGCGAAAACAAAATTTCTGAAAAATCCCCTTTTTTCATTTCGCTACCGATCGATTAATTTTGGAGCTATGGAAATTTTCTTGGCATCGAAATGTTCCCTAAACTCTCAGAATTCCGAATCTTTTTTCAAATGTCAGAAAAACTCATTTTTACGAGCACCAGAGACATTTTATTGATAGGAAGTTACTTACGTCCGTTCGTGAGACCGCCGTTTGATGTTTTGGTCACATACGCCCCCCGTTTTGCTGTTTAAGAAGGAGTTACCGTCTCTTCGTAAGGACGATTTAATCCTCCTAATGCTCAGTTGTGTCTTCTCTTTTACATTACTTTGAAATAAATTAATAGTTCCTCGAGTGATCGAAACCATAACAGATTTCCTCCAATATTTGTTTAATGTTATTTTCACTGAAGGTAGTTCGCTAAAGCCTTTCCCAGCATTTGATAGATCAGTGTAATCGTATAACTTTTCTCAATATTTGCAACTATTTTCAATAACATTTTTCCTTGCATTTTAAAAGATGCTTTATATATCCTGAAAAATACAGGGAAAAAAGTGTCTAAGTATCTCCAGGTATACCTTATCAGACTTTCGTTAAAAAACGATTATAGCGGATGTGCAAGAAACGAAATTGTACAGGATGTAACAAAACTATGTACAGTAATTTTCAGGGCGCGTTTTAGAGGTAAAAAGAAGACGACTTTTTTTCCCTGTAAACATGGGTCCGAAATTGTAGTATTTTCGAGTTACAGTGTTGCAAAGTTTCCGAAAAACAAATTGAAAAATCGTCATAAAACTCCCTCGTGAATTTTTCTTTATGCTCGTAAATAAGTGCTTATCTGATGTAATTTTAGGCGTTCTTGCCGATTTTGGCCGTGAAAATGCAGTATGCAAAAATTTGAGGGGGGTTTTGGGGGTTTTTCTCGATTTTTCTCACTTTTTTTTGGTCAAATTATGTAAAAACATGCTTTCCGATTCATTAAACACAAAAACGATTAGCATCATTCCAAAGTTTGTAAAAAAATATGCATTTTTGGTCCTTACAAGTTTTTCCTTTTCGCAACCAAGAATATCGTCCCTGAAGTTGCAGAGGTCGGCCAAGAATTGACAAAATCAAAGAAAAGGCGATTATTGGCCGACCTTTGCAACTTTAGGGACGATTTTCTCGGATATGGTTTGCGAATTGGAAAAACTTGTAACGACCAAAAATGCATATTAAACGTCCACAAAACGGCAGAGTTGATTTGTATCACTGTTAAATGCAAAGGTACTTCATCTAAAACATTAAAAGATGCTTGATGGCAGGCGTAAGTGAGCAGCAACGCTCAGTCATAGGTTTTACGAACAGGCGTAACTCCCATGATCCACGCGTTTTAAGACTTACGTCCGTTCGTTAGACCGAGTTTTGTGCTTTTCAGACATACGTCTTTTTGTTTTTCCTTAATAACTTTAAAAGTATAGAGATTTCGACTTTGAAACCTAGCTAGATCGATAGAGCACCTAAAAATACATAGAAAACTATGAAAAACGGAAAATGCGAAATTTTGAGTTACGCCTCTCGGTAAAACCGCCGACGAATTGGTCAAAGTTACGAGATCTTGTAGCAACATTGATTGATATTTAAAATTAAGGTTTAACATTAAAAAGTCTGTTCAAAACTTCGTTTTAATGTTAAGTTACAAAAAAAAGCGTTAATTTTTTAAATAAAGAATAGTATCGATTTTTTTTAATAATGTTGTTCATTCTTAAAAATTGAAACGGACAAATCAAACAATATGCGTTTGTAGCAGTGGTGAACTGTGTAACGTTGCAACTTTGTAATCAATTAATAACAATTTGACCACTAAGCGAATGCAGAAGGTTAAATTCTAGGCTGGTCGTTGGGATCCCTAAAGTGTCATCTTTTTCAATGGTTTAATGGACGAAATACAAAGTTACTGTGCTTTAAATCTGCTACGGAATTCATATACAAAGTTGAATCTGAATCAGCGGTCTCCGCCACGTTGACTGATGACTCAATCCGTCAAAAAACGTTTTAATTAGGTACTCGATCTAATCGGATTTCCTCATTTCGCAAGACCTGTGCGAATAGTTTAAAAATCAGGGTAGAGGGGAGTTGTGTCAACCTAAATTTACGGTTTTGAAATTTACTCTTTGAGAATCACGTATTTAGATGTACATGACATTACGTTTTTAGAGTATATTATTCATTATTTAGAGATTAGGCAACGCTGAAGAAAGAGACATAATGCCTTGTTATGCTTAGTTATTTGAAACATGCTGCGATTGCATCATCGGTCTTTGCATCGAACCAGCTGATTTTTGGCGAACTCCCACGCTTTTGACTGAGTCCTCAGAAAAGGAGGTAGCAATAAAAAATGCTTTCGTCTTTTGATTGATGAGGTCATAAACTTGCGCATAGAATTTATTTTTACAGCATTGCCAAAGTGTCATCAAATTTCCGAACAATTTGATCGATGAAATTCTACTGGCGGACAAAATAAAACTAAACAATTCAGTCCAGCAATATGACTTTATCATATGAAGTATTCCTTAGTTTTTGATTCGTTTCAAATTCGAAGGCCAAATTGACCCGATCTCTGAAATTTCAAAACTTATAGAAAAGTGTAACACAGAACATAAAGGCAAATATATTTTTTTTAAATTTCGAAACGATCGTATTTATTTGACGATCTCTTTGCTATTTCATCGTATTTTGAGGTTGGCCTGGCCTCTACCTATTTCTTTAAAGAAGAAAGCCTGTTGTTATACATGGGCGCTCATTCTAGTGGAGATCGCGAATCTCTTTTAAAGGTCTGAGCCATGAAATTTGCGATAATGATGAATAAATTAATTTGCATCACAATCGCACTTCACAGGTTCTTCCAAGGAAAGCCAGCATTGACATCTGATTTTTTTTGATAATTTATTTTTCAAATCAACCTCGCTTCATTGGGCCAGTCAGTCTGACCATAAGTGCGGCAGTCTGAGCAAATCTGATGAATGAGTGTTCGATACATTCACAAGTGACGATACTGAGAGGGTATACCCCTTTCAGCAAAACAAATGCTACGGAATAAATTTGGCTGCAGGTTTTTATTCTGTGAGGTCAACCTTTTGAGAATTACAGAATTTTAGGTTAATCATATTCTAAGAAGACATATATTGTTGTCACAGTTAGTAATGTGTCATCGATGAATTTAGTATTTTTTTTTACCAAATTGCGTGACCTTCAATCACCAGCTGCTGCATCGAAAATAGTTGATCATTTTGTGCTCCCCCCAGTAGCGTGGCGTGCAGTTCGGCAACGTTGCAGTTCGTCCATCCATACCCATGAAAAAGATCGAGCTATTGGGCGTTCGGTGAACACTTTCACGTTCGACCTTTCACATGGGTTTAAATGGACGAAAGACCACGTTGCCAAATTGCACGCTAAGCCACTGCCTCCCCCCCCTCTCCCATGACGCCCTTGCTCTCCCCATCAACCTACGTAAAATAATTGATCTTCAGGGGTTTTACTGAATCCCTGAAAAATCGATACTTTTTTACAGATTTAAATGACAGGAATGCATGGTTGCCGAGTAGCACGAGCCATCATTTGTTGCGAATAGAACTGGTGTACCTATATTGCGTAAACTGCATACCCCATCCCGGTGCTTTTGTCCCCGTTAACATACCCTAGAATACGATGGATACATGCATGCATGGAGAGCAAACAAGTCACTGAACTAACTTGCGTCACTATGTTAACTGCCATCGGTCTCTGTATACAGTATACGTACAAAGTTTACCCTGTGACATATGTCCATTTCTGAACATTCTTGAATGAGCTCTATATGAACCAACTGACGTCAGTAAATGTTACATTAACCTCTCTCTCATAAAATCATCCAGGGTAGGGGAAAACTAACTCAAATCTAAGTCGTCGAAAACCAACTCAATCATCTAATTAATTGGTCCGGCAAGTAACTAAATTAGTCATTAGTTGCTCCAGTAGACAACTAATGTGACACAACAACAATAGTTGTCTTCCTGAGTATTTATTGATTAATTTATAGTTTCTTGCCGCACGATAAGTCGACGATATGGTTGCTTTATTACTCGTCTTAGTTTCAAATTAATTTTACCAAAGTCTGTTGCATTACAAATACTGCCCCTAACAAAGTAGGAGGGTGGAACATCTAATTATGACACGCAGAAGCACAACTAAGGCCACCACTGCCATCAGGGATGTTCTTAGTTTGAAACACCCTTCTCCCCTCCCCCAACGGTGAAGACTCACAGGTTTTTTTTCTTCATTTTTGCTCAAAAACTTTCAATTTTTGGCAATTTAACCAACCCATTCCCTACCACTACTCCCACGAAGTTCTACATTTTTGGAAAAAGTACAACTTTTACTCCTACATTCCCTCCCCCACCACCACTAAAAAACCTAGGTGAACTTCACTTTGGTAGACGAGGGAATCAATCTAATGACTAAACATGAAACAACAAATCAACTCAAATGCTGGCTGATAAGTCACAGCAAAATTAGCTTTCTGACGAATCACACGTCTCCCCGACATCAAGTGCCCAATCCTGCCTTGGGCATCTCAAACTGGTTCAGGTTCAGACGGCGACGGCGGCATTCGAGCTCTCGCGCGCGCCGAGTCTTTGCTTTTTAAACGAATTTCGCAACTTTTGACTCTCAGGCGTCAATAGGGAGGGATGAAAGAGGAGGGAGCTCTAACTTGCTTTATCATTGCAGCAGAGTAAAGCCTTTATTAAAAGCTCCGTTTAACTAAATCGTATGTATAGGCACATGCACGGTATTACACCATTGCAACTAAACTTATTATAAATGTGTGTCAGACCGATAATCTCGCTGCTCACTGCACAGCTGGCAAAATGCGGCTCATGCGTTTGGCTGTATTGACTATCGATACGTCATTTTTGCTTTATATTGATAATCGATACGTCCTTCATTCAAATCAAAAGAAAACGATTTATACATAAGCGGTTTAATTGAACCCAGTGGCAGTTTGTCCCATTTGGCAACAGTGTTTTCCCTTCATTTGATTCTAAGTAAAACAATCGATTTGATATTGAATAATTAATTGCTACACCGCACCAATTGATTGCTGTATACACTGATTCAAATGAAGGGAAAACAGCGATGCCAATTATTGCACGAGCCGCCACTGATTGAACCTACAAAGAATCAATACTTGTGCACCCGGAAGCAAACAGGAGGAAATTGGTAACAATCGATTGTTTCAAGAAACTATTTTTGCAGCTGCTCACCAATTTTATCCAACTCAAACAGAAAGGATACTTCCCGTCCAACAGAGCTTCAAAGTCAGACTAGGATCTCTTATTCTGTTTTTAATCACAAACTGTAATTTTAACTCGTTTCTTTAAGTTTTAGTGTCAGATCTATTAGTTTATGGTAAAATTTTCGAGGTTGGAAGAAGATTTTCATGTGTATCATGAATTTTCAACGGAGTTTCTAAATCATTTTGCCAATATGACGAACTGTAGCAACTTTATATGACACCTCGGGTGTTTCCAAACTTTCCGACCATTTTTATCTTAAAATGAAGATTGAAAATATCAATCCTTTCAATACTGAGCCTGTGGTCATAGATTCCTATGATACAAAATGTATATCCAGTCAAATAATGTATTGATGTCTCCAATCCAATAAATCATTGACATTATCAATAAAAGTATCTCCTTACTCTAAAATGTATGAGAAAACGTCACTCACAGCGCCTTCAATCTTTGATGTAGGCACAAACAATTCAGTGGAGTAGGAATATTTGACTGTCCACTTGACGTAAAGAAAAAAATGTTCATGTAACGTTCATGTATTAAAATTATTCGGAAAAGCAATTCTTTTTTCTGCTATTCTCGTGTTTGTAGCAAAGAATGTGTGTGTTTTCTGAGACTAGATAGTAAATGTATTCAAACGCATGTATTAGCAGAGATTAAGCAATCCTCTTTTAGAAGTAAAGAATAGGAGGCGGGGAGGTGGGAGGGGTAAAAAAGTAACCTTACAAACTATGAAATACTCGGAAGATAGATTCCATCTGATCTTCCATTGCATCGAATAAAATCGGTCGGATTTTAGTCTAGTTTAAACCATACCTTGCACCTAAGCCATTCTGTAAGATTCTTTCGAGATAGTATTTAGAATGAGATGGGGAGGGGGGAATACACATATTTTTCACATAGCTAAGCACATTAATACTATCCTATTGCAAGGGAGGCTAGAGAATACTTGAAGGTTTTTGGTCATTTCCTCGCAAAATTCATAGTTATTATTTTTACAGGTTTTTACCAAAATCTAAAGAAAAAAGAGAAGAATAAAGTAGACAGTAACAATGAGTTAATCGTGTAAAGAGTAGACAACCCGTAATTCTGAGGAACGAAGAATGGAAATATGATAGAAGTTAAACCCATTCCAAACTTACTTCAAGCAACAAGAGCACAGAGGCTCCAACAAAAACCTAGTATCAACTTAAACATTTCAGACTCTCAATCTGTCACTTGAAGGAGACAAAATCAAGTTAAACAAGCAATGAATCTATGACAGCTATTGTTAGTTACTGAATGAAAAAACCTCTGGTGATCGGCACAATGATTTGTTTGATTCGTAGATCTCGTACCACAGAGACAATCTATCTCAAAATATTCTCAAGACGATGAAGTTACATTTCCAAATGCACAGACACTGAACGCACGAATCACAGAAAAAAAGTCAAACTTAAGTGATAATCCATTATACACACTGACAAAAACCGTGGCTGGGCACATCAAAGAATCAAAACCTGAATCTTAGATGAGAATGGGGTGATACAATATTAACAAAAATATAACAAATGATGATAAGTAAACGTACACTAAGTAAATTGGACCGTATAGGAAGAAGACGCTCAGAAGTTTTGGAGCATGTTACAATTACAGGAGGTATCACAAATTTGTAAACGCACTTTTGTATCACAGCCGAAAAAGGAACGGATGGCTAATTTTTTGTTTTTGGGGGGAGAGAGAAGGAGAGAGAGTGGACACAAAAACGCAAAACGCAAAAATCAGAACGCGGTATCAGTCGATGTTTATGACTCGAGGAACGTACAAACAGAGGGAGGGCGAGCTATCGAAAGTGGTTCGGCGCTAGTGTCGCGTCTTTGCTGATTACACCGCTGTTGTTGTTGTTGATGCTGTTGCCGTTGAGAACCGTACATGGGACACTCATTTCTTGTCGAGTGCGGAGTGGACAGTGATCTGCAATATAGAGAAGCCAGGCCGGAGACCCCACGACGAAAGATGAAGGTGCAAGCATCCAACAGCCGACGCACAAAGGGTTCAAAAATGGAATATCAGCGATCTAAGTTGAAAAATAACAATAGCGGCTCGTGGAATGCGACCTAAAGATGTTCATCTAAACCTATGAGAAATAATCGATCTTCTGGGAGTTTCATTGCACCCCCAAAAAATATATCCTTTTGTATAGGTTTCATTTGGACAAAAAAGACGACCAATTGTTTTCAAGCCACGTATACTGACAGTTCTTGTTTCTATAAATGACAGCTCTGCTTGAAAATAGTCAGCATGCAGAATTTTATATTTGATTTGTATGAGAAATGTTGACATCCAAAAACCAAGAAGTAGACCTGTTACTTAGGGAAGTGGATGAGGTACGTATTTTTTTACTTCTAGGCAATCTATGTTGTACCTACTGCAAGACATCTTTGCAATAGTTATTTATGCAAAATTGTACTTAAACAATATCATATTGAAAAAACAAAAAACAAAAAAAAAAACAAGAACAAAACAAAAGATACCAGTGAAAGCTTCAATTTCACAGCTTAGAAAATACGTCAGAAAACTTATGATTTGATCGGAAACAGTTAATGAGAAACATTTTCAAAAGTCAAAAACTTCACTTTTGTTGTCTCAAAAAAGCTCACTTTTTGATTCAGTGTGCGGTGAGATGGAGTCTCGGCGAGGAAGTCGAAAGTAAATCCTCTCCTTGGTCCAAGGTTGTCGGATCTGAAGCGAGATAAAAAAAGACTAAAGTAATATGTCTGGGCCATCGTTTTAATTTGTCGTAAAAAATTACGCAAGTTCACTTGCGCGATGCGATTCTGCAAAAAGGGCACCAGCAGAACAACTCAAACTGGAAGATGGGTCTGACACCAACTTTTGCGGCTGTCATACCCGCATGGAATCGTGCGCAAGGTGACGCAAAAAATACAATCACTGAAAGTTCAGGAGAAAATTAAGAAGCTAATGTTTTCTTCTCACGAGACGGTCACGTCTCTAAAAATAGAAGCTCATAGTGCTGCGGCATCACACATGGAATGCACCTCTAATTTTGTGCAGAGACAAATAGAGATGCAGCACAAAGCTTGCAACGGGTAGCCAATTTTACAACTCAATTTTGGTCGGGACTCATCGGAACAACAGCCAACAGTCACCCCCTGCTGACTGATGAGTTATACAGGGAAATGATCTGATTGGTCCACTGAAATACGGAGTGCGTGGTTTCAATTCGCCAAGCAAAAGCTAAACAAAGCCGGTTTCCGCTTCCAGGACCGCGGATCAATCACACACAAAAAAAATTAATTAGCTCTCAATTTTCTTCTGAACTTTCAGTGATTGTATTTTCCTTCCGTTGAGCTCACCACTCAACAGTAAGTGACTGTTTGTTGTTGACGCCGGCGAAAACGGAGTATCAATTTGTCTTACTTTTCTGACATGGGAAGCCTGGGTCTCTATTTGTCTCTGATTTTGTGACACAACAAAGAAACTAACCTCCAAATCGACTCTGTAATGCAACAAAGCTGCTATATCCTGCATTATATTTGATTTCTATTCGTTTCCTGTAGAACTACAGATTTTTGGCTTAATTGATTTTAAGCATTTGGTTTGATGTTGAAAAATCGCAAAATCCGCCAATGCACATATTCTAGTTATAACCATGTGGGAACTCATACGAAAATCCTAATCTAATACGAGCAATATTTGGTAGTGTTGATATGGATTCACCATCATAGTAAGTGAGGAACATGGAAAAAAGGAATTTATCGTGCAAAAACCAAACTTTAAGATTTTGAAATTTTTCAAAGAGAATTTATGTGTCGAATGATACAAGCCAAAGCTCAGGCAAAAATATTCAAAGAAGAGAAATTTATGATCTGGCCAACGTTATAAGTCAAAAAAGGAAAATTTTAAAAAGTTATTGATTTAAGTCTTTAAACATCCCAAAGTTGATTTTCGAATAAAAAATCTCAATGAATAGTCTGAGCTTTTAATTAAGGATGGCCCTTCATTATTTTTCATGCTAAACCCGAACCTTGTTTCTATAAAATTGAGTAACTGAGCTGACTTTTAAGCAGTCTAACCTTTTCGTGACCACGTCCGAATGTATTCATTTTCATTACCAGATCTGTTTCATAACAGCTCAATTTTTTACTGACAGTAAATTGGCTCCAAAATATGGTATCATCGAGCGCCTTCAATTGGAGGGGTATGCAAAATGACCACCGCAGAGTAGGAATATTTAACTACTCACTTAATTGAAGCGATCGAGCGTTGATGCGTCTCATTAACCTAATTGTGAAAAGGCTAGGGACCCTAACCTTGCCGTTGGAACAGTATATGACGATGTGTCAAGATAGGGTCATTTCAACGTCTTTGTTTACAGCTTAGATCAAATGCCCATAGAGCTAAGGAAAGACTTAATTCACGTTGAGCTATTACTAAGAAATAGGTTGGAGAAGCTGAGGCACTATGGGTCATTTGCAGTATAAAGTACTTCTAGATGTGTTATTTAGGGGCCATCCTTTTATAATTTCGTAGCATATCTAAAAAATAATGTTACAGGGTAGCTTATTAAGTTCAGAAATAATGCACCTAACACACCTCCTAGAAGTGCTATGTGCTGCAAGTAACTCATGGTGCCCCGGATTCCCTTATACTACACATATTTGCGGATGGGTACAGTGTACACGAAAACTCCAAAATCACCATAATTGACTCAAAATCATACGTCTTGCTTTCTTCTCCTTGAAGACCTGTGAGAATATGTTACATTAGACATGATGTCATCATATTGAACATCTCTGAGATCATTTTTAATGGTATCAGTCTCCGATGAGCTGGCCTTTCGCATCTTACGATTAGAATTCTGCAGACTCTGCGGGCGAAATACTGATAGTAAAGATTTGGAGAAAATGATCTCAAACCGGTCATCTTTATTAGGATATGTGTCCACTTGTCCTCAGAGATTACAATTTATTATTGGTCAACTCTCAAATGCTGAATTAGTTCATTTTTCCTTCGTTCAAAATGAGGTTATTTTACATGATTTGCTCTCCTCGAATAAATACAAAGCGTATATTCAAATAATTCGAGGGGCTCTACAGCACTATCACGACTAAAACAGGTGAGTGCTTAAACTGCTGCCTGAAAACTAATTGGATTTATTCCAAATTTTAAGTGCGCTTGACAACCATATGACTTTGCCCCCACCAATAATCAGTGTTCATTCTGATCCAGTCTATTTAAAATCCCGTAATTTTCAAGATCGGTCTGTAGACATGGATTGCTAGAATGTTTGGTGGTAGAATTTGAGAATACTGATAAGTTTTCCAATTCTGTTTTATTCTGTATTATATAGTTTTTTTGTTTTTCTTCCAAACATGAGGTTGTTGAATCCACTTGATTAACCAACAGTTTACTCATCGATTGATCAAACGCGCTTCCAAGAGTTTAAGATGATCCACCAAGCCCCTTACTCCTCCCCACAAATTAGATGGCAGGTTGGTCAATGCTGCAAAAAAACACACTTTCAAATATACTACTTTTGAGCAAAGATGTTGAATTCTTCAAACTAATTGGTCTCGCTAATGCCCTCTTCATTTTCCCTAAAAAGAGTTACGTTGTTAATTTCACCTACTTGGTTGTACATATTTCGGCCTCATTAAACAATTGAAGGTACTGTCATGTCTTCACTCATAAATATAATTGTGAGTGCAGATGGTAGAGTATTTGTATGATTATCAAACACTTTGGTTGCAGTTGGTTCGTTTTGATGGGGAACTCTGACCAATTACAAAGCAAAACACGAGATTGTACGTGATGTGCATTTGACACTCTCCCTCGCTCAGAACACAGGCCAAATTAGCATGGCTTTTGGTTGAAATCGAAGCCAAATCACTGTGACTTGGCTATATGCCAGTGACGATTTACTGATGTCTGCTGAAAGTAAACCAATAAAAACGGGTCCATCATTGGAGGCTGCGATTGCCCGAGAAATCTATCCATTTGTACATAGGTTCAAATGGGTGAAAGACTATAATCAATATTGTTTTCAAGCTGTCGTTGATACAAGGTGCTTATCAAAGAGGGGTCATTATTTAATCATCATTTCGGAGCAGTTGCAAACTTTTGCAACAAAAAACAAAAGGTCGGACCTAATCTTAGGTGATGATTCTAAATCTTCCAAGATCCACACTTTAACAAAAAAAAACAAAAACAAAAACAAAAACAAAAGCTTTTAAATGAGCGAGCATAATGTCTTCGTAATGCAGGCTTTTCCTTAGAGGATTCCTATCATAATGTTCATTTTGAGTTAAAGAGTGGATTTCGGAAGTTTTTAGAGTAGCAATCTCTTTCGCTGTGGTTGAAAAAATGCTAACTATTCATTCTGTCGCAAATAGTTTACGACAGCTCCTTTTTATCGATCATTTCTAAGAAGTTTTAAGACCGCGTTTGATTTTGTTTCGAAATTTCTTCTGACTTTCTCTCTTTTTCAGGGAAAACGATCGTTTTCAAATTTTTAATTCCGCACACTCCTGACGATGTTGTATCCTGGCTCGTTAAAGGTATTTCCTATTAAATAGTGTTTCCGTTGATTGAGTTAGAAAAAAAGAAAAAGGAAAAAAAATGGCGGAAATTTTGAGACCCTGCAATGGATTTGAGATGTTTTTGAAATGGCTGATTCAATTTGATCAATGATCAGTCGAGTGATTGTTGTCAGTCAAGTGTTGGGAAACTTGTCCAGCCAAATTAGCTGCCAAGAAGGTGATTAAAAGTAAGTAGTAGTATCATGCTCATTAGAACTGACGCGAAGAGCTCTAGCTATTTAGGCAACCTGCGACGCATAATACACATGTCTGAAGAGTGTATATGGTTGCATACCCTTTCGAGTCTGTCTAGTCAATTGGCACATTTCTCTTTGCTCCGTCGATTTAACCGTTTTATTTGCACGCTCACTTTGTCTTTCTTTAATTAATTGTTTAAGGACTTAATAGCAATTGGAAGGCAATTAAAACTGTATAAAATTTACGAAGTTTATTGTTATTTTATTTGTCCATCCATAAAAAAAGAAAATAGAGAGAGACAAAAAAAAAAAAAAAAAAAAAAAAAAACAGTTTAATAACTGTAAGAAAGTGATTGTGATGTCATTTAACCCAATGATTGATTGACAAAATGGCCTATTTTTCAACGATACCAAATTATTAATTATGAATGCATCGTAAAATACCCAGTATCTCGACGTTCACTAAACCAGTTCTACCATTAATAGTCACAGGTTTACGGTTAGACTCGTTCAAATTGATGCCCATTCGACTTATGCGCCTTATCTTTGAATCAAATTCCTAGCTCTAATTGATACTAAAAACAATGTTAGCTGAAGATTATCGCGCTGATAATCGAATGATCCAGTGGTATAATTTCGCGATAATTTCATTTTTTTTCCCAACTTTACATTGCAATGTAGGACGTAGGTGCTACAACTGGACTTTTGAAACGGGACAAAACTTAATATGTATGTATATGTACCAAGTACCTACCATGAGACTAGCCAAGTAAGTATACAGTTTTGCAATTGCAAGTAAATATCGAGTAATAATATCAACATTGTTGCCGAACTTATCTTTAAAAGCTTTCGCTTTATTTGTGCATGAACCAATTAATGATGCAGATGCAAGTTTCTTGTTTTAAATTCTAAAGTTGGCACGTAAATCAGACATGGACGCTCGTAAAGTTTGAACTTCCATGAGTTTTTTTTTTTAGGTTTCCGAAAAAAAAGTACATGGACGTTACTTCAAGATCTTTTTTTTTATTCAATTACATCAATGGGTAGAAAAATCCGAGAAGAAGTTCAAACCATGCTTTTTAATACAAGAAAGGAGATGAGAGAGCAAAAAAATAATAATGAACAATTGCGATTCTTAAGGGAAGGGCCAGTGGCGAAGCGTGATATTTGGCAACATGGCATTTTGTCCATTTGAACTCATAGGAAAGGTCGAATCTGATAGTCATCGGCGATTCCTGGATAGTTCGATATATTTTATGGGTTTTAATGAGCCAAATGCAACGTTGCCAGATTGCACGCTTCGTCACTGGGAAGGGCCAAAGAAAGTGTAGATGTTGATTGCTTATCATTTTTCCGTAGAGTTACGATTATCATGCTTGTTATCTTATGCGGAGAAAGAAGAAACAAAAAACTTAAAACAAAAAAGGTAATCCAAATAAACGATTTTTTTTTTTTTTTTTTATGAACGCTCCTCCAAAATTTATAGATTCTAGTCAACGATTTATCCAGGAGTTAAAGTTACCGATCCTGCGTAATTACCAGTGGCGTAGCGTGAAATTTGGCAACGTTGCAGTTCACCTATTTCAACTCTCGAAAAAGATCGAACTATTGGGTGTTCGGTGAACACCTTCGAATTCGATCTTTTTCGAGAGTTTAAATGAACACAGTACAACGTTGACAAATTGCACGCTTCGCCACTGGTAATTACTGTTTTGCGCCGCGCCGTTAGACCACGATGTTGACAAAACATATTCACAATCAGAGAGTCACCTGTTGAGCATTAATGATTGTAGAATCACTCTCATTCAGTGCGTGAAAAGCTCAGCCGTGATCCCTGAAGCTTCTTTAGGTGACTGTTCTTTTTTCTACAAATTGGCAATCCTGGTCCAATAGTAGTGTCAAAACAGTGTCATTAATGGCATGCTTATTTTTCAGGCATGCATAGGATGAGAACATTATTTTGTTGTCAAGGAAAATCACAAAAATTCTGGGGAGGGGGGGGGGGTGAAAGAAACAAAAAGACAAAAAATAAAAATAAATGTAATGAAGTTTTTAAATAGCTTTTTTTTCTTAAATAACTTTTCGTCTGAACACAAATTGGAATTTATGTCACACAAGATACTTTAACTTGGTCAAGTTTGATTGCAATTCTTTAGGACATTTTTTTCTTTGAATTCTTAAAACGCGACAAAAACTAGCTCTCGCTCACTGTTTAAAGTCGTTTGTATTAAATATTTTCGTTTGAAACACTTGAGATAGCTTTTTCTCACTTCTCAAAGTACTTCTCTCTTACATAATGACTCTTTCTCGTCGAGCTTACTAAAGCTACTCACCTACTTATTGAGTTTAATTACTATTTAGTAATTTTTAATAATCGTGCTCTTTGAAGTATTTTCCTCTAAAGTTAATGAGTTAAGTTCATTGATTGAATTATTTTTTTGTGGGTCTCTCCTATTTGAATCATAAATTGAAGCAATAAATGTTGTACATTCTCAAAAACACTTTTTTTATAAAATTATTTCAAATTTAATTTTAATTCTTTTATTATTATTATTTGTTTCATTTATATTTACAGGTGTTAATATCCAATAAGTGTCACATCACTCACACTACTTGACCCAGATTCATCGGTGACTGAAATCTGTGAAAACACCGTTACATATCATTATTAAGAATACAGTGGTTGCCCTAAAATTTGGCCCGAACATTTGTGCAAAACTGTTCAGTGAAAAACTCAAAATTGGAGCTAGCTGGAAGACTATAATGGTATATATAGAGCAGCGGTCCAAACTGTGGTCAACCGCGCCGTGAGTCTGAGAAAGGTTAGTGCAGAAAATTCCCAAACCAAAGATTAAGTCAACTTTGGGCAACGAGTTCGTTCGAGACTTTTTAAATCATCCCTTGTTTTTTGCTACGACCTCTTCTCAAAGGATAACAAATGAAGCAAAATCGTCCTTTAAAAGAAAACCCCATAAAGCGTAAGTGGTCAAAATTCGTTTTTTTTTTTTTTTTTTTTTTTTTTTTTTTTTTTTTTTTTTTTCGCTGGTCGAAATTAAATTAAAATTATACGTTTTAAAATGTTACGATGAATTAATATTTGTAACAGTAATCGAAACTTTTTTTTTTTTTTTTTTTTTTACCAGGATGCACATGAGGAAAAGATTGGAAACCGCTGATATAGAGTCTTTGAGTCTTTCTGTATTTGTCATACGGAATGCGACTGATCAAAGTGTGCTACACGGTATTTTATGCATTGCTTGCTGCACATCCGAAAGTAGATTTCTTGCTACCACTAATATACATACAAGCGTAAATTGCTCCTATAGATCACTCACTACTCCAAGCCCCCAATTATCAATTTAATGAAGATCTTATTTTCAGTTTCAGCTTTGAGTTCCTCTCTAAGCCCGATTACACTAATATTTTGTTCTTTAATTTATAAAAGGACGTGAAAAAAGCAAGCAAGTGAAGGATATAGCTTCTTATTATTATACTATAATTACTGTCGAAGGGAGGGAAAAAGGGCTGCAACGAGGCAGAAAAGGAATAAAGGAAATCGTTGAGTCGATTCAGAGGCTTTTCCTTTTTCTTGGGTCACAAATTACAATCGAGCCATCGAAGTAATTCATTGAACGCTTAACACTAATTTCTTAGATAGTTTTAAGCAGCCCCGAAACCAGACATACTTGCGACTCATGGTCTGACATATTTCGGAGACGAATGAATGAATTATTAAAGTTGGGCGCTTAAAAAGCGTGATTGTGCTCAAAATTGATGGCTTTTAGTATCTAAGTTGAGTCAGTCACGTAACTGGGTAAAATGTATGTCCTCTAATGCAATATGAATTACAGAAAAGAGTAACGATCATCACATCGAACGAAATATGAGATCAACAAAAAATGAGTACCATCATCTTCCAGTTTTTTTTTTTTTTTTTCTCCTCAGATAGATTCGTTAGAAATAATCATTTCCGTTAGTCCTGTTTATACCTCACATACTCAATTTTTTTTAAAAAAGTCAACAAAGCAATTTAGATGCCTAATTTTATGTAGTATAACTTGGTCATTGCCATAATAATAATCCGTCTCACGGTGTAAGTAGGTCAAAAATTCGCCAAAAAGGAGTTGAGGGGAAAAAAGGCTGCAGCTTTAATGCTAAAGAGTTTCATAACTTACAATAAGTGATGTGGGGGTGGTTGATAATTATCGTTGACGTATGTACTATTTATCTTCCGTAAGCGTACAGCCTTTCTAATTCTGATTCAAACGTTTAATAAACAAAGAAAGGCTATAATTACTTCAGCTGATTTATGTTATGAGCGAAGACTGGAAACTAATCAGGACCGACCGTTACTCAACTGATATTCATCATTTCTATAACAAATTATGTGTGCACTATGTGCATGGAAGTCTTTATTTTAGTTACAATCAGTTAATTAGCTGACTTGCCTGGTTATTTGCTCGATGAAGGGTTGCAATAAATTAAACTAATATCGATATTCGATAATGCCTGCACAAGTACATGACATTATTTTTCATAATTTCTCACGGCTGAATTGAACAATCGTCAAATTTATAGAAAAAAATACTCGTTGTTGAAAAGAAGACGGGAACTTCCTAGTGTCTGAAGTCTCATTTTCAAATCTTCAAGCCATGTTGGGTTTATATGGTTGTCGACGAGTTTGCTCTGAAGCTGCAAGAGACAGATCAGTTTTTACTAAATTTTAAATTTGTATCAGGAGTTAACTCCTCTTCCTCCGGAATGAAGTGTTCCGTCACAAAAAGCTAGAGGGCTCAGCGTGATTTATCAGAAATTCTGGCAATCATTCAGTTTTGATGAGCCGCATATATATACAGGCACAAAACTTTTAAAATAATGGGTGGACGAAAATTCAGCTAAAGATGCATTCGTAACCACGCCATTGCTCAGGATGTATTATTGTTAAAACCGTTTTGAGAGCAACACAACTCAAAGAATGAAGGAAAAACCGAAATTCAGGTATTTATAGCTAACACTAAATCAATAAACGAACTTTTCCCTATACATCATAAATGATAAATTTTTCTGTTTAGCTTCTTCGCTAAACGCTTTTCAACATCGTTGCGAAGAGGTCGCGCAGCAAGTCGAACCTGCTCAGTTGTAAATGGACGCATCGGAATTGGGAGTCACGTTTGTCTTATTGCATAGTCATGAGATTGAAGGCGACTTAAAACTGCTTAGCTATCTTGCGTTGTAACTTGGAACAACCATCATAGTGTTTCACACGCCTCTAGTTCAAGATATAGAGTATTTCCCTCCAACTCTCTCAAGTTCTTTCTTTTTATATTTTTGCCTCATCAAGCCACCTTCGTAGTAGGCTCATTGTTATTTAACCCTAAAGCGACTCTACGGTTACTCTACAAGTTACGACTAAATATCATGGAATCTTATGGGATTGGTAAAATTAAAAGACCTGCACTTAATTTTAGACGAGAAAACCGCATTTGGATCAACTATGATGACAAAAAATTATTTTCAGAGCAAAAACTATTTTAAGGTCTCAAAAAGTTAACAATAACGACAGTTATAACACAAAATATACGTAAGACTCAGTGCCGAAGGGTGCAATTTGGCGACATTGAGTTCATCCATTCAAACTCATGAAAAAGATCGAACTATTGGGTGTTCGGCAGAATTCTTCGCATTCGACCTTTAACATGTGTTTAATTGGACACGATCCAACGTTGCCAAATTTTACGCAACGCCACTGATACGACTGCGATCTTAATGCATTGTACGTTGGTCAAAAACATACCCATCGAAACACTCATTGAACAACGACTGAGAAAAAAAGTAAGTTTACAATCATAATATTAATAGATATTATATAGGACAAACCCAACTGAGTGACCTATTTCTGAAAGGGTCTTTTTTTAAAATTTTAGTTTAGTGATACATAGCCTTTTTTCGAGAAAACCCTTTCAATTGTAACTTTTGTTAAGTCACCATTAAGATTACCACCGATAGTGATATTCAATGTTCTAATCCATTTTGTGGCACCATTCTAGAAAATAATCAGTATTTATACTTGGTTAACAGCAAGAGTTTGTGACAGGCAATTTTTTAAAAAAAGATAAAAAAAACAATTCAGACCGACTAGCCAAGTGGCAACCTAAGCAAATGCAAAGTTGATAGTTTTTTGCTGTCATTGCGTCTTTTTTATACACTAGTAGGATGCAGAATGACAAACAAAACTTTGAAATAACAAGCAAATGACAATCAGTCAACAATTTCATTTTGAACAATTGTAAATGTAGAGGTTTGTTCATTGTGAATAAAACTATAATGTCATTCAAGGTTTATGGAATTGTAAGTCCCGAAACCATTTTCGTTGGATATCTTTCAGCGTCCTCGAAACCCAGTTATTTGCATGCAAAGCGGCATTGTATTTACGAGTTTATCCGTGAATTATATTACCCCAATGACCCGTCCCTCTACTAACACACTAGAGATGTCCACACGAGAGCGATGGAATGATAAGCGTATGTAATTTGCGACCATTATGATGCGTTGAGGATGCACCATCTGTCTTCTGATGGCGCATCGTCGGCGTGCTCACTGATGGGAGACGTGTTACCGCAAGATTGACAAAGACGGATTATATTCGCCATGCTGCAAGCGCAGCTTAAAAAATTAAAAATAAATCGGATACGAAAATGTTCAAATGCGAGGGAATGCAATCGTAATTGCATTTCGCCACCCTCCCCCCCCTTCCCCCTGGGTCATGATGTGTCTTCAAATCTCGTTACGCGGTCTGGCCCGGCGAGCGCGGTACTCAGTGAGAAGATTCGTATGGATTTTTGGACATCGGAAAACCGCGTTCGCAATCCGTCGAAGAATAGAATTCTGTCACCAAAAGGAGTCTCTCACCCTCAAAATGACCTGAAAAGCTAGAGATTAAAATTAGCAACCAAAGCCATTTTCTTGTTAAAATGAGAAAGGTTTCCATGATTGAACAGCCACATGTATACTGTATAGTAATAACTATCAACTTTATTCATGCAAACTCCGTGGTTTTAAAGGGCCAAAATGTCATATGAGAAGTGCTAATTATGACCCTACAAAAGTATGTACAGTCGACGAATGAAATAACATCAGTTGACTCCTTTGATTTAGGTTTCGGTAGGCAACCTGCAATAATTAATACAATGAATTAAAGCAATGCAAGTGGCTTATTTGCCAAAATTTAAGGAGTCGATTGACATGATTTAATTCGTTGAGTGTAATTTGCTTCAATGGTACGTACACAGCAGCGATTGTACACTTCTTTTCAGCAGTAAATAACTCAATTTTTCCCATAAAATTTCTTTTTCTGCTGATTTAACCTTGATTATGCTATTTAAAGATAAACAACTTTTCTTACGACTGTGAGTTTGTCATAGAGCAGTTGTTTAAAGAGTATCAGGTCCTAAAAAGTATAGCTTTGAGCAAACGAAAATGCATCAGAACACATCGATGAGTGATCGGTTGGCAACGAGTTTAGAATCGTTGCTAATCTAACGCTCACCGATGAGATGTGCTTCAGACGTAAGTATGCACACATGCGCCGTTACTTACCTGAGCCCCAAACTCAAAACACGCCCTCTCTACTGTCGTAAAATCCCTTTTAAATGACATGATGATACCATGATACCAACTATTTTTCTAACTTTGAGAGAAAGCGTGCTTCTAAAAAAATTCCCTCTTGATGCGTTGCATCAATAAGCCCTCGGTTAATGTTGCAAAAAAGAATAAAGTGTAATAAAAACATGGTAACTGAGGCATGTCTCAAACTGAGTTGAACACGCGAGCAGAGCATCTCCCTTTTGAGACCCAACAAAAACCGTAACATTCAAATCGACTCGAAATAACGCAAATAAGCTCTGCAAAAGATACAGATTTATTTCTGGTTTTATACGCTTTCTTTTGATTTTGGATTATTCTCGTACTTTGCAGGATTACTTGCTTTCAAACTAAATACATTTTTAACCATTGATCCCATATTTAGTTATTATGTTATTTTGTTTGAGCTCGCTGTCTTTAGCATGATATGTCACACTAAATGCTTCCAAATTACACATACATAAACGCATCAAAAATAGATTTCAGTAATAAATGGAGGAACGTGGTTGCATTTTTTTCATTCACCTCTACGGAATCGCAATCTAAAACTGTTCGTAATTGTATTCGTTGAAGTCTGAAAAGTCGAATAAATCCACCCTCTGTGCGAAGTAGCGATGGGCGTTACGCAATATTTGATAAATATTATATAGGATTTTTATTTAGCAAAAAGTACCTCCTCCTCCTTCGCTTCGTACAGGCGCTACAGTAGTACCATCATCTTCCGTAATGAGAGAAAGTACTCGTCGACTTAGCTGACTGATAAATTGGTTTGCCAAATAGTCTTACTCTCCTTGCCTTGCCTTGGAAAAGGAGAGAGAAGGACAGAGCAGTGGGTGTGTGTGAGAGCGAGAGAGAGGATGAGATGCATGTCTTCAATCCCATGACAGTCATAACGTCCATTAGCATAATGCCATGATTTCTTCCCATGTTTGCTTAAGGTTATGTTTAAATGGTTGCAGCCATTTCATGTCCGACTTAAAATCAATTACCCGGAACGCACATTAACTAAATCACGTGATTACTTTCCTTTTTAAGTAGAAATGGGGATACATACGGTATCCTCCATCTTACTATACTTTACAATCACCCTAAAATGAACATGATCCGTATAAAAGTAATATCTAATACGTCAATGCTAAGGAAGGTTTACCCTGTTCTGTCACGCTGATTGATAATCTTTTCCACTAAAATGCGCCGCAGTGATTATAGCTTTTGTGTATCACGTTAGAATAAAGAGCCGATAAACTTTATGTTAAATGCTTCTTAAATATGTCATTAGTGTGTGATTTAAGTTTAAATTCGTGTTTCAAAGAACTTACACAATGATTGATTTTAGGAATGTTAAAATTGTCTAGTTGGTTCCTGCGTGTTAATTCAATGGGTGATTTATCATAGGAGTTGTTGAAGTTATGTTAAATCACGCAAAGGCGTTCATTTTTCCTCTCTCGGAAAACTGCGAATAGCAAAAATGAGATAAACAGATTATCCTGCTGGTACACAAAGGAGCTTCTTAGTGAATATGCTAAGGACTTAAATCACGTATTTTGAGGAAACAAGACTTCTAGTTACCCTGCTAAATAAGTTCGTTCATTAGTGCGGCCTACTCTCTGAAAATGGAGCGTACCAGACTTTTGGAAATCAGTTACTTTTACTCTCGTGGTATCCTCAAGTAAGTAGTATCGGCGCGTGCAATGTGGCAACAACTGATCGTCTCCATTTAAACGTATGTACAACAATCAATCTTCAGGAGGTGCAATTGCACCCCCAAGATATCGATACTTTTGCATAGGTTTAAATGGAAAATTAACAGACTGGTGGTTGCCAAATTGCATGAGCCGCAACTGTTCTTAAGGATAAGGCAAATACTTAGAAAATGTTATGGTTCCGGGAGTTTCACGCGTAGAGTTCACGTATTATGCTTCTAAAACCATATAGAAATAATCCAAAAGGGATTTCTTGCATGGACGTTTGATTTTAAAACGGAACAAAAGTGATGTTTCTGGGAAAACGGAACTAAAAATAAACAAAAAACACGTAAATTAAACGACAACGCGATTGCGAAGAAAATCTCTAAACATACTTTTATGATAAATATAAGTATTTCCTTTTTTTTTTTTTTTTTTTTTTTTTTTTTTTTTTTTTAATTTCACTCTAACATGTTATGCCTTGTTAATAACCAGATGTTTGGTCCTGAAGTTGAACCAGCGCAGCTTTTGCATAGAGGTTCCCTACAGTATACATGTGTCGCGTGATGGTTATAAATTGCCATGAATTTGCGTCGAGACAAATTGAAGGCGGAATTAAAAGAGTGCTGCGAGCACGACGGAACTGAGCCTCTATGAAATTTGAGATTATGACAAATGGCGAGAAGTAACAGACACAGTTACATTAAATCAAGAAGACTTCATCCTGATTCGTTGATTGATGCAGTAATTTCGCAGGCATTTGTATAAATGACGCTTTATTGCTGCATTATATTAGTCACTCATGCACGTGGACGACCTGGACGTCTATTTTTGTGTTCAAAAAACATTGACGACTTCAGAATCGAGTACCAAAATCGTTCAAATTAATATTCTAGCATTTAATGCGGCGTGAGGATTCTTTGCAACCTATGCCTTTCTTGTTTTTTTAAATAAGATTTTCATCTTTGAAAGTTGTACTGCAATGAAACTTGAGATATGACTTGAAGTAATAAGATTCTTAGTTTCAGAGAAAAAGAGTTTCCAATACTCACTTTACTGAAATTTGTCTCATTCTCCTCTGATTTCTCACGATTTGGTTAAAAAAAAAAAAAAAAAAAAAAAAAAAAAAAAAAAAAAAAAAAAACAAGCAGGGAAAATTCCAACACGCAGGTGTTGGAAAAGCGTGCCACTAAAGTCTGAACAGCTTTAATGCTTTTGCTAGCAATGATAATAATTAGACAGCATTCAACATGGAGCTGATCTCGAGAAAATTGAGTCCAAAGTTGAAGAGCTAGCATTTAAACAAAAAACTTGGAATTACTTACGTTTTGATTTCATTCAACTACCGTGTTGTGTTTTTGCATTTCAACACCGGAAAAGTGGAATTTACTATGTAGGAAAGGTTCTTAATTTTTAGCGTTTAAAGTGACTTGGTTCCTTTCTTCTTTTTTTTTTGGCATAATCACGAAAAACGAAACTCTAAGAGAAACCAAACGGCAGAGTTGGTTTACACTGTTGATTATTTTAAAATCCGTTAATCCGGACTTAAGTCCGTTCCCAATTCTATAAAAGGAACCAGTGGCGGCTCGTGCAATGTGGCAACAGTGGAATCCCTCCATTTAAACCTATGTAAAACAATCGATCTTCAGGAGGTGCAATGCACCCCCAAGATATCGATACGTTTGCATAGGTTTAAATGGTAAAAAAGCATGGTTGCCAAATCGCACGAGCCGCCACTGAAAGGAACCAAGTCGGAGTTGGTTCCTTACGTGACTCGGATTAAGGTTTAACCTAATCAGCCAAAGGAACCAAGTTCTCATTTTATTTCATCATATGGACAATGACATCAATGAGGCTCACCAGCTCACTTTTACCTGGAATTTTGACGGGAAATAGTTGTTATTACAGAAGAAGCACTTGTTGCTTCGAGATTCAGTATTGCTAGCTCTATCAATCAATAACTCAATTTTATCAAAAATGTCACTCGGTTCTTTTGTGACAAGTGCTGTCCAATTGAGCTTGTTTGGTGAGAAATTATGAAAAAAATAAATTTAGATCAGATGTATCTGTAAGGAGATGAGTCAAAGGCGTTGTTTTTTTGTGTTTGTTTTTGTTTTTTGTTTTCAAAACTTTGGAGGGCTCTAGCTCAGAAGAGAAACAATTGCAGCACATACTCATGTAGGAAAATAAAGTCTTATATATATGTATGTTGACCCCAAAAATACACTCCATAAGTTTGGCACTCAAGTTTTGAAACACCCTGTTCTTGATATTTTGCTTCCCCCCCCCCCCCCGCCCCCTTCACAAAAGACAACATCTTGACCATGCACATTTTTAAAATCACAGTTTGACTGTAGAGATATTTTCTCCCCCCCCCCTTAACGAAAAAGGGGAGAATGGGTCACCTATCTCTGATGTTCGTCTTGCGCGTGCACAGATTGTTCGGCTTTACGACTGCAATTTTGGCTTTCTTTATAATGCGTTTTTTGGGTTTATTAGTGGATTTTATGACTATTTGATGCCGCCAATGTAATTTTCAGACAATTTTACATCAGAATCAAAACTCTATAGCACTGTAGCAAAAGTTTGCAACAAACCCATTGAAAGCTGAAAAGAGAAAATTATTTGATAAGGCTCGATCTTTTTTACCCACATAAACTATAGACAATAGATATTTCTAAATCCCTCCACCTTTTAAACGGCTTGTTCAGGGATCAAACATGAGGTGGCGTTCTTTTGAAGTCAAAAAGTGTCATATTCGGAAAAGCCGTGATTCTAAATAATAAACAGTTTTTTTTATCTTTTTTTCCGTTTTAGGTGCTGTCAGCACTTGTTGCGATTGTCACGATGTAGATACGTAATATGCATAAATGGAACACTTGCGAATTCATGAAACAATAATCCTTTAAAATACAGAACTAACCATTTCAAGTGCCCTTTACACATCAAGCATTCTAGGGGTATAGATTAGTAGGTGTGGAGGTTTAAGAGGTTTGTGGATTTTAATTCCCCCTCTCCCCATTTATTTTCTTGAAAAGTATCGAAAGTTTACAGTTAAAACTATGCCATTATTCACTATAACGCATTGTCATATTATTTCTTTTTTTTTCTGTTGCCGTCGGTCGATATCATTTTTCGTGTTGGAAAAGCAAAGTTCCATATGGACCTATAGTTTCCAAAATTTGAAGAAGCTTCCAGTGAAAAATTTTGTACACGCAACGAACTTTTTAGGATAGGTAAATAAGTTATTCCAGAGTCAATTCCATAGCCGCAGCGAGGAAGCTGTCCAGGGGTGGAAGACACGTGACAGCCCCTCTCACTTTTTAGAGCAATTAATGCGAATTTTACCCCTCTGGCTCCCTGTGTTCTGGATTTTAAACACCTATTTTTCAACAAAACGCCAAAAATGTCCTCAAAAATCCCTTGATTCCATCGACGCTCATTGAGGGGCTTTCAATTTGCCGATCCCCAGAATTTCAAATGTTTCCGATGCAAAGACCTGTTTAGTGTGACGTCATGAAAAAAATTGGTTCCAAACAAAGGCTCCGTCTCACTCGCTCTCGTGGGTTTTCCCATACGAAACACAGTCCAAATTTTCAAATACAAGTGCTAGTAAACAACACGTTCTTTACACGTTGTGTTTATCACACCATTGGGTTCCACGTCCCTTATAAAAATTTCCGATTGTTTCAAAAAATTTTCCGATTGGATATATATTCCCGCGCTTTATTTCCCATAGAAATAATCGAAATTCCATAGAGACAATCAGAATTCGTGTAGATTCAAGCGCGCTGACTACAGCAACGATAGGTCTCATGATTGAAATAAGGCGAAATCATCTATGGTTCTATTCTTACAGTTTTAACAGCCACTTTTTTCTCAGTGATAAAATATGAGCCCGCTATCACAAACTTTTTGAAACATCGCGCATCGATGCACAATCACAGTTATCAGTTTCTTAAGAGCACAAAATTCTAGAATATAGGCTCATCAGCACCATCACGGCATGTGTTATACCTCGAACAATAGCTTCGATACGGAGAGAAGTTAGAATGATTGAGTGTCATGCCGGTGATACTACCATAAGAGACCGTGAGCAAGACAAGGACAAAACGTAGAACGTCTTTCGGTATAACTGTGATTGTAAATTCGCTTGTGATCTTTTAGGAATTATGTTACAGTGAAAAGATACTTTAAGGCAAGTGGAATCTAATGGTGCAATAAAATTTGAGAAAACTGTTGGTTAACTAGCATGAATTTGCGTTCGAAAATTTGGATCTGGTAAATCCACGAGAGTGAGCGAGATAGAGCATTTGTTTGGAACTAATTCTGATCGTGACGTCATCACTAAACAGGTCTACATAGGTAGCGTTCTAGAATTCAACCATTTACTGCATCCGTGCAAAAAAGATTACATTACCCTGTGATACTGTATATCTATGTACATTGGAAAGTGCTGCTATTCATAATCTTTTCTGCATCGAGACAATAAAGGGATGAATTCTAGAACGGTACCTTAAGGATATGAATGAGCCTCTCTCTTTTCTATACCCCTCCCTCTCTTCATCAATACCTCGTCGCTTCTTATCGATGTACCCTCGTCAAACAGATGTTGACACATTTACGACCGCTTAATGCACCGTGAAGAAATCTTGAGACCGGTGGAGCCCAAAGGCGAGGGGCAAAGAGGGTTCCTGCGGGAGATGTTTCCACCCCCCTCCTGCCTTTGAATTTTGACTCATAGGTTGGCACAAATGACTTAGGTTGCTGGACCTGTATGGAATTCTCGTTTGAAGGAATTCGACTTTGACGCTTAATAACTTATTGAAATTAACAGGAATACCAAAACTTTTACAATTTTAAGAAAATAGACGCCGAGACCTCCTGGATTGCAGCAATAAATTAACGATTAATGAAACCAGTTTTAAGAAAACACGTTTTTAATTTTTCAAACCTTTCCCGCCAAGGTTTTGCCATAAGCAAGGCATTGGACTTATATATTAGATATGAAAATGAAAACAAGAAGCGCACCGTATATATACGGCACGCTTAAAAACAATGAAGGAAATTGGAAGGCGAAGGAGTGGCTGATAAAATTTACGAGGAGTCTATTTTAGATGTAGGTACATCAAGGCAATACAAATCAATCTTGTGAATCAGTAGAGATAATGGTTGATAGAAAAATCACAAAATTGTTACTTAAAAAGCTTCCGATAAGTCGATTTGTTCCCGATTAACTCTACTGATATCTTCCTTCTTAAGTTGAAGTTTAGTATCGGAGAAACAAAGCAAATATTAAATGAAAACGAGATGTGTATAAGCCATTAATAGGATGTAGAGAAAATAGAAAATAAATTCTCAACTAGTAGAGACGCATTACATAACGTAGACCTATGTTATGAGCCCGTCTAGTCACATCAATAAGAGTCGTGAACTAGAAACCGTTTTCACTGGGTCAAGGTCACACGTGTTTGCATATCAATGAACATTCGCTCGAGACGGCTTTTCTGAAACATAGTTTAACCAACGAGCTGTACATTTATCTAGAGTGACAGTCTAATGGTTATGACCTACGAAACCACCATGGGGGACTTTTAGGTTATAGCACAGAATAATACAATCAGAAGGGAAACTCTAATTCATTTTGAAACATTCTTTACTTCGGGCCGCCATGTTCGAAAGTGAGTATCTTCGGCAATCTTCGGCAACTGGCCGAGTTGTGATTGGTTGTATAGCCTGAAAAAGCATGTCCGCCATCTTGAGAAGTGAGTAGGCACAGTTGCCAGTTTGTGCTGGTAAATTCCAAATCTTGTTTCCATTGGCTCTTATGGGAGTTTCCCTTCTGATTGTATTATTCTGTGGTTATAGGTTTAAGCGAGTAATATTTCCATTTATTCCCGTAAATTTGGAACAAAAAACAGAGGCAACGCTACTGCGATCCGTCGCCGCCGTCGCACCACAATACATGGGAATAAATGGAAAAACTACTCACTTGAACCTAACCTAAAAATTCTCCATGGTGGTTACGCAGGTTATACCCATTAAACTGTCACTCTAGATAAATGTGTAGCTCGTTAACGGATGCCATTTATAATCTGACTAACGTAGTGACGAGTGAACTGGGGTCTGGAGTTATTACAGTGGTGGCACGTTTGCAATCTGTCAACGTTGCATCTAGTCCATTTAAAGTAAATAATAATTAAGGTCGACATTTTTTGGGTGCACAGCGCGCTCCCTCGAATCGATATTTTAAATGGATTTAAAGGGACTAAGTGTTTAACGTTGCTTATATTGCAAGCGCACCACGACTGAGATATTTGAAAGAGGGACTCTGCTTTCATTCATCAGATGCCCTATCTTTTCCCCGTGTTTTACTTCTAATCCGCCTCAAACAATGCGTGTAATACACCACTAAGAATACTATTTTTCTAAAGAAACAATGTTTTAATTTGTTTGACATTTCAATGGACAGAAATTGCTCAAACTACTGCCGGCAAGTTTAAGTCTACTTATAACACGGTCCGTCTCGTGTCCAAAAATTATGAATATGTCAGGTGTGACAGTACAGCAAAACTAATTATATCACTAACCCTTTCAATACCAAGCCCGAGTATACTCGTTTTTCTCGCCAATTAAGTCTTGATCACATAGTTTCAATTGCTTATTAGTGTTAAAAGTAACTCCAAATTATCGATGTTTGCAAGAACTGTTCCTTCCTCGAGCGCCTTCAAATCTGGGGATAGGCAAAATCAACTCAACTGAGTAGCAAGATTTAACTACCCACTCAATTCGGGTGAGTGAGTGTTTCGACTAAATAACCTGGTCTTGAATAGAGTCCCTTGATGGAAATATTGTATAGGGAGTACCGACACGACACTTCATGCATTTTGACAGGAGTCGATTTTGTCGACCGCGTGAACGCATTCGAAGGTTAAGTTCGACAGTGGACCAGTGGTGGACTGGCGGATTTGCCGGCATTCCGGTCCGTTCCCATACGTTCCTCTACGAATCGACTCCTTTCGTGTGGAGCCTTCGATGTCGTCGACTCCTGCTCGACTCCGTGAGAGCCTAAAACCAACGACCAATCACAACTCGTTGAGCTCGTGTCGGTACTCCCTATACAATATTTCCATCAAGGGACTCTAGTCTTGAAACGGTCGAATTAGCGTGGACGAACAGAGCTGTTCAGGACATCGCTGCCTTTACCTGAAAATTCAACAACTTTCCATCGAACTAGATGTGGAAAAGTGTATGACTATGTACACACAACGGCAGCCCTAGTTCTGGAATGATACTTACTGCGGCGCTACTCAAGTACTATAGTATATTCAAAGTGAAACTGTTGATTTGGCTGATTTCAGTTTACGTCAAAAGAAGAATAATCTAGAATGAACGAAGATGATCAAATCATGAATTGACAAATATTAAGTGCTGATAAATGTCAATAGTAAAAAATCAAATATATATTTGCAGGCAAACGTCATTTAGAGCAAAAGTAAAGACCCAGGTTCATCTGATCTTAGAACATAATGAACCGCTTTGACTATAGATAAAGTAAAGAAAAGAAAGAAGGAAAAAAGTAAAGAAAAAAGGAAAAAAAGATAGTAAAGTAAAGAAGGAAAGTAACGTGTTACATTGTTACGTGTTACCCAAATTGCGTGTTGCATGGTTTTTATTTGAAGGCGCTTGATAATCTCACCGCTGAGTCACCGCGGCCGGCCGCGAGGTTGCTGTTCGTGCGAAACTGTCCGATCTATTCTCGTTCTCTTCTATTAGACATAGCAAGTTAGTTCTGATTGTTAAATCAAGGTTTTTCCCGCTACGAGGGTGCTTTGTGACCTCCTCGTTGCTCATCATTTGTAAATATCATTTAAAATAAAAGTTTTATTAATGCTAAATTCGTTGCGGTGGTTAGGTCAAACTGAAAAATTTACTTTATGCCTACACGGAAAAAAATAACTGGTAGAATTTACCATCTGCATAGCTGATTTGGGAGTCAGCTATCAAGTATGGTAAAAACTAAATTATGGCAAAATGTACCAACAAGATAACCTAATTTTTCATAATGTACGTTGCAGTTACCATCTACTTGATAGCTGACTCCAAAATCAGCGCATATGGTAGATTCTACCAGTCTTTTTTTTCGTGTAGATTGAAAATAAAAATACAAATATGAGGTTCTAAAAAATAATAATAATAATAATAATAATAATTAAAAGATAGCTCGTATTTCGACATGTTCTATCAAGTACACACGGTTTTCAAAGTTCTGCGATCTAAAAGTTTTCAATATCATCTCGATTTCCGCTTATTTCTTATGAAACATCTATTTTAGGAGCTTTCGAGGTGCAACCACGTATATTTCAGTAGCGTGCCGTCAACTGTGCGACTGAAAGCTGCTGTCCTTTGCTTCGGGGGTACAGACTACAGAGGCCGGCTTTTATTCACCTGTCACAAAACAAAGGTTATGGCTTTCAGTCGCTCAGTTGACGACACGCCTCTGGTATATTCTACTAACCTAAGTCTACTGTCTACACGACGGAATGCATGGGTTCATGTGAACTGGAATATATATATTTGAAGATTTTAGGCTTTTCACTTTCGCTCATATCAAAATTTGTTTAGATGGCTAGAGAATATATAAAAAGAAAAACATTCGACGGTTTCGAAATTCGACTGATTGAAACGTAACTGGCTGTTGGATAAAAATGAAAAAGTGAACTAACTCATGATTGCGTATTAAATTGTTAATAGTATTAATCAATCGAGAAAAATCAGATTCAAGCAATAATGGATGAGTCTATGCATTGGATAGGTTAATACGTATCGCACATTTCTTACTTGACAAAGGCTACTATGTGGTGTTGCGTCCATAGATTTTGAAAGCGTTTTAAGAAATGCATCCACCCTAATAACACAGGAGTTTTTCCAGCGACGTTCAATACCCATGCATGATTATAGTTCATAAACCCCTTCCACCGTTAATCATGATAAGAGTTTGAACTGTCTAACTGAATAAAGACGAGTATAAGTCCATCTATATTCTATATCGTTGCGCAAATCAATGTGGTTACGCACGTTTTAAATAATTTACAAGAAGTTGTCACACTCTAGTCCCAAGGTACTTATATTTAACAGGTATGCTCAACTCGCTTCTCGCGTCATCTTCAGAGGCGCGAAAATAAAAAATTGCAGAATCTAAGATGGCCGACAAAAGAAGAAAATACTGGACGTGGCGTGGGACATGGCCAGGAGAAGGTTTGTTATGAAGATGGGTGGAAGTGGAACTTACTACGAGGGAAGTTCGGAAAGTAACGATACACGGCTTCTGTATAAAATATGGCGACAGGTATCAACCAACCAACAACAAAATCTCATCTGATATACCCTAGAGATGAGCTGTGCACAGTCGGAGGTTTATTGGATCATTACTCTTTGAGAAAACAGAATTTTAGTGTCATAGTGTTTTAGTTTTCTCCCGCCGGAAAATGCCTAGTTCCGCGTGCAGTACTCCGCGCATTCGCAAGTTTTCAAAGTGCGATCTGTAATCCGTTTTTTTTTTTTTGGTTACCATAAGTGACAATTTGGCGGTAATTTATCGGGAAATAGCACAAAAATACGGTGACAAAGTGCCAAACCGGTAAAATATTGCCAAATGGTGCCGAGAACTCAACGCGGGCTGGCCAGCAGATGCCGCCGCTGCGGGCGGCTGTGGGCTTATGAAATCAATGATGAAGCGCGAAGCAGGCAACCGTCTTTTAAGATGTACGAATTTATCGAACTTGTTGATAAAAATATTCATATTATTAAACGATTTAAGCTGTTCCAGCTTCTAAAGTTCTTGTTTTGTCTGTCGTGAACAGGTCTTTAAAAGATCATCTCTGAAAAGCTGGAGTGTCGGAAACTTCATGAATTTCAATTTGGCCCGTTTCGATTTGTGCCCTTCCTGGCACCATTTTGCAACGTTTTACTGCGGTTCGTTGCGTTGCCACCGAACACTTTAGCTATGTTTGATCAATTTCCGCCGAACATTTGCCTCTGGTAACCAAAAACTGGATAACAGATCGAACTTTGTAATTTGAAAATTGAAGAATGCGCGGAGACTGCACGCGGAACTAGGCATTTTCCAGCGGGAGAAAACTCAAACACCATGCACTAAAATGCCGATTCCTCAAAGTGTAATGATCCAATAGACCTCCGATTGTGCACAGCTCATCTTTAGGGTATATCACACAGTATATACTCATCTACACAGCAGCGAAACTCTATAGGAGCGCTTTGGCGAATTTCGTTTTTCAATGTAATCAAACCGTTTTTCTAACATTGAGTTTCGGTACTGTGTAAGATAAGTATACTGTGGTATATCAGATAAGATTTCGTCGTTGGTTGGTTGATACCTGTCGCCATATTTTATACAGAAGCCGTGTATCGTTACTTTCCGAACTCCCCTCGTATTTAGTGTTTTTTCTCGCTTCGTCGATTTTAGTTGATTTGATTATCTCTCTGTAAATTCTTTTACACCGACATAATTGTCAATGTAGTGTTTTCTTCTTTTGTCGGCCATCTTGGATTCTGCTTTAGATTTTCGCACCACTGAATATGACGTGGGGAGCAAGTCGAGCATATACCTGTTAAATATAAGTACCTTGCTGCAGTCCCTTATCAGTAGGCCGCGTATAAAAGGAAAAAAACAATCTTAATTAATCGAAGTTCAAATAATATGAATTACAGTTACTAATGAGAAACGACCTATTTATTGGACTGATTTGTGTTCCTGTCACTTTTGATTGGTCTCACTTCAGTCTCTCTTGATGTCCCGTTTGCCTTGTCTCTGAATAGAGCCGACGCGGCACACGCGCCGCCTGTCCGCCCGCCAACGCTCTACACACCAATCACACGACAGGAGAGCAAAAAAAAAAAGAATATGTATTACGTTAATCTCAATGCGCTGAGCTTACACATTGACAGAATCTAGGTCTCAACTACGCGTACTTTCATTAGAGGAGCTTTATCAGTTTACAAAAGTGTAGCAATAGTGCGAATTGAACTTATGGGTCGATTCAGAAAACCTGATTGTTAAACTGATTCTGATTGTATACGCGACACGTATGGATATAGAGTTGCGACAACCAGTGCAGTGACTGTACAGATCACAATTCAAGTTGCTGCTTATGCTAGAAAAATGCGTACTATTGTCTCCCAATGCGTTCATCTGGCAGCACTCCATGGGGTAAAAATTAGTTTAATGAGTTGCATGGGCCCATATGGAGTATAATCTAAATTTTAAAGCAATTTGCATTTTTTTCCAAATTCATCACAATTGGTATTTTATTTTTTGTCCGTGATTTTGAATATGAGGGATCTGTCGAAAACGTTTTCTCAAATAAACAAATGAAATAGTATGATTATCAAGTAACATTATGACAGCACAAGATTGGAAAAACTCGTCAGAAAAATCAAAACTCCACTTTTTCATCCGTTTAGAATCGAGTGGAAAACTATGCTAGACGAATAGCATTCAAGTATTTAAGAACTTTGATGTGCCACATTATTTCTTTCATTTTTAATAAGTATCGTGTTTATTCAATCAGCAACGAATGTAAGATTGTAAGTACAAAGTGACTCAATATGTTTTAACCAAAGACCAAATAGAGACCCAGCACAAGCTATGTTTCTCGTGTTATGGAATTGAAGCAAGCCCAACGGGTTCATTTTTGTTGGGAGCCGACATGACTATAGTTGCAAACTGAAACATTTAGAAACTGATGAAAATTTACTAACAAGAAGTCTCGTGTTCAGAAATGTTTCTGTAATGCAATTTAGAGGTTGTATGTATTCATTTTATTTTTTTCTTAGCGGCCCGTTTAATTACATAGGGGATCCATGTAGACTATACGTGAAATAATAACACAAATACAAAAAACAAATACAAAAGAAATTAACTTTACAGAATGGGGCAGTTGCAAGGGTCTGAAATGTTGCGTTTTTTATGAAGAAAATGAAAGTACTTGATGTGCTGAGAACAAAGATGCTTCGGTTTCTAATTTAGTCCCATTGTTCCGGAGATGAGATTTTGGCCAAACATTTTTAAATGGGAATTCCGCGTAGTGACGTTACTGCGCACACGATATTTTACAACTTTACACGAGTGTATCTCCAAAACCGGGACACTTAGGAAAAAACCAAAGGCACCATTGTTCTCAGCTCATCAAGTACTTTGATTTTCTTTATAAAAAACACAACATTTCCGACCCTTGCAACTGCCCCATTGAAAAGTGAAGTTTTCAGGCTATAATTTTAATGATTATTTTTAGTTGCTGTATGAAAATTTTTCAAAAGCAATCAAACATACATAAATTTCTTGATTTCGAATGCCGATGCCTCTTTTATAACCTTGAGGCATCCTCTGAATTTAGAAAGAAATAATGAGAACCTTGAAATAGTACCAATCAGCGTAGCGCGCAATTTGGCAGCGTGGGTTTTGTCCATTTAAACTTACGAAAAAGATAGAAGTGCTGGGTGTTCGGTGAATACCCTCGCATTCGATCTTTTACTCATGGGTTAAAATGGACAAAATTCCACGTTGCCACATTGCACACTACGCCACTGGTACCAATGTGATGTCATTCATCTGTGATTTGCCAAAATTGGCAGCACTGTTAACAAAAGTAATGAATTTTCAAACGTCAACTATTGCGAGAGCGCATCGTTCGCGGCGGAGGCAAGGCAAGATTGAAATGTTCAAAAACGGTTTGCGAGAACAGTCAACGGGGAAAACATTAGAGTGAACAGGCACGTGCGTTGAGGCCGCAGTTAATTCAACTGCAGATCTGTCAGTCAACGCGCTGCAAAGCCCCTCTCCCTCAATACCAGAGATTAGTATTGACAAAATTAGGTTATAGTCATGAAACAATGGCAAGAAATGTCTTTCTAATAACAGACTTGGGTGATGAAATACACATGAACTATTGCTAGATGCAGATTCACGGACGCCGAGAGCTCCTTACGAATGATTCAAAAAGGAAAATTAAAATAGACCACAATAATTAACCAAAAGTAATATACATACAATAAAGAATTATATCAAAAACTTAGATACTAGAAGAGATTGGCTACATGTGTATATAAGTGATCCTGTCTTGAGTTAGTATTACTATTTTTTTTTCTCTTATAAAGTTTCACTAGGAAAAAAAAAACGATAGTCATAATATCAGCCTCCAGTCATATTACCGGAAGCACAATGATAAGTGAACTACAGAAAATCTAGTACTTTGACCAGAAAATTCTAGTATTGAACTAGGAATCTGGTAATTGTACGATATCCCTTTCATTGGTCTACATATTGTCATGCTTCCGGTGATCTTTTTTTTTCAGTGTTAAGTGTCCTCTTTTGCAAACTTTTGCCCTTATAGATGAAATAGAAGAGAGAAGCAAAAGAAAGATGAAAGAGAGAAGAGTCGCACCCATGCCCTTCCGAGATGACTAGATCTGAGATCCTCGAATCTTGTCACCACTGCCGGAACTCGGACCCGAACCTCTGCGCTCTGGGTTTGACCAGTTGCGTTGACCGCTAAACCACGGAAGCCAACTATTACTGATTTCATTGTCCATACTATATCAAAACTAACACAATGCCAATACAATCGGCAACTATGTATCTACATCTGGACCATCATCAAAGCAACTGATTCAGACAAGGGTCTCCAATTAAGGAGAAACGACATTCAAAAATCAGTCATTTTGATTCCCAAAGTTGGCTCTTCATTACCTACTGAACTACCAAAATTATCTTTCTAATTTGGATACATTTTGAAGCAAATGACGGGGGGGGGGTACCCATCTGAGATAATTAAAAAAGGCCAGAACGACTAAATTCAATGCACTTTTGATGGGTGGCTTAAACCTAGTTTCTTGGTTTTTCAAAAAAAAAAAAAAAACAATTTTATTTTTTCAGTCTGTACTTTTTTCAACTCGCGATAGGTACCCGATCTATCAAAGACAAAAATCAAAAATATCGTTTCTTTAATATCAAGGCTTTGCAGGGCTTCAAGCTTAAGATCGGCCGGCAACCTTTAGCGCTCCCACTTTACGCTTTTTAAAGTTTCTTAAAGATTTTCCACGGAGGTTTGGTTTGGTTGTAAGTGGAAATGTCCAATGAAAAATGTCCAACTACAAGAACGTCCAATGTAAAAATGTCCAATCATAAAATGTCCATGAAATTTGGTCCATGAGCAAATTTGTCCAGCACCCAAACCCAATAATGTCCTATGTAAGAAATGTCCACCTGAAGAAAAGTTCTATAACGTTGTTGTCCGGTATGTGAAAAAGTCCAGTCATAGAAACGGAAAGTTAGGTTGGGGTGGGTTTGTACGTAGAATTAACGAACAGGAACTGGCATTTTCAACTGACAGCTTCATTTTTAAAGAAGTTGAAAAGTTTGCGACTGTTTGTAAATTTTTCCGGAAACTTATTACTTCCAAAGGTTGCCATGGTGGTTCTTTAAAAAAAATATTGGACTTCAACAATGAGTTTTCATGAATGTTTGTACTTACTTGATTCATACTAGAGGGCGCAAAGTTGGAGTTTATGGTCACGCGCTTATGGGAGGCAGTGGGTTTTATGCAATTTTTGGGGTTCTTTGGTTGGGGGGGGGGGGGAGAAGGGCCTTCTGATGAGGCCCCTAATATGTTGAGCAAAAAAAAATGTCGATTTTTTTTTTTTTTTTTTTTTGCTCAAATTACTAGGATCCTCATCAGAAGTCCCCCCCCCATGGATAAAATCGACGGATCGGCCCAAAAACGCCTAGAAATGCCCGAAAAATCCCAAAAACTGCATAATCCACTGCCTCCCATGAGCGGCTATTGCTTGATTACATGGTTCGGAAATAGTTCAAATTGGACCTAATTCAGATATCCAGCCGATGGCGTGGAATTTTTTAAGGCGGGTATTTCTTACATAGGATATTATTGGGTAGTGGTCATTTTTATTCATGGACCGAATTTTATGGACATTATATGATTGTACATTTTTACATTGGACTGTGTTGTAGTTGGACTTTTTGTCATATTGGACATTTCTACTTTCTATCTTTGGTTTTGGGGCTTATAGACTGATTTAGTCGAGCGATATATATCGCATCGATTGCGTGCCGTTCGAGACCCTCTAGTTCCAAACAAACTCTGATTCCATGTATTTTTCCCATAAGTGGCTTTTTGAACGGAGATGTAGGGTTTTAAATCAAACAATTCATGCTACCTTTTGCGATTAAGAATTCAACGTCCTCGGAAATGCTTAATTATGCCTGGTTCCACGGCTAAAACTACCGAAATCGACAAGATATTACAGATTATACGATGCATTCGGAGGTTGGAATCACCCAAATGCTATTGTTGTTGTTGTTATGGAATTGGCTGGATTTCGGGCGATTCTAACCGTCAAATGCAATGTTTGATCTCAAATATCTTGCTGATTTTGGGAGTTTTAGCCGTGGAACCATGCATATAATTAAGCATTTTCGAGGACGTAGTATGCATAATCGCAAGAAGTTTGCAATAATTGTTTGATTTAATGGCCTAAATTTCCGTTCAAAAGTCCTCTAATGAGGAAATTACATTGAACCAGAGATTGTTTGAGACCAGAGGCCCTAGAACGGCAATCGATACGATATATCGCTCTAATAAACAGTCTATTTGCTTTCCAACATGACATAGCAATGTCGGCAACTCGCCAAGGACGTCTTGATGCAGTGGTGATGCGCGAATTCTGGCAACAACTTATTCTCTCCATTTAAACTTTTGTAAAACAATCGTTCTTTAGGAGGTGTAATTGCACCCCCCAAGATATCGATATTTTTGCATAGGTTTGAATGGAAAATTAGCATGATTGCCAAATTATACGAGCCGCAACTGTCTTGATGACATACAAATCCCTCCACTTAATTATCTCAAACTGGTTTTTGTAAGCCGTGTATTGCAGAATTGCAGCTGCTGCTCTGTTTCTTTGGCACTACTTTGCATCGCCTTGCACGCCATCCTGTGTGCGCAGTTCTAGGGCATCTATAAGTTTAAGAGTTAAGTCACCGATAGAAGTTTTATCTGGAATACATGCCCCCAATGGGTCTGATGCAAACTTTTGCTACGGCTGCAGAGATGGTCAATTCTGGTGTAAAATCACCTGAAAATAACGTTCGTATGCATCGCAAAGCTCCAAAATTGACTCACCAATTCAATAAATGCGTTTAAACAAAATTTCAAGATGACTGTATTTGAGTAAGATTATAATTAAATCAAAAATCACTTAATCAGTAGCGCAACGGGAAATTGTTAATCTCTCTCTGCTGTCCGACTGTGTCGTTGCACTAAAACCAACTACATGTAGAAATAGTCATCTTTGGGGAGGGGGGAAGAGGGACTCGAATCCCCTTAATAATCTGACGAAACCTCTGGAACAATTTGTTGCTCCATCGAGAGAAAAGCAAAAGATCAGTGTACCTAATAGCATATTCCTGATATAAATAACGATTTTGAAACACACGCCCATTTGGATAGCTGTTAAGCCCTTAGCCGATTTAAATGAATGATAAAAAAAAGGACATAATTTCCAAGCCCCCAAAATTGTGACCTCCAAAAGCTGCCCATGTCTCTGGAAGAATGTAAAACCGTTAAATGCAATATATATGTATTGACCCTCACAATTCATTACTCAGATTATATGCGTTTATGATACTTAACCTGGCACATAAAACTGCAGTTTTATTGTCTGAACGAAAGCGCTCTTGCGAATGGTCTCGTTTCAGATGAGAATACAACAAAGTGCCTTCAATTGTTGACGTAAATAAAACCACGCACCCGTGAGTAATTAACGAATGAATTAACTTTCCACCATAATTAAGCGTCTATGCGGTATGTAGTTAACGGTAATATTCAGTGGCGGCATTTGGCAACCATGTTCTTTGCCATTTGAATCTATGCAAAAGTATCGATTTCTCAGAGATTCAGTGGATCCCCTGAATATTGATTTTTTTTACGTAGGTTTGAATTGAGAGAATACGTTGTTGCCACAATACACGTTACACGAGCCGCTACAGCTGCGATATTTTAGTTCTACTCGGAAAAATAAACTGGTACCAACTGGTAGAATTTACCATCTGCATAGCTGATTTGACATAGAAAGTATGGTAAATTCCACCTAGTGTTAAATGGAACGGAACCTTATGGTAAATTTGATCTAACCCATTGGTACATTTTACCACAATCTAGTGAAATTTACCATACTTCCTGGCAGACTCCATAATCAGCTTCGCAGATAGTAAATTCTACCAGTTTTATTCCGTGTATACGGTTGAAACACTGCTGCAGCACGTTAACGTGTTACCCATCGTTGTAGTGTGGTGGAGTTTCCTCAAGTTGTGCCGGGGGGAGCCGCAACTGTTTTTGCAATGCGGAGAGTTTTCCATACAGTCCCTTTTTCACGATCATCTCAAACACACCAACTAGGAACAGAGACACCGTATCCGCTAGCCCGCTTGATCGCCGACATTATGCGGATATGTAGTCGTAATGGCATTTTTAGTGCATCTATATATGATTGAAGCAAAGATTAGTAATTTGAGGATTTGGGTACTTCTTTTGGAGTCCATTGTAATATTTTTCAAACTTATAATTAATCTTATGCTAGAACAGTGGCGTATGTAGCGTGGAATTTGGCAATGTTGCAGTTCGTCCATTTAAACCCATGAAAAAGGTTGAACTTTTGGGTGTTCGGTGAGTACCTTCGCATTCAATCTTTTGCATGAGTTTAAATGGACACAGTAAAACGTTGCCAAATTTCACGCTACGCCACTGCTGTAGAATACCATTGGATATCGTTAAAATGGTTGAACTGAAATGTGACGCGACTCTCCTTTAGCTCGTTCACATTGAATGGATTGATTCTGATAGTGAAATGACGCCCCGACGCAGAGTTTCGATTCTTCCGGTGTTGCCAATCACACTGCTTTACCTAATGAGAACACAAAAGAAAACCCCGTTCAATGGCACCACTGGTTTTCAACTTTGAATGGTTCTAAACAAAGCATTGGCCACATACCAGAAAAAAAATCAAAATCAAAAATGAAATTGAGACGGGGGGGCTCGTGCAATGTGGCAACATCGGATTCTCTGCACTTGAAAACTTACGTACAGTAATATTCTACCTTCCCAGGGAATTCACTTAGTTCCTAGAAAACGACATTTACGAATAAAATCAAATGGAAAAATACATGGTTGCCAAATTGTACGATCCGCCACTGATCGAATTAATTTTTCACATGGAAGGGAACACTAGTATGCAAAACCATCGTTGAATGTTTTTGAAAAACAATGGTTTCTTATTCAAGTTTTAATGCACCTGCGATATAGACGTAATTCACTCTTTTGAGACTATTTAAGTTTTAGTGGGGGGCTTGATTTTATTTTACCCTCTGAAACTGCGCTAGCCAGGTTTTTGAACCCGGATCCGAACCGATCCGGACCGATCCGAGAACCGAAAATCGCTCCAAACCGCCCAATGCCCGAGCCGCGAACTGAACCATAAACGGTTTTACAGAGGACGCCTTGAAATGGAACCCGAACCGAAAGGGATGTACCGAATGAACCGATGTTTCTTCGGTGGAGGACCAATAGATAATATTATTATTAGTAAGTTATATTCAGTTGAGAAGTATAGTATTGTCCGAGAGAAGTACTCAAATCAATAATCTTCTCTTCAACCAGTTGCTTATGGATTGCAGCTTGTCCTTAAACATATACGCAAAACGACAGCAATTCACATTACAATGATCCATTTTGGGTCCACTGAAATTGATGTATACACAGGAGCGGTTCCCTGGTAAAAATAATCAGCTAAAGGTCATCATGTTGACAGTTAGCATGAGATTTGAGACCTGGCGTCTTGTTGACGTCAACATGACGTCATCATGACGTTAACATGACGTCATCGTGACGTTAACATGACGTCATCATGACGTTAACATGACGTCATCATGACGTTAACATGATGTCATCATGACGTCAACAATGTCAACATGTCAGCATAGTCTATGTTGACGTCAACATGACGTCAGGTCTCAAATCTCATGCTAACTGTCAGCAAGCTGATTATTTTTACCAGGGCTCGTAAACGTCAGAATTGGTGAGGCAACAAAAAAGAAGACCTATAGGCACCAGGTGCCGGGGAGGGGGAGGGAAGGGGGGTTAGTCTACAGGGAAACCGGGAAATTTCCCAGTGGGCTGCAGGCTGCTGTCCATTTTGGGTTAGCCAGCCGTCAAAGGAATGAAAGGGAGGACAAAATCGAGGAAGGAAAAAGAATAGAGAATGAGAAGGAGAGAGAAAAATGGACTAAATCATAGAACAGACCAGCTTTATTAGAGACCAGACCGTGTCTGAAACCGCGGGGGGCAGGGGGGTGGGGGGAAGGTGGCTCATACATTGACGTAATGTCCACGCACAGCTCCAGGCGTTTGATTATAATACTCTCACTTGAAAATCCGGCAATTCGATCGGGAAATCGTGATTATTTTTATGGGTGCGCCTTCATTTTTAAAGATAGGCTAAGACGGTACAGGTGCGTACGAATAGTTACCTAACTACTTTTCATGTGATTTTAAGAATATGGTTTACGTTTTCTTACATTTCCTTTCCGGAATTATTATAGCTGAAGCAGTGCCTCAGTTGCCTCACCCGGCGAGCCACCTCTGTGTCTACACCGGGTTAGAATCAAGAGTCAGCCAATCAAAGTTTAATTAACCTCGTGTCAACATGTTGACTCAACACCTAGCTATCTTCGTGTTGACATCGTGTTCTGTAGAAGCTGTAATCGGCCCTGTAAATCATTATATTACAGCTTATAACTGCTCTCAAAATATCGATTGAAGCACGTATATCTCCTTCCCTCTCTCCCCTCCCCCCTCCGTGCAATTAGCTCATGTTTCGACTGTCAGCTGTTAATTTTATCACATTCGTGAATCATATTGAATACATTAAATTTTATTAAAATGAGAAGTCGCCACAACATATAGTTTGAGGCAAATTTTAATTATCGCACCACACCGAGTTTTTTTCTTTTTTAAAATATTCCATCCGATGATCTTTTGGTCACGTGACCACTTGTACTTAACCGCAAATGCACCGACTGACCAAAAAAACAGTTTTTTTATACTAAAAATAATGATATATATCATGCAATATTACCTTAAAGGCTCTTTGGTTTTAGTTGAGTTGGAGTTAAAGCATTGGCTGTTATCCTTAGATCGACGTCACTTTCACTAATCGCGAAACGCACTTATAAACGCACTACAGATCCACGGCACCATAACCGACTCATTAACGCACAGAGTTAATTGTTTCTAGTTTTCGTTTTAACTATCGCTCGTTTTTTTTTTCCGCGCTGCGAACCGCACTCACAGAGATTTTAATGTCTAAAGTGTGAAACGAAAACAGGGGTAGTTTTATTTCAAATTGACGAGAGAGAGAAGTACAAGTTAATGCGAAATAACTATGTACTGATCGATCGATTACGGGTTGAGACTGATCATCTAACAACTGAAATTTTGGCCGTGTCTTAAAAAAGCGGCTTCTTGGACCAACTGAGATGTCATTTGACTCGTGTAATCAAAAGTAATGGCCAAGTCTGCGTGGTTAAACAATCGCCGTTCCACGACAATACTGTTCCTTTAAACTTTCTTATTCGTCACGATGTTCAAAAAGATACCATCTGTCATTGGCACAAAGGAATGATCGCGGCACTAAAGCACAATTGCAACGTCAAAACGACCGGTAAAACTACAAAAGACCATCGATAAATCAAACGTTATGACTCGTAAAAACAAAGTGGTTGCCGCGCGGCACAATTGTGTTGTCGTAACTGGATATTAATTCACATCAACTCAAAAAGCTCCGGTGAAAGTTCATTAAGCGTAAATCAATTCGCCACCTAGTTTCAAACTTAGAGAATCATTGAATTGCGAATTCTTGAGTAAACAATGAGAAATCGTGCCTACCCAAAAAAGAGAGGAAGTAAAGTTGACTTTCGAAACAATTCACTTCATAAAATAGCTCTCTCTCTTTCCCTTGCGCGTGAGAAGATCTTAGTAAACAAAACAAAGGCACGATTCTTGAAAAAAAAAAGCTCTTTAAATTTGAGCTCACTATACGTTCTTTGTTTACATTTATAAACAGAGAGAATAATAACCCAAAGATTAGAAAGTTCACCAAATTTGTCGAACCGTGCGTGCTTCCGATTGTGTTTCACCTCAACCGTTTTTCGCGAAAACTAAAAAAGATAATTCGGATTGTGAAAGCGGGCTTAACGCCATTCGTCGAAAGATATTAGGCACTGGAGACGAAGAGCAAAATTCCAAAGACTATCCAAATCAACCAGCTTCGCTCACAAGCTCTCGCGGAACTGTCACGTGGACGAGCCGACAAACCGGAAACTGCGGATCGATCCAAAGATTACCGATTAGCACTGGTGAGACGGAGGAGGAGCTGGTTTGCTCAGACTTAAACTTTGACGAGCTATGAAAAGCAGATCGCACGGATGAAGATGTAAGCTCGATGAAAAAAAAGAAGAAAAAAATCACTGTTTAGCCGGGCATGGTTGATTGCGACGGGGAGAGGGAGGGAAAACAGAACTTTGGTCTGCGACGACGGACGCGACGCGTTGATTCACACACGCCCTCAAATTGGAACCGGTTGATGCTTTTTTTCACCGGTGATCGATGCGGAATTCGCCTGAATCGAGCACAAGGTCACGCTGGTTTACAACGGTTGTTGGCGGGCGCGTTCGCACGCCGCTCGCGAAAAGAAAATTTCGGGCGATCGAAAGGACTTTCCAGGAGGCGTCGCGGACACTCCTGAGGACTATAAGGACTGAAGGACTCGTGTTGAAAACAGTGAGGATAAAAGTGTGTGCGTGCCAGCGTGCTAGAGACAACCACTACCAATGGCCACTACGGCATGCTACGGTAAGGAACGCTTTGCAGGAGGAGGAACACCGATGCGGCGGAATAATGCGTCGCGCCACAAGAGCCGCGCGTTATGTTAGCTGTTTGCTGTTGCTGGCTGTTGCTGGCTGTTGCTGGCTGCTGCTGCTGCTCGGCCCGAAAGTCGTTGAGCGTTGAGCGGCGCGAAGACTGAACCTGAATTGCGCAATGTGTTTATAAGATCCGTTTCCGATTTGAATGTGGCGGCGGCGGCGTGGTTTGGTTCTCGCATATGCGGCTGTGGCTGTGGCTATGGCAGGAGCCCCACCAATGTCTAGCGGCTTCGCGACTTCGCGTCATGTCAGCGCGGCCGTAGGTACCTGCGGAGTTCTCCGGTCGGATGTATGCTATATTCTGTATGTTATATGGTGTACGCTGTTATGACACAGTGAGCAAAAATGATTGATTTGGTGGTCAAAATTATGCAACGTAATAAAATCACCTGAAACTGAATCGTTGCCTTTTTAGAATGACCAGTATGGGAATGCGGTGGCTCGTGCAATTTGGCAACCATACTTTTTTTCTATTTAAACCTATATGCAAAAATATCGATTTCTTGAGGCGCTCCATTTAGTTCCCTGAAGATCAATTTCTGATGTATGTTTAAGGAGGAAAGTTTCTTTGTTGCCGCATTGCACAAACCACCACTGGAGAGGACTGAAATCCATCGCAGCGTAGCGCGCAATTTGGCAACGTTGGATTTTCTATTTAAATCCATGTAAAAAGATCAAATGCGAAGGTGTTCACCGTACACACAATACTTTGACCATTTGATGAGTTTAAATGGACGAAATGCAACGTTGCCAAATTGCACGCCACGTCACTGCTGAAATCCATTTCAACAAGAGGCGAGCCTTGTGTAAGAAACCATTAATAGGGCAGTTGCAGGGGTTTGGATGATGGTGTTTTTTTTATAAAGAAAACGAATGTACTTCATGATCTGAGGACAAAGGTAGGTGCCATTGGTTTTTTCCTGGGTGTCCCGATTTTGGAGATACACTTGCGTGAAGTTGCCAAAAAACGTGTGTGTTGTGACTTCACAACGAGGAATTCCCATTTAAAACAATATGATTCGGAAGCCTGCAGGCATATTCATGATTCATAACTTATGCACTAGAAATGTGCTTACATCTCTCACGGCACCATAATCATGATTATTTTTCGTAAAAACAATACTTAACGCACCTATCCTCGTCTGCAGCTTCATCACTTTTATATCAGAGTTTTAATTTTGTATCTGTTACAGGACAAACCCGATTTTAGGCCAAACTAGTTTGTCCTAGGCCGAACTAGTTTGGCCTGAGCGGAACAGGCAAAACTAGTTTTGCCTAGGCAAAACTAGTTCGGCCTAAAATTCTCTAGGCCAAGCCGGTTGGGCCTAGGACAAACTAGTTTGGCCTAAAATTCACCAGGCCAAACCTGTTCGGCCTAGGCCAAACTAGTTTGGCCTAAAATTCTCCAGGCCAAACTGATAATGTGCAGGCCAAACTAGTTCGGCCTGAAAATGTTCAGGCCAAACTGATTATGTGCAGGACAAACTAGTTTGGCCGGAAGTGACGATGCAGGACAAACTAGTTGGGCCTAGGAAAAAGTAGTTTCGTATAATGTTCGCATTTTCTTATGACAAAAAAGGAAAAAAGGTAATATTAAAAAACTCAAAGTCGGGATTGGAATCGAACCCAGAACCTCCGTTCCTCTGGGCAAGAGCCGTGACCATTACACCACGGGAGTTCAGTTAGCATGCCCTATACTGACTGAGATGAAGAATTATAAAGTGTTAGTTATATAGTGTGATTATCAATTTAAATGTTAGATGTTTAGTTGCTAACTTGTATTTTAGTTGCTTTGACAAATGCAAAGCAACGAGGAAGAACATTTCAATGAAAAAAGACAATGCGTTTTGTAATCGACAAACCGTTATGGAGTTTTAAATCAACTGTCAGTTATCTTTCTTTGTGTTTAAATTTAAGATCATGGATGAACAAAAAATATAAGAGCCCCACGCCTACATGAATGCCTTGCTGTGGCTTGTGTAACGGGTTGCATTCTAGAAGCACGTGTGATTAGCGGGTTGCGTCGCAATGTTGTAGTTCAATAATGCACGCTTGTATTGCTTGTATTTTTAAATATTATGAACTTAACTTTTTTCATTAATTTCACTGTTTTTCAGCTTTTTTTAACTAGAATTTAATTATCTAAAATAAAGTTTCACCTCCGTAACCAGTTCATATTCGCCTTATTTATTCATCTGCCGCAGCAATAAATCCAATTGGTCTAGCCTAACCCTTTTTTAGGCCAAACTAGTTTGTCCTAGGCCCAACCAGTTCGGCCTAAAAATGTTCAGGCCAAACTGATTATGTGCAGGCCAAACTAGTTTGGCCTAAAAATGTTCAGGCCAAACTGATTATGTGCAGGACAAACTAGTTTGGCCTAAAATTCTCTAGGCCAAACCTGTTGGGCCTAGGACAAACTAGTTTGGCCTAAAATTCACCAGGCCAAACTAGTTTGGCCTAAAATTCTCCAGGCCAAACTAAATCTCCTTAAAAAAAACAGTTCGGCCTAGGCCAAACTAGTTCGGCCTAAAATCGGGTTTGTCCTGTAACATATCCAATAAATAAGAGGTTGCAGAATAGGGATTGATGAGACACGCCCTTCCCTAGCAATATAACTCATTGTCAGAGGTTGTTTATTTAAGGAAATGTATCTGTGTCAGTTTTTCAATGTCGATCAACCGTTTTATTAGGCACCCTCCGATAACGTCATAAATTTGGAGGTGTTTAAAGTTTGAACCCGCTCACCGCATGCGCGGAAACTTCTTTTTTGTGATATCAATGAATAGATTTTGGTCACTAAATCAATCGTTTTTGTCCACTGTATCCATGTATGGACGCGCGCGAGTCCCGCATTCAAGTCTCTCAGTGAAAGAACGATGAAAGTCCGGAGCGGAGTCGCCAGATTTATGAATGAAAGGACAATTTTTTCCCCCTCATCAATTGGATCTTTGCGTTGTTGACAGATTTGTCGGAATTTCTGATAGAAGAGGTGTAACATCAGTCTACAAGAGCAAGCAATAAATTTTATAAGAATCAAGCACAATTTTGCCAAATTCACAACTAAAGTCTTATTATTAAAAAATATTAAAAGTGGTTACTAACGTATTATTTTATGAGAAAATTGTTGATCTCTTGATTCAATACCATAGTAAGTCAATTTTTTTTTAAAACGAAAATTGGCAACCAAATTAAAGTAAGCGCGTTTTATGAACTGGAGCCGGTGGCGTTCGAGTTGCTTTTGCATCGCCATGCTCATGTGCTGGCACGGCTCAGCCGCGTCGCGCCGCTAGTCACCGGTGAGCGACCAACGTATGATGATTGGTTGGTGAGCAACCGGGTTGACCGGTGACCACTCTCACTATCAACGTACCGCATTCATCGCGCTCCACGGCTACGTTCCAAGCGGGGCTTCCCACTCCAAAGTTGCCAAATATTGCGTTGGGACTTTATTCTCATTTTACCTCACCATCGTTAGTTCACTTGTCTGAAAGCAACGTTGCCACTTTGACCGAAATTACACAGACCTGTACTTAAAGAGATGATTATGAATAATTAAGAGTTCTCTGAAATTCAAGTTTTAGACCGGAATGGACCGTGCCCCCCTCCTGTTTCAACTCACGCGTTTATAAAGCAAAAATAGGAGAGAATGAGGATATCCCAGTGGCGCTGTTATCCCTCTTTCTTACCACAGTGTCATCAGAATGTTCAGCAAATAAAGTATTGTGAATAAAATGAGCATTATATGAGTTTATGAGCTTCATAAGTCTGCTTTCAATTTGGAAGAAGAGCCTATGAAATATTGGTGATGAGTGCATAATGCAGACGTGCGGCTCGTGCAACATGGCAACAATGGGTCTGTCCATTTAAGGCCATGTAAAATAATCGATCCTCAGGCGGGTTAATGGACCCCCGAAGGATCGATATTCTTGCTCAGGATTAAACGGTAAAAATAATAGTTGCCAAGTTGCGCAAACCGCCGAGTACTGGCATAATTATGTACTGTACTCGTATATGATGATCATTTCAATTTATCACTTATATGGAATGCGGTAAAATTTTTATACTTTGTTAGCTATCTACAATTCTAAACAATCTTTTTGCCTCCTGACCGCTTCAAAGAGGAGGCAAACTCACCCTCTTTACCTCTCTTACAACTTAGTAAAAAAATGCTGCTCCGCAACTCAAGTTGAATGCAGATTATTTAATTAAAACATCTATATAGTCCCTAAAATTTCCAGTTCATACCTTGAAGAATTGTAATATGCATACGCTTATTCATCTTTAAAATAAACGGTTAGAGGAAAAGAGGAAGTTCGTAGTTTTGACACCTACGGTGCTTCTGGATCGCAAATTTATTTTGTCTCCTCTATAGGTACTACGTGAAAGTAATCTATCACTAAAAAAATACTGGTTGGATTCACCATAACTGCATACCTGATTTTAGAGTCTGCCAAATAGTACGGTAAATTTCACTAGACTGTGGTAAGATGTACCAACAGGTTAACTTAATTTTTTCACAAGATACGTTGCATTTACCATATTAAAGTGAAATTTACCATACTTTATAGCAGACGACGAAATCAGCTATACATACAGATGGAATTTCTACCAGATTTTTTTTTTCCGTGAAACATGCCTTTTAATAAGGAAAGTTATTGGAATTGAGGAGCTTTTAACTAAATACACCCACGGCTACGCTTCATTCGACAAGCTAAATCCTTTTCTTAAGCAGCTTTAGCTTATCGAATGTCTCGGAAGGATACTTGCGGTTATAGATTTTTAATTTTCGATAAAGACAATAAAGTTCCCAATGGTGACCCTCCATTCAGCCCGCGTCTACCAGTCTTATCCAATGATTTCAAAGATCAGTCCGCGGATATGATTCAATCACTGCAAGATCTGTTGAACTTATAAAAACAGTTGATGATATACAGACGGAGTAAATTAAATGGAAAGTCAAGCGTTCTTGATTTAGAAATTACTATCTTTTGGCTCGAAATATTGAATCCATTTTATAAGCTCTCATTAAATCATCTGAACTAAGTTGTTTTCGACAAGCGCCTTTCACTATTTCCGCGTCCAGTCTCTTTTAAAGCTTAAATCTGAGAGGAAATAATCACGAATATGCTCAGAAATTTAATATTTAAGGACTTTGAAAAGTATTCCATAAAAATTGGCAATCTTGCTTTTTCCAGTGGATTTTCGTCTCCCATCACCAATCGCACCCGTGATTAATAAGATCAGGGCTGCCGTTTTGCGTATAATCAATGCTATTTTTCTATACACCGATGATTCCACCGGTTGAGAAAAGATTACACAATTCAGTTCAGTGTATGACTGTAATGCACGACAATACTCTGATCTGTAATCTTTCCTTAATCGGTGGAAACTCCGTTGATTAATTAAAATCTCCGCAAGTTTTTCAAATTCATCGACGACTCCACCGGTTGAGAAAAGATTATAGATGCGAGTTTTTTAGTTCATTACGGTAATACACTGAACTGAACTGTGTAATCTTTTCTCAACAGGTGGAATCATCGGTGAATTGAAAAATAGCATTGATTATATACGCAAAACGGCAGCCCTGAATATGATAGCTCCAAAACCAACGGTGCGCCCACCCATTATTACGTAATTGATTGCAAAGAAAGTTGGCGTGTCGGAGTTGGAGCAATTGGCGGTGCGTTCAAAGTCTGTCATATGCATTGACCCACTGATGAAGTCTCCGCGACAGATTAAGGAAATTCATAGCAACCTGCTTTGCAGTTCAAATCATTAAGGAATCTGGACTGCACTTCATGGAAAGAGAATTTGGAGCTACGAGAGCATCCAAACGAGCTCATAAACCAGTTTCTTGAATCTCAATCGCTCCAAAAAAAAAGGAATAAAAAATTGCAACTCGAGTATTAATGTATTAATGATGCAATGATGAGAAAAGATTTAGAACTTTGACATTTTTTTATCCTTTGTTTCGAGATTTTAATCCTAATTAGCTTATGTATAGTGAAAAAAATATAGAAAAAAACACAATGCTTTGTTAAGTGGATAAAATTAGAGACAATGAAAATTGCAAGTTTTGCCGTTATGGATGAATACGTAAAAGGTTCAATTTTTGTTTCTTTTTTCTCCCTAATCAATCATAATGTTTGACATAACAGTGGAAATAGTAATTACATAAAGACAGAAAATGCAATACGCAATAATAAAACAAAAGTAACCTCTGAATTATTGGTCAGATACGTTGCGTATTGTATTTGTATATCCTCCGCAACCCCTGTGCTCTTCTCCTCAGCGGAACATTAATAAGATTCTTCCTCTCACAAAACGGAAGGGGAAAAAATTGGATCAATAAAATCAGTTATGATGTCAGCTTAATGAGGTGATTATGTTACTCCAGTGATTCGCTGACGATGCATGAATCGGATCTTGATACTCCTTAATACCGCTTAAAAATCTGAATTTAATACATTCATTACGCCATTACCTCACCTCAACGCCTACTCCGTATGCAAATATATGAAAAATTGTCGTCCTTGACCCCCTATCCACAAAAGTGTAAGCATCGATTCTTCTTTCGGTCATTCAAGCTCCTTTTAACAGCCGGTAAGTTTACTTTTTCAAGTTTTTATTACCACGTGTTGATTTAATGCGGGCTTTTTGAAGAGAGGATTTACTGGAACCGTTTTATAACGGCTACCGCCGTATGCATCCTTTCATAATTCATTCATGATATATACAATTGAATTCTTAATAGATACATGACACTTAACGATACGTCTATTTATTGGGAACATTAATCGTGTTTGGCTCCTTGACATTTTGATTATATCGACAAAATCTCAAAACAGCCATTCACTATGTTGAACAAATCAATCGGTTCACGAAAGAATTTTGGAAATCATTTTTTTTTTTTTAATTCAGACTGTGAGTGCGCACGAGCGCGTGGGCGCTAGGGTCACTGTTGCCACATCCTGCATAAGAGATACACACTTAAATTAAATTAAATTATACGGGAAATGTGTATCTTTTTGCCAAATCTGGCAGCACTAGTGTGGTGAGAGTCTTTGCAAAACATGTGGAACTTTTGGCAGTTCGGGTGTCCAGCTGCTTTCGGCGTGTTGCCTTAATCAAAACTTCACTAATTCAAGGCTTGAAGGATTGAATATGCCGAACTTTAATATAAATACGGCTTCATTCATAACTCGACACGTGGCTAATCAAGAGATTACGGATCAGGATTTTTAAAAGTTAAATAATTTTCGCCTCAATTTGGTTTGCATATCTTTGCTGGACAGCTCTTACAACCCCCTCCCCCTCCCCCCTCCACCCTGGGGGAAGGTTAATCCCTTTACGGCCACGTTAAGAAAACAAATCAATGTTCGCTTGTTCAAATTTTTGGATAATTAAATAATTCTACTCTGTGGTGCTGATTTTGCATGCACACTTTATCGAAGGCGCTAGAATAACCATTTTTATAAAATGTTAACAATTTGGAGCCGCAATTATTGTGAATAAAAAACTGAAATTGTGTGAGGCAGATCTAGTCACAGAAACAAATATATTCCTCATCGGGCGTGGTATTGAAAGGGTTAATCGTCTAGATGTATCAAAATGGGACCTGATTCTAGATTACAGTCGTACTTTTATTAATTTTTGACATGACCGGAATTCTATTGGCGATGAATGGAGTTAGACAAAGTCTTGAAATTTGTGTTAAAGAAACCCATTCGAAACTATTGAAGAATAGAATTTTAAGCCGAGTTTTGTCTAAAGGTTTGGAAATGAGGTGGTTTGGCGTCAGACTATACCTCACAAAGTCCATATCCTGTCCCTAGATGATATTAAAAAGGAGTCTAACCTTGTTAGAGTCTTTTACAATTGTGCCATGCGCCTTTCATTTGACTAGCCGCAGGCGCAAGAAAGACCGAAATACGTGCAGCTACAGGATTAGTTAACTATTTAAAGTCGTTACGTCGTAATCGTTTAATAATAACACGGAGACAATTTTAACTTTTTCAGGACGGTAATCAATTTGAGTGTAAGAGGGCTATAACTGTCGGAACCTCATCATCCAGGCCAGGGAAAATAAATTATTGTCAAGTAAAAACATTCCATTAATTGAGGTATAATTTAGGCAAAAATTCGCCAAATTTGCTATCCGGCAGATAAGATTTATGATAAAAACGCGGTGTATAATAATAATAATAATGATAATAATAATTGATGTTAAGACGTTCATTGTACTCGGGAGGCAATGGCATAGCATACTGCATTCTTGTTGCAATTAAAAGATACAGAAAGGGCTTATCCTCGTGGGAAGTGGCTTAACGCCATCGAGAACACACGTTCAGTGTACCTGCTGTCTGATTTTTTAGCGTGGGGGAACGGAGGGGATCGAAAGTTTTTATCCCCCCGAATAAATCCACCCTCTCCTTTAAAAAAAATAAAAAACGAGAGCGTAAAACGTAAGTTGGAAACTTAACTTTTTTTGTCCTGGCTCTGGAGTGAGACATAAAGGGGAAAGAGGATATGAGGAGAGGTATCGAGAGGTGAGGAAGAGAGGGGAAAAAAGGAGAGGGGGGAAGAGTTATAGTATTCGCCGAGAGGTTATATGGGTGCCTTACTGCCTCACATTATTTGCGACCAACGTCTTATGTATTTTGCCTCGCGAAAGCTTCGCGTCTTCCCGACTGTATGACATATATATCACGAGCGGAGCGTGCGTGCAGTTATAACTTAATCGCTTCAACAAAAAACGACGCGCGACAGACGCATCGATTGCGTCGAGAACGTTTGCGGCCGCGCCGCGCGCCGCTTCGCGTCATGCACGTTGTAATCGCACCTTGCGGTTTCGGTTTTTTACACCTTTCTCATTAGGAACTTTGATGGCCGATTCGCGAAACTCAAGAAGGATCTCTCCCTCTTTCTCTCTCTCTCTCTCTCTCTCTCTCTCTCTCTCTCTCAATCTCTCTCTCTCTCTCTCTCTCTCTCTCTCTCCCTTTGTATCTCTCTGTCTCCCTGTCTCTCTCTTTTGAGAGAGATTACTTTAAGGGCACGGTTTTCTTTATTTTAACCCTTTTAGGTACGCAATTTGGGATTTGAGTTTTTCTGAGATTTAATTAAACCATTTAAGAGAAGACAATTTTCTAAGAACTTTAATGGGGTCACTCAACTTTTTGCAAATTGTCCATTTAAATTCCATTAAAATCCCACGTAAAATTAATTGGTGCAACATGTGTACCACATTCACTGAAAGGGTTAAGTCTCGAACGACGCACATCTTTTCATAGATACTCACAGAAATTCGAGGAGCAGCGAATCGTCCAATCAGGCAACGTTGCATTTCGTCCATTTGAAACCAAGCAAAGTATCTAATTCCGGGAGGTTCGCTGCAAACACAACGGCTCGATATTTTTTGCGGGTTCAAGTTGACAGAATGAAACGTTGCCAGAATGGAATGCTTTGTCAATGGATTCGTATAGAGGCAGCTCTTGGTGACTGTCCGACGACCGACATCCGACAGATTTGGTGACTGATATCCGAGGCAACTCGGCCGTATTACCCCATCATTTCTGTCCTCTTTTTTACGACGGGGGATTTCCAAGATTAAAAAGTACAAACGGAACTGCTTCAGACGTGATTCAAGACTCTCATTGACCGACTTGCAGTGAAAAAAAAAAAAATGGTCGATGCACCTCATTAGAGTATGATTCAGATATTCATGTGACGAGATCACGAGATCACGAAAGCAATGATGCGTGAATATTAGCAGGGCTCTGAGATGTCCCACTAATGATTATCCTTCGTCGGTTTTTTCCTCGATCTTTTCTTCTTCCTTCAATTTTTTTTATTTTTCCCCCCCTCGCGAACCGCCATTATGCAATATTGACACGATCATAAAACGAACGCTAATGGTGAATGAACGTAAATACCTACTCAATGTGGCTCTGCCACAGACCCACAGTCTGCTTTCATCGTTGTTTTGAGCTCTTGATGAGAGTGAGTGGTGGAGAAGAGTTGATGTAACGATTATTTTGTCATTTCTTTGGTGTTGGCGGCTTCTGTATTGACTGATCTGTTCTGTTATATTTGTATTTGCCCAAAGACTCTAACGAGCGTGGGTGCGCCCGGTACGAGCCATTGCAGCGTGCGTTTGATTATTACCAATGGAGATCCGTTAGAAGGGTCCGTTATATTTGGAGGGAGGCGTGACTTCGATATACTTGAGTACAACGCATTTGATTCACGGATTTCTTTTTTAAACTATTTTTCTATAGAATTATTGAGTCATTTAAATATTAACTAGATTTGGACTCTGGGCTTTTATTAATTTTTTTTTTTTTTTTATTGGAATTACTTCTCAACTAAACTTTAACAATATGATACTCAATTTATTTATATAAAAATTATGAGATAACATAAATTATTCATAATAGGTTTTATCAATCTCCACCCTTTGGTCCGCAAATCAGAGAAATGCGTTTTTCATAATTTGGAAGGAAACCCTTAGAATTTTTAGAATTTTAGTATAGTGACGTTCCACGGTACGGAGAGAAGAATATCTTAATGGTTACCAGGCAAAACAGTTCAATATTTCGTCAAAGTACCTACCTTTAATCCTTTCACGACCATGTTATGAAATCAAATTCATGTTCACTCAATCAAATTCGTTGGATAGATAACTATTCCTACACGGCAGTGTTGATTTTGCATACACAATTGATTGAAGGCGCTCGAGAAAATCTCAAGTTTCAAACATTTACAATTTGGAGATGAATTTATTGTGAATAAAAACCTCAAATTATTTGAAGAAAATCCAGAAGCATAAAAACGAATATACTCGGGCTTGGTATTGAAAAGGTTAATTAGAACTCTAGTCATGCTCAATATACTTTTCCTTACTGATGACGAGAATTCTCTTTACAAATATCAAAAAATACTTTGACAGAATATTTAAATGCTCATCTGGGTGCCATTGAGATAATCTTCTCTACGTGCAAAAACATGTAGCCAAAAACAGTATCCGTGCCTCATTAAACAACGTAGAAAAGTACCTCAAATTAAACTGATCTCTATAAAACTGCAGTCTTTATGCTTTGTAGAAAAGAAAATGCTAGGCAAAAATTCCACCCGAGGTTGCCATGTAAGTTTATTCTGGTATTATTCGCAGCGTTATCTTTGGGTGTTTCCATAAAATGACAACACTGGTCTTGATTGTACTAGGTACACTGCTATTTACTTGCTATAGTACGGGCTGAGCCAACGTCAAAGATTCGATTCTTAAAATGGACGTCAACACGGGGATGAGGTTATTTATCCTTTTATTTTTCTTTCACTTTCAAAGATAAACTGTTATGAAAACGGTTGCAATGGGATGTAGTCTCTCCAATATACCAATAACTTCGGATACATATTTTTGTTGTTGTTTGTTTAAAAAGTGTTTTTAGTCAAAGCTTAAATACTACTTTTCTAGGCAGAGACCATGTAACTTACATACACGATAACATGTGTATTTTACATTCTCGCATTGTCATAGTTTCTGGGAGAAATGCCGTTATTGAATTTCATGTCCAGAAATATTGTTGTCCAACAAACTTGTTGTCTCACTCTGAAACAATTTCATGGCTAGTTATAGAGAACTTCACATTTTCTATTTTTGAGCTTAACAGAGAGGCAAACCAACCACCTCGATTATGATGTCCAACGGACGCGTCAATTCAACTCTCTCTGAATGTAATTTGTACACAATGTACACTGAAAAAAATTCCTTATCGCCGGGACACCATTTTTTCTCAGTGTAACGCTTCAAGTATACTCTCAGACATTTTTTACTACCCAAGAGTTATTTTTTTCCGTAATATTTAATTCAATTTGTACACTGATAAAAATTTCCTGTTGCTGTAACACAAGTTTCTTCGTGCAGCGCTTCAAATACTCTCAGACCTTTCTTAGACATTTTGAACTACCCAAGAGTTATTTTTTTTCGTAATTTTTACGGTTCATCTTTCCGCTCTGTTAATATCACTGCGCCGTCGTTTCAAAGTCTATATCATTTTTAGCTGTCAGTAAAAAGCTCGAAACTAAATTATTTATATCGTGACTCACTGAGTCTGCAAATAATGGTATAAAGTCTCGCTGGTGGAGGGGGTTTTAACGTGTCACCGTCGATCCGCGGAGTGATTACGTCTGTTTAAAGTGATTACGACCCGAAATTTTAGATTCCTCTAATTTTCCAAAGCTAATCTTACTTGACCCACTTGCACGGTACTTTTATGCTCTTGCATGTGCAGAGAATTGAATCTGCGTATTCTTACATCGCGTGCGAAATGTCAGTTGCGTATGCGAATTACGGACACTCGTTATTAAGTCCGCCGCGTACCGGATGGTTTCGAGTCTAAGCTCGCAGCCTCCCGGCAACTTTGCGAATTGATGCATGGTGACCGTATCTCTTTCCTTTATTCTAGGTATTCCAGTCGAGTCGCTTTGATTTGAAAGATTATTCGTAAGTTAACCGTAGATCTGTATTGTTTTGACAGCAAAGACAATTTAATAGGTATCATCCGTTTGTTTCTATTTTATATCGCCATTAAGAGGTCGTGCATGCATGCGTCTGTCCACACAAAAATTGACCCTTTCAATACCACGCTCGAGTATAATCGTCCGGTATAGATCTTGTTTCAGAAGTGTAGGCGCACCTAGATCATAATCTTTGGCGACTTTTCAATTTACATGTTTTCAAAACTAAACAGAACTTGCCTTCGACTTTGAACTTTTAATTTTAAAGTGTTCCTCAATGAAAAGCCAACGCTCAAATTCATTTTCATTCATTTCCATTTTGTAACAAGAGAAATAATGTTAAAAAATTCGAAGGAGTATCGATCTGGGTGCGCCTACACTTCTGAAACCACCTCTACCTAAATCTGTCTCACACAATATCCCTTTTTTCACATTAATTTCGACTTCAAATCGATCATCTTTTAAAAATATTGTCCTTCGAGCGCCTTCAATAATATGAGTGTGCAAAATCAGTACAGTGGTGTTGAAATATACGCAACTACCCGCTTAATGTAAGCGAGTGAACATTACTTTGTCTTCTTAGCCTGGTCGTAAAAGAGTTATGTGAAGATTGGTGGAAGAATAAAAACTTCATTCATGAGAATCAGCGGGAGCAGATATCAAGACTGGGAAGACAATACATACAATACACAAAGCACTAGATACAATTTAATAGATTTATCAGGTGCAATGCGTGCTGCATAGTAACAGGGTTGAAGTGTTGACGTCTTCAGGTCTTCAATATCGAGTGCTGCTTGTGTGCATTCAAAATTCGATTTTTTACAGTGTTTACAAACGCGCGTGCCTCTGACTGTGGGTGTTTGTAGTGATGCAACCTAAGCTTTGCGAATATTTTACTCATTAAGCAAGTGCAAAAGGTATAGCAAATGATAACACCTATGTCACAGGTCCTCTAAATGCGGTAATTTCTCGACTCATATCCTCTCATGCACAAAGCACAGCTGTTTTTTGAGAACCATCTATGTTCATTGTTCCTTGCAAAAAGGAAACAAAAGGAAAATAATAACAAAATCCAAAAACTGTGAAATTTCTGCTGTATAAAAATGGTGTTCAATGATACTGAGGTTTTGCAAAACAACGTGCTTGAGATGATTCTAGGTAATCCTGGCCTGCCCGACGTCAGTCTTTGTCAACTAAAATTTTACCGGGGTTTTCGCGGATCGATGCTTTCAATTGGCAATACATAGATAGCAGATTTTGATAATTAGCTTTTGTTTGAAAGAAGAGCCTGATATCGTTTACTAAAAGGAAAAAATAAAAGAAATATCGCTAGGAATTTGTTATAAGTAAGAAAGAACGCGCAATGTAAAACTTACGAATCAGAAATGCTATATTTTCAATGGTGTATCGATGGCTGTGCAACTGAAAGCTACCTTCTAATTTATGAACAAAAGGCTTCTTACCACCGAAACAAAATAGTGCATGGAATTTTAACCAGCCACTTGTTCGTGCCACGATATACATAGAATTCTATCTAAACAGTTCATAACAATTTTCCTGCTCGATTTGGCAACGCCCGTATTTCGATAATATTCCACCTGTATGAGTGTATATGATATGCCTCGGATGCGGAAGAGCAAGGACTCGTCGAATGAATGCGCTAAAAATGCCAGCGGCGAAAACGCCGCAGTACTCTGCACCAGGAAGGTTAACGGACTGAACTCCATATGCGGAGACCCGCGAAATTCAAAAAAACGACCGAGTCACTCGTAGCACAGCAAAAGCACGATCGTAGATTCTCGAAGCATCGCGTCGCGTCGCTCAGTGCGCTGTGTGGTATAGTTTTTCAGTTCGTCATAGCTTATGTGTTTGTTCCGTTGCGTCTCGTTATAGGTATGAGGCAATTGGTGGATCTAGGGATCAGTCCTTCTCTCTCTTTTTCCATTCGAATGAGTGTATTAGAAAAGGGGAGATAATAGCGGCAGTCAAGTGATTTTCGCTCCCTCTTCTATCCTGCTCTAACACATGATGCATTCAAATGACTAGAGAGAGGGATGGACAATATCCTGGATCCATTGGTGTATGAGGCTATAGATGCGGAGTGTGCACTGTGTTATGGTGTCACCGTGCTTACGCGTATAGAATATGGTTAAAAAGGAACAAAAGCCGTTGAAGATGTATTCATGTTCGCAATCCCTGGTAAAAGTATTCCATGAATTTCCGTGACCAAAATTCCATGGGTATTATTTCCTTGGGTAGGTAATTCTTATTTTTCCATAAAATTACATGGAAAATCCAAAGGAATCCCATGAACGGTGCACGGAACTCCGTGTAATATCATGGAAAAATAATATTTTTCTCACGGAATTCTATGAACTTTTATGAAAAAATAATAATTGCCCACGGAATTTTGGTCGCGAAAATTCACGGAACACTTTTACCAGTGTATAAAGATTGATTTGGTGAATATAAAACGCCTAGTTCCGCATGGAGGCATCATGTGTCAGCATTTATTTCTTAAAACAACTTCTAAATTTTCGAGTCGAGAATCGGAAATTTCTGCAGTGGAAAATATGATAAATAATAAGAAAAGGAGGAGAAGGAGAATGACAATAATCAAATGGGGAATGGGCACGTCTCGCAATAATGCTTAAAAAAAAGAAGAAGAAAAATGGGGGAAAAAAGAGGTTAGTATCCAACATCAAAAATACTATTAAAAAGGTATTTTTTCTCCGCAATGTTCAATGCTTAATAAACCTAAATTAAATTCTAAAAATCTCACAATCCAGCTTATTGTGCAACGGGTTGTAGCGTTGAGTGGCGCAGCGGGGTGCGATGCCCGCGCCACGACAAAGATGCGTTTGTTCTTGTTTTTACTTTCGTTCTCGGTGCTGCCGAGCGTCCACCGCACACCGGTTCGGAACATTCATTTTTTCGAGACTCGAAAACTTCAATGGTCTTCAATGAGAGTCATAAAGTGAACTTCAGATATGTTTAACCTCACTGGCTGACTAGAAAACTAATTAGAACTGATTTTGAAGAATTTCACGGTTTTGTGAGGAAGGATGATCTGATAAATCATACTTTTTACGCCATCTTATTGTTATTAAAGCAGACTTTACTACGTGGCCATAAATGTAATTTGTGTTCATGTAGCGATATACTCAGCATTTATTCTACCTTGATTTTAGGTGCGCCGACCGAATGACGCGCTCCGCGTCGCGTCGCGGCGCCAAGGTCGGTTGAAAGACTCACGCGCTAGCCGTCCGCCTTCTCCCATCACTTTCTCTCATCCTCATTATCAAACACACAAAACCATAACATTCCATTTTTTTGTTTTTTTTTTTTTTTTTACCATCTAATATTAATATGTACCATCGATTTTGCTCTGGAGTCTGGATCTGACCGGAAATAAATGGGACTGAGTTCCACCCTTCGCACACCTGCTGTGACTTATTGTGACACTGTGAATATCTTGACATCATCATGACATTACAGCTCGATGACACTGATCCAGGGCTGCCGTTTTGCGTATAACCAATGTTATTTTTCTATTCACTGATGATTCCACCGGTTGAGAAAAGATTACAAAGTTCAGTTCAGTGTATGACTGTAATGCACAAAAATACTCTGATCTGTAATCTTTCCTGAATCGGTGAAGACTCCGGTTGATTAATTAAAATATCCGCAAATTTTTTAAAGTCATCGATGACTCCACCGGTTGAGAAAAGATTACAGATGCGAGTATTTTAGTTTATTATAGTCATGCACTGAACTGAACTGTGTAATCTTTTCTCAACCGGTGGAATCATCGGTGAATTGAAAAATAGCATTGATTATACGCAAAACGGCAGCCCTGCACTGATCCCGCATTGTATGCAACAATACGTCATACGTTCTTTTGTTTTAGTGGAGATTATTCTATACAAGTCAATTATCCTTTTTCTCACAGTCGAATCAATTGAAATTTGCCGATTATTATTTGGAGATGATATACTTAATAAATCGATGACAATTTTCCCTCGAATAGAACTAAATGCAAGTGTATCAACTCCTTTGATACTTTGGTTAGCCAATCGATTGTTATGTCCGTAATTACTTAATCAATTCAAATGTATCGATTAAATAATTAGGATTATATTCTCTGCAAATCGATCCTTAAGAGAAATCACTTTCTTTAAAAAAAAAAAAAAAAAAAGGAAACACGTTTACTTTAGATAGTTTTCCTTGCGCGAAGTAAAGTTCTATTGCATGAAGGAGAATCATTGTCACAACAAGGAATCTTTTATTTGTAGCAGCAGTTATTTTCTTTGGGTTAAAGAAATTCCCCCTGAGTCAATATTCCACAGTGCAGTTTCTTTAACACAAACGCAATACACATTGGATTAAAGAAAAAATTCTCTCAGTGCATGGTAAGCTTCCCTCACGTTGAACTAATGCAAATACATATATCAATCATTTAGAGGTTCAATCGAGTCCCGCAAAGATTTATTTTTTTATTTTGGGACCAGATGGACGAGAAATATGTATTTCGATTCATCGAAGTTCACTACATTCAAGCACGATGCGATGCCCATTTACGCTGCACTTGAAAATCAAGTTAGGTCACTTCCACTTACACCGGCCGTCATCATCTGATCAAAATCCTCTCTCTATTTCTCTTTTACACTTTGTTCTCTCCCCCCCCCCTTCCCTCTCCTTCCACACTCGCGGCTCGGAGGTTCCATTCGAAGCGACCATACCTGATTCGATCCCTTGCATAACGTTTTTATTATTGTTACGCAATTCAATTGAGTCGGTAACATTTTGAGAGACTTCTTTTTAGTTGCTTTCATAAAACGCAAACCGCCCGCTCTTTTATCTACACCTCTTTTTTTTTTTCAATTTAATTGCGGAGGGGGCGAATGTGAGAAAGTGGAAGAGGAGAGATGACCATATTGGCGCCTAAAAAAAGAAAAATATCCGTATCTTGACAGGAACATTGACACAGTATAAATATGGTGGACTTAGTGATCGGTCACCGGACTTTAATGACCTAATTTTTTTCTGAAATTGTTGAGTTTTGCCAAAATTACGGTAGTATACCTCCAACTGAAGTCGTCCCGTGGGTCCAGTACTTACAACATCGGATCAAAAAAAAAAATAATGAGGTTCCTCAAACCATTCGACAGAAAGCGTCCTAATTATTATGATGAAATACCGTCCCAATGTATCCAATGTAAAACTTTTCCTCAAATTGTTTGATCTAATTGTAGTGAAGGCCCGACATTTTTTTAGGTTTGAACATTTTCTCAAGTCAAGATAGCAAATAAGTTAATTTCCTGACCTAATCACCCAATTGGCTCTGATGGCAAACTTTTGCCTCAGGGGATTGAAGTAATGATTCTTACATAAAAACATGTAAAAATGACGATGAGTAAACTATAAAAAATGCAGAAAAACCTGTAAAAATATGACGATGATTAAACTAAAAAAATCACGAAATTCACTCTCAAAATCGGGCTTAATGGTGGAGAGACGCAAGTAACATGGAGAGATATTCTTATCTAATTTGAGACCTATCTCTGTACTTTTGTAGAGAAAGAGACATAGTAGACAGGAATCTCCCACGATACCTGCGTTGAACCGCCATTACGCGAACTTGTCGTTATAGCAGTCATGTGAGTTTATTACTGAATTTTAGACTTTTTCAGCGGAATACTCGTGATTTTCGCTGATTTTTACACCAGATTCGACTATTCATTTAATTGCTTATAGCAAAAATTTGCAAGAGCCCCATTACCCAAGTGTATCTGAAGTGTCTAGGAAAAAAACGATGGATGTCAACAATTTCATTTTCATTTTTAAGGAAAGGAGAAAGTTTTAAAGGTTATTAGTAATTACTATAACAAGCAACGTACTTCCATCCATCCTTCAAGAAAAATTCACCTTCATAGATACATGTATATAGGTATTCCTATTCAGTGCGTGCTTTTGTACCTCATTTGATGACCATATGAAACCTTTAGTTTCAATTTTTGTGACATTTATCGTTTTCCCCTTGGACTCCTGACTTATTTTTTCGGATGGTAAAATTTTTAACAAGATGAAATTCATTCAGTGCCAGGTGGTTTTATGGTGACATCAGGACTAATAAAAGAATCGACCTATTGTGATCAACACATCCCAGTTTATGTACCTCAATCGACTCTAATTTCCATCGTTAAAGTGATCCATCTTATCGTCACATCTTGTGAGTTTCGTTGAAATGGTTGCTCGTTTGCTAGTTTGAGCCCCATCGACATCTGTTTCACTGTATGATGAGTACAGGTAGAAATCAAGAGAGGGTGTTTTGGCCTTTCCACAGGAAAACCCTCCCTCGTGACGAAATTTCTTTCATAACTTTACAAGATAATTTCGGCTTTCTAAGAGCGTACTTTTTGGTTAAATTGCGCCAAAAATGTCGGGTTGATTATAGAGCAGCCTAGAGTTGGAAAATTCATCTGAAATTGAAGCATGTCTCTCGTAAAACGCAACCAAGTTTGCTTGCTATTCAAAAATATCTATAAGAATATCCACGTTAAACATTAATTTCCCTAATTTTTTATCTGCACGCGATAGGGCAAAGCTTACCCTACGTCCGCAGTTAATTGTGTCTCGTACAAGTGCCTGGTATAGTAATCGGGTGACATTCAATTCTAACTCGAATCCAATTGATGGCTGTTGAGTTGTCAACTGTTGACTATCGATTCGATGGAGTTGTTGTGGTCAGTTGTAGTACCAGTTTCATTAAAGAGGGATCCCGGGAAGCATCCACAGTGTGTTGCATAGAGCTACAACAATTTCCTTATTCTATGTTCATTTATAGTATGCCTCAGAAGTTCTTACCAGATTAAAGTCTTACAAAAAAAAAACATGTCTCGGTCAGAGAAAAAGCGGTCTGCTTGTTATCTTAAGGCTCACAGAATTTCTCATACAAGTTAATAGACGATTGAGCTAACCTACAAATAACAAGAAGACCAATGCGTCGAAATGTCATACACGTATTTTTTTATGTTAGCCTGATCAGGACTTTTGGGACACACTGTATAAGTGCTTACAGTGCGAGAAGAATCGATCACTCGATCGGATACGAATCTACAAAATTTATCGCAGTGTTGCCGTAAATAGGCAACAAATAGTTGTTCATTATACAAAAAAAGAGTATGATCAGCATTTTTTAATTTATTTTGCTCCGTGCGTATAGAATGTTTGGTAATTTGTTTGCAAAATGCACCGAGATCAAGCGTATGATTACATGATAAATGTATGATTACATTTACTACTGTAACATAAACAAGTAATCAGTTCATTGACTTTTTCTGGTCACACCGGCAATGCCGCAACCGCAGCCTCGTCCAAACTTATTTGATGAAGCAATTATTTAGTTAACTGGTCACAGTAATGTATCATCAAAAATATCATTATTTCATTTTGCATTCAAATCATCACTCGAAAAATAGGTCAATGGCCTCGGTTATAACTCTTAATTCTTTCGAGTGTCCGCTGAATATTTGAATATTTTTGTTTGTACGTGCATCTTAGTGTTGCTAATGTAGAAGCAGGTGGTTGAGACCAGTTTCATACTTTCATCTTCACGAATAGCTGCTTCTATGTCTTTGGACCTGTAAAGATTTTAACATTCCTTGAGGGTTTGTGAAATGTTAAGGTTATCGAGGATTTACTCGTAGATAAATTTGTCGTAGATTGGATCTGTAACATCCTTTTTACTGTCAACTCTTCCAGTCGAAATAATGAAATGTCATAATTTAAATATTGGACATCTTATAATATATGATTGTGAGATCCTGCTGAATTTCAATCAACTTGGGCTATCGACTTTAGATTATGCCTTTAATGATTTGGAAGGATGAGCGAAATAATGCGTGAATTCAAAATGCGAGAAAGGTCCCGTCCGTAGGTCATTTAAAACACCAAGCGTATTCCCCCTAAGAAAGCTACTATTATAATACTGAAGAAAGGGCAAACTCGATGTTTTATTTGCTCGTCTTATACGCAGACCACTCAAATTGCCATTTAAATCCGTGAAAAAAAATAGATACTAATTGGGACAGATTGTCTCTTGAAGAATCGATTATTCCACGATAATTTAAATGGAAGAAATGCGTAGAATTCCCTCATTGCACCTCTGCTTATGTTCCAATCCAATTGAATGTGTCTAAAACTTTTCATTCTTTTGAGCCCAAACTGTCTTGTAGACTAAAGGTTTTAAAGAGCACAGACCATCTCTAGGAATAGGGCTCATAAGACAACGGGTGCGCTCTCTCATAAAAGTCAGCATTGTGATTGAATGAATACTTTAGCCTGAAGAGCGCACCTCTTGTTTATGAGCCCTTTTTTTCGAAAATGGCCTCAATTATTTCCGAGTTTGTTGTTTTCTGAATGACAAACACAGATTCGAACAACAATTATTCTACTGTTGACGATAAAATTAAGACAGGGAAAATTAAATTAAAGTCGTTTGGAAATCGAAATCAGTTGTCTCATTATTCAGCGATAGCTTTTGTGTCGAGCTATTATTCTAACATTTTAGTCATTGCAGATAATTTTAAAAGAAATTGGAGAGATTGTCATGCTAAAAATGTTTGGCTATTCCTCCTAAATTGGCTACATGTAACAGAGGAAACGGGACAGAAAAGATACTTAACATACGTCAACAAAGAAGATCGAGCCACAGTAAAGTGACATTAAAGTTAGGCGGTAATTTTCGCCGTTTAAGATTCTATTCAAGAAACAAAGACTGTTCATTGATTAACATGAATTTGACAAGTGAAAAAGATGGGGTTTTAGTCTATATTTAAGAGTTATAGTGACCGACAAAGTGTTGAACTACATAAATTACATTTTTGTTTGGCAGAATACAGCAGCGGAGTAGTATATATTGTGATCGTCAACCGTGACGAATGGTGAAATTTGGCAACGTTAATGTAGTTCATCCATTTAAACCCATGTAAAAGGTCGAACGCAAAGGAGTTCACCGAACACCCATGATTTTGATCTTTTACATGGACCCAAATGGACGAACTGCGACGTTGGCAATTTGCACGCTCCGCCATTGATCGTTACGGCGAGTCACTCACGCAGTTGCAGTCACTTCAAATGGAAGGAGGAAAGATTAAGTTGATGCAATAAGCTACCGACTCGACTGTCATCGAATCGCGTCGCCGCGCCGGCCGCGCAGCAACTCGTAGTAAAAATCTCCTTCAAAATACAGTGCTGCAACCACGCCTGACTTTATAGTTAAATAAGTTGCTCATTCTATTGTACCGTCAACACGTAGTGAGCATTGGCCTAAACTGGTGGCTAAAAAAAGGAAAACAAGCAAATTTTGATGAGTCAAGATAAAAATAAAACCTCAATTTACGTCTACAATCTATTGATGAACTTTACATTGGGCCTTGAGACAAGATAGTACAACTTGCCTGCTACTTAAAAAAGCATTCCATAAAGTCACCGGCCGACCACCATGAACCAATTCCCAAGACGTTGTTTGAGACAGTCAATCATTTCATATTACACAAATGTAGTAGTTTTTTTCCTTTATTTGACATTTAATTCATCAAAGGCATTTCTCTAATTAGTTTCACTTTACACTTACAAGTGCCGTCCATTTTTTAAGAAGACAAAATACTTGTGCTCCCTCTCTAAGGGTTTTTGATGCACCACGGCCAGACTTCGCTGAAAGAAAACATGTGAGTTGTGTAAAGATAACAGTGTTTTCACGGTCGGGAAAATTCCCTGTCTGAAGAAATTCCCTATTTTGGAAATTTATTCCAGGCTTTTTGCCTTGTTTTGTTTTTTTTGTTTTTATGTTAGCAAAAATGTTTTTTCCAACGATTTAAGTTCGATGGATTTTTAAATTTTACTGCTTTTCAAGCCATTAATAATCAGGTTTAATGAAGTAATTTTATGAGAGTGAAGAATAAAGTGTTTGGTGCGTGCTTTTCCATTCAAATCACGTTATTTTAAGGCAGCAGTTACAAACATTAGAATAAGAGCAGACCTTATGTTTTACGGACCTCTCAGTGGGTGAGATTTATTTGCATTTATTTTAAATGTAAGTGTCATCCATCCGATAGTGTTGACCGGGGCGGACCGCTCCCCTAACTACGCCACTGATCAAATGAACACTCCAACATTTAAATATGAGACATTTTTATAAATAATGAACTTAGGAAGAATCATAAGAGCCTGTGAATGTTCTAGAGAAGTGTTTTGAGCGTACTCATCATGTACTCCTTCGAAGAAAAATAGTTTTCAAGGAGGATAAACAAACTTTGTTAGCAAAAACCTGTGACTAAAGTGGAAAACAATTAAATGAGACGAAGTTAGTGTCCAAAAAATAGAAGTTTTTAGTCGCTCAGAAGTCTTTAACTGTAGTGCTCTCGCATAAACCGCCCTAGCATATGTTTATTATCCTAACAGTATGTTCCAAGATATCAACTTTGAGGCAAGTCTTACTATCTTATTCCTTTGCATTTCTCAAAGTTTTCAAAACATTCACGACAATTTTAGAGCCCCAATCAACGATTTTAAACTCATCTCAGAAATATGTTCCTTGGTCCTAAAATCAAACAACGCACCTCCTGTTTTTCATATCGCAAACTTCAATCGAAATTTTCCCATTGCTTTAACGATTCTACAGCTACACAAAAGTTTGATTCCTACGATAGTAATTGACCGTCAAAATAACTTGAAAAGCTGTGTAAATCAGGATCGAGTGAAAAATATTTTATTCGTCTTGAACGATTGCCAGGAAATCCTAAATTTGATTCTAGAATATTCTGAAGAAAACAAAGAAGGTAACAAGAAGGTTTCACCTCAGAACTTTCACACAAACTTTCAGAGAATGTCGTCCACAATTTTGCCAAGGTATTGTGTTCATTTTGAGTCAAAAACGAGTTTGCCAAAGTCTCGTTTCAAAAAACAAAGTATCAATTGCGACTTCAACGTATCAATAACGGACCGTGAACTTGAATCTCATTCAACGCTTTCCAATGAATTGTGGAATCTGACCCGCTTTCTATACGCTGATCGTATATTTAATGGTGAAAACATCTTGATATTTTTCATACCAGAGAATGCAAAAAGTGTATTGAATTTAGATTTGGGAGCATCATCTAAGAGAATTCCAGTTTTAAATAACAATAAAAGCCCAGCTTGTAACTTGGTGTCACTGTTCAGGTTCATGTGGCGAATTTTTCGAGGGTTCAGAACCGTCATCTGTCCCGGAAAGAAAATTTGCTACCGGTATGACCCATTTAATGAGACGATTGTGAACTTTATGGAAAATACAGCTTTTGAATTTTCATGGCCCGAGAAAAGGAGAGAAAAAGATTTCGTGTTGAAGGTCGAAAATCGTTTACGATCATCTTCTCCTTTAGACTTCGTCAGTCACAGTTTGACGATAGATATCAATGGTGTTTTCAACGAGCTGGAAGCTCCTTTCAACTACTACAGTAAGACTATCGTGGAGGGAAAAATTATATCGCATCAAGATTATTCGCATGGACTGAAGGTGGGTGCAGATGTTATCGTTTTCGGGGAAGGGGCCAAGGGTGTGGATCCTTTTGACTTTGATGTCTCGTTTCCGGTCGAAACGGGGTCCCTATGTTTCATAACACCTCGTAGAGGATTCATGGCGCAATATTTGGTACCATTTTTGAGTTTTTCTCTCGAAGTATGGATCATGATTTTCTTCACGTACGTATATTGTCTCTTGATGCATTATACTTTAAACATTTTGGCATTGCATTGGTTCAGGCTTTTGCTGCAGGAGCGTGAGTCCATGGTTATTGAAACACAATCAAGTTTTTGGAGTATCTTCTGCTATTACATGTGCATTGCTCAGCCAACTTTGCCCCTAGGTCGATTTTGTGCGGGTAAAATATTTTTTATGGCGCTGGTTTTCTCGACGCTGACATTGACAACCATTTTTCAAAGTCAAATGGTAACGCTGGTGAGCACAGGGATGAGATTAAGAGACATTTCGTCGATTGAAGATTTGGAAGATTCTGAGCTTTTGATTCAGTCATATGATTTGGTCGACGATTCAGAATGTATTGGAGATCACTTTGGACTCCACAAGGTGAGGGATAAGCTGTCGGATAGTTTAGTGTACCTTTTTACGCTCCTTTCAAAAGTGAAGAACTGTGACAGTGGTTGGGACTGGCAGCAATCGAAAAGAGAACTTGAAAACAACACAGGGTTACTCTTGGAGCAGACGAAACGTCTTCTGGAAGCTATCACTATGACAACACGAAAGGACGCCTTTATAATTCATTTGCCTAAACGAGTAGAATGGAGGATGGAAAAAGAAGTGCGGTCCATGAGCCTTTTGAATGAAGATAGTTACTCTTTGGAATGCATAAAGAACTATCCTATTTTCTTTGCATTTTCAAAGTATTCTTTGTTCACAAAAAGATACACAGACTTTCTACTCCGATTTAGCGAAAATGGGCTGTTTGACAAATTTAGTAGAGGATCGACGGACTTGATGGTTTACTTTACAGAACGGTTTAGCACAGACTTTGGAGAGTGTCTAAATTTGAGGCCTTTCTCGACAGCTGATTTGAGCATAGGCTTTATTAGTTTGATTTGTGGTCTGAGCTCAAGCTATGTTATCTTTTAATTGAGTTACTTTGGAAGACTCGAGTCTAGATTCAACGAAGGAGCTAAATACTATTTTTTTAGTGTTATGTTTACTTATACGTAAGCTGTGTTTCTGGAAGCATTATTGCAAACCTGCACTCTCCAGTCTGCAGTGAGCTGTACTCTGACGAACTTCCTCATCACGATTCGATTATTTTGAACAGTTTTTCAGTCTGTAGGTTTTCAAGAGAGGATTATACATATGTCAGTGTTAGTTGATTTTTTATTTATTTATTTTTTTCCGTGTGTTTCTTGCACAATAAAACTGCCAAAAGAAAAATAACTCCTCCTCCTCTTAACTTATGCAGGAGAATTCGGTTATACTTATTATATTTCAGCCTTTTTAATTGATTACCAATAACAGAAAGTAATTGAGCCAGTTTTTCTCATTTCATTTCCGAAAAGCCATGAATGCACATGTTTCGTGTATTTTAATTTTCTATGCACTGAAAAAAAAAATCTAAATCAGTACCATGCGTGGCTAATTTAGCTAAAAAGCAGACCAACTTGTCAATATGCAAGTTTTTTGAAATTACATGAAATAAAATGCTAAACCAGCATTGCCGCTAGATTATTGAAATGGAATTATAAAAATGCCAAACGGAGGAGCTTTCTGGCCGATAAGTGGTGCGCTCTATATGCCATGGTCTGAACTACTGACCAACGATGGACTCTGTTGCAGCTCGTTGCGTTGGAATTGATTGCCTCTGTGAAGATTCAATCCGAGGTCTCCCTGACCGTTTTTTTTCCAGGCAAGTGCTCTATCAACTGCGCCACAGTGAACGCACATGAGCAAATATTTTCGCATACAGGGTGTCCGAGAAATGAGTTCACACTTTTTCTGTGAGCGCCTTGCAGGGCTATAGCCAAAAAACTTTGACCGGTCGCCATTTTGGATACAAGCATCGTATTGACGTCCGGTTTGTGCCATTCTCTTTCTCTTTTCAAGACCTTTCGATTGATGTATCACTTGATGGAGCGGATTTTATTTGGGGGGGGGGGCGGTCCCCCACCCCCAAATCGTTACATGGCCGCCATTTTGGATAGACGCATCGTAACGACTTCAAGTTTGCGCTAAATTCTTCCTTTTTTAAAACCTTTCGATAATTGTACAACACAACCCCCTTTTACACTTAACTTTTTTGAGCTAGAGCCCCCCCAAACTTAAAAATTTTTGGGGGGCTCCGCGCCCCATTTTTTTCCACCAAATGATAAAGTATGGCTCATCATTGGTAAGAAGACGTTCTGAGGATTCAGAAACTTTTTAGTTTTAGAAAAAATATTAATTCGAACCGAAGTTATGGGCCTCTAAAGTATGGGGTAGCTATTTGGCCGCCATTTTGTTTTGGGAGGGGCTACTGAAAATCCGAAAAAACGAAATTGCTCAGTTTTGTAAGCCCTTTTGAACGATGAAATAAAAAATACCCTCTGCCTGTTCCTGAATTTGTCAGATTTTTAAAATCAACCAGGCGCTCACAGCAAAAGTGTGAACTCATTTCTCAAACACCCTGTATAAGTCATAAGAGAGATCGTATGTTTAGCGATCGGCGCAGTGGAAAACCAATAATTAAACTATAACTAATCAATGGCTCCGCTCATACAGTAAATCTTACTAAGTATTTCTTTTCGTTTTTTTATTCTGATTTTTATTTTTTTAGCTATCTAGACCCAAAAATGCTACATTCCTTTCATATGTTGTTTTGAGAACCCAAGAATATAAAAATTGACTGCTCTCACTTTTCTTTGGACGATGAATTGTTCGAGGAAATGATTTTGTAATCTGCAGAGTCCACTATTAATAATTATAGTAATATGGAGAAATACCCAAATATATCTTCAATTGAATAGAAAAATGAAGGATGACAAACTTTTTCATTTTTTCTGTCCAAAAGAAACAAGTATTGTAAGCCACGGAGTTTCGGTAAATTACACACGATGTGTTATAATTTATAGCCAGACCTTTTTTTCTTCAAAATATTTCAAACTCCAATTCTAGGCTTATTGATTCTTCCTTTCCTCACTTAATAAGATATTTTTAGAAGTTTCAGGATGAGGAATGTGGATAGGTCAATTCTTCAAAATATGTTTTCGAAAAAAGTTGTTGAAGAAAAAAAAAATTATTATTTGCAGGCCACTCAAAGAGCTCCAAAGGCGTAAGTCAACCCATAAATATCCTGAAGCTTTTGCAAAATTCAAGAACGGAAATCGGTTTATTTTACTGTATTTTTAAGCCCTTTCCAGGATCTCACGCATATCTGGACAAGTTTGAAAAAAAAGCAAACAAATACTGGTTTTAAATTATCAAACGGTGGTACCCCATAATATTATATTCCAACTAGATTCGGTCGTTCATATTCAAGGGCAACTCATGTTAACTTTTCGTCCCCGCATCTAGTCGTTGGTCCTTTAGTGGCTCCTTCAATTGCGTAAATTGGCACTCTCTTGTACTAATTTTTCTTTTCGAATTTTCCAGTGTTTGCATCCATTTTCCTGTTCTGATTCTGGTTTTAGAGAGAACTGTTAAAAACACTGTGAAACTTATTCTTCTGTCTTACTGAGGAGAGAGATACAGTGAATAAGCATTAAGTATACCACAAGGGACATCAGAGGGGAAAAAAGCCGATATAATATTGAAATAAAACTCTTATGAATTGTTTGGTAACATCATTTAAATTTAATTTCTTAAGTTTAATGACTGTAAGAGAAATATCTGACAAAACAATAGTAACGACTTAGTATTATTTGGAATAAAAAACTTGATTTAACTAATAAAGAAAAAAAATATCGATTTCTCATGAAATAATACAGGCAAGTTTGGGATGGGTAAAAAAAAGGATTAACTTAACTGGCAAAAGTTTAAAAATATGAAACAGAAGGGCAAGAATCTACTTAGGAATCTACTTTAGTTTTTTTTTTCGTTAATGAGGTACATTTATAATACTTAAATGATAAGATCATGAGCAAAAAATAGTCACTTCTTTTAAATGAAAGTTTTAAAAACAGTTTTTTTTCATGAGTTACAGACTTTCAGCGGAAATCAAATCTGTAAGCCGAAAAACCTGAAAATGTCTTCGATAAATAACTCAACAATAAAAGGACTGTGATTCGTTCAACTCTTCGGCTTCTCCAAAAAATTAGTGAAGATGTTTAAATAGAAATAAAAATGTTACTGCATTTGATCTCATGAGGCAGCTCATTCGTTCAGCCGAAGTAAATACGCACGATTTCACAGAGTAAGATGATCGCAGTGTATTACTCCGCTTACCTGTGATTGATTAAATTACTATCCAATTTGGTAAATACATACTCAATTGGATGAAGAGGCGATTCAATATTTCGGTCCCTCCTCTTTTTTCAATTTTTATGACCCACTTATGAAGATGATCACGGATATAATGATCTGGATTATTTTAAGACGTAATGAAGGTATGCGTCTTCAACTTCTGGTCAGTAATGAAGTAGATGTTCGGCTTGGTTTGCTCTTCAAGGAGTTGGAAAACGCTAACTTTTTTAAAGTAGCTATTTTCCTCATCTCTGTAGGTTTTCCTATCATTCTTCTCGATTGTTGTCTCCACCCGCATCTTATAGGGAGTGAGAAAAAAAACATGTTTTAAAATCGAAATAAAGAAAATGAAATAAAAAATTTGTCAGCCATTCTCCACATTTTAACAATAAAATAAAGTTTTGCGTACTACCGTTATCCAAGTCTGATCGTGTTATTTTGTGATCAGTATGTGCGACGGTCAAAGGGTGAGAAAGCAATTGAGCTAATAGTTGAGATTGTGCAGACACATTTTCAAGCTACTCATTTACACTAATAAGTAAAATACAGTTTTCCTGAAGCAGCTTGGAATCATAGAGAAATCGTCAAATTGAGCGAAAATCCAGCGACTGAACTCCGGATGCTTCAAAAAAAAAACTTATTATACAGAGAAGCAGTTGGTATGAAATTAAACAATCTCAAATAACGTATTATTTACAGTGACAGTATTGAATGTTACAAATTTTTTTATTTTTTCTTCGGCAATTCTTCGGCAAGGAACACGCATACAACTAAAATCATACTCCAATACTAAACTTAACCTAAATTAAACTATGGTGATTTAAACTACAAATGAATGATACAAATGAAAATTTATGTACAAGAGTTAAATGATGATGACCCAATTATCCTATAGAACGACTGCAAAGGTTTGAATTTGTGTAGAGGTCACTCAGGCAAAATGGAAATGAATAATTGTTACCGAATGTGTCTACAACTACTTTTATCTCTAACAGGAACAGGCCACAAGAAACAGGTGGATGTCGTTGGTGTGTATACTTCCAAAACATATATTCGGTTTAGTACACCAGGATAGATACGCACGGAAAAAATGCAACAGATACCGTGACTCTCTGGTTACATTCCTCCCTGCTGTTTTAGGAACGGAACACGTAACTAGAGTCTTGGTCTTGAAATATTGTATCATATTTTTTTTTTTTTTTTTTTTAAAAGAATAAAGATTGAAAAATAAATTCATTGCTGGCCTAAAGATCTAATTAAGATCTTTATCAGCTCACAATAAACTGTTCCTTTATTTCAATGTAAGTGTAACAGATAGAGATGACAGGATCAAGTATAACGCGCGTTCTTAAACAGAGCACTTTATCCCTAGCTTGAGGAAGTTAATACTTTACTTGCTGTTTTTAACTGATGTAGACATGACAGTTCCGAAGTCCCAAGCCTCCTTAATATAACTTAGAAAATCTGGTTTTTTCAAAATTATTAAAAAAAAGGCGTTGGATTGATTTGCAGAATATAACAATATTCTGCACAAAATTGAGCTGTATAGGAGAGAGAGAAACAACGACCAATTAGTCACCTGTTTCTTGTTTTCTGTCGTCAAAAGCAAATATACAGCCTCCGAACGCCACGCCACCAAGGCAAGCAATGGCTTACGGGCCTATAACGACCCAAATACTGTTAAACGGTTTTATGAGTCAGCAAAAAGTCTACTGTCTGGTGCGGTGGTATTAGCATAGACAGCTTATTTTTTTCTCGATTCTTTGAACCAGAAACTTTACTAGACTTTGTCTATTAATTATTTGATTAATAAAACTATCTACCGATTAGTTTAAATTAACATATTCCATTTTATTCTTTTATAATTTGATTGAAGACAAACATTTTATCAGACCGAGAATGTTAGATGTCTTTCAGTGGTTTCAGTTTTTAGTTTGTCTAAGTTCCAAGCAAAGTCTCTGTAAAATTGTTGCCAAAGGAAAATCAAAGGATTCGTCATTGGATTTAGCTTTACTAGCCTCTGAAAGGTTACTCTAGTGATGATGGTAATATTTGGCATGAATTGGCAGTGATTGGAAAGTGGTTGTCTTTTCCATTCAAAATTATTTGTTTTTAGTTGACAAAAACATGGATTTGATTGTTCGATGTTGAAACATCGTCATTCTGGCTTTTGTTTAAAATATTCCTTTCTTCGGAGGAGGATACACAAGCTGGCCATTTTGCTCCGACTGTGCCTGGGTTGATGACGATAGTACTCCACCCAGAGTTTGGAGAATCTTCGACAAGAAAGCGAACTTGACCTGAAACAAATATTTATGAATTTAGTTTACACATGAAAATCTTGTTTTTCATGCACTTATTTAAATGTATTGAATTATTATGTATATTGAACTTTCGAATAATAAATGTTAAAATTGTTATCTCAAACTCGGTATTAGACACTTGCAGTTTGTTTAGTATTTTTTTCCTTTCAGTCATTCGCGGTATTTTTGAGAGCAGTATGAACCAAATTGCAAAACAAGTGTTTTTGAGTGATGAGTCAGTTTTTTTGAAAAATGTCAGCGGTGGAGTGTTATACCCTTTGATAAGTGATGTTGTTCGGCGTTGCGTAATGGTCTTACTTACAATTGCGATGGCAGCTCGGGCATTAATTTCTTGATCATTTTTCACTCATTTGAACCAATGTAAAAGTATCGATTTCTTTCGGACTTAATTTATATTCTTCTAATAAGGATCGATCGCTACCCATGAGTTTAAAAGGAGGTAATATCAGTATGCATCGTAATCCTCGAGACACCATCGCTTAAATTGTCAAATGCAGACTTCAAAATATATTGCAGATTAGGATAACGAACATTACCATGTATAAGATTGCTTTCTTTGAGTATACAAAACACCTAGGCGTTTTAAGCTTTTGATACTTTGTGGACATTAATATTTATACCGGCAATCATGACCTTTCAATCAAACATTGACTTGAGTCTTTATTTATTTACCTTCTTTGCAAAACTCTTGAGTTTGGTATCGTTTTTCGTGTTCCGTTTTGGCAAATAAGTTCTAGGAATGTTTTAAGATCATTCTCTGTCTTTTACCGAAACTCTGGCGGAATATTCGAGTCCCAAGCAGATTGTTTCACTTTAATTTACCTCTTAAGATATTATGTTACAATGTACTTACTCGGAGGATTAGCTGCACTTTATCGCCAAGAAGACTGACGGGGTCTTTTGAAGAGAATAGTTGCTGAAATTAGACAAATACAAATTAGTTTAGTCATAAACAAACTCTTGTTACTTCACTCACAACTATTCCCAAAAGAAAGGATTGTTTCTTCAATGCATCTATTTTAAACTGAAACTTAATTGATGGTGATCTCATTATGAACCCATCTTCCTTGAAAATACACATAATTTGATCCTCCTTTTTTAACCTCTGGCCGATGTTTTCACTTTCTTTGTTATTTACATAAAAATTTAATTCTTTAGTGTTTACAGTGATAGTAATTGTTTTTTGTTGAACACGGGCTATTTTATCTAATGAGGGTAAATAATTTGATCCTTATCCTTTTTCTTGCTTATTTAATTTGTCTTTGAAGTACTGAAGCAGATAGTCTGATTTTATCTAGATGAAATATATTGGTGCAAGTAAAATATCAGCGCATTGGCATGGAACTGTTAGAACTTTTCTGAGTTTTTCCATTTCTAAAGAGAATCGTGATATTATAATTATTATAATTTTTTTTAAGATATTACGAATATTAAAATTCTATGCCTTCTAATTTGGTTGAAGAAGCATAGATCATAATTATAAATTGAAAGGATGCAAGGATCAATTGAATGAGAAAAAAATGATGAACGGAATGACAAACGGAATCAATTTTGCATGCAAGTATTATGTATTTGTCACTTTGTAAATCGTCGCATTGCAGGCAAGGATTATGGAAGCATGCAAAAATCAGAAGTACCCTTATGAACTTGAATTAGTCTGCATGATCATCGACTCTTAAATTTTTGATCAGAAAGTAGGTGTGACCCCATGATTTGCTAATTAAAATCCCTTTATAGAGGCCCTCGAAAAGTAACCCGTCCTTAAGTACTTATTAATTGGACGTTAGTATTTCTAACACTGACGTTTACTAAAAATAATTAATACTGACTTTTTCAAGAGGCCTTTACCTGTTATTATTTTTTTAACAGAAACTATACTATTTCTCATTTTGACAGAGTGCATGATTGCGAGATATGTTCCAAGCAATATTGATGGAAAATTTATTTAGGAGTTATTTAATTTAACAATATGATTCAAGTGGTTCAAAATCTTAGCCACCTAAACTTTCAATTGTAACTTAGCGCCAAAAACATGTTTTCTTTTTTTTATAAAAGGCAGTCCTCATATATTCTTTCATTTGCTTATTTTTTTTCTTCATTTCATTTTTTTCAAGAGGACAAAAATGCTTTTCACAAATAATATGAAGCCTGGAGTATTTATTTCTCGAAACCATGATTTAAAACTTGCTTTTGTAAGCTTGAAAAGGCTCGACTCGTTGTTATACCACCCACTTACACTTTGCTATGACTTTTTTTATTTTAAGTCAAGATTTCATTAATCTTACTACACCACAAGCAGCTCTATCTCAGATTATGACTCTCAAGTTGTATTTCATAAAACTAAAGCCTGAATAACTTAAATAAAAAAATGTTTGAGTGTCTCTCCAAGAGTCATGATCGCGCGATCGAAAGTTGAGAGTAAAATGAAAAAGAAATTGAACAATGAATATTTACCCTCTTCAAAGTCGGTTTTCTCGATGATTTCGAATTCCCGCGTAAAGGAGAGAAATGAATTCCACCACCCACGTCAACCAAAACAAACCAGAAAAAGAGTTCAAGGACTTCAGATCTTTTGTCAGTATCGTTTTCAGATCTGAGTCAGTCGTATCTTCGCTTGTTCCTTGACATTACCTTTCGATGCTCTTGCAGAGAGTGCGATGCTTTAACCTACACCAACTTGACTTGCAATTAACATAAAGATTTGATAAACTCTAACAAATGGTTGCTAGACAAACGAACCTTGAAATTCACTCAGAATAAAATGTATCTTCAAGTTAAAAAAAAAAAAAAAGTTGAGAGTTTTATCCTCTAATTAATTAATTGTCTGAAGAATTTTCAGCACACTTTGGCAGCCGAGGAAAAACAATTTTTCCTGGATGATGAAAATCATTCGCGAGACCAAGATTATTTTTGGTATTAACAGGCTCGTGTATTATGGTAGAAAGCACTTTTGAATCCCTGTTGATGCAGCTGTCCTACCGATTGTGATGTTTTTCTTTATGGACAAATGGTTAACGTATTTGTAGAATTTATCTTCGTAATATTTTAATTCATTGTTTATGTTAACAAATTAAAATTTCTCTTCTCAGAATTGCATTGTTTAGTTTCATGATGTTGTTCTTGATATTTGCACGTTTTAGAAAATAATGGGGGTACCTGTACCTTGATGAATGGTCGGTCTCTCGACCTCCCTTTTTAGAATTTAAAAATATCAAAATGTCTAATTAATTAGAAATATTGTCACATGCATAGATGCATTTAAATAGGAGAAAGTTGATAAGAGAGGATGAGTAAATACTGAAATCAATTTTTCGCTTTAAAATATTTGTTTTCCTTAGAAAAATATAAGGGAAAAATCCTGAGGCTGAAAAATAAAAGTTTATTCGTGAAATATTTTGATATTTACAATGGGTATGGAAGTGCAAAGTTTGTAGTGCGAAGTGTACATATTTTCAACGAGGCTGGTTTAATTTAAAAACCTTGTCGGTTCAAATGCATTAAAGTAATCAATGAAATTAATGTAAAAATCAGAGAGCTTTAAGGAGTTGATGTTAATGTTTATTAATGTGTGATGTCAAATTGTAAAATTAAAAAATAAAAAACACAAAGAAACCTGACGTTAAATTCATTACGACAAAAACATTACAACCCTAGTGTCATTGCAGCGAAAATGTTATGACTTTGCGTGAAGCAATTAAATTTTTTTAACACCTTGGCACTGTCAGAGCCATCAGAATTTTATTCCGACTAAATATTTTTCATTTAACATTTTATTTCCACAGTGGTGTTTTTCTTCACGAACGTTTCAAAGCACCTAGTTAATTAAAATTGATCGGAATTAAATAAATCAATACCGACTTTTAATGCATATTATGTCTAAATGCATAGGTTCAAAATAACTAACTCCCGGGATTTATAAAAACTATTTATTGAAAAGCTAGAAAAATACAAACGATATTATAAAAGTAACATTTTTTCTAAATGTTTAACTATAAACTAATCTGAATAATTAATAAAATGAAATTTGATGAACATCCATGAAATAAGCAAAGTATGATACAGTCTGGGCAATAAATGACTGAATGGTGACAGATGATACTCAGTATCCTCCTTTCTAGCTGAGTAAAACTTTTAACAAAATAAAAAAGGATTACAAATGAAGTGTCATACATATATAAATGTATGAAAAGCCCAGAAGTCCACGTTAAAGCTATGTAATGATAATGATTGATGAAAGTAAATGGCGAAGATAAAAATAAGGTTCGATTAAAAATTTGTGTGATTAAACTATCTTTGAGGTGCACTGATATTTAACCTTGTGACAAGTGTGATTGGTGCTAAAGGTTTGAAAGAGCAGTAAAGTGCACAAAATGGCATGCCTAGTTTATACTGTATTTACAATGGCACTTTCTATTCTTCATCTAAAAACTGTAGATGACATTATAAAAGGAGACTAACTTTATTTGTACAAATTTTTAACTTAGGTTAAATGTTATAGAAAATCAACCGGATTTTAGAGAGCAAGAATGAAATTTCGTTATCGGTCGCGCAGCTGCAGGTTGAAATCAATATTTTTTTCCTAAACCATAATGACTCTATGATTAAAATTAAAGAATAATACGACACGTCTTTTGCATTTTTGTTTGAAAGAATACAAATTGTACTGAAGAAACGAGAAATGAATGGAAATTTCACCATGGAAAATTGTTTTACGCGATACTAGCCTTCTTCTTGAAAAATAGCCTCTGGACTCAAACGGCCAAATATTAATTTTACTTACCTGCCATGCATTGAGGTTATTTTCCTCTTACATTTGAATAACTTCAGCTGAACTTTTTTACTTGAAATGAAAATCAAGAAATCCATTGCAAACGGATTTGCCATTTAGACAATGGCACCCTCAAAAAACGATATTTGTCTTTGGATACGATATTGATGGATCTGACTTTTGAAACCCCACTCTGTTACCTAATCATCACCTCTAACTGGCTGTCTTTCTAGTATCAACTATTAAGTAGCGATTTATTGAGCTCAATAGACAGTATAAGCAAGAGGAACAAATGTATACAATTGCATGCATTAAATATACATGTTTACAGAGTGTACTTTTATAATGCAAGGCATACGTTGCTGAGTGGGTCACCGTGTTAATGCACATACTCACAGGCCAATTCCTGTTCATTGCGACTGCTTTCTCCCTTGACAATTTAAAATTGTCAGTGCAGCAATGATTGGCAATTTATTGATATCATTGAAAATTTAATTCGAATGGAAAGTATCGATATAAACGTATATAATTTGAAACTATTCATTTCAAACTATTCCAACGATACTGTCCAAATTTATAACGCAAAAAAAAACATGAAGCTCGCAGCTTCTCATCGCACAACAATAAGAGAAATGAGCTCCCGCAATTCGGCAACATCAGATTTTCTCTATTTAAACTTATGTAAAATGATCGATAAAAATCCATTTTTTACGTATTTTTAAATGTCGAAAAGCACGGTTACCAGATTGTACGAGCAACCATTGTTCACACTTTCCAACTACATGGAAAATATACGAAACTACGCTTATTTTTTTTTCTTTTTTAAATGTGAGTCATAATTCTTAGTGAATAGAATGGGGAAACAATGTCGTTGGGATAGCATATTTACTCACTGATATGTAGATTGGTTCCTTTGAAATGGTGATATTCCTAGATTTTTAAATCCAGTTTTCAGTGAAAAGTACCTCTTGGATCTCAGTCTTTAGAGCGATTCCAGATGAGTTTCATGCGGAAAGGTGAGCAAGTAGCAAAATATTTAAAAACGCATTCGTTTCTCGGAAGCTTAAAAAATTAGTCTTGGGATAAGAGCACTTCTGTGTGCTTTTGAACAAGAAAATAATAGACATTCAGAAAGTATGCGACGGTCCAAGTTAAGTATAGACGGATACAGAAGAACGAGTGTGATTCAAGTGATTCAAGTAATTTGTTGTTTTGCCTTTAGAAGGAGATCTGATGAACTTAGGTACGAAACAGTTCGACTTCAAAGTTCTACTTTAAATTTAATTTCAAATTGATTTGGGAATTCTATGTTTACTTTAATCAAGTTCACTCGGATTTGATTATATTTTGACGGTATGAAAGTCCTCCAATTGTGGAGTTTTGTTTAAATAAAGAAGTATCGTTCAAGTAGCGCCTTCAATTAACGATGTAGGCAAAAACAAGCACCGTGAAGTAGGATAATAAATGAGTGATTGACGATTTGATTTGTGGCTTGTATCCGTCCATGAAGGTGAGGGAGGTGATAAACAGAGTCAAGGCTCTGTTTATTTTTTTGTTGTTGTTTTTTTAGGGGTTAGGATAACTTACATCTCCTGCAGAGCTTGAACCACCTCCGCCGCCGCCGCCACCTCCACCTCCACTGCTGCTACCTAACAACGGTCCGATTAAGCTGAGAATGGAACCGGAGTCTGATCCGCCTCCACCGCCGCCGCCACTGGAGCCGTCACCGCTGTCGTCACCGCCTCCGCCGCCGCCACCTCCACTCTGCAAAAAAAGAAGAAAAAAACAAATTAGGAACAATAAGTTTTTTTCATTTTGGAACCATTTTCTGGGAATTTTTCGGGCAAACCTCCAGCGCTTTTAGTTCCAAATTCGCTTACAATCTAACAAAGAAAATAATCATTAGATTGCAGATTCTTTTATGAAACGGGAAATTAAAAGTGTTACTGAAACAACCTTCTTATGTAGTGCTCGAATGACATCTTTCAACGACCGTTTGAAAAGTAAAACTGAATTGTCTAAACAGAAAGTTTTCATTTTTTTTTCGAAACCCAAATCGATCTGTAGACCCTTCTTTCGTCACTGCGCTTTTTATTCGTCAGAGGTGGATTCTAAAAAAACGTTTTTCATACTCTCTTCGTCTGTTTAAAGACATTTGTTAGAGAAGGACATAGATAAAAGCCACAGGATTATTGCCTCTCTTTCTATCCTTTTCCTACACGAACATTATTAATTAAATGGGCAGAACGAAAAAAAAGGCATTTTACACCGTCTTTGTTGGTAATTATAGAAAATGTTTTTGGACGCAGAAAAGTTACATTTTGACTCAAATGCTCCGATGATGGTGGAAGAGAAAGGAACATAGTGAAGTACGTTGAGAGAAGGGAAAGAAAGACCGGAGGAGTTACGATAAAAATCTATGTTGTTGGAACATACATATTGCAGGAGAGCACTGGCGCAATCAGGATCTCTTCCATCTCTCTCATTTCCCATTTGAATGTATAAGTAGGAAAAGGACAGAAAGAGGAGGTTTTATCCCCTTGTCCATCCTTGTTTAACATACGTGTTCTTAATGGAGAAAAGAGAGAGATGAATGAAACTCGCGTTGCGCTACTGCAGGATACCTTCGGAGTAAGTAACTCCAGCACGGCAAGGTCGGTCATTCGCACGGCTGGTTGGACCAGTTAGTCGGCGCAAAATCGTGTGAATCGTATCCATTTTTGGACAAGGAGAAAATTGTTTTAGCAAATTGAAATAATATATCATATCGATTGCCGTTTCTGACCTTTGACTTTCTCTTTGTCCCCAACAGTACATCTATCTGAGCAAATATACTCGTCTTTCCTCTCTAAATTCTACATAGATGACCCGTAGCATTTTTTTTCTTCTCCTTTTTTGTATTTTTTTTTTTTCAATATATCATTGAACCTGAACCACCTCAAAGCGGCGCTTGAAAAATCAACGATCGCTTGTCTTCTGTTGGAACCAATGACAAACTTTCGATTATTTTAAGCTTAAATAAACTGTTACAGTACATCGATGTATTGTATCGATTGCCGTTCGAAGACCTCTGGCTCCAAAAAAAACTCTGGTTCAATTTAATTTTCCCATTAGCGCATTTTTGAGCGGAAATGTTGGCTATCGAACCAAGATATTGATATGACCTTTTCGCAATTATGAATTCTACGTCCTTGAAAATGCTTATTTATACCTGGTTCACACCTAAACCTGCCGAAATCAACAAGATAATACAGATTAATCGACGCATTTGGAGATTAGAAGCGCCCGTATTCCCACTCATTCCACAAAAACAACAATAACATTTGAGTGATTTTAACTTCCAAATGCAGAGTTTTATCTGTAATATCTTGATGATCTCGGCAGTTTTATGAGAGGAGCTACGCTTAATTAAGCATTTTCGAGGATGTTAAGTTCATTACCGTAAAAAAATCGTATTCACTTCTTGATTTTATGACCAAAATGTCCGTTCTAAAGTGTGCTTATGGGGAAATTACATTGAATCGGAGGTTTTTTGGAATCAGAAGTTCTCTAACGGCAATCTATACGATTCGCTGTACTAAATTTGGCTATTACTATTGTAAATTTCATCTCTTGTGTTTAGCTGATATAGAGACTGTGACCGAGTCGGTACTCAGAAATATCTTGATCTGTGAGTATTTTAGCAGGCAGGTTAGGTGAGCTCAGGTTATTGCATCACTACGGGTATTTTAATCGAGGCGCAACAGCAAACACTGAGACCCGTAGTGGATGCATACAAGCAGAACTTGAAATTAGATTCGATATCGTCATCAGGTCATCATTATTTCAGACGCTTTTTTTCTGGGTTGTTACACAACGCTGAATTGTCTCATTGGCCATCTCTGCGTTTGCTTCTCGACAAAAACAACAGAATTGGGCATCATCACTAATTTTTGGTGATACCCGTGCGTGCAACTGACCCATCGCTCTTTGAATGTAAATACAATATGGATAGTAGGGATGTTTCAGAAGTCCTGGCCACCCTCCTGTATCTCGAGAACGGTCATGCTATGCCATCAATTAACTCTCACTCATGAATGATCTTCAATTGAAGCTATGGTTCCAGCAATTAAGGCGAAGCTCAACCGATAGACTTTGGAATTATTCGACCGCTATATCTCATACTAAATCATAAAAATTAATACAAAGCCTTGTGACATTCACTGAAAAGCTCTTTAAAATCAAGTACACCAAGTCTTAGGCAAGTTTTGATTTGATTATATTTTGATGGAACGAAAATTGAAAATTCGCCTAAGATTATCGGTGAGCCTCGGTTCCACTTCCAACACGAGGTATAACGGTTAATTTAACGATTGTTACCATGTCAATAGTCAATTCTTATGATGCTCGACCAATAGCATCGTTCGAGTCTTGAGGATCGGTCTCATGGAAATTTTAAAGATCTGAATTCTGAAACCCATTATTTTTGTTTTTTTTTTTTTTTTTTTTTTTTTTTTTTTTTTTTGTTTTTTTTTTTTTACGGTCCCTGAAAAACAATGGATGGTAAGCTCGTACTTGAGGGTTTTGACCCTCCAAGGACCAGGTTAGTTCAAAATAGCACCACTCTAAGGAAGGTTGTTAACTGTTCGTACTCGGGGGAGATGGAATTGCCTATACGACGAATTGAAGGCGTCTGATGGTTTATCTTGTATTTAAACTGGAGGAGAAAAACAAGTGTGCTTACGCGGGTCTGACGCCTGACCCACAAGAGGTTAAATGGCCGTAAGTACTTAGCACCAATCTTCTGCGCTCGTGACCATGAGGAGGTATCAAAATTTGGGCTTAGCACATTACAATGCGACGGAAATTGGCTTATGATACCGCAATGAAGCTGTTGCAATCTTTTGCTACAGGCTAAATTAATAGTTCATTTTGAGGTAAAACCCTGTAGAAACAACGATTAGCGCACTGAAAAATCACGAAACCCACTCTCAAACTCTTATAATGCTTACAAACGTGAGACCGTAATGGCGGCCGTTGCCACCTATAAATCTCATGGCAATTGTATGCTTTTTCTTCTTTTGTGTCGAGGATGGAGCTGATTGAGGTAGAGAGAGATACCCGGCCGCCATTACGGTCTAGCGTTTGAAAGCATTTTATGAGTTTTGAAATAGATTTCGTGATTTTTTAGTACGCTAATCGTGATTTTTCGCAAGCATGGGTTTGTTTACATTGATCATTATAGCTGCATAAGGAGGCTTGCTACTTCCTCTGTGCGACGTGACGCCACCGTAGCGTCGCGTCGCGTCGCGCGGGTGAGCCGCGAATTGACAAATGACGAAGCGATGAGGCAGACGAGATGCTGAGGAGGTTGGATGGACGGTGTATGGGTCGCGGAGAGCGGTTCAAGATGAGACCGAAATCGGAGAGCAATGAAATGGGCCTATATCCACCTGAGAGGATTATGTTACCTCAACAGTCAACATTCTCCTCCCGCTAACCGATTATTTTTACCGCGCAGTCATCGCGGCGCATCGCTTGCATCAGCACCGACCACCGGTCCGCATGAGAAGAGCCGCGAGAGCAAGACGACGCACAGTGAGAAATAACCAAAGCTTTTACTGGCCAAAAGATATTCAAGGGGGAAAAAAGACTGGTAGAATTTACCATCATAGCACAGCTGATTTTGGAGTCTGCGCAAGGCCGCAAGTATGGTAAAGTTTACCATCATATGGTAAATGCAACATTCTTTGTGGTGAAATGTACCGACAGGTTATCTTAATTTACCACAAGGTACGGTACGTTACATTTACCATATGATGGTAAAATGTACCACACTTCATTGCAGACTCCAAAATCAGCTATGCAGACGGTGAATTCTACTAGTTTTTTCCGTGTTTGGGGCATAAAGGAACTAAAAAAGCATCGCATAGTGGCTAGAAGAAATAACTGATTTGGGTGTCAAAAATAAGAGAGTTTAAACTCCTTAAACTTATGGTTTAAAAGCTTCCAGTACTAAATTTTACCCACTAGAACCGCTTCTACCACATTATTATATTTGCAGGGAAACGTGCACATGAGTCTGAAATAAGTATAGTTTCAAACTTATATTTATTTAAGGTGATTATATTTTTCTGATTTTTGGCCGCTGGATTGCAAATTTCTGCTCTCCGTGCGTCGTAAAAGGATATAGGAAAGAACGAGCTATAAGCCGTTAGAATACAATCTCAGTCTCGAAAAAATTTCTCATTTCATATTTTTTCTCAGGTAATTAAACTATGATAATACACGTCGAATACATTTAGTTAGCCTTTGAGGTAATTAAATGTTATTTGCATGATAAGTCATATGAGCGGAGTTACGATCGATGACACCAACTATTTTTTTTTTTTTTCGCTTTCCTTATTATGTTCTTCTTTTCCTTTTCACTTTGTCCAGACCGGTTAACAGTGACCCCGCGAAAAGAAGTCGAGGTGAAATTTAAAGAAGAAGCTGACCTTGAGCTACAAACTTTACCCTCTTTTTCGGCTCCGCGGAACGATGACTTGTGTCAAATCTTGCCCCCTCCCCCTTCTTTATTTGCCTCCTTAATTATGTTTGTTGATAATGTCTCTCACTTCCAAATGTCTTTTGGATTAGAAATGGGTGGTACCGCTTTTATACGTAAAAATCAATAGTTTTGGTTCAGAGGCGGCGCGTGCAATCTAGCAACGTTACATTTTGTCAGTTTAAAAGTCATTGGCGGCTCGTGAAATGCGATATATCGATGTCCACTCCATTTGAAACTATAGAAAAGTATCGATCGTCAGGGTATGCAATTGAACCCCCGAGAAATCGATACTGTTCTATAGTTTTAAATGGAGTGGACGTCGATATATCGCATTCACGAGCCGCTACTGTTAAAGTTATAAAAAGGTTGAAATATTGAAGTTGCACAATGCACTCCCTCAAATCGATATTTTACGTGGGTTTGAATGGGCGGAATGCAATTTTGACTGATTGCTCTCGCCGCGCCACCTCCGCTATTTTGATTCTTCAGTGCTTCTTACAGGGAAAATCTAAATCATCCAACGAAACGCTTTGTCGCTTTTTATATCGACCCATTTTGTTCACCTATAAATTTCTGGTTTTGTTGAGTTGTTAAATTCAGAAGCATTTCATGCAATCGAGCAACGTTACATTTTGCCCTCTTCAACACATTAAAAAGATTGAAGTTTTTCTTGTGCAGTGACCAACAAAGAACTGTATTTTTTCTGCTTTAAATTGACGAAATGACAGCAGATTGCACGCAACGCCACCATGTAGTTAGATTTCAATAACTACCTTTTTTGTTGCTGTGTATCGAAAAAAATAAACAACCAACTGGTTATGCATTTGGTAAGTGGCCGATCGTTTATAAATGTAGAGTTCATCAGGAGTAGTGGTATCGATTTAGAAAGTATAGTGTGCACTGTGCAATGCTTATAATTTGGCGTAAAAAATAACTTAAAAAATGTTTGAAAAATCATGGTTTATCCAAGATGTGCGATGGATATTGCAATTACTGTTTTGAGTGAATGTCACAATCGTTTACGATTGATTTATTTTATTTTTTATTTCTCCTGACTTGTAAATTTGTTGTTTTAAAACCTTAGTCGTCCTTAAAATTCAAAAGTAGAATCGAATATCCTGTTGAATAAGAACATAATAAGGAGAAGGGAAAAAATGCGGAAACAGGCAGCCAAACTGCGATAGTCAAAAAATAAATAAAATTGGAGGACTGAGTAAAAAGTAACGCTCTCTTTAGCCTTGTATTGATTTTTTAAAATTTGAATGGAGCCAGTCTTGCGAGCTAACAACATCCTGTGTCTTGTCTCAGTCTTTGTATTACAAAACGTTTGGCTAAATTTTGTCAAATCCTTACCAATCCAGCTCGTGCCATTAAACGCAAAAGTTTTGGCAGTCAACACTGAAAAAAATAGAATGTGTCGCAGCCACGAATTTGGGTTCGCAGGCCACAATTTGGATCTGTTTTTTGCATAGGACACCATCAGATTGTGTAAACGACAAACTCTGATTGTGTCCCATGCAAAAAACTGATCCAAATTGTGGCCGGCGAACCCAAATGTGTGCCTACGACACATTCTACTTTTAAAAATTCTACTTTTAAAAGTAGACACATTCTACTTTATTCCTTGAATAATTCGAGATAGGTGGTGAATCCTCTTGCGTAATCGCAAAGTAACCTTCTTCTCTCCACGTGTGCATTCTTTACTCTATGTCCAGCACTTTTTCGTTTGATAGTACATGCATGCATCATCTGGCTAATCCTCTATTATAGAGTCCGCTACAAAAATAGTGTCAGATATGACTCCTAAGATTTTGGCTAAGGTAGGCCACCTGCAATGCCTAAATTTACTGAGATACATATTGCGGGTAGTCTAACATTCTCTTTGCCCCTGACAGTATATACATCTATCCGAGCAAATGTACTGGCCTTCCCTCTCTAAATTCAGTATAGATGATTTACTCATATGATTTCTACCTAAACAAATATATGTTGGTCCGTAGCATTTTTTTCTTCTTCTCATTTTTTATTTTTCTCAATAAAATAAGTCTAACTCTTGCTGAGAGTAAACTGGTGCTGGCCATGAGTTGCGTTAGATGATAGATTGATCCACCCAGTGGCGGAGTGCCCACGTGCCCCCGCCCCAGAAGCCTCAAATTTTGCCTTTTTTTCAATAGAAAATAGCCCGAAATTGCTTTTACCGACGCTTCAAATTTCAAAATTTCACAGGTGTGCCCCCCCGCCCCAGAAAAATTTTCTGGATCTGCCTCTGAATCCAACCTTCGTATAGAACCGTGAAAAAGAATCGGTTCAACAGACTGCTTTAATAGGTGATACGTCGTATCGATTATCTTCTGAGGACCTCTGACCCCAAACTTCCTCAGTACGATGTAATTTCCGCATAAGCGCATTTCTTAGAAAAAAGAACAACTCACAACTTACAGCCAGCATCGGTTCACTCTTACAGGAGCTCGATTATTTTTTGCCCTCTCCTCTCCTAGAAGTGATGATATTTAGCCAGTGTGGAGGACCATAGTTTCGGGAAGTATACCAAAGAAAAATTGTATGCTACGGTAAGTATACTTTAAGGATTACTTACACTGCCTCCTAGGAGTGGCCCGATCAAGGAAAGGATGGAGCCGGACCCTGAGCCGCCGCCACCACCTCCGCCTCCGGATGAGTCTTCATCTCCGCCTTCAGCCTGAAATTAATGAGACAACGCGGTCTATTTTTCATTCTTGTAAAAATAGCATACTATGTTCTTTTTCTATACTTCTCTCTTCCTTTTATTACAAACAAATAGCATACAGTTCGTTCTTATACTAAAGCGGTGGCAATGAAGCACAACAATGCGTGAACCGTGGACACCGAGGTGAGGGATGGTACGGTTACTAGAATTCTAATGCTTGTTTATCATAGTTTGTTCTTGAAAATGTTGTGAAAATTTTCGGTCGGTCCATCTTTTTAATTACGCATTTTTTTACATTTTATTTTTAAATTGCTGTCGTTAATAATTCAACAAAAAGTTATCTCTTTTTGCTAGTTAAGTGCAAAATGTTTTATTCATATTTGCATTTACTCACTTCATTTAAAAGATATGAAGAATGATTGAATATTATGAAAAGAAAATTTGCATTCACATAATTTGGCTGAACGTTACCAGCACGAAAGATTTGATGAGTGAGCGAGATGAATGTAAGAAAAAAAAAACAAAAAACAAAATGCCTCCCGGCAGGCCGGTAAGACGAAGTAGATTCCATGCTTGGTTAAATCATTTTTTCACAAATTTAAATATATAGGTTATAATTTTCGTTGAGTTTTTCTCTGAATTTTTCTTTTTTATTTTATCAGCTGCTCAAAATCCAAATATAATTGTGAAAAAGATTATATTAATAACAGAGAAATGTGTAATCTTTACAATGCAAGTGAGAAATAAAAGCTAGGTTATATAAGTTTTTCACAAATTTCAAAAAATAGGTTATGTTATGATTTTCTTTGATTATTCAATTTTCTTTTTTTTATCAGCTGTTCAACATTTAAATAAAATGACCATGAGAAAAAGATTATAGTACAAAGATTGAAAAATGTGTAATCTTTGTAACAGAAATGAGGAATAAATCTGAATAAGAGCAGCTGATAAAACAAGAAAAAAAATAAATAACGTACCTAAGCAACAGTGTACGTGTAAAACAAAGAAAGAGCAATTATACCAATACGCCATCCTTGTCTTTCACTTGTAAAATCCCATAAGAAACTAAATAGCTCGTAAAACACGTAAAACACAAGGAAAATTCAAGGAAAAGAGCATATGAACTAAAACCATCCACCACCACATATACTAAAATTTACAAATCAAAAAAACAATTTCTTCATATAAAAACACTGCCAAAAAACCCGAAAAACACATCGCTATAACTCGCTTACAACGCAAAAAAACGAAAAATGACTCGAGTAAAAAAGCTGCGTAACAAAACGGCTAACATAAATTTTCCCAAAAAAAATACTCAAAACAAACACTCCTAAAAATAAACCTCAAAAATACATTTTACGACTCAAACACGGCCCATAACGCGAAAACTAACTGTCAAATTTACACCATCTTCGAACTCATCCAAGAATTAAACCCAACGAATAGTTGAGACAAATTTCAAAAATAAAAACCAAAAATTACGAACAGGATCGTGGGACATAAGAACGGTAAAACTGGCTGAAACATACATATAAACATATATATATACATATACAATTTTCAACGAGTGGTATTTTCTCACTCAGGGGACCATGAAACGTGCTCATTTGATAAAATTTCCCGAAAAATCCAACATCGCACCCTCTGCAATAAGTAGATTCTTGGAATCTACTTAAAAAAAACGCAATAAGCATGTAAGATCCTGATTTTGATATCGGTTGTTTTGAAGCCATCAACGCAACGACTACAATACCAATTACGCTTAGGTACACACAATCAATGAGCTTTGATCAACAAGGCATTGTCATGCTTCAAAGCTCAACCATAAAACTTGACTCTTTCTGAATTTTGCTGACTCAAAGGAGGTGCCATCATTTATTATTTTTCAATGCATAGAAAATATGGGAGAAAGGCAACGTCTGATATAGTGTAGATGATATAGTGTAATGTAGTGTAGTGAAGATGATAGAGTGTTTTAGTAAAGGTGTTCTATCAGAAATGCACAACACTGATGCCACACTCTCTTAATCAGTGCTGTACATAAATCAGGTACACTACGAAGTACCTTTGTGCTTAACACGTCAAAATACTTTACAGACACCCGGTGCAACTAATCAGTCTCACATGGAATAGAATGATGGAGCATGGTTTGAGATACATGAATCTATTAACAAGCCCGCGTGTAAGTACAGTTTTAAGTACAAGAGCCTAGCTAGACGTCTCTGTAGACTTCAATAATGAAGCTTAACAGGTAGGTACTTTGGTCGTCTAATTACAACACTGGAACAATTTTACTGTCTCGCCAATGCAATGACCGTCTCACACTCGGTCGTTGGAGTCCTCAAAGACAACTAGGCGTACTTGCCAAGCTTATCAAATTGTTTCCAGTAAGTTCATCCCGAACCATTTAAAAGACATCGAAGGGACTAATGAATTGAAAAGACGTATTTTGCCTTGACAACATCTATGACCGACGACCGTGCGTACCGTCGCAAAAATAGCAGAAAACGGATCATGCAAGAATCAATGTTGCGAGGTTCAGAGTAATCACCGACCGGCGCGTCGGCGTATTTATGTGGTTTGAGGGGGGGGGGGGGTGTATGGGACCTCACTTGTCTCCTGTAGGTGATAGAAAACAACATGTATACTTCAGCGAACAATCAAGTGGTCAAAAGTATGAGGGGGGGGGGGGTGTGCTGAAATTGGTTGAGGATCAATTTGATGCACTCCTTGAGATAGGCTGCGCCTCCCATCCATTCAACGTCTCAAACTCTTTGATCTTGTGTGAAGTTGCTTTGGATTGACCGTGCTTCTGCAATATAACATGCATTTTGCGCTTCAGTCAACTCAGCAAAATTAACAGCGTGTAAGTTGCAACTTGTCAACGTTGCATTTTATCCATTCAAACCTATCATAAAGATTGAATTATAGAGCGTTCATCGCATCCCTGAAGTCTATCTTCTACGTGGGTTTTTATGGATGGACAAAATACAAAGCTGTCAAATTGCTCGCAATGCGCCACTAACGGATCAGAATAAAGTCTGCAGACTCACGGAAAAAAAAGACGGGTAGACCATAGAATTTACCATCTGCATAGCTGATTTTGGAGTCTGCCAGAATTTATGGTAGAGTCTCACTAGACTATGGTAAAATGTACCAACAGGTTTACTTAATCTACCACAAGGTATATTGAATTGACCATACTATGGTGAAATTTACCATACTTTCTAGCAGACGCCAAAATCAGCTATGCAGATGGTAAATTCTACACGGAGAAAAAAAATTGGTTATAAGAACTGAACTTCGGCTCAAATGGAACACCAAGGTGTACGGTTACAGTAACCAAAGTTTTTGGTTGTGAGTACCGAACTTCAGTTAGGAGTACAGAAGGTTTCGGTAAGTGTGACTAATACTATGACTCACATTCCGTTCCTACTGAACCACTTCGGTACTCCTAACTGAAGTTCGGTACTCACAACTGAAAACTTCGGTTACTGGAACCAAACACCCTTGGTGTTCCATATGAACCGAAGTCTTTTTCTCCATGTACCAGTCTTTTTTTCCGTGCTTGATACTGTCAATAATAATGACCGCGTAAATGTGGGGTTTAGTTTTCCTAATTAAATGCTTGGTTTAAATATTAAATATATTTTTCAGAGAAGTCTGGCAACATCATTATGTGTATGTTGTCACATTCGTCAATTTTGCTCTGGGTCATTGCAAGTTGATATCGGCACAGACTGATATCCTCACCTGCCATGCACACACACTCATGCAAGATTGCCGAGAAAATGTTCGCAGCAGATTAATCGACCAACTGGTTTGCTCTGATCTTGGGTTTGATTTTCGTAACTCCCAATAAATCTGGCAACGATGGATCTGAAAGCATCATGTATCCTTTGGCCACTACTGCAAGTCGACTTGGCTGTGGCAAATAATTTTCTCACCATCACGCGTCGGTTGCAATTGTGCTTCGGCGCCTTTGTATCTGATTGGTTGATTGGTATGAAATAAGCGATCCATTTTATTTAGAGTCGATCATTTCTCCGATGCCAAGCTTGACTGTTTTCAATTATTTCTTGACCCATTTTTTGACAGTATCTCTAACCTATGCGTTCTAATGGCGATTGCGGCTCTTGAGACGTGAAGACAATGTATTTTCTTCATTTAAACTTGAATGTAACGTAAATCTAGCTCTCCCAAAAATGATTTTACATTGCTTAAATAATAAATTAATGGAATTGTCGGAAAGTTTTGCTACAGCGTTTTAGAGGATAAAATCTTACGTAAAATTACATGAAAAATGAGCACCCGAAAGTTTCAAAATCTCGTCACAACCTCAATAAATGAGTTTAACAAAATTGCAGGATGGCAGTTGAATGAATGGTTGACAATGGAAGGGTCTCATCTAATCTCAGCTTCCTCTATGAATGATTACTTCTCTCAGCATGCATAGAAAAAATTGAGATTGGATGGGACTCCCCCCCCCCCCCATTGTCATCCGCTCATTCGATCGACATTCTTGAATTTTGCTAAACACATTTATTGAATTTCTAAGTTGATTTTACAGCTTTATGGTGCACTTAATGTTATTTTCAAGATAATTCACATAGGAATCGATAGTCCATAGTCCATAACGCTGTAACAAAATGTTTCCGACAGACCCATTGCTTCAACTTTACTTCATTGCTTTTTTACTTTTCTAACGAAAGCGGATCGTGTGGTCTGGCAACTTCAAATTGTTTTAATTGAAGCACACAAGAAAAATATCGAAATATGTATATAGGAGTCGGCAATGACCATCAAATTTGACCTTTTTGTATGGATTCAAATGAAAAAAATGCTACGTTGCCAGGTAGAACGCTTCTCCAATTGTTTCTAATAACAGGTCCAATCCCAATCCAGCCCCAAAACGTCCCGTGTTTACTTTCAAAGGTTCTAGCTTTGATCCCATTTTAAATGTGCTTCTGTCTACACGGAAAAAAGGGTTTGGTAAAATCTATCATCTTGGAGTCAGCTATCAAGTAGATGGTAAATGCAACGTACATCATGATAAATTAAGTTAGTTTGTTGGTAAATTTTACCATAGTTTAGTAAAATTTACCATACTTAATAGCGGACTCCAAAATCATTAAGTTTTCTCGGCGGTTTACGGCTCGGCAAGGATTCATTTTGTTTATTTACACCAATGCAAAAGGGTCAAATTTTAGACAGTTCAAGGCAACCATTCGGTAGCTTGATAGTTTCCTTAGTTTTAAATGAACAAAAGGCAACGTTGCCAAATAAGTATCGTCTAATTCATTAAGTCTAGCGTGATAAAAAGTATGTTCACTTACGCCGCCTCCTCCGCTGCTGCTTCCAAGAAGACCTGAGAGCAAACTCAAAATATTCGAGCCACCTCCGCCGCCTCCATCTTCGCCATCACCGCCTCCTCCGCCACCCTGTGATAAGAAAAATAAAAAACAAACGCATTAATTAAAAAACTTAAAATAATTAAATTAATTAAAAACAAATTAATTAATTAAAAATTAATTAAAAACAAACGCTTAAAATTGGTCCGTCTTCATCCCCCCCCCCCTTCTTCACGAGGAGAATATCCGGATCCGAAAAAATAATGGTAATAAGACCTATGATTACTTTTTTTGGAGTCAAGGTTTGTGTTGGGACAATAAACAAGGGCAAACTCGCAGGATGTTGAAAAATGTGAATGAGTTTAACTATGGTGGAAAGGATATTTTGGCAGATCTCAAGCAGGGTTTTCGGCAAAGACATTGTATCATACAGTCGGAATGCATCCTATATCGTAACTTTGAGCCGGGTAAGGCAAACTTAGCGTATACTACAGTAAGCAGACGGGCGATTCTATTGTCCGAAATCGGGGGGTTGAACGTTCAACTGGTGACGGATAAACAAACAAACATAACCTCTTAATCCAAACTGAATACTTTAGAAAAATTGGGATCAAAGATTGATGAAACACTTCAAACAACTTACACAATTGGAAACCGAGTATGCATTTTTCATTCACTTACAATATTACTTCCGTTTGTTTGTATCCAGTTTTACCAAATATTACCTTAAACAGATTACTACCAATTTAAGTTTTGATGCAATTTTTGAGCTAGCTGATGACTGTTGAGCATTTTTGGTAAACATGCGAAGTCTCGCAAGTTTACCTCAAGAATCTTGTTATGAACTCCGTCTATATGATATGATGTTTTTGATTTTATACCACGTTGTCACCATTTTTCACTAGGTTTGTAGGCAGTGATATCACATATAAAATACTACTGATGGAACAGAAAATTCCATAGGAAACAAAATTGGAAACAATATTTGGAATTTACTAATACAAACTGGTACCTGTGTCTGTTCACTTTTCAAGATGGAGAACGTGCATTTTGAGGTTTTATATTCAGATCAGAGTGACGCGTAACGAATCGCAACCCAACCATCAGTCATCAAATTTTGCCGGAAATGCTCACTTTAAGTGAGAAATGTCTCAAAATTAATTTATGTTCCCGTTCTGATTGTACTATTTTGCGACGCTAGAGTCGACTTACCGATGACCAATCTACAGTTTGACTTTAAGTCAACATGGCGTGCAAATTGGAGAGCAAATTAAGGGCAGTTACCCCCCTCCCCAAGAAAGTTGATATTATAACAATTTTTACGCCAATTTTCCCAAAAATTAGCTGAAGCGTAGCAAACATTTCTGAAAATCGAGGGCTTACCAATGTCTGAAATTTCCTTTTGGAAGATTTTCTGCCAGCTGCATTCCTCAAAACGTATATGTTTTCAGTCAGTTTTTTCTACCCACCTCGACTCGACTTGAGTCTACGTCGATACACGTCAGCGGGCCGATCTTTGAAATCATTAGATAAGGCTGGTATATAGACTGCATGAATGGGAGAGGCTACTATTGGTCCTTTTAAAGAGTTTATAAAAAAAAAAAAAGAGCTTCCTAACCAATTATCCCTCCGCTACATTCAATAAGCTATCGGCTGCTTGAAACCAGTCTTAAAAACTGATATCTTATCGAATGGAGCGAAGGGATACTTGGTTAAGGAGCTCTTCTTTTTGATAAACTCTTTAAAGGGACCAATAGCAGCACCCGATTTATCCAGTCTACCCGACTTATATCTAATGATTTCAAAGATCGGCCCGCTGGTCTAGTTCAATTTCAGTCTTGGTCGGTTTTTCTTCAACATTTCTGATCTGTGCCCATCAGGAAACACTTTTGGATTTTCAAGAGGTTATATTCCTGCGTCCCATTCTTAAAACTCATTGCGTAGTTAAAAGTGACAGTTTGAGTACTTACTCCACTACTACTTCCAAGGAGAGGTCCAACTAAGTTGAGGATTGAGCCGGATCCTGAGCCTCCTCCTCCACCACCACCGCCATCGCCTCCTTCACTACTTCCATCACCTCCAGCTCCGGCGCTTGAGCCCTTAAAATTAGCGGCAAACAGTGTAAGTCACGCGTGTCAGGTAAATAAATAAAATTGGGCTCTTCCTAGCTTATACTGCATCCGATTAGTAGATTCTCGCGTAAAAACCGCAGTGAAAATGACCACGAGTGTACACTAAATAAACTGTGGGAAATACCTCACGAACACTTTCTGACATCAAACTTAATCTGGGGGAAACCCCCCAGACCCCCGTTAAAAGGTTAATTTTACAGTGAGCTGGTTGCAGAATGTTTTTAGCAAATTTTAATCAAAATTCAAAAAGCTATATTTGAAATATTTCAATTTTCCCTTTGATTTTAATGGAAACATTTTATCCTCCATCATAACTTGTTTAAAATTCAAAAAAAAAGAAAGTACATCTGAGGAATAAGAAAAGCGAATTCTCTGCAAAATTTGGATGTATATGGACCATTGGTTCAAAAGTTATGTCGGGATACAGACCAGTGGCGGCGCGTGCAATCTGGCAACAACGTCTTCTCTCCATTAAAACCTATGTAAAACAATCGATCTTCAGGAGGTGCTATTGCACCCCCAAGATATCGATACTTTTGCATAGGATTAAATGAAAAATTTGCATGGTTGCCAAATTGCACGAGCCGCTACTGATACAGACATCTGCGCCATCGCAATACTTTCTAAATTTCTAATTTTGTAAGAATGAGAAAGTAAAAATTACAAAATTCACCCATAGACGCATGCATGCATCACAAAATGATTTTAAAATTTAAGGCGCAATAGAGGAGCTTTACGCAGGTTCTGTAAGAAATTCTTATCTATTTTAAGACTTTTCGGTGTGTGCATGACTATAGCTACAGAGAGAGAAAGAAAAAGAGACAAATTAGATGGGGATCTCCCATATGATCCCTACACAGCTCCGCTATCTTTGCTTTCTAATGCAGTAAAAGTCTAAGTAAAGCATGACCAGTATGGTAATTTTATACAGAGTTTTAATTTCTTTTGTTTGATTTTTTTTTCTTATGGTTTTTGCATCATTACTTTAAGATGAACGAATCTAATCTGTAATAAACATCTCGTTTGTTGAAGACAGATGAGATGCGCTTCGCTCCAAACCAGACCAAACGAAAAGTGACCGATGGGTCATCGTATGACCTTGGTCTCCGACTGCAAATGGCATAAGTTATCGCAATACTTTTGCTACTTCTGCCTGTCGCCGTCGTTAATAATATGTCATTAGAATAGCTTTGTTGCGCAAAGTATTTGAAATAACCCCCCCCCCTCCCCACCTTTCACTCATTCCAGACACGATGCGCCAGATCGTGCTCGTTGCTCATAAACTTGTATGAAATTGATGTCGAAGACAATGTGTATTATGCACGCAATTAAAGTTTCGAATGCCGGATTCTCGGTCAATTTTTAAGGTGACGAAGCTATACGATTTAAAAGGGGGAATAGCAATTGTGGCTCTTAAAATGCGATGAACCGAAGCCTTCCATTCAAACATGTGGAAAAGTATCGATTCAGTAAAGGGTTCTATTGAGCCTTCAATAAATCGATACTTCTACAAGAGTTTCAATGGGAAAAAAGTAATGATCGATTCTTCACGGAGCCGCTACTGAAAGAAAGACATGAAACTTACGGATGCTCCTGCGCTGAGCGCACCGCTGCTTGCTCCCAAAGCGGCTGAAATAAGTTCTACTTTCCTTTTGTCTCTCCTGACAGTTTTTCCTAAGTCTTGCAAGTCTTCTAATTGTTTATCCGGATGTTTTCTTTCTTTCTTAAGAATATCTAAAGCTGTACTTATTACTTCTTCCTCATATAATTCTTCTAATTTTAGTGCGGCTACATCAAGTGCTGCAGATCGCAGCAAATCTTCACCATTCTGGAAAACAAAAGTTTGTGAAATAATTAAATTTGTCAAATCTGAATAAACGAAGACGAAATAATAATAGAGGTAATCAAAAGTACAATGATTTTCAAAAGAATACCTTGATCGAAATTCTGACTGTTAAATGTGTCCTTTATTTTCTATGAAACTTTTGATTTTTTATGACTTAATTACTTTAAAAAGGGCATTCTGGTTAATCTTTGAACGCTTGAAAACCGCAAAATTGTTTAAAGATAGGCAAAATTTAAAGGAGTAAAAATTTTGACGAGAATAATTTCTTTTGAAGGTAATAGTACAAGGAAACAAAGGAAAAAGTTTCATGATAACCCTATATTTTTGAACAAAACAAAATCACTTTTTTTTTGAAGATTTGCTCAAGATTATTCATACGCATTGTGATTTGCCTATAACGGGTTTAGACAAATCGCAATGGACCCAGCTTCGTTTGTTAATGTTTATAAGTTTCGATATATTCCCGATATATACAGGGCTCTGAACTGAAACAAACTGCTAATCAAAAAACCGCCGAATTTCCGAGCCCTGGAAGCGAACCGCAAACAATTTTCCAGATAATGCCTTGAACCGCTACCAGAACCGAACCAACCGAGCTGAATCAAACTTGAACCGGTTCTACAATTGTCCAAAAACGGTTTAAATTGCTAATTACCTTTCACAACTTTGGTCATTTGTACGCGACGTATGGAGGGAGCACTTCCCGCCACTTCTCCCTATAGAATTTGGAATGAAGCAATTTTCCTATTATCATTATTTGTGGTCAATTCATTCGAATAATATCAAACACGTCAAAAATATCATTACTTATTCGTACATCTACGTATGTTTGCTACTATCATTTGGGAGATTTTTTTATGGAGGGGGGGGGGGTTCCCCCAGATCTGCCTATCACCAGTCAAGATTTCCGTAGACCTCCCATTAAAGCTCAACAATGTTGCCCCTCCCCTCCTTCCGGGCATGTTTTTTGCGGTCACCCATGGCAGGATGTCATCGATTGTATCCATTCCTATAATAATCAATAATAGTTTAACTTTGTCGTGTGTCACTCGCCTGTTTTATTGTTCATGCGTGCACGTGCGCGGATAAACAGTGTCTGCCAGTGTCTATACGCAAACTCGCGTGCGTTTGACCGTCTGCATTTCACGTTTTAAGTGACAACGATTCCAAAGATAGCATCTCAAATAATGAGGTAATTGGCATCTTAATTAGGAAGCCAATTTTACCTGGATGAAACGAAGCTGAACCACGGTATAAAAGGGTAATTGCACCGACAGTATTCCGTAATAATTCAAGTGCTCCCTAACCATGTTTGCGTAACCTCAGATCAAATCTTTCCTCGCTGATGAGTCCTTATCATTTGTAAACTCCTCGCTTTTGTCTCCTTCTTTCCTTCTTTTGCCCTGTTTAGGGGCCAGGGGCCACCAACGGAGGAGGAGCACATTGGAAGAATGTAAATCTTTTGTGTTTGAATTCTTAGATTCCTCACCATGGGCCAAGGTTATAGATTAAAGAGGTATGCTCATCTGACTTCGCGCCAGTAGCGCGCAGTTCAAAATCCAGATCCAAGATGGCCGGAAAAAACAGAAAACATTGTATACTCTTTCCCGAAAACATCGGACTATTTTCTGTTTTTGTGGAGACGGAGACCAATGTTTTCTGGAAAGAGTATAGAATGTTTTCTGCTTTTTCCGGCCATCTTGGATCTGGATTTTGAACTGCGCGCTACTGACTTTGTGGCGCGAAGTCAGATGAGCATACCTCTTTAATCTATAACCTTGATCATGGGCACTGTTACCAGTAGGGGAAGCAAAAGAGGCAGATCCCCCCGGAATTTAATTTTAAGGTTTTACCCTCCCTACATCCCCTCTTCCCTTGGAGAATGAATAATTTTGTAAACGCATTAAAAATCCAGCTAGGGGAAATATTCCGAGAGAAAGGATTTATTTTTCCTCGGAAATATTTATATTTATATTAAAGACTGTTGTTGATTGACACAAGTCCGTTGGAAAACACTGATATGGTTGGTTGATATGATAGTTTCGAGGATCGGCCTTAAATAAAGATGGAATTGGGGACGTCAGTTATGCAGACCGAGGATGGTTTGACGGCGCGTGACGCAACATCCGATAAAACTGGACTCGCGTCCAATTAGTAATGCATTGACTTCAAATGAGACGAAGGTGAACGAGCATGAAAAAATATTTAAAAATAAATGAGCCCATATACTTGCTGTGACAATTTTTAAATATATATTGTTTTTTATTTTTTTCATTTGACTTGCTTAATTCATAAAAAAGAAAGGTCGCGTGCCCATTGAACGGTGAATGAAATTTCAGCTCGAGAGCTCTGATCTTTTGCATACCGTATGTCCCAGAAATCCTTACCAGCGGGCCGATCCTTGAAATTCACGACTTTTGGGTAGACTGGATAAGAATGGAATACGGTGATTGGTGGAGACGAGTCACGTGGTTGCCCAGTCTAATCAAAGTACGGAATGGATTAGATAAGTTATCGGGCAGTCTTGGAGTACCCGATAACTTATCTAATCCATTCTGTATTTTGATTAGACTGGGCGACCACGTGACTCGTCTCCACCAATCACCGTTTTCCATTCTTATCCAGTCTACCCAAAAGTCGTGAATTTCAAGGATCGGCCCGCTGGCCCAAGTTGAAAACCCGTACCTTCGAAAAACATCAACAAATCTGCGCACTCGTTGTAGGCCGGCAGATCAGATTCTTCAATTAATTCACATGAAAAATATTACTAACCACAAGCTAACCAGTTCACCAACGATTTTTGTTTTTTGTTTTTTGTTTTTTTTTTGTTTGTTTTTTTTTGTTTTTGTTTTTTTCTCGAAATTAGATTAGTGTTTTTCGACTTGAACTTGGTAAAGACTTCAGGGACATACTTTCATAGGTACGTCTTCTCTTTCGTCCTTGCGCATCTGCGATTAAGTTTAGTAATAATGTATTTTTTGAATGATCAGCTGTGTGTGTTTCGAAAACGTTAACCCTTTGACTGCCATATCCTTATATATTTGTTCAGTCTTATCTGCTCTACACACTTTCATTTCATTACATTTTACAATGCGGACATTAGCAAAAGAAAAGAACACAGCGTTGAGCGCCTTCAATTAATTATTGATGTGGGAAAAACATGTAACACGGAGACGCTCGATTGGATTTATTAAACTCGGCATTGCAAGGCTAATAAATTCATTGCCTAAGGATTGTAGGAAGTGCCAAAAGGGGTTTGACCCCCCAAAACCCTGCGCACCAACGGCCACTCGCGTGCATTGTTATTCTGGTGTCATTTACGTCTAGGCGAAGGAATTACAATGCTTGTAACTGATGTCGCAAAGTCCGAAATATGCGCGATTTAGGAATGGAGCTGTTGCAAACCTTTGCTACTGGCTAATTAATTGTTGAAATGGGATAAAACCCTGTAAAAATAACGTTTAGCACACTAAAATATTACGAAATTTACTCCCAAACTCATACAATACTTTCAAACGCGAGACCGTAATGGCGGCTGTTGCCGCCTAAATCTTATGGCAATTCTAAGCTTCTTCTTCTTCTTCTTGGGTGGTGCCTCGTGAACACCTCGTGAGGATGGAGCTGATTGAGATAGGGAAACCCAATGTAATCGGCGGTAACATTCGCCATTACGGTCTCACGTTTGAAAGCATTTTTTGAGTTTGGGAGTGGATTTCGTGATTTTTGTGTGCGTTAATCGTCATTTTTACAGGGTTTTACCCCATTATCAATTCTTAATAAGCCTGTAGCAAAAGTTTACAACAGCTCCATTGTGCCCTTGCTGTAACTCACTGTTCTATAATGACGCGAGGGACAATTTTCAGGCGGATCCACGCATGCACAGTGCGCAAGTGCACTCAGATAAAAACTGATTCTCTCGGCTTTCCAGCGTACGCGTAGATTCGCAAGTTGAACTTGCGCGATGTAGCGAGCCCAAGCGCCGCATTCTGTCAAGATTACGCGCGTCTTTCGCAAGTTCATCTCATTGCACTCGTGTGCGCTCTTTGGAGAGCGACGCACAATAGATTAAAATAGACTTTGCTGAACTTTCCTGTGAAAGTGGCAATGTTGCATTTATTTGTCCGTTCAAACCCAAGTAATAGGTCGAAATAAGGTTTTCATCGAACTTTTAACCCTTTATGGGCCAAGCCCGATATACTCGTTTTTCTCCTCTAGCCTATTTCACATTGTTTTAGTCTTCATTCCGGATAAACGCAAATACAGATGAAAACACTACAATAGATTAGGTCTCGTCGGGCGCCTTCAATTCGTCGGACAGGCAATTCCAACTCCACCGAGTACGAACAGTTAACTACCATAGCTCTAGAAACGGAGGAGTGGTTTTTTTTTGAACTAACCTGCAGGCTAATTCTCCCTTTTTCACGAGACGAGACGAGATAGGAAGAAATGATGAATCCCATTGGTTTAAATGGCGTCACGTGACAGATTTAAAGTCATTCGACGGCAACGGTGGCGACTGGCGAGTCATGAATTTGAAGAAGAATGACTCGGATCTCGTCGATCTGCCATTGCCGCAGCCGTCAAAAGACTTCAAATATGTCACGTGATGCCATTTAAACCAATGGGATTCATCGTTTCTTGCTATCTCGTCTCGCGTCTCGTGAAATAGGGAGAATCAGCCTGCTGGTCCTTAATGGGTTAATAGATCAAGCTTTTTATTTTGTTTTACCCGTAAATGCCCATCGGGTCGTCAATGATCCAATTGCTGACCAAATTGCAATGAATATTGGCCAATTTTACTAAAAAATCAATTTTGAGATTTTTCGGCTCGTTATCATTTTGCTGGACTAAAAGATGTCACATTTTTTTCTTTTTTGCAACACTAAGACGGTGTTTCTGGAGAAAAAACACCTAATAATGTCAAACGATGTCAGGCATAAATGGGTTAAGTGGACAAAGAGAAATATTTTCTAATTGCTCGCTGAACGCTATTGGAAAGTAATTACTTATTTTAGAAAAATATTTTATGGTAAAATCTCCATTGAGCAAACTCGTGTTTGGAATCAATGCTTGCAAATCGGTGTATTTATTATCGGAACCCTCTATTTAGTGTATCGAGGTAGCTTTTAGTTTTGCCAGCGTGTTTTTTTGCCCGGAAACTTCTTTACTTTGTTCGACAGTGCGGAGTGGCAGCTGAGAGATGTGTTTTGTGAGTATGTTAACAAGATAAAAATCGATGCAGCTAAATTGCATGCTTGCAAAAAACCTCTTAATTACGAGTTTTGTCGATCTCACCGGATGACATTATTGTTAAAAATAAATCAGAGTTATAGCAGTTTAGCTCCTATTGTTAATCTACTCGTCAACGTTTACCATACATCGCACAATGTTTTCTTTTTTAACCAGAGTACGGTTTTTGGTGGATTACAACCTAAAGTTACAGGGGAAAAAGTGAGGCAACAAAGACCTATCATTGTTTTTTGCGAGAAAAACCCCTACAAAGTACCGAATTTCATACAGACCAGCGCACGAAGCAAATTCAAGGTCAAACGATCAAACGTGGTGTTTTCTATCGCTTCAAATGACGTCCAATGTGTGGCGTACTCTCTGAACATGGGAGGCTCATTCTTGATTTCTTAAAAGCTCAACTTAACAGTATTCTAAACAGTTTTAAAGTATAAGTGTTCCTTTTCTAACCCTCTATGCAGTGAAGGAATAAAGAGGCTTTATTTCAAATAAAATAATCAAAATAAAAAAGTAAAAAATAGGTTGTATGCGAGGAGAAAGATATCGTACTTAAAGAAAACTTCGTTTGTAGAATTATGTACGGTCACTTACACGGATTATATTATATTTATTTATGATTATATTTATAGATGCGTATACTTAATTTGAGAGACTGGTGCGGTTTTTCAAAGGAGTGCTGCAAAACAACGATAGGGCACTCAGATTGAATGCCAATGAAACCATAATGCTGATCTCTTCGGAAGGGCACACATGATGTTTTGTCGACCACTCTTTGAGCGAGAACCTCTATTGTTCAACGTTTTTTCTGAGCTACTCCTTCCTTCAGATTTGACGACATTTTTCTCAAAGAAATGCTAATTAATTCGTCAATTGCGGTTATTTCGCTGAGAAAAAGCTTTGGGCAGGGGAACCAAAGTCTCTGCGGTGAATTATAGTTGCTGGGCGTCCTTTGGACAGGGGGCTAAAATCTTTGGACAAAGCAACCAAAGTCTTTGGGCGAGGGAATGGATGTCCAGAGACTTTGGTTGCTCCGTCCAAAGATTTTAGTCCCCCTGCCCAAAGGACGCCCAGCAACTAAAATTCACCGCAGACTTTGGCTCCCCTGCCCAAAGCTTTTTCTCAGTGTTCGATTTATTTCATGATCATTTTCAATAATTCTGTCACTTCATGAGACACATCATTCGGAAATGTAGAATTGTTTCTTTCAGACAATTTCCTCGAGCGTTCCTCAAATTCTCAGGAAACTTCTTTTTATTTGATTTAACAAATAATTAGCTTGGAGAGTTGAATGGGAAACGACGTTTAGAACGGCCTGGTTGGGCCGTCCTAGAGTTTCCAATGGGAAGTTTTTATCGATAGCTTAACAATGACTAACCGTTTCCGCAGAACCATGATAACGATTGAGAAATAGTTATCAAATTTCAAGTCATTTGGATGATAAAAACAGTTTATTGCAACTTTATTGGTCAAATATCACATCGTGCGACGCCCGAAATTAACAAAAGAATGTTTATACGGGCGCGGCCCGTCTTTGCCTCCCTCCGTTTTTTCGGGCATGTAGAGAGGGTGAGAATTTGGCCCCCAAATGTTGAGCTATCAAATGGCAACTCAGAATTCACGTAATCATCATAAAATCATTTTTTTGTTTTGTTTTTTTCTGTCTTTTTTACGATGGAAAGTAGGAAAATATTAGAATAATGAAAATGAAAGGGGTTTCGTTTTAGAGTGATTTTGAGGAGCCTGTAACTCAAAATGTTGATCCCACAACCCCATGAGTTTTCTCGTTTGTTTGCAGCAGTAATCATGCTGAACACATGCATGCACAAGACGGTGACTAAAATTTCAAGTAAATGTCCCAAGAGTAAGGAAAACTGCAAAAAAGTGAAAAGTTTATATTTTTGAGGGAGCTGACTTTGACCCTTCTCATTTTACCTTTATTTTTATTTTTTTTTTTTCGACCCGAAAAACTTGTTTCTCGTATACTTAAAAAAGGTATTCTAATTTGTTTTTGGAAAAAAATTCATCCCACGCTGACAACTCGCAAAAACTGTGTTGGGGTCCGACAGACCCCACGCGCATCCGTGTACGTTTTTTAGGCGCGACTAACGGCGGGTTAAAACTACCGCTTCGTACTGTAAGTATATAAAGTTTATTGAAGAGAATACAAATATGCTTGCTCCCCGATGCGTGTTTTTACCGAAGTCTTTAATCGAAGGCGTTTGGAAAAGTTCATACGTCGGCATGCAGTTTAAACTGAACCATTGTCAAACAAAATCCATTCATAGAAACAAATCAAAGGGGGGGGGGAGCAATCGACATGAATCATACAGTTATACATACGGCAACAGTGGGTCATTTGACAATCTTCTTTATTGCTTACCATCCCATCTTGAAAGCTCGTAAGTCAAAATACGCAATTCACGCCCACCAAAGTTAAATAAATGATTCTCGCCGGGGATGAGTGCCTGTACTTTGGTACGTACGTGGTATGGTATAGTCACCATCCTGTTTTAATTAGTGGAACCTCAAGATGGAAAACCTGCCTAATTAATCAATCAAAATAACCAGGAGAAAGGCTGAACGGCATGTGTTTAATTATTTTGTCCATCCACTTTATTTTTATCGTTGACCTTGACAATTTGATGAAGCGGATCTTTGTCCTTCTTTAATTGACAGCAACTGCGTTTGAGATGGCATAATTATATTATAAGGGTCGACTGGTAGTTCGCGAATCATGTTGGTGGGGAAAAGTAATCCTCTGGTGGGGTGAAAGTTCAACTAGAATTGGTAAGGCTCTCAAAGCGGAGTCATGCTGTTCTAGATAGTCATTTCAATACTTTTGACTTACTATTTAAATATTGGAGATTCATTGTTTTACAAATATAAATCACTATTAATCATTCATTTCGAGGCTTCTGCATTGGTTTTCTTGATTTACAATCCTTGAACCTGAATGGCACTTGTCATTTTGTTAGTGTTTTTATAAAGAGGATCAACTAAATACAATGACTTTCAATCTCTCATTGTATTGTTTCAATTCTTAGGAAAAACCTAAATATTAAAATTTTCGACATTTCTCACCTAATTTTGTGTCATAAAATCATGTAATTAATCATCATGTAAAAATCATGTAAAATCAAGTAATTGTCATTTACTTGATTTAAAGCGAGGCAATCTGCCTTGCCTATACTATTATATACCTACATATATGTTTAACTCAAGAGAATCCAATCTTACCGAATTGCAATAACAATTCACAGCAGTATAGCTCATCAAACGCCTCTTCGTGTGACAAGTGTCGCGTGTCACGAAGACTTTGTAAATCTTATACACGTGTATTGAAAATTTTTAAAGATAATTTTTTTTAAAACAAATGTCCTCCTCACCCTCCCACCCTTAGCTCCGTGTGCTTTTTGTTACATTGAAAATTACTGAGTTCTCGTCCTTTCTCTAAAACGGCACTCATTTTTGTCGGAATTTATTGTTTTTATTTTTGTTTCAAAATACCACATGAGCTCGACATTTTAAATTTTCACGTGAGTGGGCCGGTTTCGCTGGCCAATGTTTCCATGTCAGTCATGGCGGATACAGCAGGAGGTGAAGAGGGCGATCGCCTCCTCCCCCTCGGTCGGCTAAGAAAAGGGGAAAAGAGGGCGAGGTTTGGGGAAAAAAAAGAGAGAAAGAAGGAAAAGAAGTCAGCGAAGGGTAGAAATCCCAAGTCCCCCCCTCCACGTTCGCGAGGGTTGGATTTAAGGCAGCCGTTCTTTTGGTGATTAACAAGAAATAAATTGAATGAACTTACAACTAATACAGCAACTTCATTATCTCTTTCGAGATTCGTCTGTTTGAGATCTTCGCTTGGAACAGGCAAGCAAGTTGCAAAGTAAACTAAGCAGCTTAAGCTGCATAGTGTCCGCAGCGTCACAATCATTTTGTTTAATTTGATAAGGACTAAGGCTGAAACAAAGGAAAGGATAATTGATAAATTAAATGTTTCTCGCAAAAAAGGCAAGTAATTCAATAAGTTTGTTGCATACTTTTGCTGAAGAACTTTAGAAGATTAATTTTAATGTAAGATGAAATATAGATTTATAAATGAAGAGGCGCACTCTTAAAAATACTGCAATTCAGTCGGTAAAGTCGGAATTTTAGAACGTCTCTAAGGATGCCTTCGTTAACAAAGGAGCTTATTTTAAAGATAACTCAATTTCATCACGTAGGGTAAACCAGAGACAAATAAAGACCCAGCACGTGCTATGATTTCCTTTTTTGTAAAGTGACACAAGTCAAATCGGTTCCGTTTTGTCCCGGAGCTAAACAAAGCAACATCCAACAGTCGCCTACAGTTTAATGCATGGTGAACATTTTACCAACCAAAATCTAACTGAAACGCTTTAGAGTCGAAATTTCAATTAACTGAAGCATTTAAGTTTAAAACCTTTAAGCAGAAATCGTTATTTTGTCAAAAAATGTAACATATTAAAAAACTATGAAGAAAACCTAACCCATGTAAGTACATCACTCAACATAGCAGGCGACTGTTGTTTCAATGAGTTCCGACCGAAGTTGAGCTAGGGAATTGGACACCTGTCGCATGCTTTGTGGGTCTCAATTTGTGTATGGGGTAAACTTATAAGGTTTCTCAAATAGACGATCTAACTCGCTTGATGGGCAGTTCCAAGGGTCTAAAATGGTGTGCTTTTTATAAAGAAAATGAAAGTATATTTGATGAGCTGAGAACAAAGATGCCGTTGGTTTCTAATTTTCTCCCATTTTTCCGGAAATGAGATTTTGGGCGAAAATAAATTGGTTTAAATGGAAATTCCACGTGTAGTGACGTCACTACGCATACAACTTTTTACAACTTTACAAGTGTGAATCTTCAAAACCGAAACACTTAGAAAAAACAAAACGCACCATTGTTCTCAACTCAGCAAGTACTACACTGAAAAAAGCGATAAGTAGTCATAATACCAGATTGTAGTCATATTACCAGAAACACAACGATGTGTGAACGACAGAAAGTCTAGTACTTTGACCAGAAAATTCTGGTGTTAATATCAGAATATGGTTATAGAACTAGAGTTTCCTCAACAATTCTAAGAGCTATGGTACACACACTAGAATTCTGGTCATTTTACTATCCGTTACATAAGTTCACATATTGTCATGTTTCTGGTACTATTTTTTTTTCGGTGTATCATTTTCTTCATAAAAAAACACACAATTTCAGACCCTTGCAACTGCCCCATTTTAATTTGAAATGCCCTAAAAACACGATATTATGCTGAAAGCTCAAAGTTGCGCTTTAACTGCCACCGGAAACAAGTTTCGCGCTCATCGCTCGCGAATCTCCGCGCACAATACTCACGGTGAGTGCGCGCTGCTAACTTTCATTCACCTAGACACACATATTATGGTCGCCACCCCGCGCCGCCATGAGCTCGCGCGTGTTTTATTATTATATGGCCCAGTCTGCTTTCCGCTTATGCACCGAGCGAAGCAGCGCATGGTGTCGGCGAACGCGCGTTCATCGAGCATCGAAGCATCTACTCACGCATGCGAAACGTGTGAAACCCGCGCTCGTGTGATTGTGCCGAATCGCGCACAATGAACTAAACGAGGCGTTTTCTTCTGGAAATTAAAAATTTGATTTTTGTTGCTTCAGAGAAGTTAGTTTCAGCGCTAATAAATCCTGCGGAAAAAAAAACAAAAAACAATACCCGACCGTGCTGTCAAACGTGTTTCAAGCTGTAACTTTAATGAGTCTATACCTCATTATGTAATTTAACTGACATTTTGTATGCCCATAATGCACACATGTCTATTATCTCTCTCATCCCCTTCCCGATTAGTTGTTCTGTGCGTCACCGTTTTGAGATTCTACTGAACATGGATGTTTGTGCCTTCATTATCTACGAATTAAATATTGTCGCGAGATTTTAACGAGCTAGTTTTGCCTTGATACTTGAAAACTTTGTTTGAACCCCACAAATACCCCCCAAGAGACTCCTCAAGAGGCGAAATTTAGCTCGTGAAAATCTCGCGACAATCTTTAATTCGTCGATAGTACCCTGGAAAAACCACAATAATACCAGAGGCACTACGATATGTGAACCTATAGGACAGGGATGGTACTATTCCACGAAAAAAACAGAAAAAAGCACTTTGTTAGAATAATGACCCAGCGAAAGACTTTAGTTGAGTCAACCAACTCTTCGGTTCACCCTGCAAAACATATTTGATTAGGCGTACGCAACTTTTGGTTAGCTCTTCTAAAATCTTTTGCTGGGTCATTTTTAACCAAAGGTTTTGTCAGAGCTACCAAGGTGTTTTTCTCTGTTTTTTCAGTACACCAGAACTCTAGTGCTCATACCAAAATTCTTGGTTTTGAGGAAATTCTGGTACTGTGACGATATTCTGACGGTAACACCAGTGTCAAAGTACAAGATTCTCCGAGGTTCATTCTTATATTGTTGTGCTTCAGGTGATATTACTAGAATTTAGGGATTATTTTGTTCAGTGTGATAATAAATACTTCAAAAAAATGCCTGATCAGTCTACTGTGAGGCGCCCGACAGTATGAAGAGTGTAGCAAGGCCAATTTTCTTTGTCCCAAACCATACGACTCCTCTATCGTATTACGTCTTGTCGCCAGTAGGTCTCCCTTATCTCAACTCAACTTCCTTTGACCCAACGATCTTCCTTCTACGGCTCATCCGCTCATAGAAATAAATCCGTTCTTTGACCCGCAGGAATGGAATTGTCAACTGTCAACAGGGCGGAGCGCAGAGCTTCCGTTTTGTGGACATTTAATGAGACTTTTCAATTCACTGATGATTCCATCAGATGAAAATAGATTTCACCGTTCACGTCTGTGTATGATTGTGATTTACGAAAATACTCGCATCTATTATATTAACTCAAGCGGTGGAATCACCGCTAAAGTGTCAAAATATCCGCAAAGAATTTAAATTCATTGACGAAGACTTTACCGGTTATGTATGAACCATCAATCTCTTCGTAATAGTCTCAAAAAATATAATTTGAATTTCCCGAGGGTAAGAAAGAATGATTTTCTTAAAAAGTTTAACTCTAAATGAAGCAAATTCAAAAATCCCGTGTTAAATTTCTATAAGAGGGATTTCACAGGGCCCAAGCTTTCGCCAGCCAATCAGAGGCCGTACAATCGAAAGTGACATTTGATAGTAATTCGCCTATGCCACTCTCTTTTATACCGTTTTGTTGGGACTCTTGTTTACTTTTGGTTTTACCCCCTCTTCAATGCTGAGGTGGGTAACGTGGTCCCCTAGAGGTGAGTGGAAAAAATGGCATCACTCGCCAAGCACCAATAAACAAATATAGGTCGTTAGAGAGCTTGTTAGGAAGAACCAGTACGACGCTTTTTATACTTTTAAAATGAGTTACCACATGAACGAATTCGAAGGTACAGTTCGACGGAGGACCAGGGGTTGGACTAGCAGCTTTTTTGGCATTTAGGTCCGTTCCCTAACGTATTCCTTTTTCCCCCCCCCCCCATTAACTCTTTTGAGTGGATCCTCTGATGTCTTTGACTCCTGCTCGTCTCCACGGAAGCCTACCGATGATCAATCAGAACTCGTGTCATACTCGTGTCTGTACTCCCTACAAATAAATGTTCATTCCGAGACTTCAGCATAATCTTGCCAATTTCAGCTTTTTGCCTCAAGCATATTTTCATAAATAAAAAAATTTTGGGAACTTAAACATTTTCACACCTACAGGGCGTATATTTACGATACGCCCACCTAGCAGACAGAGACAGCCCCTTGGGACTATGGGCGTACATATGCGCTTTGTGACGTCACTGTAGGTTTTCCTTCTGGCATCGGCGCAGCAGCACTGTGCATAGTCAACCATACACTCTATCTGTCGGTGAGAATGATAGCTACACATTTTCGTAACTGCCGTTAGAGTGCGGGTGGGAGTCGCCCGGCAACGCAAAGAGAAATTATTTTGATTTGTCTATTTTTTCGTAGTCCAGCGGTGCTGGTGCTGCTTCTACAACTTTTTCTTATTAGAGAAAAGCTTTATCAATAGTGTCGCAGGTATGCCCCTGAAAATATACTCAGGTGAATGCTGTGCAGAACTGTCAACAGCAAACACGAGAGAAGGGCCTCTGAATACTACAAGAGATGTCCGGCAGCGGCAGCCCTTACTAGATAACTTTAAAAGTCTTTTTGTTCAAAGTGCTTCAACGGCAGCTTTGCAGTGTTGCAGTGTTGCAGAGATTAGCGGCCACGGTTGGTTCTGGACAGTGGTCACTGCGCTCATGTGGCCTACTTACTTTCGGACCTTGGACGCGGCAGAGGCAGAGGCACAGAGTCCGCGAGTGCCTAGTCGTCGCCCAGGTTGCGTTATCGAATTGATCATGTCTGGATTATGAATACCTTTACAGTAGTTATTTTACGCATCAACAGGGTTGCCACTCTCAAACAAGCATAAGCTCGTGAGTTGTGATGTATCGATGTATGCCTCTTATATTCATATAAATGAAAATCTGTTGACTGTGTAGGTACTTACATCAGATTCATATTTACTGTGTCATACTGAATCAAAAGATATTGTGAGTGTTGAAAATGACATCGTTCAAAACTGAGTGCATTATTGCGTTTAACCCAGCGCGACGGATAAGTTTCAGTGCTGCCGTATTTGGCAAAAAAAAATACTTTTTGTATTATATCGTATATGGGAAGCGTGCATCTTTTATTAATGATCTGGCAGCACTGAAAATGCATATCCACGACAGTACTGCCGCGACTGCCCCCGCTCAGCCGGGTCTTGTTAAAGTTGGCAACGGTTGCAGTTATTAGGATTGAATTTAAATGTACTTGTAACTTCCCCGCCCTCCATTTTAAGAAGTTGTTTGCATTATGATCCTGTTTCTTAGCCGTATGTTTGCTCTTCATATCAATAAGAATATCCACTGATGAATGAAGTTTTTTGCAGGCCTGTGATGAGTAATCTTTAAAAGGCCTTCTATATGTGTACCTTTTTACGTGATTGCGCAGGGTGGTGGAATTTTACAGACCCCAATTATTATAATAGAAACACAGGAAATATAGTGCAGAACCTAATTTTTGATAAAATTTAGTTTTTGGGTTTTGCTTGAATTACAGAAAAAAAATATTATAATGACTAGAGGCATGACTTTATTTAAGTCAACTGGATTCCTGGATGGTAATTTGATTCGCATTATGGTTTTCCTTACAGACTTTGTTTTTTATTACTTGTTTTTTTTTGGTTTTTATCTAACCAACCAGCCATAATGGTAACCGTAGGTTCATTTCACATTTTTAATCATTCATGGTGGATGCATTTTCAAAAAACAAGGTTTTTGGTGAAAAGCCAGTAAATCTGATAAAATCACAATTCAGAAGACCCTCGAGAAGAAAAAAGAAGAGAATTTACCTCTGGTTACATTACGGTTTCATTTCTCGTGAAAGCGGTAGCAAAGGCGTGCGCACAGAAATACTGAGGCATAATGGTGACGAACATTATTATTTTTCAGGGTATAATTTGTCTGTCTAAATGAAACTTTTCATAAGTCCCCGATAAAAACTATGAGGATAAAGTTTATTATTTACCTCTAATGTGTCGAAAAATGTGTCTATATTTTCCATAAAATTGAGCTAAAAACTAAAAAATGTTCGTTGGCTAACCCTATAATTCTCTTTTTTTTTTTTTTTTTTTTTTTTTCGCCACGGATAGGACAAGCTCAACCCTTTCATTCCAATGGATTAAACGTAATTGGTATCACTTCAAAGTCAAAGCAAGGCTGTACTTATTACCTAAATACCGAATAACTTTAAATGACGCACAGTTTCATTAAGTTTCTGATTATCTTAGGGTAGTAAAGATTCTATCTTTCACGTCGATAATGGAACCGCAAAAAAAATAGTCCTTGACGTTTACGACCAAATATTTCTCCGTAAGTGGAGGAATAAAGTTTGATTTGCGGAGAGGAAAATAAAACACGATCCTAAACTCCAAGTTTATGGTTGGGTTTTGTTCTCGTAAATACGAGTATGTGCACATAAAATCATCGCAAATCTGCCGAGATATTCGTTAGCTGTCGCGTCAAGTACATTTTCAAGGAGGTCGCGGTAACCGTTCAAAATTAATTTTATTGTAAGATTTCCTGTAATACTATCGTTGACACTATATTGTTGTGCCGTAACGAGGAAATATCACTTGCAATGTCACAGTTGAAGTGTCATAACTATTATAATTATTATTATTTTTTATTTGTTGTTGTTGATGTTTGATTCTCTTGTACTTTAAAGAGAGTGAGAAGGTTATAGCTCACACTTGGATCATTTTAGAGTAAAGGTACGTTTGCTTCAATCGTTTAGGCTCTGATTAACGATTAAAGATCCATGGGCGATGTGATTGTGCATGTTGGGACATTTTTTATAGGTCAATCTTCAATATTTTTGTGGGTGACAAATTATAGAGTTTTGTACCCTGGAATGTAAACGAAGCCAGCGTATGACTTTTAGCAATGAAAGCGCTCAACAAGATTGTATCTAGTACCATATCTGGAGAATAGACAATATTTGCGGGTACCAATAATGCTCTGAAGCATTTTCAACCAAAACGTTGCTCGACATTTGCAAATTTGACTATCGGTAGGTAAACCAAAATAGTGGATGGTCAACGTGCTCATACAAAAACATGAGCTGAATCAATTAGAAGAGATGATTTACAATGTTAAACGAATTATTTTCAATGTTCAATTCGTTCAATACCGTCACCGATTGGATAGTCCGTCGCATATCTGAATTATTCTGAGGTTTTCTCCGTTTAGATAAGGAAGATGAAAAATAAATAAAAATGCAAAATAAATAAAGAAAACGGAATAGAATAAATTGTGATTTTTTTCTTACCTAGCCGCAATCGACCGGACGGTCGTTACGGAATTGATTCACTGAAATTTAAAAAAAACTGAGCCCGGCGAAGGAACTTGACTCTCAGCTATTCCTGAAATCAGAATAAACCGCAAAGTTATGACAATATGAATTAAAACATCTATAGGTATAAAATAATTTTAATATACCCATTAAATAACATAAAGAGTGCAAATAAATATTTGTTCCGATGTAATACATATATATGAATTTAACAGTAATTCGTACTTTTGATAAAAAAAAAACAAAACAAAACAAAACAGAACAAACAAACAAAAAAAGAAGCGGAGAATCTACTTGATGAATTGTTTTATACAGCGGAGTTCGTCCCCAAGTAAAAACTGGCATCTGGTCCGACTAATCGGACACCGGACTGACTATTAGTACTATTGACGAATAAAAGATTGTCACGAGATTTTCACACATTTTCAGCTATATGGGTGAGAGTGTGGGACTGATCGGCAACGGCTTTCCCGCCCTACCCCCACTGGCCTCTCGCCTGCAAGGTGTGAAGAGTTTGAAGAGTGGCCGAACCAGAACCTTGAAGGCGAAACTTAGCTCGTGAAAATCTCGCGGCAATCTTTAATTCGTCGATAGTACAGGTACTACCTATGGGGATGGAATCCCCATAGGTAGTACCTCCACCCATTTATTTAACACGAGCTGAAGAAATCTTTCCGCATCCATACTGCTTTCAAACTTGAACAGGATCATTTCTAATTTCATCGATCATTCCGAAGATAATAGTCCACGGAGCTTCAACCACATAATTTCATTCCTATGGATGCTCAAGCCAGAAAATAGTGGTCTTCAAGTCGCTTTAAATAGGGAGTAATTAAGAACAAACTTGAGAGTTTCAAATCAAAGTATAAATTATCGAGTGAAAATAAGGGAAAATAAATGGTTGACAATAAATGCGCCTGTTCGACCACGTATGAGTGAACTCACGTCACCGCAGCTCGCAGCAGTTTCGTCCTTGCTCAGAATCGAGTGTGTATGAAGTCGATAATTCAGCCGGAGGCCTGACTATTTGTTTTACGTTGATTTAATTACCGGCCAGCCGGCACTGCTCTTATGTGAACCAAATTTTATAACGGTAACTATTACAAGGGCAAATTTTGACTTTGAAGAGCTGGGTAGTTTGTACTTTGTCGTCACCTTCAAGAACGGCTAACTTTTTTTCTATTCTTTTTTTTTTTTCAATACTTTTCCCTTCTTTTTTTATTACAAAATTTTATTTTAAAATGTCTTTATTTTAATTCATTAACGCTCTCAAACATACACAAGGGGGGTATATTTTGAGATCCAAAGCTAATATGTGTATGTAGTTTTTCATGTTCCGTTTGGTAGAGTAAAAAGCTGAATATTTATTGACTTTCTTTCAAAGAGAATTAGAGACGGAGCACTATAACTGGCTGTAGCAGAGGCACGCTGAATTCTCGCGGATTCGACAAAACAACAGTCAACACCTTACTGATGTAGCAGGGTGTTGAATGGTGAGCACCCTCCTCTTCACTTCCATGTCCATCCCCCTGTGCTTTCCAAATGTCAGCGCCCAACACCCTGCGAGTCCTGCGACATCAGAGGGATGTTCCAACTGTTGTTTTGCTGAATCCGTCATTTTCTCCCAGCAAAAGTTTGCAAGAGCCTAATGGGGCAAATGCAAGGGTCTGAAATGTGTTTTTTATGAAGAAAATCATTGTACTTGATAAGCTGAGAACAATGGTGCCTTTGGTTTTTTCCTAAGTGTCCCGGTTTTGGAGATACACTCGTGTAAAGTTGTAGAAAATCGTGTGCGTAGTTACGTCACTACGCGGAATTCCCATTTAAAACAATGTATTATGGGCTAAAATCTCATCTCCGGAACAATGGGACTAAATTAGAAACCGAAGGCATCTTTGTTCTCAGCTCATCAAGCACTTTCATTTTCTTCATAAAAAACGCAACATTTCAGACCCTTGCAACTGCCCCATTGGTTTTCATCAAAAGTGCAAGTGTTGTAGAGTGGCACGTTTCTTAACATTCAGCCTGCCTCAAATCTACCCTATGTATTTTAGTGCTCCGTTTCTATTTTGTCGCTGCTTTCTTTGTGGTCGGCCAACACTTTAAAAAACCATGAATAGTAATGTGATGCCAAAATTCTAAAACTTCGCACTCTTTTTACAAAACGCCATTGTATTTGTTCTCGAATGTTCAATGTTTACTATCATTTGTGGAAAAAACAAACGATGAATCATAATCCGCACACGATTCATACATTTGAAAGAATTATGAACTGAGATGGGATTTTGCATTTGACAGGCTGTCGTTTGGTCATTTGCTATCTGTAATCGCACAAGCTGTCACGTGGTCTCGTCCTGTTATTCGGATTACTTGCTCATCATTTATGAATTAGGCTCTTTTTGATTACGTTGAAAATGCGTGGGAAGTATGTACAAATTTCATTGTCAAACGAAATTGGTGGTGCAATTTGAGAGGAATTTATGAATTTGCTCAACAGACGATTAAGTTACATCAGAAGTTAAATGGCTCTTATTTTTTATATTCCGACACTGTAATTAATTAAGAATCCCAGTTCTAAACATTGAGACTCTCATTTTTAAAGAAATTTCTCACCATGAAGAAATTATGATACGTCGATTTTGTCAGATTTCTGATCACAAAAATGGGCCGGATCTTGCGATGAGTGGAATTTCCGTAGCAAAACCCCCTGCACCCGACCAAAGAAAAGGTAGACATTCTGGATACTGGACCTATTCCTTATTTCTTCATAAATGTTACCTATATATTTCTATCATTTGCGAAACCATTTCATTGGGGGAGAGCTTAAAGGGTATCGATAAACATAGCTGGTTTATATGTGAATGCCTCTAAAGTCCTTTTCAATCAAAAGAATTGATAATGATCCTTGCTACAGACATACTGACATTTTTTCTTTAATACCGTTTCAGTGGGTGACCTAAAATCTGTACAATGTCGTCGCATTAGAATTCTCACTAGCCTTGACAGCAGAGAGATATTTGATTAACTGTTGCTTTTTCCTTTCTCCATTTATGTTCCCTTGTATTATTTTACTCTTGCTTTAAAGTATTTTAGTTAGGAACAAAAAATAGGTATCAAATTAAGGTTCAAGTACTGTACTTTCTATTTTTTTCAAAACATTATGTTATCTTATCAGGTTTCGTTTATAAGCGGAAATTCGTCAAATGGAATGTTTGAAAAAATAGAAAAGTTTACCGAGCAAGAGGACCGGCAAAGTTTGGGGACTTGGACGATTTACATTTTGAGGCCATTGACCTTTTTGAATCTTTTAATAAGATCTTATGTTCCCGCTATGACATTTCACCGGATCTTTCTGCCTTTCATTAGCCTCATCGAGGTAGATATTCCACTCATTGTTTTGAAGATCGATTAAAATATGAGGTTTTGAAGATTCAAGTTGAAAATAAATGTCAAACTTTAAACAATCTTAAAATTTTAAATTTAAAGAGTTGGTATGTATTTCGTTGAATGGGAGACAACGTCACAAAGTTTACGGCCCCTTTTGTTAAGGTTTCTAGAGTCACTTTGACATCATTCCCTTTATTGAAGATATTTTCTTTTAAGTCCTATTTTTTGCTGCACAATTTTAGTAACGATTATTCCAAGTTGTTAACTACCAAATATCATTTTTATGTTTGCATTCAAAGTATGTAATTGGCTTCACATAACGGGAACTAATATTTTCTTACCTCTCTCAGTTATTTCACTCAAAAATACGCTTGCTTCGCTGGCCTAAGACTTATCAAATTGAGGCACATTCTAAAAACCTTCACAAATGTAATATTACAGAGCTGAAAATAAAATTGGGGTTTTTTTGCAGAGTTTTGTCGTTTCAATAGAGCATAAAATCCGGTAGACTTTAACCCAAAAAACCAAGGAAGCGCTGTCGACATTCACTCTTACACACGTCGTCATTTTGGCACTCTTCGATGATATGAATGTCCTCGCATGAGTAGTTTCGCCAAATTATTTATAAATAAATACATGTAGTGGCGGCACATGCTATCTCTCAACGTTGCATTTCGTCTATTTTGACTCATGTAAAATATCAATTTGGGGTAGTGCACAATTCGACCTTTTTCATGACTTTGAATGGACAAGATCTAATGTTTTTAGATTGCACGCGCCGCCACTGACGAGATGCGACGACTATTCCTAAGGACGCGATTTGGAATTGCGTCTGAAGAAAATGAAGGCGCTCAATCAATGTTCAAAACGCCACATGATTATCCTAAATGCTGCGGTAAAGAAGATGCAGAATATTTTGATATTGTATTTAATGGTCAAAATTTTCCTGATTTCCTATTTTCTGTCGGCGTTTTAAGTCATTTGACTGTTATCACAAAACGATTTAGTTAGAGCATGCTACTCTTTCAAAGCGTATACACCTGGATGTAAATGCTTTGATTTAGGTACACGGCTAGGAGGCTGATTCCAAACTTCGACCACACGACCCGAAAGAACTGGGATTATTAATCCCTTTGGTTTAAAAACGGAGCGACGTCATGTAACTATCTTGTAACTAAGACATTGAGTTATTCGTTCTGAAACTAACACCATGTTGAGACGTCCTTGATGATTTGTCGTATCTACACATTCACGTGACATTGCGTCGTTTAAACCAATGGGATTCATATAAATTCCCCATGTTCTCGGAGACCAGTGGCGTCAAGTTGGCAACGCCGCATTCTGTCCACTTAAACGCTTGAAAAAAATCGAACTATCAGAGGTGCAAAGAGCACCCCGTAGAATCGATCTTTTACATGGGTTTAAATAGACGGGGTGCAACGTTGACAGATTGCAGCCGACGCCACTGTCGGAGACCGTTCCATACCGAAACACGGAGGACAAAACTATTCGAGTGCAATTTAGCAACGCCGCATGTTATCTATTTAAACGCTTGAAAAAAAATCAAACTATCAGAGATGCAAAAAGCACTCCCTTGAATCGATATTTTACATAGGTTCAAATGGACTGGATGCAAAGTTGCCAGCTTGCTGCCGACACCACTGTCGGAGACCGTTCCATACCGAAACGCGGAGGACAAAAGTATTCAGACTAGCTGCATGCAAAACGTCAGCTCTTCAAGAAAGCAAGCCGAAAGCTCCTGAAAATAAAATAAACGTTTTGAATCTGCTGACGATAATAACTGAAGAAAATGGAGAATGGATGATGCGGCAAAGTGAGATGAAAGAAGAGAAGGGGATGGATGCGGGAGTAGAAGATTTCACCATTTCACTATGAATGAGGCAAGTCAATCGATTCGCCCTTGAAAGTGATAACTATGCCGCATCTTGAAATCCATCATCAGATTCTATGAGCAGACGGCTCCTTTAACCTGCGCACCGAAAATATTGCCGCTAGTAGTTGACTCAAAAAATGATCGAAACTTTGAAGGAGAACACGGCGAGTATTTGATATTGCAATTATGATAAAATTATACTTGGCTTGAAATGTTAATGTAAAAATTTAGAGCAATCGTATACACGAATCGTCTGAATAAAGAACTGATTTATTAATTTAAATGGTCATGTGTAAAAATATATGTATAGATGCATGTAAGGCAGAATTACAAAAAATGAGGCAGCGGTTACGTATCATTTTTACTCCTATAATGTACTATCGACGAATTAAAGATTGTCGCGAGATGTTCACACATTTTCAGTTATGGGTGTGAGTGTGGGACTGATCTGCAACGGCTTTCTAGCCCCACCCGCACTGGCCTCTCGCCTGCAAGGTGTGAGGGGTATGAAGAGTGGCCTAACCTGAACCTTGAAGGCGAAACTTAGCTCGTGAAAATCTCGCGGCAATCTTTAATTCGTCGATAGTACGTTGACTTGAAAACTAGAAGATGGGTCCTTTTGGTCTGAGTTAAGCCTAGGGGAAATGAAAATTTATCATTGTCGGGAAATCTTGTCATGATATGGTCACTCAATTTGGTTATACAAAGTAACATTTATTTTGAACACATTCACACTCGCATCATCAAGTCCAAGAAAGAGACATGGGCGGAGCCAGCAATTTGGCAACTGTGGATTCTTCCCATTTGAATGTATGAGAAACGATCAATTCTTGAGTGGGCCATGACGCCCACGACCTAATTTCTAATCGATTATTTCTAATACATTTAAATGGGAAGAATCTACTGTTGCCAAATTGCAGGCTCCACCCATGGAAAGAGATAACAAGAATAATAAACTTTATTGTATCCAGCATCTGAACTTATGGTTGATAAAGCAATTTAAACGTGAATATCGTTTTCAAGCCGAAACAACAATGAGGAATTATGAAGAACTTGATGCTTCTAAAATGATTGCGGGGGAGGGAGGGTGTCCTATGTCTTCTTAGAATATTGAATTTGAACTATTATACAATAAAAAAAATAGCACTTGAACAGTCACATTTTTGCAAATGCGCAAATGGGAGAAAAACGATAACCGCGATTGTTCAAGAGCCACCGCCGATTGCGATGTATCGATATTTTCTCTGTATAAACTTACGAAAAAGAATCGATAGTGGATTAATTGAATCCCTCCGAGAAATCTATATACTTTTACGTTGGTTCAAACAGTGACAAATTGTTCGTAAGCCTATGAAGGGAAATAGGAAGGGTTAGAGGCAGTGGTGTTGCGTGCAATTTGGCAACAATGTATTCTATCCATTTAAACTCATGTAAAAGATCGAATCCAGGGGGTTCACAGTGCACAAGGAAAATTCGATATATTTGATGAGTTTAAATGGAACAGTTGCATTGTTGCCAGATAGCACGCGACGCCACTGGTTAGAGGGGCAGTAACGGGGCGCTTGTCCCCACCCAGTCCTTGGGAAACGACCAAATAAGATGATGAAATGTGACAAACTGCCTGAAAGTGTAAAAACCTGGGCAAAAAATGTGCTTTTGTCCCCCTTATTGAGTTTGCCATTCTCCCCCACCCCCTTGTAATTTTCTTTGGGTACGTCTTGATGGAACAAGCCGTCAATACTTGACAGGCTACGTGACGGTTTATTCGTGAAAAAAAAGTTGGTAGAGTATAATTTTTCCCAAGAAAAAGTTAAAATCTCGGTATTTCAGTAGAAAAACACTAATGCGGGAAATAATAAGAAAAGCGGGGACGGGGGCTAGATCCCATGACCTTGAGAGAATATACGGAAAAAATTGAGACCATCGAGTCATTAATATAAATATTTAAGATTGATCATGTCTCTCAGGTACTTTTATAGGTTCGATCATATTCGATTATTTTCCTGTAGGTAATTAAAAGATGCGGTCACGTATCAATACGACCTTGAAGTTCTTTTGAAGTCCATGTGCCATTTAGGTGCTCTGATCCGACCAATTAACATTCCATTGGTCCTTCCAAAGGGGCAGCAACAGAGTGTTCTAAAATGTCGAAAGGCCAAAGCCTCGATCCCAACTGTCTTCCTTATTAAAACTTTCGGTAATTTTTGGTCACTTTGATGACGTTTTTCCGGTCCAAAATTTCTCTCAGTTGAGAAAAACGTTTTTTTAAGTCCCTTATTTCCCACTTTTTACAAGTTAAATGTCGTTTTAAAATACTGTTGGAACATTGTGAGTTATTTGGAAATAAACGAGGTTTTTTATAAACAGGGATCAAACATAAATAAACAAAACCGAATCGCAATCACTTTTCTAAAACTCTAAATCCCTTACCAATTTTAACCTTTGTACGCGTTTTGGAGGTTCGACCGTCCTCCCTCTTCAGCGACGATGTGCGACTGATTCTTTCTGGGCCTTAGATTGTATCTAATCTATGTACTTGTATCTGATTCGCATTCTTATCAGAACGCTCGTCTTCTTTCTTTTTGAGATTTTCGATCTCTGCCGTGTTGCCGTGTGCTCCAGTGTTTCGGTCTAGTATAATTTAAAAAAATTGTGAGTTGTCAGTTTAGCCTTCGTGTGAATTTGGCAATTTAGATTGCGAAATATTTGGCATGTTGAATCATGTAATGCTTCATATCTTAACGTCTAACAGCCGTTTGAGCTCTCGTACCATCCCACCCTCACGTCACCCTAGCTTTATCCTTTTATAGTGTCTCAACTGTCATTAATCATGATATTTTGCAAATCACCTGTATCAATTATGAAATTAACAAAAATGCGCTCTCATGAGTCTAAAAAACTTATGATACCATTGCATTGGAATTTTAACTCCATTCAGCTCTCTTGTCAAAGGGGGTGGAAGGAATAAGTATCCGCTAACAATTATACGTATACTTGCACCGGTTATAGGAGACAATGAGATGTTTTCATTTTTTTTATGCCTGAAACATCTCAATGGTTATTATACACTGCCACCAAACTTTGCAACCCTGGGACCCCTTCAAACTACCCCCAGCATGACCTCCTTCTAGAATGTCAAAGCCACTATTCAATTAGTTTCCAGCTATTAGCGTTTGGTACATTTACTGGACTCAAACTAGTTCTGCAAAGTTTTCTTGATAACAACCGACTAACTTGAGGACCAAAAATGTTGCGACTTTGGCCAAAAACGTTATCAGAGTGACTGAGAGGATGGAAAAACACAGGTAACAGGATCGTAGACTGCACATTTTCAACGGCAACGCCTATCATTCCAGAGGGCAACGGCCACAGAGAGAGAAAAATAAGAATATTGGATCCGTATGTCTTGATGCTTCATACGACCTTTAAATTACTATGCAACAAAATCTATTTTTAAGGGGTATAATTGAAGATAAATTTAATTTTTGCATGATGGTCTTGAGGGTTTTCCTGTTTGTTAATATGTTGAACGAATCTGTTTACAAATCCGCAGGTGAGTAAACAATGAGCTAGCGGGGCTTGATTGCCTGGTCAGGATATGCATTATGCAATACGCAACTCACCTAACATCTAAGTCGTCTTTTTTTATCCGTTAGCGGTCAGTTCACAAAATTTTGCATGGAGTCTAATTGACGACTGTGGACGTATGTGGACGAGGAAGATAAATTATCGGAGTTTTGCGGTTCCTCGGGTACAATTTGTTGAGAAAATTGATTTTGAATCGGACGAAAACGGAAAGTCGTTTGAATTGTGGGAAAAATTGGCCACAAAGGACCTCAAGCCTCCGCGTATGTTGACAATAATCGCTCTTAATCGCTCAAATTAGTTCGCACCGTTCGCAAAAGTCCATGAAATTCGATTGTGAACGGCTGCGAACGTAAAAAAGACAGCTTATTTCGAATGCTATCTCGTGTGTTGCGGATTGCATACCTTGGTCAATGGCCAGGTGTGCCCGCTGATAAATTGCAAATGTTAATTTATGTGGTTGCAAGGTCAGCGGATGCCGGTGAAGTTTCGATTCTCGATTTTTAGATTTCTAGCATTTGATCTAATGCAAAGTTGTGAATTGATGGGTCAGTCAACCATCGAGCATCAATCGATCATCTTCCAAAATGTTCACTTGGGAGCGAAATCGATGGATCGCAATTGAGGAGCCGCTTTATCAATTTGTGACCTGAACTTGACCGGTATATTGACTCACCCAAACATACCATGGTTTCTACGTTAGACTCTTCATCGTCATAAATTGCCATTTTAAAGTTGCGAGCCTTTGTTACTATTAACTTTTATCATTCTTCAATAAACTGTAAATGAAGCCCAGCAGAGATCTATTTTATTAAATATCGCCTTTGTTGAAATCAGTGGCGTGCGTTTCGTGCACATTTGCAACGTTGCTTTTGGTTCATTCATCTCATGTAAAACGACGAATCAAATATAGTTCACCGTAACCCAATAGCTTGATCTGTTTCGTAGGTTTAAACGGACCAGGTCCGATGTTGTCAAATTGCACACTGCGCCACTCACTGGTTGAAATCGTTTCATAGTTATGAATATAGGTAAATCATATCTTACATTAAATGATTAGGGCTCACTGGTCATTAATCTTATTCATTGAGAGAGAGAAAGAGAGGGGTGGATGTAAGATAACTTTACTTCCACAGTCTAATTATAGTCTACTATTCTTCGATAGCTTTTCGTCCAGTCAGCTCAACTGATTGCATTATTTGCATTCATGGGAAGTCGTCAAAATTGTTCTGGCTGTTATTTACCTCTCCTTCGTTTCTTTTTCGTGGTTTTAACATAAACGGTAGTTTAAAATTTCTCAAAGAGCTTTTTTTATGAAAGCAGTCGTCTGTTTACTTAAATAACAGTCTCTAAGGAGGGAAATGGCTTGGTGAATTCACAATTTTCTTTTTTTTTCAACGATTATACATAATCCGAATGTCTAAGTTGCGCTTTCAAATTGCATTACGATGCTCGATGATAACAAAAGTTTCCTTTTGTCCGCCCAACGTCTTAACATCTAACTTTTTGCAAACAATGTGATTTTATTCATTTTTCCTACACTTTGCATAAAAGTTTTTATTCATTTCATTTTAATCCTACAAGCTATCTTCTAAAATACTATAAATGCAAATGAACGTTAATCATTCCCCAGCGAAGCGGAAATGCGATAAAAGATTGACGAAAATATCGATGGATATAAAGTGTGGAATTTCAAGGAAACCTGTCTTACTTCAGTGCGGTTTCCTTTTGTTTTCTATGATGTTATTGCAATTTTTTTATCGCACTGACCGCATGGTGTAATCTTGATTCTAGAGTTAAAAAACATGTTTGTGAAAACCTGCGTCTCTTATGCGTCTTGAGCTAGGTAAGTATATGAGAAGTACATCTGATATTTGAGGACATGTAAACCATATACTCTTTTAACGAAAAACTTGGAACAGATAGGCTAGTATTGGACAATTATTTTCTAAAAATACCAATCTCTCAAACATCAAGTTTAACATGTGACAGAAACATCGTCGAATCATCGAATATTTAGGGCGCGATGGACGGAATATTGAAAGAAATAGTTTCTGCATGCAGTGTGAAAAGTAATGTTTAGTTTTGTTACTCTATTTTCAGCCATTCTTCCATCTAATAAGATTAAGTCCGGAACTATTTATAACCTTTTTATTAGAGAATTGCTGTTGTATTTTGACATGAAAAACGCTGATGATTTACGAAAATGCACAGAATACAATAGTAAAAAACTCGCGCTGTTCGGCGAAATTTTGCAAAACAAACGCACTCGAATATCAAGTTCATCGAAATGTCAACATGATCTAAAAAAAACCGGGACGATTTCCCTGTGAGAAACTCAATACACACTCTGTTTACCTGTCGTGTGAAGCCACTATATGATTTCGAAACAACGATATCTTAGATAAAAAACTAAAGAATGATAATTGAAACGGGTCAAACTTAAAACATAGCTTTTTAGGTTAAAAATAAAAACAAACAAAAAAAAAACCAAAAATAAACAAAAGATGAGTGAAACAACTCGTCGGGCAGTGGAGGAGAGACAGATAGTAAACACATGTCACTTACATCATGGATTATCCTGAATATTAAGAAGCACTGTTCACCGACTGAAATTTTGCTATATACTGTAAAAATAATCAACGATTACTGCTTTCGGATGAAACGGCGCTCGTTGGAGTATCCCGATGTCTCGATGACTCGATTGGAGGGGTTAAACCATCAAGATAGGGTATTAAGCAATCAGTGGCGGCCGACGCGAGGCGATGGTCCGCGGGTGGAGGGTAGTGTGGAGGACAGGACAGGTGCGAGGGGAGGTGAGGAGTGGGTTAGCCGTGGAGGTAAGCTACAATCAGCTGATCACCACTGTTTTGCCCCGGACTTGAGACTTAAGACACTCGAGAGCAGAGCTTATGCCTCTTTTTCTTTTCCAACTTGCGGCGTGCACGCGGGCTCCCCTCCGCTGCTCCTCCCCCCCCATCCAACGTCGCGTCGCGTCTGTCCGTGTCATTGCCATACGGCCATGCCTTGCTCATGCCCATGCCATACATACCGCGCCGCGTCAGTGGCTTAGTGACTACCTCAACTTCACCCATTTTCCTGTGTCGTGCGGATTTTATTAAATCGTCTCATCAACGTCTCCTCAATTCATGGTCTCTGACATTCGGCGCGGTGGTGTGGATCTTCACCTCCGTGACGTCATTGGTAGCCTGCGACGCGCGACGCAGCTATGCGCTCGTTATGCGTCGCGTCGCAGCCACCTTGTTTGGAAGCCAGGGCCACCCAGAGAAATTCAGGATCTAAGGCCTCTTTTACTTCCTTTTTTCGTATTTTAGGAGGACGTATTCAGTTTGGGGTCTCTGTAGCAGCGGCGCACTATGTGGTATTTGACCGAAAAAGTTGGCATAAACTGTTTCTACTGTCCAAATAACTTGAAATTTGGTATTCGGGGGTACTTTTTAACGCTGAATTCAAATTTCACATCAGTTTTGCAAAATTTGAAAATCCAAGATGGCCGCCGACAAATTTTTTGGCTAATCGGTCGGCAGCCATCTTGGATTTTCGAATTTTGAAAAACTAATGCAAAATATGAATTTAGCGTTAAAAAATACCCATGGATACTGAGTTTCAAGTCATTTGGACGGTGTTACCAAATTTCACTATTGTAGCGATGTAGCCCTTACAACACGTAAAAACGAGAATTTCGTGCAAAAACGCAAAATTCGAACTAATTTTCCCGGAAAAGCCGCATTTTTCCGCAACTTCTGACTTCAAGGCCTATTAGTACGCACTAAGGACTACCATTTCTCATATATATACCCGCGGGATGTGGCAGGATAATTGAACTTAAGTTCTCTTGAAAATCGGAAAATTTACGTTTTTAGCTAAAAACTTTGAAATAGCAAAAAAATATCAAATTCAAATTAAAATGGGACAAAATAGGCATAAACTGATTGTAAATACCTTCAGGAAGACGATCCATGTACAAAAGTTTTGTTCTGACTTCATTTGAAACCATTTTTTTTTACTTTGATTATAGTCTCGTGCTGAGGCTAAATTTAATGGTGGTAAAACTGATTTTTCCCCTGGTGGATTCTAGTTAAATTAATCTAGTTTAAACCCGCTAAATACAAGTTTCTAATGCAGAAATCTATGTAGATTCCGAATATCACAACAGTTTTTCCCAATAGCGACTTTTTTTTTTTTGAGTTTATGCCAGCTTTTTTGGTCAAATACCACATAGTGCGGCGCGGCGCGGCGTTGGTTAAGCTATCCCCGTTGCTGACTTCCTCTGAGCGGCCCTCATGGAACCAACAAGCTGTACTACAAGAGGGAGTTTCTGGGACGTGCTTTCGAGGCAGTTCGAAGGCAGCCTTGAGGATGAATCTGTTATATGGACATTTTCACTTGGGATCGGTTTTTTTTGCCTATTTTTTGTTAACTTTTGAAGTTAAAAAAAAAAGTTGTGTCACATGCATTTGAAATTGGTTTTAAACAAATGTGCAAATGTTTTAGAGTATGGCTATCTGGACAAAGCTGGAGACATTTAAGTTACTGCTTCTTTTCAAAAGATTTGCTTGATAACATGGCGATAAACATGGCGTCATTTAAGGGTGGCAGGGGGGCAGGGGGGTATAGGTTAGAAAGGACGACCCTGTAAATAAACTTACTCATGACAGAAACAAGCAACATTTTCTCACCTTGATACTTGGATGGTTGTTTTAGAATTATGCGTCCAGATAGCCACTCTAGAACCCCTATGCTTTTCCATTTAAAACCAATTTCTCCTGAATTACATTTTTCGATTTAAGGGTGAAAAAATGAGACAAACTAACCAGAATAAGATCGTCCATGCTGTCATTCTTTGGGAAAGTACTCCGGCCCGGCATACCATGCGATAGCATGCACAGCCCCTCTAATCTTAGTTCGTTTGTTGAAACACTGATTGTGAGATCCTAATTCACTCGACGGTTAGACTAATACTGCTTCGGCATCTGAAGGAAAATTGCCTCAGTTCCGGGGAAGCCTCTCAAATTTTGGGGAAATCAAGATCCAAAGTTGAGGCTTATTCCCCAACGATATGAAAAGTGTCTTTTTCTTTAAGGGGAGTGGGACATGGATTTCGGTCAAAATTCTAAAAATTCGTTTTTTCAGCTAAAGTTGTTCCATATATCATCAGCTTTAATTTAAGACCAAGCTCACTTATTTTTGATGAGTAGTCTACTCTGTAAGAATAATTTCATTAAAAAAAGAAAAACAGTGTTAAGTGCATTTTGCATTTAAAGTGTTTTTTCCGGAATTTTTAAATTGTGTTTTCCCCGAGTTTGTGTTTTTTCACACAAGAGGTACATTTTCTCAGCAACCACTGGGCCGATTTTCAAAAACTTTGGCTCATTTGATTCGTCATAGTGCCCTGCATATTTTAACTCGGGCTTTTTTCAAAATTTTGTTTCCCTGAATTTTTGTGAATTTTTAAGTACCAAAAAATAATGCATTTTTGGAACCAAAATTCAAAAATTCGTAAAATTCTCAAAATTCAAGATTTTCATAAAACCCCGTGTTAAAGTGAAGAGGGTAACAACACGAATCAAACAAGCTAAAGTTTTTGAAAATCGGTTGAGTAGTTCCTCAGAAAATGTTCCTTAAACATTGATGGTTTAACATGGGCTGAGATAGGAAGTCCCACTCCCCTTAACATTTCAGCCGGTGCAATCAAGACAGCCGATACGAAAATGTGGGTATATTTTCTCTTACAATTAGTGATGAAGCGCATGCGTAAGAGTCAAGAAAAAAATTGAGCTTCGATGTACCAATCAGAGGAAATTAGAGCCAAGAAACAATGTTGGCTCGTGCAATTTGACCACCATGCTTTATTGCCCGTTGAACCTGTGCATAAGTATCAATTTCTCGGGGGTATGCAAACGAACTTTTCATCTAATTATTAATTGTTTTACATACGTTTACATGAAGAAAATGCGTTGTTATTGCCACATTGCACGAGACGCTACTGGCTAGGAAACCGTGTTCTTTGAATGGGGTTCGAATATATCACTGAAAAAAAAAAAAAAGATTACCAGAAGCATGACAACATGTGAACTTGTGTAAGGGATAGTACAATAACCAGAATGCTACAGTGCTTAAATTGTTCCATGGTTCTCAAAATAAGTTAGGTAATTCTAGTTCTACGACCATATTCTGGTAACACCAAATTATTTTGGTCAAAGTGCTGGACTTTCTGATCGTTCATGTATAATTGTGCTTCTATATTAATATGACTAGAATCTGGTAATATGACTAGAATCTGGTAATATGACTAGAATCTGGTAATATGACTAGAATCTGGTAATATGACTAGAATCTGGTAATGTGACTGGAATCTGGTAATATGACTAGAATCTGGTAATAGTCAATTGGTACAAACGCAACAGGTTAAAGCTCGTGGGAAAAGCTCAATTTGCGAGAATCGCATGTGTTTGATTGAAAGGCTTGATCAGAAGTTGCCGTAGGTTGTTGGGAATGTTGGGGCGATTTTGATCACAATCTATTTGGGCCGTCCACGAGATCAAATCAAAAGGTAGTGTCTTCGTCCAAAATGTTCTTTTTTATTTATTTATGTATTTTTTTGTGTGACATTTTTCATCGTTTTATGTTCGGATCATATAAGTACCTTTAAAAATACTCATCACTGATTGATTGAAGTTCTAATATAACAATTTTCGTTTCTGTTTTGAAAGTAGTTTACACATAATCCACGTTTATTACAATCAACAATTTTACCACAAAGTTTTTTCGAGAAGAGAGCCTCTCATAATTTTGTGTTTGTGTTTTTCGTGACACATTTAATTGAATATTGGTGATACTTTTGTACGGTTTCATTCATGGTGTGTGCATACGGGTTTACGAGGTTGCTAAAAAATACATTTTGAAACTGCTTTTATGAAAATAACATTCTTATACCCAAAGCCTGTTATTTTTGAAATCAGTTTGAAATGACATCTACAATGTATATGAATATGTCTTGGTTCGGTGTACTGCATTCTGCGTTTATATTGAAAGGTATTTACTTTGACTTTTTATTTAATCGACTTTTATTATATAATAAGGACTAAATAGAACGAAGCATGTCAGAATAAGCATGAGTGAAAATAAGTTTTTCTCAGAAATGAAAGAACCCACTTCTGAAGTTGTGCGAAGTCCGAACACTTTTAAGTAACGGTTTTTTAGAACATCAGACTTCACGTTACAGAAAATTTTAGAAAATATATTTGACTTTAGACGGAGCAAATATACATATGGCATACGCCATTCGATTAGCCAGGTTCGAAGAACGGACGAGTCTCATTTCACTTACCAAACTGCCGGTTACATACTTTTCTCATGTGTGAGAGGTGGCATGCTCACATGATATAGTCAGTACATTGCAACGAGACGTCAAAACGATGCAGCTGAGCAGAGAGACAACGCAACGCGACAAGGGCGACTCTGCAACGCGGCGAGTGGTACCCCGCAGCCAAGCGGCGAAACGGTGCAACTAGATGAGGATTCTAGATTTCAACTAGACTGGTCTGGCTGCTTCATACAGGAATTTATCTGTGCCGAAAATCAACTCAGCAGTTTGGTAAAAGAAGCTAGATTCTGGGCAGATGGCGCGGATCAGTTTTCTCCGTGTAGAACCCCTTTGCACTTCCATTTAAAACCAATTTCTCCTGAATTACAATTTTCGATCTAAGGGTGAAAAAATGAGACAAACTAACCAGAATAAGATCGTCCATGATGTCACACTTTGGGAAAGTACTCCGGCATACCATGCGACAGCATGCACAGCCCCTCTACTCTTATAGTTCGTATTTTGAAACACTGATTGTGAGAGACTAATTTACTCGACGGTTAGACTGATACTGCTTCTGCATCTGAAGGAAAATTGCCTCAGTTCCGGGGAAGCCTCTCAAATTTTGGGGAAATCAAGATCCAAAGTTGAGGCATATTCCCTAACGACATGAAAAGTTTATTTTTCTTTAACATTTCAGCCGGTGCAATCAAGACAGCCGATACGAAAATATGGGTGTATTTTCTCTTACAATTATAGTGATGAAGCGCATATGCATAAGAGTCAAGAAAAAAATTGAGCTTCGATGTACCAATCAGAGGAAATTAAAGCCAAGAAGCAATGGTGGCTCGTGCAATTTGACCACCATGCTTTATTGCCAGTTGAACCTGTGCATAAGTATCAATTTCTCGGGGGTATGCAAACGAACTTTTCATCTAAATAATATTAATTGTTTAACATACGTTTACATGAAGAAAATGCGTTGTTATTGTCACATTGCACGAGGCGCTACTGGCTAGGAAACCGTGTTCTTTGAATGGGGTTCGATTATATCACTGACAAAAAAAAAAGATTACCAGAAGCATGACAATATGTGAACTTATTTAAGGGATAGTACAATTACCAGAATGCTACAGTGCTTAAATTGTTCCATATGGTTCTCAAAAAAAAGTTAGGTAATTCTAGTTCTACGACCATATTCTGGTAACACCAAATTATTTTGGTCAAAGAGCTGGACTTTCTGATCGTTCACGTATAATTGTGCTTCTATATTAATATGACAAGAATCTGGTAATATGACTATAATCTAGTAACATGACTAGAATCTGGTAATATGACTAGAATCTGGTAATAGTCAATTGGTACAAACGCAACAGGTAAAAGCTCGTGGAAAAAGCTCAATTTGCGAGAATCGCATGTGTTTGATTGAAAGGCTTGATCAGAAGTTGCCATAGGTTGTTGGGAATGTTGAGGCGATTTTGATCACAATCTATTTGGGCCGTCCACGAGATCAAATCAAAGGTCCAATTGATAAAGAGTAGTTAATGACGATAAGAGTGTGAGTGCATTCATGATCCTGTGACGAAGGAGAAGAAATGTAAAAAAAAAAAACCATGAGGGCGGGGGCCCAACTACACTTCTGATAATCTGAGGACCCATGGTGGTGGGACCAGGGCCTTGAACCGAACCGAACCGTAAACCGCAAACCGCTCTGAACCGGTGAATTTTCATGAACCAAATTCGAACCGAAAACCGAAATATGAGACGTCGTCTGAACCGAAATTGAACCACGAAACGAAATAGCCGATCGCTGAACCGATAGGGATTTCGGTTCAATTTCGGTTCAAATTAGGTTTTTCATTCCGGTTCAGTGAAAAACAATTACGGTTCAATCGAGCGCGCATCAGCTGATACTTTTCTTCCTGCCTTCCCGGGTGAATTTTCAATGTTTTCTTTTGCATCTTTTTCGGGTATGTTTCCTTAGAGATACAACTATAAAATATTCAATTTTTTCAATTAATTTTTCTGCCCTAACCAAATTTTTTAAACTAAGTGTAAAAATGGACCCGAGGTACAAAACTATTTTGAGTCCTGCACAAACTGGCTGAGCCATCAACCACCTGGTGAAAACTTGGGCCAACCTGAAGCAAATTGAAGGTGGATCAAAAACAACAGACGAGCCAATTGAACATCAAATTCAAGATGAGCCTCAAACTTCAAGAGATCCAATTAGACCCAATAGACAAATTATAAAAAGAGTTATCGTCGTTTAAATTTTTGCTTTCTTTATTTTTATCCCTCTAAAATTCATTTATCCTCATTTATTTCGGTTCAATTTCGGTTCAGAAATGTGAACCGAAATTGAACCGGTTCAAACGGGGTTTGAACCCGAACCGAACCCAAAACCGGAAAAACCACTGGCTGACGAACCTGAACCGGAATTGAACCGAAATGGACGAGTGGTACATGAACCGGTTTTGAACCGGTTCAAAAATTAATTTCGGTTCAAGGCCCTAGGTGGGACTGAACACCATTTTTGATATCAGCGTCTCATAGTGAATTGTGTTGCATCCCATCCCCCTCCTAACTTCGTAAGAGGATGTTAATTTGGAATGGGGTTTGGGGTATGGATTTATCGAAATTTTTTATTCCATTTTTTGACGATTCAACCGAACAGACGTAAAAAAACCGAGCATTTTGGCGCAAACCAGAGATCGATAGTATCTTTGGATTCGATATCGATTGTCAAAGTTAGATTTTCAAAGTTTGATATCTCGAATTCGAAAAATGCTATTGATCTCTGGTTTGCGCCAAAATGCTCAGTTTTTTACGTCTGTTCGATCGACGTATCACTCGATAGGGTCCGTCTTTAGGAATTGTTGAGACAGCTCCCCTTCGGGCGTAAAAACGGTAGAAATTTTTCGGGGCTGTAAAATCAAGTTTTAACTAAATTTATGCCACAGTGGTAATTTTTTCTGAAAATTACTTGCTTTTTAGAGTATTCTAGTTTCTGGTTTTTAAAATTCCGACTTTTTAAATAGGGTTAATGATTTTTTGAAAATGGGTCCAAATCGAACTTTTACCTTCGATATATTGAAAACGAAAAACGATATCGACCTCCAGTTTGCGCCAAAAGTCTTAAAATTTTATGCTTTTTTGAATGAGCTATCACAAGATAAGGGTTGCCTTTTGAAAAGTTTGAGTTGGGGGCCGTACCCTCCTTCCTCCTTAAGGGGGGCGATTTCGAAAATGTTGACCCCCTCACACGAAAGCTCTCATAAAGTTATGCAAAACCCCAAAGTTTCAATTTTTTATCTGCAGCCGTTCAAAAAATAAAATGGTGTCAACGGACTTTTGCGCCACCCTGTACAGTATTTGAAGTACTTTTTTTCAATTCCGACTTCTTAATTTTGAACTATGATTTTTTGAAAATACATCAAAATCAAACTTGACCTATAGGATATATTGAATAGGTACGCAAAGTGATGCCGAACTCCGGTTAGACCAAAATTCTTAGAACTATACGCCCTTTTGATTGTTGTATCACAAGATGGGGGTCAATGTCAATGGTTTTTTTTAATTTCAACTTTTGCTTATGTGTTCAAATCATGAAAACTCAAAGAGAAATTCAGATTAAACTTTAAAAAAAATACTATAGTGATTGACAGGAGGAAATCAAAAAGACAAAGAAATTTTACATCTCAATTATACCATCAAAAATAACTCCAATACATAAATATTGAAACTATCTCTTCCGTAAAATGTTTTTCTGGTGATTAAATGTTATATTAGTAAAATTTAGATAGCTCTAAAATTGACTAGGGACTGGGGAGAATTCAACCGTTGTTCTTTCAGCGACAAGAGATGACTTCCCCGTACAGAAACAACAAAAATGACGAGATATTTTCTATACTGTGTGCAGCAAATTTTTATAATGAGCGGTATTAGGAAGGAGCTCAGGACGTTAGACACGATGAAACAAACGAATCACGAATGCAAAATCTATCTAGCAAAAGAATTGCGATACCCCTGGTGGGACTCGAACCCACAATCCCCGGTTTAGGAGACCGATGCCTTATCCATTAGGCCACAGGGGCTCATGGCAGCGACGGTGAAAATAGCGTGTTATAAGCGCGGCAAAGCAAGTGAGATGCCGACGCCGACGGAGTGCGCAGTGAACCAATCTGGGGATACTGCGCAAGGCACGCTCAATGGCAAGCTCTACTACTACACCGCCTCACCGCGCCGCGCCACTACTCTCCATCGTAAGCGATCGATGAATGAGTGGGGATGGACAGGAGGGGGGATCATTCATGTATTTCATTGTGGAGCATCCAACTCCAGCATCGGCCAGCTGCGCTACGTTACGTTGGGATGCCGCGCGCTCTCTCTCCCTTGCGTCAGCTCTCGTAATAGTGTTTTCAATCTTTTAATAAATATGTTTCACCTGTGACAAGTGCCGTTAGACTTGTAAGTTTTCCAATTGTATCTCATTGAAACTGAAGATTATCGAAAAGCACCAAAATCAGCGTTTTACGTGTTCCACTCTCATAGAAAACATGAGTACTTCCATTCTCAGTTCTCACAGATTTCTTTAACATCAAGAGCTATAGTTTTAATGCGAGTTTTTCCCCTGGCACTCTCCTCTCAACAAAGCGCGCCCACTTGTTAGGTGCTGTCGCGTAGCGCAAGCACCTTACTCACATTTAAAAACAGTTTTTCAACCTTCGCACTTAACCCTTTCAAACCTGGAGTCCATTCCAATGGACATTTAATTAACATGTAATCTTACGGAAAAGAGAAAAATAAAATATGCACATCAATTTAGATAAGGAGACAGCGCTAAGATCAACCATGTTGGTCAAAAATCTGTTTCTGAACAAAAATAATTTCAGGTATGAAAGGGTTAAATGAAAAAATTTTAAGGGGCAACCCGTTTGGCTTGACAATTACCATGCAGTTTTTCCATTTGAACTAATGTAAAACAATCGACTCACCTGTTTTACATGTATTTAAATGGGATGAAAACAATGGCGCCAAATTGCACGAGTCGCTACTGAACAAGAAACTCAAAGATTACGAGGATCATTCTTTGTTCCTATTCCAAGTATTTTATCGTTACTCCACTCCTCTCCATTTCGAAAATGAAGAAGAAAATTTGTAAAACCTTTTTGAAGGAAAGGAAAACAAACAACAATACGCTTGTTCAATGTTAAGCTACTCTGGAGACGATTTGACATGGGGTTGTCAAGGGCAAGGGACATTATGGGTGCAGGCTTTAAACTGATTTCTAAACGAGCTATATGAAAATGCGCAATTCTCAATTATATCCTTGAAAATCACGTCAATAATGGATACTTATTGAAAAACATATCAAATTTGCATGAAAAATCGAAAAGAAAAGTGGGTACATGGAAATCATTCAATTAATCTTAAAATTAATTCAATTAATCTTAAAATTAATCTCGAAAGTTTTCAATTCAATAAATTTATAAGAAATTTACTTCCAGATTTTGGCCACTTTCTGACAATTTCAGACCATAGTGCGCCGCAGTGGCGGCTCGTGCCTTCTGGTAACAATGTCTTCACTCCATTTGAATCTATGTTTAACAATCGATTGCTGGTGAAGCGCTACTTGACTTTCGAATCGATTGTTTTACATACAATCAAATGCAGGGATGACATTGTTGGCATATAGCACGAGCCACCACTGGTGCGCCGCTTACCAAAATACAAGGGAAAATAAACGAAAATTCTCACTCCATATATCCCATACCTAAAAGTTTCCCTTGACGTTTACACGTGCTACCTCGACATCGCCTCTCTAGGTAACATTATGTACCTCATAAATGAGACCAATTCTGACAATGCTTAATTTATTCATTCATCATTGAAGTGCTGTAAGAGTGAATTGGATGTCAAATTAATTTCCTTACATAATATGGTAATGAACTGACTCCTTGATGGACCCTAGAAAATACGGAATTTTACTACGTGGATCCTGCTATTTTAGATTCACTAAAATCGTTCAGGGTCTTAACGGATTTTTGTCCCCCCCCCCATTTTTTTATTATAAAAATTGAATTCTTATCCTCATTTCTTTGTTTCACTTTATATGAGGAGGAAAAATATCCCAAATCCGTTTCACCAATGGATCAATGTGAGTAAAAACATAATGTCGGCAACCTCGTCAAATCGTATTAATTTGAAAGTAAAGAGGGAGAATACGGAAACGGATAGTTTTGGTATAAAAAGGAGTGAAGGGAGGGGGCGGGAGCATCGCATTCAAATTATAATCTGTGCGCAGTATCTGTATCGAAAATCTTCGCTGACTCTATAGATGGATGAAGCAAAGAATTCAATGCTTCTGTCGCATGTTTGTTTTATGTTTGACATGCACGAAAGTTTTTTCCTTCCGAACTGGGTTACGAGAAATCTGGTCAAAGCCGTCCACATTAACGCCATTGAAGAGGTTTGACCCAGTCACTTGGGCTAATAAAAAAGAAGGAAAAAATTCAGCGTGGATGCCACTTTCCCCCACCCACCTGCTCACCCTCCAGTACACAGTTTGTCGGTGCGACGATGCCACTTCTCTCTACGCATATTCGATGTACTTATTGACACCACTATCCCATAAATATAACCACAGTCAAATACTTTCGCTAGGAAAACACGTTAGGCACACTGACCAAAGTGAGTGATTAATATATCTATATCGAACATTCTTTAGGTAGGAGAACAAAATCCTTGGACAATCAACCTAAAGCGTTGGTTCTCCTGCCTAAAGCTTTGGTTCTCAAACCTAAAGAATGGTCGAATCGCTATGGTGTGCCTAAAATGTTTTCTCATTTTTTTTTTTTTTTCTCAGGGTATAAACCTCTTTTAAATGAGTCCACCATCTTCTCATCAGCCAATATTTCAGTACATACCTACCAACATTTTTAAAGAGATGCCTTTAAAAAAATACAAAATAAAAAAAATAAAAACATAAAAACCAAAAAATGAAAATAAAAGAACAAAACAAAACAAAGCAGAACGGAACCAAAGAAAAGAAAAAAAACAAACAAAATGAAATAAAATTAAACGTAAACTAAATATGGAGATAAGAAGCGAAACGGGTTTTTGAAACGAATCTGTGCAAACAAGCGTGTGAAAAAGATATTGACGAAATTTTAATATTTGTAATTGCTGTGCTCTATCGAGTAAAAGTCGAACTTACACTTTAATTTTTTTGACGAGTCCATACACTGTTAAACATGTTTACTCAGACTCCGGTTACTTATTGACCATGAAGAACTCCCGGTATATGGTTTTCGGGGTACAATATTTTCAGGGTAAAGAGATAGAGTGCAAAATTTGAAGGAGTGAGAAATAAAAAAGAGGTACATTTTGACCAAAATTTCTCCGGGTATATAATTCACGCGGTAAAATATTTTTGGAGTGAATATTGGGGATGGAAAGTTATTGGTGGGGATTTCACTCCCATCCAGTAATAAAAAGGTGCTCCCAAGATGAAAGAACTTCATACCTATTCGGTAGTGAATCGTATGCCTGTTCAGGAGTAAAACATTGTTTCTTCTGTCTGGCGGTCGATTGTATTTTACAAATTACAGCTCCTACTGGGCAATGATCTGATCCCACACCCTACCATACCTACTTATTTCTAATCCGAAGTCCTAGCCATTACACTGTCCTGACAATTGGAGCTATTGGACGAAATTCAGGTGCATAAGTTTGCGGTTGTGCAATAAGTGCAAATGCGCCCCTTTTCGGAGTGTCAGAATGACTGCACTCCACCGAGGTGGCACAAATACGGACTACAGTATTTTCCACTTCTTTCCCGGTACATTGGTACACTTCATGTTTACTTCATCTGAGAATTAAATGTACCCTCATTTTTCGTCCACTCCGATTTTTACCCCGGAATTTTGGTCCGATTTTTAACAGTGTAGCAGCTCCGGACTTTTAATTTTGACAACCTATCCCAGTTCCAAGAAAATTGTAACTCCAATACGAACCTTGAAGTAACATTTTCTGTCAAATTTATTCAGACGTACAATCTCATCTTATCAACAACATCGTCTTATCAGTATGTACCTGTTTAAAGTACTATGCTCTGGAGTTTCTTGTACTCTGTGGGGAAACCCAATATTTTATTTGTTGGAACTTATGGAGGGTTATAATTCTGTAACTCTGCATAATCATCACAAATGGAACTAAGCCTGAAAATTAAACTTGGTGTGTGGATTTGAACTTACAAAATGTGTCATTTTTTTCATTGAATACGCAAGAGATTATGAAGAAAAGTATATGGAAACTAAAGACAAAGGCAACGGCATTTATTAATATAAACGTAATACCGTCGGTTTTGAGTTCAAAGAGTTCAAAACTTTGCAGTCAGTAAATATTCTAAGAAAGCAAAAAACAAATTGCGTTATTGATGACTATAATTGGTTCAAATTCATGATAATGACTATCGCTTTCTTTTTGCCTATTTTGAAGCAAGTGTTAGAAAAATACAGAGGTGTGGTTTAAAATCACTTGATGACAATACAGCGGTTATTTCCTTGCACAACTATTTAAATGGACATGCAAAGATATTTAAGAACGACTAATTCCTTAGTACGCCTCATCCTATTCCGTATTTATTTTCTAATTGGCTATAGGAAATGATTTATTTTGTTGATGCTGTTACCCACAAACAGTTGTTGATGAATGTCTTCGATTGTATTGAATAACAATTCTTATTTTAGTTAGTTGGAGTTTGATTGAAGAGCAGTCAACGGAACTATGGTTTTTATCCTGCTATGGGACTGTATGATAATTATCCTTTCAGCGCTGAGAACGAACATCGAACAATTAAGAAAAATATACGCGCGTAATGTATTGTGAGTCCAATTACCTGCGTATTTTCTCGTTTACTATAGTCATACAGTGATCATTGAAACTGATTTTTAGGAGCTGTATTGTATAAACAACCAACGGCCGCCGTCGTCAAAGGTGGCAGCACTGGTGGTGGGGGGAGGGGGGGGGGCTGGTGCAGCTCCAAACGTGACTTTTGCCCCCCCCCCCCCATCCGCACAAACGGTAAAAAGAGAGACAACGTATTAAAAGTAAAGGAAAGTAATAAAAGGAAAGAAAGTAAGAAAAGAAAGAAAAATATATAAAAAAAGAAAGGGAGGGATAGAAAGAGAAAGAGATGGAAGGAGGAGAAAATTAAGAGGGGGGAGGGAAAGGCTGGATCTGGCTAGTTTCTCTGAAGAAATTGCACAAGTAGTCTAGATGGCAGTCTTCACCCTGTTTTAATAACGCATGAGAGCTGATGTTAAAAAAAAATGTACAAACAGGGAAAATTAAATTAATCAAACTTGTATCATTGAGAATTTAATTGCAGATACAGATTTTAAGTTCTGTTGAGTATATTTTTTACATTATTGTTCCACGTAAAAACACGGAGATCAATCGGACATTTTCGTTAGCAATTTTTGGTAAAATTTCATTCAGAATAGCGTGAAATTTTGCTCTATTTTGGAAAAACTCTCGGGGGTCCTTTCCCGAGCAATTTGGCAGCGCAATAATTTTCCCAATTTATAAGTCTTGAAAAATATCGATTTTTAAGGAGCCACAAATGAGAACATTCACAGTCTAACAATTTTTCCGTGGGTTTGAATGAATAAAGTGCATGGTGCCAGGTTTTACGCATTTATGTATATATCACTGACTATATTCTTGAAAAGATTGCTACAACGAGAGAGGAAACCATGCTACAGAAAAGAACCTTGACTCTGGGCTTACTGACCGTGATAAACTCAAAGAATGGTGACTTGCAAGTAAAATATCGAACGCTCATTACTGACACATAAATATTTACGGTTAACAAGTCATAAACTTTGATTGGAAGGGTAAAAACACGAGCAGAAACAATTGACACGCAGTAACAACTCAATTAAGTTAAAAAAAAAATTAGACGAAAATTTTGAACGGTTTTGGTGTGTTGTGCAGCTCTTTCCATCTGAAACAATGTATAAAAGGAGCCGATTTTTCTAATATCTTAATTAATCGTCCCAAGGTGAAGAATGGAAACAATGTTGGTCCGTTACAAAAGGTTCCCTACATAGGATCCCTTAAGTCGATTTCCTTTACATCAAAGGACACTTGTGCATTGTGATATACCATTGTATTTTAAATTCTCCGTTTATGCCAATTTAACCATTTATTTCAATACTACACCCAAGCTCATTCGTTTCTATGAATAGACCCGCCTAACACGATTACAGTTTTTTATTCAAAATAATTCCGACCCCAACTTCTGCTGTATATGTATATTTGAAGGCACTCGAGAGAATATTAATTTTATCGAGTGCCTTCAATTAATTGAGTATGCAAAATCAGCACTTTAGTGTACTGGTGTAGGCATGTTTAACTACCCACTAAAGTTGGGGGAGCGTACATAGATTTGTCTTCGTTACAAGGCAGTTAAATGGTTGATATAATTTCTTCTTAAGCACGCAATCGACCTCTGGTGGAATCGATCAGTTGCATGAGTTTAAATAAAAAAGCAGGGTTGCCAAATTACTTGAAAATATATGCGCTTAAATTGTAATTATATTACCAAGAGCTCAGCGATATGTCAACCGAGGAATTTCTTGTGCTTTAACTTCAAATTAATGGTGTTTCAATCAACATCTGATCATAGAACCAGCATTTCCTCAAACCTAGTTCAAGAACAGTATCGTAGGAATATTCTTAGTTGACATCATGGCAGAATAGCTAACCTTTTTTTCGAGGTAGGCTGCAACTATTAAAAAAGAGAAATGTTTTTGGGTGCAGGGCTGCAGGTTTCGACCAATGAGCTATAATTTTTGAGTGGCAGCGGGCTGGTCCACCTTGTGCCACACAGGGTAGAAGGAATCCCGGGAAAAAGCGGAATTTGGACGGCAGATTCCAAGGTTTGAGGTTAAATTTTGAAGGCCGTTTCCGGCGATGCCCGAGTTTGTTTACGAAACAACCGGAAAAAACCTACAAAACTTAACCTCAAAATCGATTTTTACGACAAGATGGCGGCGCCCTATTTGACAACAACGAACCAGCGGAAACGTTCCTTGATGTGCCACTCTAAAGTTATAGCTCATTGGTTTCAACCCCCTTCTTTTCCCCTCATTTTACTTTCTTTTCCATCCATTTTCCCCTTTTTCTGACATTTTAGAAGAGGGGGGGATCTATCTCCGCATCAGCCCCCTCACACTGGCTACGGCCATGTTTGATTTATCGTTGTGCTTCTGGTAATCTACATATACTTTTCTGTGCATGAGTCGCCACTGCATAAAATCTGTAAGTTCTGCTAATTAGTGTGCTTTCTTCGCATACCTCATTTTTCGCAAAGACTTTTCCAGTGACTCCTCATAATGTGACATAACCATCACGCCTCGTGCGGCGAGCATTAGCCGGGAATATCCCGGAGATTATAAATAACCATAAGGCACCGAACATACATAGGCGGCTCGGCCGCAAAATTTCGAGGCCACCAAGACGCGCCGAGAGTTGAGTTGAGACCCACTAAGATTGGGATAAATTACGAATTATAAATACTCATCGCGACGAAGGAAAACCAGTCGGAGGAAGGTGCAAGTGCGTCAAAGCGGCGGCGGGGCGAGAATGAGATGAAGATGATCCATTTTGGAATCTGTTTAAAAGCGATTGATCAATCGTTAAATAGTTTTTTAATCGCCTGCCGATGTCACCCTGATGTTTCGGGAAAATGAGAATGCTCGATGCTCATCGCGGTGCTCGATATCATTTCAACTGTTTATTTGCATGGATCTTCGCCGTTAATTGCGCGGGAGCAAAATCGGGTCGTCGTCATGGGTCATCATTGAAGTAATCACTTATGCCGTTTTGTGTTTTATCTATTCGGACTCAACAATCCATTGGTGATCCCAACGGTTGAAGCAAAGATTATACGTACATCAGTTGGGAGCATCCGAGTTGGCCCAAAAAGTCCGCGTTGGCCTAAATTGCCAAATCCGAGTTGGCCCACGCGGCTTAAAACACACCCGTCCGAGTTGGTCCAAGCCAAAAACAATAGAAGAAGTAAAAATATATTTAAATGTTGTAATTTGGGAACGTCGCTTCTATGATTCGATAGATTATTGGAGCGTAGGTGGTGGAACTAATGGCAATGGGCTTAGGTTGACAGAAAGTTCTTAAACTCTGCTTCCATAAAGGGCAAAAGCAACTTTCTCCCTTCCGTGGCCTGTAACAAGTACATCTCACCCGCCCCTCCCGTTATAAATTCAGAACAAGTATTTTTGATGAATAAATTGTCCGTGAGAAAATGCCGTCAAGGAATTAAAAAAAAAATAAGGGTGTATAAAGCCCGCCGCGTCAAAAAATTGATATCACACCGAAACTTTTATTTACATTAAAAGATCACTTGAATTCGCACTAAAAATTTTCGAGCTTCGAAAAATTTTATATTTTGAGAAACATGGAAAATCATTAAAAATAGGGAGTGTAAATTGCCCGCCGCGTCAAGAATTAGAAAATGAAAAGATTTTCTTCGTCATAAAAATGCCACGCAGCCAAGTGCTCTCTTTTTTATTTATTTTTGTTGTCTCTTGGGCCAACTCCTCGGAAACGCTGTTTTTCCAGACTGGGGCCAACTCGGTATATGCGGCAAAAACGCGGCTTGGGCCAACTCGGACTTTTTGGGCCAACTCGGCGTCACCCCTTCAGTTTGAAAGTTTAACAATATGGCTTAAGGAAATCCTAAAATCTGTGATCTTTGCTTCAACCGGTTGAGTCACCAATGGATTGTCGAATGTGCACCGGACAAAAAAGACTGGTAGAATTTACCATCTGCATAGCTGACTTTGGAGTCTATAGTATCAAGTATGGTTAAATTTTACCATTATATGGTAAATGCAACGTACCTTCTGGTAAATTAAGAGAGCCTGTTGGTACATTTCACCACAAAGGTACAATGCATTTACCATTGGATGGTAAAATTTACCATACTATGATAGCACGCTAAAAATCAGCTATGCAGATGGAAATTCAACCTGCCTTTTTTTCCTCGTGTGGAATGATTTTAAAAACGACAGCACTAGGTTAATACCTACTTTCTTTTTTTAATATCGACCAGTCGTGAAGCTTTCTATCCGTCCGGCAACGTAGCATTTTCTTCATTTGTACACACACAAAAGATCGACTTTGATGGTCATCGCCGATTCCTTATCTTCGATCATTTTCAAGGATTTAAATGGACCAAATGTATCGTTGCCAGATTGCACGCCTCGTAACAGCCAAGAGATGGGAATTTTAAATGGGGTTGCTGGAGGGGCAGGAAAGGGTTTTATGCAAAATTTTTCACAGCCAATTTGAACCTCGGTTTTAAAGCAAAATCAAGGGCGAAGCGTGCAATCTGGGAACGTTGAAGGTGATCCATATTATTTGGACCCGCTCTCAAAAAGTTGAAGGGAAAGGGGAGGGGGAATATATTCTTCAGTTGAATGGTTCCTATATTCTGTAAAACGATTTATATAGTTAAAAAATAACCATCTAATCGTGAATATTGATTGTATGACTCTATGTATGTTAACCGCTCGTATGACTGTAAATAATACCGAAAATTCCGATATAGGGTGGTCCAAAAATCCCGATACTTTGCATAAAAAATACGGCTGCTTTGACCCAAATTTTGTCAAAGTCAAGTTTTGGAGCCCTCAAAAGTTGTTAATGTTTTGGTCCCTTGGAGAGGGGGGGGGGGTTCTTTGAATTTCCGTGTGACAACTCAACGCACCTATCGCGTGATATACCGATCGAAAGGAGATAAAAAACTAGCGTAGGATATCCTGTAGCGCAGTGGTGAAGTGTGCTACCTCACAACGTATAGCATTTTGTCCTTTTGAATCTACATATACGACAATATGGTCGAATTTGATGGTCATCGCCATTCTCCAACTCCTTGATGGTTCGATATTTTCCATGGGCCTCAATAGAAGAAATGTGACGTTGCCAGACTTCACGCTTCGCCGCTACAGCGTGGATAGCAGAAAGTTACTTTTCATCATCCAGTTCTCTTCAGTTTACCAGTGAAATTAATTTATGCTGGTGATGATGAGCGTGTATGAATCATGCGTATTTCATGCGTTAAAACCAACGCTGAAAATTCCTGTTGCAATAATTTACAACAGGCTTATTGATTTATTATCACCTCCATAAATAAGTATTTTATCATTCTGATCAGAGGAACACAATGCCAAACCCCTTCCTCTCCGTGACCCGTAGTCACTTTTTTGCGCCGTTTACTATCTGCCATTTCATTTTGATGTCGTATCTCGCGTGCCAAAAATTGGGCCTTGGTTCAATCGAGACTGTCACTAATAATCGACCTTTTTGGAGGATCCTCCGGTCCCCATTCCGCGTTCCGTGTTATTGTTCCCTTCTGCAGTCTCATCGACCTGCATATAATATTCGCGTGCTCGCAGACACCATACAAATTCACATCCTCGTCCTGAGTCAAGCGAAGCGTTGTTCAAAATATGATCGTCTGTTTTCATTTTAGCAAAGTGTGCAATTAATTGATTATATTTCAGAGAGAAAAAATCGATCCACTAGATCTGAAATTTATTTTAGCGAATAATATTTTTCATAAGTATTTCTCATATTTTGAGGTGATTTCCAAGAAAAAGGGCGAAACTTAACTTTGAGAATAATTCCCTGCTGTACAATCTTAAACAAAAATTATTTACTTCTAAAGGAAAATTGTTTATCCGGCAACGTTGCATTTTGTCCAATTAAGCCACTGGAATAGACCGAAATTATAAAGATGCGTGTTGCACTCCCTTGAATCGACATTTCACATGGGTTTAATTGAATATACGGCGTTGCCATATTGCACGCGATGCCGCGCCACTCCTTCAGGAGTTAAGTTGAGTTCTAAAAAAGAGGTGAAAAGTGTAGGAAATTTTATTCCCTCACACCCTTTCTGTTCCTATTGGAAAACTAACATTAGACCTCCGGTAAGAAATAACCGTAAAGTTCTCTAAATTTTGCAACCTTGTTGTATAATTTATTTCTTTTTTGCAACGGTCACCTCCTATGGATCGTTATTTCACCTTGACACTTGGACCACTAATCAGTTATGTCGGTGGAATATCAGCGCGATCTGTTCGACACCGACGATACATGATGAGATAATGATGATTTTTCGAACAAAGATTTGCGGCTCCTAAAAAATAAGATAGCAAATATTAAAAAAGCAGTTGTCTCAGTTCGTAAATTCAGTTCTTTGATACCAAACAATACGCTACGCGCGCAGTTGGAATTAAAATAATCCTACCTGCTTTTGGTTAAGAGTTTATTATCTATACCCATGCAAAATAACTTTTCAGCTCTGCTCCATCGGTCAAACTGGAATTAGACCTGTCGTTTTGAAGGTGCAAACATTTGGGGATCTTGTGATCCGATGGATGTCACTTCTTGAAGTGATTTAACCGGCTGAAGCAAAGATTACCGAATTTAGAATTATTATTAGCTATTGCTATGTACTTATCCTGTGATGTATATAATCATTCAATCGGTATTAACTCCATGTTCATGTAGGATATACCATAAATATCCACAAAACGGCATCAATGGGAAAACGTGCTAACAACAAGTGCAGGCTGAGGCGTGGGGGATAATTTACATTGCCGCCGATAGAGAGCTCACTAGAGATATACTCCTCAATGCAGAGTATGAGATACAATGAACTTTTTGGCACTTAATAGGTTTTCCCTTCCGAGTCTTTGCGCCGAGTGCTGAGACGTGGAAAGTTGTTCGCACTGTCGCTGACAGAGAGTGCCACCATCACCAGTACCGTGCATTACACACGCAGTGAGAGGAATAAAAAATGAATGAATAAAACCGAAAAACATTTTTTGAGCATAACAAGTTTTTCCTTTCAAGCCTTTAAATATTATTTAATACCTTGAAAGTCCAAGGGCCGAATTTCAATACGTTCCTTGATTTGAAAACCGACATTTGAAATAAACGAGGATGGGAAGAGGATGACCATGGACTGGAAGAATTTAGGAGGATGAGTTAAATAGGAAATTGTATGAACAATTGGATTTTGGAACTGATGGAATACATAGACAAAGGGAAACCCATGGAATGAATATCTTTTGAGGATATTAAAAAGTGAGGATGGAAAATGTTGAGGATTGAAGGAAATCTCAAGGCTAGCCTAGTCCAGACATCAACCTCGAAACTTCCTTCAAATCTCAACATTTCCCATCCTCAGTTTTTAATTTCCTCGGTAAATATCCATTCCATTTTCATCCACTGAAACTTTACTCAGTAGATTTCATTATGTATAGTTCCTTAATCCAATATTCCACAATTCCTCATTTACCCCATTCTCCCCAAATCTTCATCCAGTTCATCATCATCCCCTTTTTCTCCTCATTGTATTTCAAATGGCACCTTTCAAGTCAAGGAAGTTTCGAGGAAAAGTCCAGGAACGTGTTAAAATTCGGTTCTAGCCCTCTGTGCTCAGACAGCGTCAGGTCGTGCAGTAATTTAACTTAACACCATCCCATTAAGAAGTAAATTTGTCATCCTTTGATCTTTTAGGTGGCAAATTTGATCGGATCAGGTAGGGTATACTTACCCATAGTTTACTCTGACAAGTTATGAGCTCTGAATTTGTAAATATATGTGACAGCCAACGCGCGTTCGAGCGACGCGCGTCGTGCCTCTCCGCAACGACGTCATTTTGGAGGCCGGACTGCCTAAACCTGGGTCGGCCTGGCCTCGTCGATCATTATTTATTTATTTGTCATTATAGACGTTCGATTTTTTTTTTTGTTCATCATTTTTGTCGATGCCAGCAGCATACAAATGAGCTGGTGCATTTCGATTTTATGATGTATCATATCTTCTATAAGTCATCATTGCCATTGGTCAGACGAAATCTCTTTCGTTTTAATATTCTTTTATTACACTGTCTGGTCCCTCATTAGTTCGCATACCACCAAAAAAATGACCTAAAGAAACCAATCTAAAAGTATTTTTGTTTTAACAGTGTAGTGGCGGTCCGTGCGATTTGGCAGCCATGTGATTGTTCAATTGATACAATTGAATGAGCTCGGGCTCTTAGGGTGAAAGAAGACCTAGTTCCGAATCCCTTGGGATCGGCAACCACTGTAAGTGGGATGGGACCTAGATCCAGACCGCGCGGGATCGGCTACCACTGTGCGTGGGATTTCGCGAGGATAACAAACGATCGAAAATTAATTAATAGAAAACACGCCGCGAATAGAGTTAGGTCCTAGAGTTAATGAAAAAGTAATTCAAGAAGAGCAAAATAATCGAAGCAAGAGTGCTTCGATGGGCTTAAGGCTTTTACTTGTTTTTTAATGCATTTAGAATAATACGAAAGAGTCGAATGAAGACGTTCATTCGATTAGCTGAAGGCTTTACTTTTTAAAATGAATTTAAAATAATAGAAAAGAATCGAATACGGACGATAATTCGATATGCAGAAGGCTTACTCGGTTTTATAATGAATTTAGAATAATAGGAAACAATCGATTTAAGAGGTTAAATCGATATGTTGGATTGCTGAAGGCTTACTTGAGAATAATGATTTTTAAAGGAGAAAAAAGATCCAGAGCTTCAAAAGAGCTCTGGCAACCGCAAGGGCGGGTGTGAAATCGAAAAGAAAGGAAAATGATCCAGAGCTTTAAAGAGCTCTGGCGACTGCTAGGGCAGGTATGAGGATCCAAAAGATCTGAAGATACTTTTGGCTACCGCGTTAAGCGGGTTCGATTATATCTTTCTATACAGGGTGTACCAGACCACCCGGATAGGTACTTTTTCTCGAAAACGGTTGGGCGTAGAGAGCTGAAACAAAAAAGTTAGATAGGGAATTGACCCCAAAGAATTCAATGAAAATATTTTCAAAGCCCCCCGAGGTCCCCCTGGGGGGTTTTGGGGGGGTTCAAAACACATTTTTCCATTTTTGGCGGGAAAAAGCCTATAAAAGGTACAAAAATAAGTTCAGACCCTGAAAGAACAACTCATTGCCGACATTTTTGTTCCAGTAAATTTTTGCAGAAAACCCCAATTTTTGGGGTTATGGGCCCTTTTGGGGGGAAATTTTCATTCGGCTACTGTGACCACACTATTCAATATTTTTACAAAAACTAAAAACCATCTGAAAGAGGAGATTAAGACCTTTCGATTGATGTGCCACATAATACCTAAAAGTGAAAAATTAAGGCCCCCACTTAGATTCCAAAATTTGGGGGTCTTTGGGCCCCCCCACGTAAAAAAAGTCAAATAGCAAGGTATGGCTTGTGATACATCGATCAAAAGCCCTCAAAGAGTAGAATAAGATGGCGCAATCCAAAATCCTCTACAATCATTACTTTCAAAATGGCGGCCATTTGAAAATTATGGGTGTTCAAAGGTAAGTCCTGGGAAAAGAGTCCAAGGTTGAACGATACATAGATTGAAAGGCCTTAAAAAAAGCAAACGAATGGAGCAAACCGCAAATCAATCCGCCTCTTCAATCAAAAGTTATGGCCAATTGAAATTTCAGCAGCCTTAAATAGGCCTTATTGAGCCCTTTAAGTTTCAATTGGCCATAACTTTTGATTGAAGAGGCAGATTGATTTGCGGTTTGCGCCATTCGTTTGCTTTTTTTAAGGCCTTTCAATCTATGTATCGTTCAACCTTTGACTCTTTTCCCAGGACTTACCTTTGAACACCCATAATTTTCAAATGGCCGCCATTTTGAAAGTAATGATTGTAGAGGATTTTGGATTGCGCCATCTTATTCTACTCTTTGAGGGCTTTTGATCGATGTATCACAAGCCATACCTTGCTATTTGACTTTTTTTACGTGGGGGGGCCCAAAGACCCCCAAATTTTGGAATCTAAGTGGGGGCCTTAATTTTTCACTTTTAGGTATTATGTGGCACATCAATCGAAAGGTCTTAATCTCCTCTTTCAGATGGTTTTTAGTTTTTGTAAAAATATTGAATAGTGTGGTCACAGTAGCCGAATGAAAATTTCCCCCCAAAAGGGCCCATAACCCCAAAAATTGGGGTTTTCTGGAAAAATTTACTGGAACAAAAATGTCGGCAATGAGTTGTTCTTTCAGGGTCTGAACTTATTTTTGTACCTTTTATAGGCTTTTTCCCGCCAAAAATGGAAAAATGTGTTTTGAACCCCCCCAAAACCCCCCAGGGGGACCTCGGGGGGCTTTGAAAATATTTTCATTGAATTCTTTGGGGTCAATTCCCTATCTGACTTTTTTGTTTCAGCTCTCTACGCCCAACCGTTTTCGAGAAAAAGTACCTATCCGGGTGGTCTGGTACACCCTGTATATCGCTTAGACTTTCCACAGAGTTGTTGCAAGGTGCAAGCGAACTCCTTATGGAATGTAATTGCTTGTTGCAATGAACGATGAAAAGTAGTTGGTTGGGAATGAAGACCGCGAGGAGGGTAATAAAAAATAAAGGCACTTCTGCACCGTGCATTACGAAAGTAAATTGAAAGGCTGCTTTTCTAAATAATATTAAAAGGCAAACGGAGATTATAACTTAAAATGATGCTTTTCGGACAGTAAATAATAAAGGCGAAAAGAAAATAACTTTGTTCTTAATCATAGAAAAGTATAGAAAAGGTGAATTTTTTAGTGCGGCTGCGGTCAACGCCATCTGTGGAGCCTACTGCGAAAGCTCCGCGCTGATCCGCAGCCATCACCGTGACGCGCGACCCGAGGCGACGCGCCTGGCGAGGCCCGGCCGGCCGCCGCGATGCGTCGCGACGCGGCTGAACAACAATCGATTATTGAAGAGGCTGGTATCTTCTTGGAGAATTGGTTGATTTACTATCGATTATAGCCCTTCCTCGAGCAGTGGTACGCATTTATACCATTTTATGCAAGATGCGGGTTTTATTTAGCAAAAAATTATGTGACCCATTAAAATTTTTAAAAAATTGTCCTCTTTTGAACGGTCTATTAAATCTAAAAAAAAGTCAACTCCAAAAATGCGTGCATGAAAGGGTTAAATGGAGAGAAATACTGATGCCAAATTGCTCGATCCACCATTGTTCAACAGTAGCACCGCAGTTATTAAGTAGCCGATTTACACTGGTTTTGTTTAAAAAAAATCACTTTTGGATGAAAGAGCATCATCGATGGTTTATGATCGAAAAAATTGTCAGTAGGAATTTTGATAGTTTCATCACTGAAACTTATTTGTGTGTTGTAATAGGAAGTTTTCTAAAAAACAAAAAAACAAAAGGCTGTAGTCGATTAAAAAGTGGGTTTTAGCATCTTCCAACACCGTAACTTCTGGTTGTTTCCAAAGGCAATTCCCTGTTGGAATTACAGGAAATATCTTATTGGTGAAATTTTTTTCAGGAAAATTGGTGAACATGTCAATTGGATTCGAAAGTAATTCATTTTCAAACTGATTAAAATCAACAAACCAGTTCCGTTAAAAATCAAATATGATCATATGTGTGATCAGCTCTTAAGGTTCTCAATTATATTCCATTGAATGACGTAAGTACCTCAAAACATTTCAGAAAAAAATTTATTAAATTTTCTGACCATCCAACAATTTTGTTTCTCTTTTCAAATGCATAAACCAAAAACCAATAAGAATCACAACTGACTGCACCTACTACATTTGACTACATTCTGACTGCACCTACAATTTAAACTGAGGGGCCAAGGCAATCATACTGGAGTAACGTTCCCTTATTTGTACATTTTACTACCGAATATAATTTGCCACTTCGTAAGTGTCTTTTTTAATCCAGTGATAGCGATATGCCTTACATGGCCCACAGTTTAAAGAGAGGAGACGCGATCATGAATTTCACTCATTACTGTTACGCCTTAAAAACGAATCATAACAAAATTAGGTTTGAAAAAGGGACACACATTAATAGCTGTGGCTCATTGTCATTTGAATTAACTGAGATTACGAGGCAAGACATTTTTTTCAAATCGGATAAGTTGTTTAAACGATTACACTATTTGGAACTTTGCAATGGATTCCAAAATGCATTTCCAAGCAGCGTCAAAACGAACATCCTGCTTTTGATAGTGAACAAAAGTATGTGACATAATTCAATGTAAATTTAGGATCTGAATTCATGGAGGTATTATACATTGCAAGACTCAAATGTATACTGGCAAAAAAAAAAAACAAAAACAAAAGCAAAAGGCAAGAAAGATTAAGGCGAGCACCTGATTATCCGTTTGAATTCTTTTTGTGTATCTTCAATGGTCGTTGGGACTGTTTACGACGACCTTGAAATTGATGCTGTTATTAAAGAATTGAAGTTGAAATTTAAGAGAGACAGGTTAAAATAACAAATATCAGCAATCATTATGGTTGTGCGTATTTCTACATATTCATCAAACCGGTCGTCCAAAACATGCATAGCCGTCCAGTCATTATTTTCTCTCTGATGATTTATTGGTCCCCCAAAAACACAATACTCGCATAATGGCATGATATACATCTTATGGTTTGTTATTTGTAATCAATCTTGAGATGACTTACAGTGAGTCACCAACGCAACGATAGGAAAGGAAACAAAACAATTTGGTATGTGATGAGAAAAGAGATTGACAGCTATTACTACTATAGTGGTAGTCAAATATTTACAATAGCAATACCTCTTGCAGAAAATGCGCTAAACTTCTCTTGAAAATTAGCAGTATAGATATATCAGTGACATACGCACTACACATTAAAATGAGGAAACAATTAGGCTAAGAACAAACACGGTAAAAAACGAGACGTTTCAAAGCATTTCTGCTTTTTTATCAATCGCTAATAAACAAAAAATATATAAATGGAAAATAAACTTAACGGAGATGCCTCGCCATAACCAGCGAAATCTCTGACAAAGGTAGTTATTCTATAGACTTATAACATGGCGTAAAACCCCGCTTACAGTTATAGCTTATCGCTGAAGTTCAGAGAAGCTTTCTGTTTCAACATTTTTCAGAGGAAGCTTTTCAGAAAATGGAAGTCTGTGCGGTCCACTTATAAGCCATAAAAATGACTCATACAGGAAAGCATGAATTTTCAATATTGTCTGGACCACAGGCTCTCTATGATTTCAAGGATCTAAATCCAAAAGAACATAAAAATAGCTCCTGAGAAGCTTGAACGTTCGACATTCTCTGATGGGAAAAGGCCATAGAATCGGAGAGGTCCAAATGATTTTAAAAATGGGAAAAAAAGCTTGAATTGTAGAAATATTTTGGACTAGGTTATATGAGACTTCTGGGATCTGGGGATCCAATAAAGCTCAAAATCAGCTCCGGCGAAAGTAATATTCTGAACATTTTCTGAGAATGATTTATCAGGAAATGGCGAAAATACATATATTTGCTATATCTCTACCCAACTTGACTTGATTGGTATTATATGGATTGAATCCAGGGTTAATTAGGCCAGATCTAATTTAAATGTTTGTTTAAAAAACAAAAAACAAAAAAACAAAAAAAATTTAGAGGAGCCTCTTTAGCATTTCAATTACCTACCATTTCCTGATGAATCTTTCCCAGAAAATGTTCAGAATTTTACTTCCACCGGAGCTGATTTTCTGCAACTCCTTCGGTTTTTCAGATTCCAGATATTTCGCACCTAAGTCCAAAGTATTTTTAATGTTCAAGCTTTTTTCCATTTTTGAAAATCATTTGGACCTCTCCAATTTCAAAACCTTTGTCCAGAGAATGTTGAACATTCACGCTTCTTAGGAGCTATTCCCTGGTAAAAATGACGACTAAACCGTTCCAAAAACGACTATAAACATAGTTGGCCAACTATGGATTATAGTTGGCCAACTATAGATTATAGTCGGCAACTATGTTTATAGTCGTTTTTGGAATAGTCGTATAGTCGTCATTTTTACCAGGGTTTTTAAGTTCTTTTGGACTTAGATCCTTGAAGCCATACAGACCCTGCAGGCCAGACAATATTGAAAATTCAAGCTATCCTGTATGAGTCATTTTTAATGGCTTTTATGTGACCTGCGCAGACTTCCTTTTTCTGAAACGCTTCCACTGAAAAATGTTGAAACAGAGCGCAACAAGCTATAACTAAGAGGGGTTGTATGACATATGTTATAATTCCTATCCCAAAATGAGGTAGCATGAACGATATTTTTCTGGTTTGTTATACCCTAAATCAAAAATTGTAATTGATTCAGTGGAAATTGGTTTGAAATAAAAGTGCAAGTGCTTTAGAGTGCCTATCTGCAGGACCCAAACTTCTAATACAACTAACTGTACAGGGTGTTGAAAAACTGTTCCCGAATATTTTAGGGGCGGATTTTAGAGGTCAAAATAAGACCTTTTTTTCCTATCAACATGTGTCCGTAAATGCCCCCCTTTTGAGCTACAGCCCACCAATTTTTTAAAAAATCTACGGTTTTTTTGGAATAGCGACCACTATTATGAACCAAATGTTCTAAAAATTGGTGTCTCGCGGTAATTTCGTGTGTAAAATCCATTAATGACCTCGGGAAATTCAGAAATTGGGTCTGACTGTATTATTCACGCAATTTTGTACCTTTAACGGCACGAATTTTGTGTTACGGATTAAAAATTTGAAGAATAATTACCGAAATCAGATGCAAAAAACCCTCAGAGAGATTTTTGGTCCACTTTGTTTCCTTTGATACGACGCGTTTTAAGCGAGATAATCGCTGCACAGTGTGGAAAAGTCAGCGGTTTTACCATAGCGGCCGGCCCTAAGAAGCAGCGGAGAGGCGAGTTGCATACTCACCGCCGCTTTTCATGGTAAAAGCGCTGACTTTTCCTTACTGTGCAGCGATTATCTCGCTTAAAACGCGTCGTATCGAAAGAAACAGAGAGGACCAAAAATCTTTCTGGGGGTTTTTCGCATCTGATTTCAGTAATTATTCTTCAAATTTTTAATCCGTAACATAAAATTCGTGCCGTTGAAGGTGCAAAGTTGCGTGATTAGTACAGTCAGACTCAATTTCTGAATTTCTCGAGGTCATAAATGGATTTTACACATAAAATTACCGTTAGACACCAATTTTTAGGACATTTCCCAGTAAACATTTCCGGTCTTATGAGCATCTTGAGCTAATCTAAGGCAATTGACTAGACAGTCTACAAGTTCTGCATTTTACCTGCAAATGTCCGCCTGTTTCGGATCTTCTAGTGATCCGCACAGATGATCTTGACATGGTCTGGAGGATATCTGAAGACGACAGCCTGGATACATTTTCCAATTGTATTGCAGACAACTGGGAGAGGTTCCCAAGTTATTGTTTTTCAGATATCTTCAAGACCATGTCAAGATTATCTGCACGAATATCTTGAGCATATCTGGAAGTTGTCTTGTGCACAACTGGGAGGCCTGACCCGGGTTGATGACTAATAGATATCCACCAGACCATGTCAAGATTATCTGCGCGGATCGCTAGAAGATTCGAAACAGGCGGACATTTGCAGGTAAAATGCAGAACTTTTAGACTATCAAGTCAACTGACTTAGATCAGCTCCAAGATGCTCATAAGATCGGAAATGTTTCAAGATTATTTGCACGAATATCTTGAGCATATCTGGACGTTGTCTTTTGCACAACTGGGAGGCCTGACCCGGGTTGATGACTATCAGATATCCTCCAGACCATGTCAAGATTATCTGCGCGGATCGCTAGAAGATTCGAAACAGGCGGACATTTGCAGATAAAATGCAGAACTTTTAGACCAAATAAACAGCGCACTCTGGGTGGTGATTCTTGTAACTCACTATAAAGTTATTCCGTCTAGATTGGTACCACATGTTGCAGAGTCCTGGATAGCACATTACACACATATTATTAGCTGTAGAAGAGGTACATTGAAGCAGGGGCGTGCCGTGGTTTCCAAAAAGGTGGGGGACAATAATGCAATCTTGCCGTCCTCCGCGACCAAAATTAAAAATTAAATGACTTTTTTTTTTTTTTTTTTTTTTGAAATTTGAACTTTTTTTTCTTCCTTTCTTTTTTTCTTTTTTTCTTTCTTTTTCTTCTTTCTTTCTTTCTTTCTTTTTTTTCTTTCTTCTTTTTTTTTTTCTTTTTTTTTTTTTTTTTTTTTTTTTTTTTTTTTTTTTTTCCTTTTTTTTTTTTTTTTTTTTTTTTTTTTTTTTTTTTTTTTTTTTTGTTCACCCTGATTTTGCCGCCCTCCGAAAGCCAAAGGTATCCAGCCCCCCCCCCCTCTCGATAAGCCACTGCATTGAAGATACATCCACAGAACATATACAGAAAGAAGTGACAGAGCAAACCAGAAGTTCCGAGATTTGAACCTGGGCCGCCGCCGCTGATGCCGAGTACTTTACTCGATGAGCTACGCCGGCTCGCGTAGGAATGGAACAAATTAAACATATTTAAAGGAGTGGAATCTTCATACTCGTATAATATCTGGAGAGTATCTGGACGTACAAGTCCAGAATTGAATATCTTCAGAATATCTGGAGAGTATCTGGACTTACAAGTTCAGAATTGAATATCTTCAGAATATCTGGAGAGTATCTGGAATTACAAGTCCAGAATTGAATATCTTCAGAATACCTGGAGAGTATCTGGAATTACAATTCCAGAATTGAATATCTTCAGAATATCTGGAGAGTATCTGGACTTACAAGTTCAGAATTGAATATCTTCAGAATACCTGGAGAGTATCTGGACTTACAAGTCCAGAATTGAATATCTTCAGAATATCTGGAGAGTATCTGGACTTACAAGTTCAGAATTGAATATCTTCAGAATACCTGGAGAGTATCTGGAATTACAATTCCAGAATTGAATATCTTCAGAATATCTGAAGAGTATCTGGACTTACAAGTCCAGAATTGAATATCTTCAGAATATCTGGAGAGTATCTGGACTTACAAGTCCAGAATTGAATATCTTCAGAATATCTGGAGAGTATCTGGACTTACAAGTTCAGAATTTAAATCTCAGAATATCTGGAGAGTATCTGGAATTACAAATCCAGAATTGAATATCTTCAGAATATCTGGAGAGTATCTGGACTTACAAGTTCAGAATTGAATACCTTCAAAATATCTGCACAGTATCTTAGTTATCTTGTTAGATGTTGTATATTGAGAAGACAACTTCCGGAGCACACAGAAGCATGTGCCGTATCAAGTTGTCTCCAAAAGAACTGAAAGTTATCTAAATTTCACCGTGTGTTTCCCAACATCTTGCAGTTATTTTGCAGATATGTTACGGCGCGCATATTATCTTGAAGTCATCTTTCAGACATCTTTCATGCCCAGATATTCACAAGACCATCTTGAGACCGGAAACTTTTACTGGGTTGGTTCATAATATTGGTCGCTATTCCAAAAAAAACCGTCAATTTTTTAAAACTTTGGTGGGCTGTAGCTCAAAAGGGGGGCATTTACGGACACATGTTGATAGGTGAAAAAGGTCTTACTTTGACCTGTAAAATCCACCCCTAAAATATTCGGGAACAGTTTTTCAACACCCTGTATAGGTGAACAAATTGTTCTTGCTTCTGTCATGTGTACTTGTTTTTACTTAGCAAATATTTTCAAAAGAAATTGTTGTAAAAACTTCTGTCCAGATTTAATCGCTCAAAAACTGTTTCACCTTTAATTCAAACCGCAATTTCAATTCGATTTGTCACCTTTTTTTTTTGTTTTTTGTTTTTTTTTTTTGTTTTTTTTGTTTTGTTTTTTAATACTTTAATGGTCAAAGAACAAGAAGCAAACAAACCAACCCTGTGTGAAAACTTCCATGAGAGATTTCTATCATGGCTGCCTCTGTCTTGCCTCTGTCTTGCCTCTGTCTTGCCTCAAAAGCACGTCCCAGAAAACCTCTTCGCTAGTTATAGCCAAGGTCCATATACATAAGGTCTGGCCGGTAGCTTTCGACTCCCCTCGTTGGTCCACAGTTCGGGAACCACTTCTCCATTTAAAACCATTGATCCAAGATAGCGGCGCACTCGGGAAGAATGTTAAAGTAAATGGGGGTATGGGTTCCCAAACATTGGATTTCCCGAGTTGGCGCTACCGGCCAGACCTTATGTATATATGGACCTTGGTAATAGCTCGTAGCTGGAGATGCATTAATAAAACAGCTACTAAAGGAACGAATGTTTCTGACAAGAACATCGCTTTCAGCTGTAACAGTAATAAGCATAATAAAAAGCATTCTCTGAATCGTTTAAATTCCACTGATTTTTAAGAAATGAAAGGTCGGAATGACCTCAATAGGATGACTTTTGCTTTTTTTTCTTGAAAACCTTATAATTTCAACGATTGTCTTTTAATTTATGATATGTTGATGAAAAACTTGCTAGAAGTAACGTCTATAACCGAAAATAAAAAGCTTTAAACGTTTTATTAATGTAATTTCTATGGAATTTTCTGGCATCATGCAGCAAAAAATCCGTTAAACATGGAAATAAATAAATTGGATAGGAAAATTGCTTGAGAGCCACGGTAGTATCGTGTGGCAGAAGATTTATTTCAGTCATAGCAAAGATGAAATTCAAAGTGACGACGAAACTGTCGTACTTTAGAAGAAACGCAAACGCTGAAGCAGTAGGTGTCGTAAACCGAATTTTAAACGATCCATCGGGAAATTTCGGCCTCCAATAATGATAATGAAAAATTTATTGCGCGGCTTTAACGCGACAGAATACAAAACAATCAACGCTAGACAATAACTTCCTCAATTAATTTTTTTGGCGAGTCGATACGTTTTTATATTTGGCGCTCTTTTTATTTCCGAATATTAATAAGATTCGATTATTGTAATTAGATTGGCCAAGGCCCAAATTGCTTTAATCACGTGCTGATCATTGAATCTGTGTTTCGGGTGAAAGGGGAGGAGAAGGAGGAGGAGGAGGAGGAGGAGGAGGAGGAGGAATAGGAGGAAGAGGAAGAGGAGGAGAAGGGGGAGGAGAAAGGGGAGGAGAAGGGGAGGAGAAGGGGAGGAGAAGGGGAGGAGAAGGGGGAGGGAAAGGGGTGAGGAGAAGAGGGAGGAGAAGGGGAGGAGAAGGGGGAGGAAAAGGGGTGAGGAGAAGAGTAGGAGAAGGGGAAGAGAAGGGGGTGGAGAAGGGGGTGGAGAAGGGGAGGGGAGGGGGAGGAGGAGGAAGAGGAGGAGAAGGGGGAGGGGGAGGTTAAGAGAATGAGAAGGTTGAGAAGGGGTGGAGTGGGGAGGAGATAAAGGAGGGAGAGGGATAGGAGAACAACAGATGGAGGGGAGAAGTAGGGGAATGAAAAGGGGGAGGATAATACGGGGGTCGTTTCAAAATTAAGTTTCCCTATTTAACATCTCGGCAACCAAAATAGATAAAACTAATCTGTAAAAATCATTAAACGCGCACTACTCTCACAACTCTAAACGTTTTTACAGATTTTAAATCTGACCAAAAGTAACAAAATGGCGTCCAATTTTCTGCGACCACCTATAGTCGCTGCGGGCCCAACATTTTATGTGATTCGAGCTAGTTAGAATAGACATGGAAAACCGACCCTTATCAAAAATGAAGAAGACGAATGTGATGAGGTGCAGTTTTAGTAACGCTTACTAGCGCACACAACCTCATTCCTCTACCAATAACCGGACTTTTTATATCGCTGAATCAGATTCCTAAGGCCCTTGCTAAAGAAGTCCTTATACTTCGACTTTCAATCCATCCAAGAGACTATCATTTTGACTTCGTCATCGTTAGCAAATCTCTTGCCACCAAGAGCGGTCTTGAGACGCGGACAAATATGGGAAGCACTGGACGCAAGGTACGGAGAGTATGGACGACGCGACGAAGGTTGAAGGAAAATGTCCCATTTAATAGATGTTAAAAGGCAAAAGTTTTGCTAACGACGAAGAAGTCAAATAGCAGTCAACTCTTGGATTGAAAGTCAAAGTGAAGACTTTTTTAGCAAGGGTCTTAGGAATCTGATACCGCGATATGAAAAAAGTCCGGATATCGGCAGAGAATGCGTTGAAAAATGAGGTTAGATGCTTCATTTAGAGTTGTTAAAACCATTTCTTCACATGTTTTTCTTCATTTTTGATATGGGTCGGTTTTCATCTATATATTCTAACTAGCTCAAATCACGTAAAATTGTGGGCCCACAGCGACGGTAGGTGGTCCCAGAAAAGTGGACTCCATTTTGTTAATTTTGGTCGGATTTAAATACGGTAAAAATCGCTTAGACCTGAGAGTAGTGAGCGTTAAATGGTTTTCACTGCAGTGTTTTATCGATTTTGGTTGCCGAGATATATTAAATAAGGAAACTTATACTTTTGAAACGACCCTCTTATGACCCTTCCTTACTATCTCTCTTTTCTTCCTCCCTTTCTCGCTTCCCCTATCGTTCTTCCTTGTTTTTATTTCTAAGGCCATGCTGAACGAAATCATTTTCGAAAAAAATTTTCAACAGAGATTAAGTTACTTCTTCATGAAAGCGGCTCATTTGATCATATATCAGTTCAGTGACGTCATTCAAAAATTGCCCAGCATACATCCTTATTCTGTTGGAATTTTTATCCTGTTCCGGTGCTTACTGTTCTAATTCAGTCACTTTATCATTGACTGCCTCTAATTTTAGGATTAATATCGAGGTAAATTACTCTTATCCTCATAATGCATAAGTATAGCTCATGTTCAATGAAATCAGTTTAATTCAGGAGCAGTCATTAGAGATACGCTTTCAAGAAATGTATAATTAGCACTGAGCGCATATACTCCTTCATCCTTGACAAAGGACGGTAAAGAGAAACCAGAGGTGGTTCGTGAATTCTGATTGATGCCATATATTCCATGGAAAAAGGGTCGATATTTATAATCGATATTTATGTATAGTTCAAATAGGAGAGAAACGATACTCAAGACTGTTTCCGGAAGAAGGGTCGATAAACCTCAGCCGTATTCTTCAGTATAGAAATCAGCACTGAGGTTACAATAAGAGTTCTCTAGAAGACCACACCAGAGTTAAAAGCTTAGGGGGTTTTTGTCCCCCGCTTCCGGAAACAGCCTCTATTACACCCCCTCCCCCACCTTTGAACCCATACAGGGGTATAGGTATTGATAGTACTTATTGGAGGTTCAAATGAACCAACACACTTAAGGATCAGTTCTTTCCCATAGAATATATTTACAATTTGTGATTGATAGTACTTGGAGGCTCAAATAAACCAACCCTCATAAGGACCATATTCTTTTCCCTAGAATATCTTTTCACTTTGTGATTGTTGGTCCTGTAATTTAATCTACAAATCGTCGCTTCAAATTTGTCAAAATTGACTTCTTTTGGCGTGACAAGGAAGAGAACTCTGTAGGACTTGAAAATAATCGGGTAAGAAGGAATGTGCAATGAAAAAGAGTAGCCCAAATATCAATGCTTGGAGTTGCGTAATTTTTTTGTAATGGGCGCTCAAACATGGTAAAATTTTTCATATTAGACGCAGAAGTATCAAGACTCCTTAAAATAATATAGAAAAATCATACAATTAGTGAGTACTTTTAGTCTACTTTGACTGTCTGAATCTTTCATTCGAAATGTTTTGTTACGAGTTTGATAGAATATTTTGACATCGGTCAGATTTTCCGCTAAAAACGATCACTCGGGGTAGAAAACTATGATGGAATATTTAGGGGTGCTGACTGAATTTCCGGTTTCACAAAAAGTCTAAGTGTATAGTATGAGATTTACTAAAAGAAAATGGTCCTTCCCCTTTTGATTTGAAATCCAAAAACAAAGCCTTAAGGAGGTCCAAAAAAAAATACAAGAATAAAAAGAAATAATTGGCATTAGAATACAGAAATTAATGCATTGACAAATCTTACCGTATTTTTTGGAGTCGATCCGGCAACCACCACTCAGTGGCGTCGCGTGCAATTTGGCAACAGTGTATTCTATCCATTTAAACTCATGTAAGAGATCGAATTCAGGGGGTTCACAGTGCACAAGGAAAATTCGATATATTTGATGAGTTTAAATGGAGCAGTTGCATTGTTGCCAGATGGCACGCGAAGCCACTGCCGGCAACCACCACTTGATGATCTATCATAGAATGAACCTTAAATTTGAGATGTCTGCTTGCTATAGAGGTTCATTAAGTTGTGAAGTTTCAACTATAGATTCCCAAGAAATATTGACGTATAAAATTCCCTCGCTTAGTAGACCTGGGAAGATTCTGAATTACAGTGACAAAGTGGCGAAAAAAGTGTGCTCAGTATGACATCGGGTACACACGAATAAAATTACAAATTGTCAAAACCGCACCAGCAAGAAAAATTGTCTAATTTTTAAACGAAAATCAAAACCGTTTAGAAGTCTGAACAAGTCGCACTCCTCTTCAATAGCAATGAAGAGGTCGAGCGCCGAAGTGTTATACGCATGTCCATGAAATAGTCTAACCGAGTAATTGAAGGCGCTTTATTCTTGATTAAGTCTATGTATTTCGCTCACTTTGATTTTAAGTTGCGTGTAATGTAGGGACAAATAATAGACACCCTGCGCAAAGCTAGAGACAGGTGGAACTTTTGCTGGATCCAATTCGTTGGGGAATCACCAGCCTCAACAACAAACAGTCGTTTATCGTTGATCGATGAGCAAAAAACAAGGTTTTGATTAAGGTCCACGGATATCCCGAGCGCGCGATTTAAATGTGTCAAGCAAAACCAAAACAAACCCTGTTTCCGTTTTCGGAACCTTGGAGCGATCGCAACGTTTTGTTTTGCTAACCATTCCACAGTTGGCGAATGTTTGTTGTTGCGGCTGTGACTCCCGAAAGGGTAAACATTCGACTTGCTTCACTTTTTTAACATGGGATAGCATGTGCTAGGGCTTTATTAATTGTCTCTGGTGTAATGTCACTCAATACATACACGAATGCTCTCTTTCACACAAATTTACATTATCTTTTGAGGAGCTAAGAGCAAAAGGGGTGGATGTCAGAAAAATTGGGTTAGAGGAAATCGATTGCAAAGTTTTCATCCTGTCAGTGTCTTCAGTAAGCTTACACCTTTGCTCGGAGGGAAATGATTTTAATCACATTTTCATTAAATAAAAAAAAAAAAAAAAAAAAAAAAAAAAACATCGTCTATTCAAATGTGCCTTTCTTTTTTTCAAGATAAAAATTGAACCATTTATAATGGATTCAAGAAAATTACAACTTCCTGTTTTACAGGCGAAGGAAATTTGAGGACTAAGTTTGGAGAAAAGAATAAAGCTAGTTCAATTAAATTATCATAATATACAACCCAACTCAATAACAGCACTATGTCACGAAATTATTGATGAAAGTAAAACCAAAATAAAAGACGTGTGAGACATTTTTATTTCAAAATGGAATGCAAACAGACTTTCAAACGAGGGTCATGGAATATCAAGAAACGTAGCAAACTCAATTTTCAAATTTTTTAGATCAAAATATTTTCTTTTTAAAGGGAATGAGAATGTCAAAATAGCTTCAATATTTTAAACAAAAACAAACTCATTCTTCAATATACAATCCGGAGCTACCATAGAAACCTACTACACGTATAGGGTCGCAATGAACCGTTGAAAGGGTCTAAATTTTGGTGCTTTCCAGTAAGCACAAAGTCAAGTTCTTTGTAAGTTAAAAACAAGGATCCCTATCGTTCCAAACCCTACCCGACAACTATAGGTTTCATCCTTCCGGAGATGCGATTTTAACCTAAATCCCTTGCTTTAAATATACTTAAGGATGTAGCGTTGTGATGCCACTTACAACACACAATTTTTCGCGCAACTTTACAAGAATGTATCTCCAAAACTAGGGCACTTGGGAAAAAGCCAACGGCACCTTCGTTTACAGCTCATCAAGTAGGTACTTTCATTTTCTTTGGCGACGGGGGGGGGGGGGGAGGGATCTAATTCTTGCAACTGTACCATTAAACTTGCTCTCCACGCACCGCTCTTGATATGAAGGGGTATAAAAACCAAACAAAAAGCCGGGAGTAATTATTGTGCTTCTATTAAGAGCGTTTGTTGCTGCTTAGAAAAATTTTTTTCCCTGGCAGAGCATTAGTATTGACAATCACTATCGCAAGAAGCAGGCTCTTTCTCATATCTTGCAGCGCACTTTGGTCTAAGGTCAAAAAAAGTTGGACAAAAGTTAGTGAAAAATTGTAATCACAAATCATCATTTTGACCTTTTAACCATTATGCGCCCAAGGGGGTAAAGTTTACCCCAGGCCACTTTTTTAAAAAGATGAAAAGCTGAAAAAGTTCAAATCCATGTATGTAGAAGTTTTCATCATTAATCCTTGCGACATCTGTTTCCTCATGAGTGAGAATTTTCAACATATCATGTTCTCTCATCGAGTGCTGCTTTGCGCTAGAACCGGTAACGGCGCGTTTTGTCATTTAAGTGCCTATAAAACATCGAAAAATTAGGTTTTCAATCAACACCCTTGACATTTACCTTTAGTTTAGATATAAAAGAACAAAACACAGCGTCGTAAAATTGCATGCTTTCAACACTGTTCTCATGTCATTTCAAAGAAATTGCTAAAGGCACATCAACATTTTAAGAATCAGTGATGGCCCTTGCTTGCTACTTGGCGAAATCAAATTTTCTTAATTTAAATCTATGTAATGTAATCGATTTTTTAGAATGTTATAAGCTCAGAATCGATTTTCTCAAAGGGGTTTCAATGGGAAGAAATTATGGTTGCCATATTGCATCATAAGCCTCCGCTACGCGCTGGATGAGAATTTTCTCAAAACAAATGTTTGTCTTTTGGCTGAGTTCTCAAAATTTAATATCAGAACAAATCAGAAGATTTAAGAACTGAGAGGAAGAGGAGAGAGAAAGAATTTTAGCTCTTTATAAACGTATCCAAAGACATCGATGAATGTCGCCAAGATTGAAAGATGACATAATGACAAAAATGGAATTCAAAAATCGGGGTTGTTGCGTTTCAGGGGTATCAGCGTTCTAAACGTCACTTGCCTGCACTCAGAACTTGATGATTAAGATTAACCTCGTCAATATTGCGTCAGAGATGTATTAATTAATTCATTAATTAGGTTCGAGCCGATTTCGAATCACTAAATATTAATGAGCCTCTCCGTTTTGCATTAACACAATTTTTTATCCACGCGTTGTGATTCAATGTGATTGATATATACCTAGATCAGAAACGTTTAATAATATCCTCGAATTAGTTTTAATATCTCTAAATATGAGTGTTTATATATGCCTTTTGATTTTAGTTTGATATAGTTTTATTATATAAGTGTCATTCAAAAGCATTTATGTTCAATCGTGTAATTTCCGGTTTTTATCTCAAGGCGAAGCTATGGGTGGCATTGACGAAGGATAGCTAGGGAGTCACCCTTAAATCGGCTACTATATTGTTGCAACATAGTCCTTATCGTTACATTGCCCAATTTTAACAGAAACTCTAAGTATATATATATATATAGTCTTTAGCTGCCGGTCACTTTCACGCGTACGATTGGTAACACCCACCAATGGAGCTGTTGCAAACTTTTGCTGCATGCTTGTTAATAGTTGATCATGGGGTAAAACCCTGTAAAAATAACGATTAGCGCACTAAAAGTCACGAAATCTACTCCCAAACTAATAAAATGCTTGCAACCGTGAGACCGTAATGGTGGCCGTTGCCGCCTAAATCTTATGGCAATTGTATGCTTCTTCTTCTTCGTGCGCGGTGTCGCGAGAACACCTTGTGAAGATGGAGCTGATCAAGATATGGAAACCCAATGTAATCGGCGGCAACGGCCGCCATTACGGTCTCGCGTTTGAAAGCATTTCATGAGTTTGGGAGTGGATTTCGTGATTTTTTAGAGCGCTAATCGTTATTTTTACAGGGTTTTACTCCATTAACGACTACTAATAAGCCTGTAGCAAAAGTTTACAACAGCTTTATTATTCAAAAGCCACCAAGCTAAAAACGTTGAGCTTTTTACAAAGAAATAAAATAAAAAATAAAAAAATAAACGCAAAACTGTCATATCACCATTTAGAGGTTCGAACCAAACTTTCCTTTCCCTAAAAACAATTTCCACGTAACTTTTCTGGAGAGAAAAGCACCGATTATATTAATATATTATACTAGTGGCCGGTGGCCGCTTCGCGGCCAAGCGTTCCGTTTCGCGTCTTGCGCGTGATTTTTGTTTATTTGAGCTAAGACTTTGACTCGATATCATCCACTCCCTAACTCCGTTTGCTATTCGCACTGAAAAAAAAAACCGAATGTAATATTACCATCCAGCGTAATGGACCGATTTCTGGTAATATAACCAGAATTATCGTGTTACAGTGGTAAGGCGTAGTAATATTGCTGTAGCTCCTGTCATATTACCAGAAGTTCTGATAGTCATTTACCAGAATGGATGGTAGCTCCTCAGTTTGGTTAAATAATTAGATGAGTGATTCAATAACAAGCCTAGGATAATAATATTATCACATATTCAGTTAACAACTGCACGTAATGATATTACCAGAAAGCTAATTTTAATACCAGAATGACTATGATCCGAGTCATAAAGCTACTATCCGTGCCACAAATTCAAAACACCGAAAAATTTTTGTACTTACATCGTACCACCATAAAATGATGCCGTATCGTACGAGAGAAGTACTTCAAATTCCGAAAGCCCAAAGATGGCGGCGATAGCTTATCCCAGTTTTCAACGGATTTGCACCAAACTTGATACTCGGAGATTTTTCACTCGGGGAAACCGAATCTGCCATCTACTATTTATTTAAATTTTTGAAAATCAAAGAGGGCGGCGATGTGCATATCACGCCCAAACTTGCCAAGTTTTCAACGGATTTACATGAAATTTGGTTATCAGAGGTGTATTCACGCGAGAAAACCAAATCTGCATTTTTTTTTAAAATTTCGTAAATCCAAGATGGCGGCGATATGCTTATCACGACTAACTTGCCTACTATTCGACGGATTCGCACAAAATTTGATACTGGGAGATATTTTCACGAAAGGAAGCCGAATCTGCCATATTTTTTTTAAAATTTAAAAAAATCCAAGATGGCGGCGATATGCAAAGCATGTTTAATATGCCTAGTTATCAACAAATTTTTCATGATATTTGGTATCCGAGGGTATGTTTACGTAAGAAAACTGAATCTCCTACCTTTTTCTCAAGTGTAAAAAATAATCCAAAATGGCGGTGATATACTTATCATGTTTAACTTGCTAAGTTTTCAACGGTTTACATGAAATTTGGTTGCCGGGGGTATCTTTACGCTAAAAACCCCGAATCTGCGTCCTTTTTTCAAAATTCAAAATACATTATGGCGGCGTTTGCATATAGTCGCAGCATTTTTTAAAAATTGCCCAAAATTGAACGAACAAGCTTTGGGTAGAAAATAATCTACACCGAAAGCACTGTGCGAGGGCTTGGCGCCGATCCCCCAAATTTGATTTAAATTTGACTTTTAGGCCTAAAAAAAAAATTCGAAAATTTTGGATGTTTTTAAACCCCAGTTTCGGGTATCGGCGCCAAGCCCATCGTAAAGTGCTTGCTGTGTAGTTTATTTTTTTACCCCAATTTTGTTAAATTTGGACAATATGAAGTGACGCTGCGATTATATGCATATCACCGCCATATTGGATTTTAAATTTTTGAAAAATGGATGCAGATTGGGGTTTTCTCGCGAGAAAAACCTCCGGAAACCAAATTTCATGTAAATCCGTTGAAATCTAGGCAAGTTAGACGTGATAAGCACATCGCCGCCATCTTTGTTTTTCAAAATTTAAATAGTAGATGGCCGATTCGACTTCCTCGTGTGAAAATACCACTGGATGCAAAATTCTTTGTAAATCCGTTGAAAACTAAGCAAGTTAGTCATGATGAGGATATCACCGCCATTTTGGATTTTTGACATTTAAAAAAAGGTAGCAGATTCAGTTTTCTTACGTAAATATACCCTCGGATACCAAATATATGAAAATCCGTTGATAACTAGGCATATTAGACATGATGTGCATATCCCCCCATCTTGGATTTCTAAATTTAAATAATAGATGGCAGATTTGGCTTCCTCGTGTGGAAATATCTTCCAGTATCAAATTTCGTGTAAATCCGTTGAAAAGTAGGCAAGTTAGTCATGATAAGCATATCGCCGCCATCTTAGATTTTCGAAATTTGAAAAATGGATAGCAGAATCGGACTCCTCGACCAATTTTACTCGGGTCTACCTATTTTCACGCTGATCGGACTACAGCCGACCGTATTTTCCAAAATGAACGTCCGCAAACTTATATACTTGAAATTCGTCGAGAATTGTTAGGGCAGTGTAATGGTTAGGACGCTAGGCTAGGAATTGATAGGTCGCGGGTTCGATTCCCGGTCGGGGCGATAAACTTTGTCTCGAATTTGCGAGGGACAGATGTACGGTACTCACCGAACATTTAAACTATAATTTTTATCGATTTTATTCTTCCCAACCCCCCCCCCCTCCCACCATCCCTACTCCACCGCCCCTTTCACTTCCAACTCCCCAGAAGTAACGTAGCATTATGGTACTATAATTACTAGTCATTCTGGAGGATGGTTTTTTAATGATAAATTCTGGTGGAAACACAACTAGAATTGGATGGTAATCCTACCAGACTGTCCCTGGTTCACATACAGTGAGCCATTCTGGTAATTTTCTGGTAATTTAACCAGAATCTAGTAATATTATCATCTCTTTTTTTTCAGTGGCGCCCATCTAATCTTGCTCCGAAGAACGAAATCTAAAAACTTACTCTATTATTCCTGAAATACTAAAGTGTTATTTTCTCAGGTACCAAAGGTTTAGAAAACAGGGGTCATTATTTGGAGGGGCATAAATAGCATAACCCCGCCCAAACCCCCCTTTTATGAAAATTTTAAAAACTTTTTAGGGGGAGTCGTTCTCAAGAGGGCCCAATCAAAAAACCCCCAATTTTTTTTTGGCGCTCATGGAGACGCCCAAACCCCCCGAATCGGCGCATTTGGATGCACCGTATTAGCGCATGTGGATTTACGATTTAGAACTGTACAGAGAAAAGAAGGGAAGGCGAGAAAGAGATAGCGAGAGTGCATGAGAAACCTGCATTCACAATAAAATGAGAAGTTCGGGATAAGCAAACAAATACGCATGACCGAGATCGCACACCTACGATAACCTTTCGTTGAACTGATATGACAATAAGACATTGCGTTTCAGTGAATATCAAAAAATTTTATGTGAATGGAAGAGAAAATTTGCGCGGGAAAAATATGCCTTTTTCAAACAGCCCCTTTTTTGACGACAGTAATTTTTTTAAATAGGTTGGCTCGAAAATTCAGGCAAACTTCGTCTAAGATTTTAGGGTCATTCTTTTAGCGCTTTTTGACCACTGATTTTTCAGCAAAATTTCCGTTTTTTGGCTACTTTTTCAAAATTCCTTCGTGTATGTTTTAGCGCTTTTGGCTTATCTTTTTTTGGGGAAATTTGGGGCTTTTGAATGGTCGCCTCCCCCCCCCCCCCCCCCCCCAAAATGAAATTCCTATTTTTTAGAGTTTTTTTTTGACACTTCACGAAGCTCAAGTTTGTATAAAACCCGTGAACAGCTACTAGCAGCCGATTTTAGCGTACGACGCAACGGGTCCATCGGACCCAGTTTCCCGCATCTAAGGACATCTCAAGTTCACCACAGCCAAAATTCCAAAAAATTTCATCAATAATGCACTCATCGGTTGCAATCGGTTGTGACAAAACTCGCATAGGTTCCAAAATATCTCACCCACTCTCCCGTCGTGACCTCCAATCCCCATGTGTATACCCCTCTCTTTCTAGTGTCCTGATTCGTATACACAGGGCCTCGTATTACGGCATGTTTAAAAGCAAATTCGCATTAAAATTTAGGAACTCATTTCTGCCAAAAAAAATTTCACAAAAGATGTCTCTACATACGTTTTTTTAAAATTAGAGTATAGCTGTACAACATGGGGGGTTTCGTGAGAGCAAGAGAGACAGTTTGTCTTTGTTTGGAACGCTCATCGCCCGGGTGCCGTCATCACCAAGTCATCACTAAAAAAACCATCTATTTTGAAATAACGTCGCACTGGCCCACTAAAATTACTGCACAGATTAAAAATAACAGGTATACAATCAAATGAACCATAAAAACTACATACTCAAGGCTCAAGAGATCTATCGAAATTTTGTTTTTTTTTTTTTTTTTAAATCGGAAAAAAAAAGACCTTAAAACATCATAACCTCGCCAAAACGCGAACTGAAACAAAAACAACTCAAATCGCCAACTTAAAAATAAAAAAAAAACTGTAACCATATTTTTGGTTCGTTTGTAAGTAGTATTCTTGGATGAATCACTTATACATTTAAAGTAAACGATGCATTTTCAACAGAAAAACCCAAATTTTTTACTTAACTCAGTATTCAGTAATATTTGACAGTATATTATTAATGCGAAAAGTATAACCACCGCGTCTAAGTTATGAATAATAACCCTAATCATTTAGTTTCTTTATAAATTCTCGAAACCTGCTCAAATTTGTTGGGTTAATTCGAGATATTGAATCAATGCACCGATCTCATCAAGTCATCGTTGATTGTACTATTCTGTTTTTCTATGCATATGAAACATATGATAAGTATCGAAGCTCTATACATCGCGAAGCGATACAGCAACCTCGTCAAGCCATCATCAATCGAAGACTGTACAGTGCTGCCGTATTTAACATAAATATTTATACACATTTTTCATTAAATCTGAAGTGCCTGGTATATTTTTCAACACAGCTAGCAGCACTGTGACTCTCTCATTGTGTATATCTACGTAAAAATATGGATAAAAAGTCGAAGCTATACATCGATATCATGAAGTCGCTATTAAAATGCGTCTACCCGAACGGTTCCTTCCGCGAGTAAAACATATGATGAAGATCGCCATGGTAACGTCAAATCGTGCGATCTAATTTAAAAAAAAAAAATTGTCAGAGCATCACGTTTCTCGCTCACACGCGTACAAAATCGTATGCTTTTCCCGCACGTATGCTTTTAAAAAAAGGACGAAAAAATCTCGCTTCTCTCTCCCACCCTTGCAAAACGAACTGATTCGCATCCTTTTCGCACTCGCACAACTTTTTGAGAGAAAAGTTTTTAGCATTTTAAAAAGGGACGTGGGGCCCGCACGGAAAAACTTATATTTTTCCCGAAGCATTGGAGCCGAGCCCGACCGATCGGTACCAGGCCCCTCCCGAACGGTGCAACGGTTCTCCAGGAACTTAGCTTCATTCTTACAAATATAATATAGGATTGTGGCCGTCAGTTATACACACAGGTAATGAAAAGCGTATTCATAATCTGTCAGATATATCCTACAACGGTGCTGGTCCTTGCTACATTCAGAAGGTCATGCTCCACCCCCTTCCCCATCATACAACTCAGGAGTAAACTTATTTAATTGTCATTCATTTAGTTTAGCACTGGAATAATATCACTGCCCGTAATAATAACGTATTAGTACGTTATGTTATTGCCGTTCAGATAAAATATAAAGTGTGTATATTTCCTGAAATAATTATCAAGCATCTAAAATCAATGAATAATATAATCGAGCCATAACCACTGTCAGGGTAGAAAGCTCAGTTAGTTATTTACGTTTGATAGCCATATCAAAGGTTTGAGCATTTATGGGTGGCGTACAGCCGATTATTATAGAAAAAAACTTAAGGAGGAATTCAGTTCCAAGATACAATTTATGATTATGAACACTACGCATAAGTAGTCAATGTCGAGGATAAAGATCAATTTCAACTCGAGTTGAGTCAAACAGTTATTCCGAATCGATAAAAAAAACATCATATAAAATATTGCAGAATATATAGACGTTTCATTGGAGTCGAGTTATTTGTCGTCTTTTTACTATTTCCAGATTTGAGCGGTTGGTAGTGTGAGTTACAATTTACATTGTGTGAACGAAGACAATGTGACAGTTTCGATTTCTTGAATCCGACAAGCATGTTTGTATTTATTCAAAGTAGGTCAAAGTTACTCATTGAAGTGAGCATTCAAAAAGCTTCGCAAAAACACAACCCTAATACAGACATATCAATCATATCATTGAGACAATGCTGCAAAGAGCTGTTGGAAGCCGCAAACAATCAAGACCTTTTTAAAAATGTTATCTACTTGTAATATTTTAAATTTTTTCTTCTGGAACACGAGTCTTTAAATGCCAATTTGAAATGCGAGAGGGAATCGTATCATTGTTAGAACGGAATAGATACCGTTTTCAGTCACCTAAATTGGCCAAAATCACCGTTTCCCCGCAGAATTATGACTGCAAGTCATTCAGGCTACAAAACTGACACTAATTGACTCATTTCGCGCCTCCTGTTTCACAAACTCGACACCATCATTGAGATCTATTCGCGATGAAGATTTTTATGATTTCGGGAGTCATTTTGAAGGTTGGATTTGATGTGCTTTTACGTTTCGCCGTTTGTATGAATGACCCACAAACGTTAAGAGATGAATGATCATAATTACTTGAAAATAATTCTCATGCACTGAAAAAGTCTTCATGACGCGCGGATATTCTTAAAATTTGAATCTTAGTCATTTTAACGGTCAATTGTTTAGAGTGTACGTTTTTCGATGTTGCCAGTGGATCTCTTGATCCCCATACTGAATTTTCCTTATTTAACCCTTTACAAACCAAGTTTGATCAAAAGAACGCCATTCTTCCATTTAATATAGGGAGGCAGGGAGGGTATTGAACTGTTCGTACTCGGGGAGTTGGAATTGCCTATATGATGAATTGAAGGCGCCCAAACGAAACCTTATCCTGCAAGTGTCTACATCAATAATTGCGTTTATTCTGATACATAATACTGGAGCAATGAGAAATAGACTAGTGGAGAAAGACGAGTAAACTCGGGCTTCGCCCATAAGAGGTTAATGTATGAGTTGGACAAGGGTAAAAATGGGGGTTTTATCCGCTCTTTCCTCGTCTCTTGTCCTTGTTACAGCGCAAAGAAGGAAGAAAGTGAATGTCTCTTTGCAACTTTAAACTGTCATATCGAGCTTATAATCAAACAAACTCAACTTACAATGCATTGTTGTTCGTAAATCTAACATCCGTTGCAATGACATATTTTTTTTTTTTTTTAATTTTTTTTTTTTGTTTCTTTTAAATCAAAATGCAACGCATTCAGTTGTTTCTTTGCACCACGCATTAAGTATGACGCACCGATGCATACTTGAAGCGTTCTGTTTCGAACCCAACAATGTCCATTGCTTGTCTTGATTGGGCAGCTTTTACATTTTTACAGCCAAATTGAATGTAAAGTCAGCGAATTTAATTATGTCTGTCCACTTCTTGAAGTTTCGCTCAGGTATAGGCCACTTGTATTCCTTAAATTAATTGTGATCAGTGTTGCCAGGTAGAGTACCTGAATAAAAATCTTAGGATTTTACTGACATTGTTTAATATGTCGACACTGTCGACTGTACCTAATTTTAATAACTTTTTCTACTCGAAATTTACTTTGTCATAACTTTTTTTACTGATAGAATGTTTTTTAAAATTGCTAATTGTAGGCTTATTATACGGAGAAATCAAAACAATGAACAACCATGGTGAACATTGCAATTTTTATTGCTGTTTATGAAAGTAAACGCTTCGATAATAGGTGTGCTGCTGTTTTGGCGGTAAAGTAGTGCAATGCAAGAGTGTGCAAATCCGTCTAAAATATTGACAGCAAAATTTGTCACGAAACAGCATTTTCAAAAGGCTATTCCCTAGTCAATCATAAACGGATCGCGATGTAATCACGTTAAGTAACTTTAATTTTCTCTGACGCGTTTTGTATGGAATCAACCATCAGAATTTGAATCTTTATTGGTGCAACAAGCACATTGGAATTTTCGCTAGTATAGTTTACACACTCCTAAAACTTTTTTGACTGGATAGTTTGTGTCAGGCACCACACGAGTTAGTGGAAAAGAGTACTTAATAATTTACTAATGAGCTCTCAAAGTTTCTTTGACTTTAAGCCAAAGTCACTCGAGACTTTCTCGACGAAAGCATTTTAAAAGATATTCTGAAATCAACTGGCAACACTCTTGAATTCACCCTCACGATTCCTCGAGTGAAAGGTGCGAAAACCGGAGATGAATATGGAAGCATGACGAATCGATTGATTTGTAATATGTGATCAAACGGTTGATCATCTCTAATCCAGGGATGACAGAGTCAATCTCGCTGGGAAACAAAGACAAAATTATCGGTCAATTAGTTTGGCTCGTACCCATTCGACTGTGGCCATTAACCGTCTTGAGACTGAGGATTGCCTATGCGTGTAATTCTGTGCAAGTTAGTCTTATCCACATCCACTTAACTATAATTACGAACAAACAACAAGGAACGGAGATGATCGGCAAGATTTCAGCGAGGACCTTGTGGTTATTTAAGATTAGAAATCGTGTGAGCGGTCGCGTCTTAGATGCAGGAGCTTCCCCTTCACGAATGAAAAAAATGACAGAAAGAGAGAAAGAGACAGACACAGAGAGAGAGAGAGAGAGGGGGGGAGAGAGAGGGAGAGAGAGAGAGGGTGAGAGAGAGAGTGAGAGAGAGAGAGAGAGAGAGAGAGAGAGAGAGAGAGAGAGAGAGAAAGAGAGAGAGGAGAAACGAGCAAAGAAGAAACCAAAAGCAAAAAATTGAAAGGAAAAGTAAATAACAGAAGATTGCTGCATCAAGCTTTAATAAGGTGCTGTAAAATATTGATGGTCTTTGAAGGTAACCACTCGGTAAACGATGTGGCGACTCATGAACAATGAAGTGTCATTTTCATTCAAAAGTATCGACTTTTTTAGTTTTATTTAATCCTCTACAGTGTAAAAAAATAATTGGTTAGCCCTACTTATTATTGTTGGAATTGGCGCTTTTTCTTTGTTGGTCGTACTTACCCAAAAAATTGGGTACTATACTCCAACCAATAAATTGGTACTCGGTACCAATTGGTACCGATTACCAATTGTTGGTTGGAGCACCTAATGTTAATGGGTAAACATACGACCATTTAATGTGCTTACGCAAATTTCACTAATAATAATAATAATAAATAATAATAATAAGTAGGACAAACCAATTCTCTTTTTTTTCCCCTTTTTTCAGGGCAATGCAATGGTCCATTCCTTTTTGAATGGGCGTAAATGGATGATACATCCAAACATCGCAATTTACAAGGTACAACTACAAGACCTCAACACAATATCTCCTCGCCTAAAATTAGTTTGATATGCAAAAAGCATAACTTGTCAAAGCACAGAAGGCATAAATTCTCCGTGGGTGGAAAGTGTTTCCATGATTCACTTTATTAGTATTAATATTTTGTATGCGTTTGCTACCCTGATTTCCTTAGAAGAAAGTGAAGAAAGCCACTCTCAAAGAAAAATAGTGGTGTTACTAATCGACTGTTGAAAATTGTTGATTAAAAATGCATCCATTTTTAACTTTTTCTCGGTTTCCTCGTGAGAAAGTAAATTTAAGTTCTCATTATATCATTTCAAATAAATGATCACCATTTATTCATTATACGGAAGGTTTTGTTCATACGGATGGTGTCAACTGACTGTAGATAATGAAGCTGTAACACAATAATTATACTCATTTAAATGCAAGCGCGGCACAAATCCGGGTATTTAATTCTGTTGTCCGGCCCATCATTATTGAACAAGACCGCGTTTTATCCTTTTTTAAGTTCAAGTAATATTTTAAATCATGGTTAGAATTGGTTAATTATATCAATTAACAAGTGTGATTACAGGTTTTTTGAAACCTTTGTTGGAGGAACCTCTCGCTGGCTAGTTTTATTCCTGTCGAGGTTGTATTCACGTCCATTCTATGTTTTAAAATTTTTCCACGGAGGTCAATCAAATAAAGAAAAAACTCAAATGCAATAACCTCGCCAAATTAGGCATCACATTTTTTCTAACGCGCTAATATACTAGACATCTAATTACTGGAAAAAGTTAACACATTTTTGAAATTTGTGTTTATTTTTATTTTTTACTCATATGAATCGATCAATTTTGATCATTCAACCAGTAAATGTTATGCGGAGTCTCGTTTGTACGAAAAGCGTCCGAGTTTCAAAGTATAATAAACACACAATCTGAATCACACCAGTAGAGAGGCATCAGCATACGTGTTACTAAAAGTTACATACACACCTGCAGTATATATCTTTACCTAACATCATACCTTCATTCGTTAAGTTATATATTTATTAATGCTCGTTGTTCCTAGAAATGTTTCTCTAAAGCTATGCGCACGTTCAGTGGAGGATCCAGAAAATTTTTCGGGGGGGGGGGGGGGGCACGCCTGTGAAATTTTGAAATTTGAAGCGTCGGTGGAAGCAATTTCGGGCTATTTTAAATTGAAAAAAAGCAAAATTTGAGGCTTCTGGGGGGACCCGTGCCCCCCTCCCCGTTGATCCGCCACTGCGCACGTTTACTGTCAAGAATATGCTGAAAGATTTTTTGCGGGTTTGTCGGTTATTTTTTTATTTGTCTAAATTTTAGGGTTGAAGCCGTACCCTTGCACTAGTCCTCCCTCGCCCACTGATGTGCGATAACCACAACCATAAAACATAATTTTTTATTGAAATTTATTGACGTAAACTAATTTTTCCCAGATTTTTTTTTATTTCTATTTATGATCATCCAGAATATCCAGAAATACTTGCACTCTCTTTTAGAATGAAGGATTTCAATCCACCGTTTGTCCTCAAACAATTAAGCGTGCCGTATATATACGGTGCGCTTCTTGTTTTCATTTTCATATCTAATATATAAGTCCAATGCCTTGCTTATGGCAAAACCTTGGCGGGAAAGGTTTGAAAAATTAAAAACGTGTTTTCTTAAAACTGGTTTCATTAATCGTTAATTTATTGCTGCAATCCAGGAGGTCTCGGCGTCTATTTTCTTAAAATTGTAAAAGTTTTGGTATTCCTGTTAATTTCAATAAGTTATTAAGCGTCAAAGTCGAATTCCTTCAAACGAGAATTCCATACAGGTCCAGCAACCTAAGTCATTTGTGCCAACCTATGAGTCAAAATTCAAAGGCAGGAGGGGGGTGGAAACATCTCCCGCAGGAACCCTCTTTGCCCCTCGCCTTTGGGCTCCACCGGTCTCAAGATTTCTTCACGGTGCATTAAGCGGTCGTAAATGTGTCAACATCTGTTTGACGAGGGTACATCGATAAGAAGCGACGAGGTATTGATGAAGAGAGGGAGGGGTATAGAAAAGAGAGAGGCTCATTCATATCCTTAAGGTACCGTTCTAGAATTCATCCCTTTATTGTCTCGATGCAGAAAAGATTATGAATAGCAGCACTTTCCAATGTACATAGATATACAGTATCACAGGGTAATGTAATCTTTTTTGCACGGATGCAGTAAATGGTTGAATTCTAGAACGCTACCTATGTAGGCCTGTTTAGTGATGACGTCACGATCAGAATTAGTTCCAAACAAATGCTCTATCTCGCTCACTCTCGTGGATTTACCAGATCCAAATTTTCGAACGCAAATTCATGCTAGTTACCAACAGTTTTCTCAAATTTTATTGCACCATTAGATTCCACTTGCCTTAAAGTATCTTTTCACTGTAACATAATTCCTAAAAGATCACAAGCGAATTTACAATCACAGTTATACCGAAAGACGTTCTACGTTTTGTCCTTGTCTTGCTCACGGTCTCTTATGGTAGTATCACCGGCATGACACTCAATCATTCTAACTTCTCTCCGTATCGAAGCTATTGTTCGAGGTATAACACATGCCGTGATGGTGCTGATGAGCCTATATTCTAGAATTTTGTGCTCTTAAGAAACTGATAACTGTGATTGTGCATCGATGCGCGATGTTTCAAAAAGTTTGTGATAGCGGGCTCATATTTTATCACTGAGAAAAAAGTGGCTGTTAAAACTGTAAGAATAGAACCATAGATGATTTCGCCTTATTTCAATCATGAGACCTATCGTTGCTGTAGTCAGCGCGCTTGAATCTACACGAATTCTGATTGTCTCTATGGAATTTCGATTATTTCTATGGGAAATAAAGCGCGGGAATATATATCCAATCGGAAAATTTTTTGAAACAATCGGAAATTTTTATAAGGGACGTGGAACCCAATGGTGTGATAAACACAACGTGTAAAGAACGTGTTGTTTACTAGCACTTGTATTTGAAAATTTGGACTGTGTTTCGTATGGGAAAACCCACGAGAGCGAGTGAGACGGAGCCTTTGTTTGGAACCAATTTTTTTCATGACGTCACACTAAACAGGTCTTTGCATCGGAAACATTTGAAATTCTGGGGGATCGGCAAATTGAAAGCCCCTCAATGAGCGTCGATGGAATCAAGGGATTTTTGAGGACATTTTTGGCGTTTTGTTGAAAAATAGGTGTTTAAAATCCAGAACACAGGGAGCCAGAGGGGTAAAATTCGCATTAATTGCTCTAAAAAGTGAGAGGGGCTGTCACGTGTCTTCCACCCCTGGACAGCTTCCTCGCTGCGGCTATGGAATTGACTCTGGAATAACTTATTTACCTATCCTAAAAAGTTCGTTGCAAGTACAAAATTTTTCACTGGAAGCTTCTTCAAATTTTGGAAACTATAGGTCCATATGGAACTTTGCTTTTCCAACACGAAAAATGATATCGACCGACGGCAACAGAAAAAAAAAGAAATAATATGACAATGCGTTATAGTGAATAATGGCATAGTTTTAACTGTAAACTTTCGATACTTTTCAAGAAAATAAATGGGGAGAGGGGGAATTAAAATCCACAAACCTCTTAAACCTCCACACCTACTAATCTATACCCCTAGAATGCTTGATGTGTAAAGGGCACTTGAAATGGTTAGTTCTGTATATTAAAGGATTATTGTTTCATGAATTCGCAAGTGTTCCATTTATGCATATTACGTATCTACATCGTGACAATCGCAACAAGTGCTGACAGCACCTAAAACGGAAAAAAAGATAAAAAAAACTGTTTATTATTTAGAATCACGGCTTTTCCGAATATGACACTTTTTGACTTCAAAAGAACGCCACCTCATGTTTGATCCCTGAACAAGCCGTTTAAAAGGTGGAGGGATTTAGAAATATCTATTGTCTATAGTTTATGTGGGTAAAAAAGATCGAGCCTTATCAAATAATTTTCTCTTTTCAGCTTTCAATGGGTTTGTTGCAAACTTTTGCTACAGTGCTATAGAGTTTTGATTCTGATGTAAAATTGTCTGAAAATTACATTGGCGGCATCAAATAGTCATAAAATCCACTAATAAACCCAAAAAACGCATTATAAAGAAAGCCAAAATTGCAGTCGTAAAGCCGAACAATCTGTGCACGCGCAAGACGAACATCAGAGATAGGTGACCCATTCTCCCCTTTTTCGTTAAGGGGGGGGGGGGGGGGGGGAAAATATCTCTACAGTCAAACTGTGATTTTAAAAATGTGCATGGTCAAGATGTTGTCTTTTGTGAAGGGGGCGGGGGGGGAAGCAAAATATCAAGAACAGGGTGTTTCAAAACTTGAGTGCCAAACTTATGGAGTGTATTTTTGGGGTCAACATACATATATATAAGACTTTATTTTCCTACATGAGTATGTGCTGCAATTGTTTCTCTTCTGAGCTAGAGCCCTCCAAAGTTTTGAAAACAAAAAACAAAAAACAAACACAAAAAAACAACGCCTTTGACTCATCTCCTTACAGATACATCTGATCTAAATTTATTTTTTTCATAATTTCTCACCAAACAAGCTCAATTGGACAGCACTTGTCACAAAAGAACCGAGTGACATTTTTGATCAAATTGAGTTATTGATTGATAGAGCTAGCAATACTGGATCTCGAAGCAACAAGTGCTTCTTCTGTAATAACAACTATTTCCCGTCAAAATTCCAGGTAAAAGTGAGCTGGTGAGCCTCATTGATGTCATTGTCCATATGATGAAATAAAATGAGAACTTGGTTCCTTTGGCTGATTAGGTTAAACCTTAATCCGAGTCACGTAAGGAACCAACTCCGACTTGGTTCCTTTCAGTGGCGGCTCGTGCGATTTGGCAACCATGCTTTTTACCATTTAAACCTATGCAAAAGTATCGATATCTTGGGGGTGCATTGCACCTCCTGAAGATCGATTGTTTTACATAGGTTTAAATGGAGGGATTCCACTGTTGCCACATTGCACGAGCCGCCACTGGTTCCTTTTATAGAATTGGGAACGGACTTAAGTCCGGATTAACGGATTTTAAAATAATCAACAGTGTAAACCAACTCTGCCGTTTGGTTTCTCTTAGAGTTTCGTTTTTCGTGATTATGCCAAAAAAAAAAGAAGAAAGGAACCAAGTCACTTTAAACGCTAAAAATTAAGAACCTTTCCTACATAGTAAATTCCACTTTTCCGGTGTTGAAATGCAAAAACACAACACGGTAGTTGAATGAAATCAAAACGTAAGTAATTCCAAGTTTTTTGTTTAAATGCTAGCTCTTCAACTTTGGACTCAATTTTCTCGAGATCAGCTCCATGTTGAATGCTGTCTAATTATTATCATTGCTAGCAAAAGCATTAAAGCTGTTCAGACTTTAGTGGCACGCTTTTCCAACACCTGCGTGTTGGAATTTTCCCTGCTTGTTTTTTTTTTTTTTGTTTTTTTTTTTTTTAACGCATGCGTTTAAATAGTCAGATAGAGAGAGAGAGAGGGGGGGGTAAGAGAGAGAGAGGGGGGAGGAGGGAGAGAAAGAATATTATGGATACGCCTCTGTGATTGGCTAGCGGTTAAAAGAAGTTGCATTGTAAAGGACTCCCATAGTGGAGCTCGCGAACGATTTGATACTAACATACAGTTTTTTGCGCATTTGAAACCATGCAAAAATATCGATTAATTGAACTTTTGAAAAAGCAATCATTCTTCATGACTTTATATGGAAAAATGTCAATAAATTACAATCCTCGAACTGCTACTTTTTCTACTACGTTCATAGCTTAAACTTTCAATGCAGAAAAACCTCGTCGAAGCCAAAACCCGTGGAGTCATCTTCAGTGTTTCAACCACCGCGCCACGCTGCCGATGATGTACTGAAAATAAGTAGGAATAAAAACAGATGCAATTAAATGAGCATGAAATTTATTCAAATTTCAACATCCATAATCAACTTGTTAACATTGACCATAGGAGACAAAATATACAGATGTATATACTTGCCTTTGATTGATTAACTTGTCAAAAGTTTGTCGTCATCCTCACTCGTTACCTCCCGAATTTTTAAGCACCTGCAGTACATAATATCACGAGTGTATTTAGTTTTTCTCTCTCTCGATTTATATTTTCTCGAAGGGGATTGACCTTAAAATAAGTAGTATTTTTTAAGCTTATTATTTATGAACATCATGATGTGGCGTCGTTATCTGCTCACCCTTGTACTTTATTTGATCACCCATGTTCCATCTGAGGTACAAAGAACATTAATGCTCAATGTGGATGTCATTCAAGGTATGAGAATGGAAAGCATCCTCTATCGAAGAAATTATAAGAATTCAATTTGAAGATACAATTGTTTCCTGCAGCACGATAAAACATCAGTTTCTTTTCAGTGTTTTCGAATCTTATCTATGAGAGTTGCTGTGAAGAAGCATTTTTAGCAAATCTTGTGATCATCTTTTGAAATCATTTGTCTAAACAAACAATACGTTTTTGTTCACTTCAGTTTTATACGACACTCTTATTCTCACACCCGTAAATCGAAAATAAAATGAACAGTATAAATGTATTTAATTTTTTCTTTTTTTGTGTAAACTTTTCTCTCGTACGGAAAAGAAAAACTTGTTCTGAGCGAAGTTCATAATCCGTTTTGAAATAAGTGTTTCGATGATGAAGATGTTTTTAAGTTTTTTGTAAAACCGCTGGAAAATTATGTCAAAACTTCCGCTCTTTGAGAAATTTATCATGTTTTTAAAAACATATTTTAAACAAATGGGTTATTGTTCATAAATAAGTTTAAACCGAAAGAAAGATGTCGCGGTTTTGTAATATTTTTCGTTCAAACTTCCTCTGGTATTGTACCTACTTCATCTTTTACAATATTGATTCCAATCGAAATTACCACGCCCGATGTTTGGCTCTTTATTCCGAAATAATGTTATATACTATTCATTGCGTGAATTGAGAAACTTATCTTAAAAATTAATTTACTTTTATTCGTCGGGGTTTATAGTTTTGGTACCTTTTTCAGTATCTGCAAATGGAGCTCATGCTAACTTTTGCTGAAGGTGATTGAATAGAAAATTCTTGAGTGAAATCCAGCAAAAATTACTACACTGAAAAAAAAAATCAGCTAAATTTAACTAATTTCAACTTAAAAGTATGGACACCACTTAAAACTGTTAGTTTGACTGTTTGAATTAGTAAAATTAACTCCGTGCCATGTTAATTAACACGGCATGGAGTTAATTTTACTAATTCAAATAGTCAAACTAACAGTTTTAAGTGGTGTCCATACTTTTAAGTTGAAATTAGTTAAATTTAGCTGATTTTTTTTTCAGTGTATGAGCACATAAAACATTACAAAATTCACTCTCACAAAATGACTTTAATGTTTAACCCTTTCACTACCCTGGCCGATTATAGTTGTGGTCGTCACTCGGCTTGTCGCATAGTTTTCCATTTATCATTCAGAAAGAAGCTATCCCAAATATTTAAAAATTGCAAAATAACGTTTCATCTTGCGCCTTCAACTACATGGATAGGCAAAATTAACGCTGCTATGTAGGAATAGTTGACTTATACCCTCTAAAATTATGCAAGCTACAATGGGTCTGTTGCACACTTCGGCTCTACAGCGTTTTAAGGTATCAATTCCTATGTAAAAAGCCGAGAAAATAACAATGGCAGCATCAGAAAACACTAAAATTCTATATTAAACTCACAAATTGTGAAAAATACTAGACACCATTCACCCCTGTATCTTTCCACCACGTGCACGATATTTCGCGAAATTAGCGCGGCACACTCAAATAAACACGGCCGAATGTCATCACAGCTGACTTCATAAACAAATAAACAGTAAACACTGTCGGCGTCTGCTCGAATTATTACGTCTCAATATCCTCAATTCCTCACAAAAGGTTGTGAAAGGTACGGAAACCGATATTTGTGTCGAAAACTTATCAAAATGAAACAATAACTCACAGGATTTCCAAGCATTACTCCAATTTCGATCATCATTCTTGGAACTCCTGTGTGTTATTGTTTCATTTTGATAAGTTTTCGACACAAATATCGGTTTCCGTACCTTTCACAACCTTTTGTGAGGAATTGAGGATATTGAAACGTAAGAATTCGAGCAGACGCCGACAGTGTTTACTGTTTATTTTTTATGAAGTCAGCTGTGATGACAGTCGGCCGTGATTATTTGAATGTGCCGCGCTAATTTCGCGAAATATCGTGCACGTGGTGGAAAGATACAGGGGTGAATAGTGTCTTGTGTTTTTCGCAATTTGTGAGTTTATTACTGAATTTTAGTGTTTTCTGATGCTGCCATTGTTATTTTCTCGGCTTTTTACATAGGAATTGATACCTTAAAACGCTGTAGCCGAAGTGTTTAACAGACCCATTCATTTATTTCCGTACCTTGGTTGTTAAAGGGTTACGGCGTGATGGCGCGGGCGGAGCTACGCGGGTACCGAGGGAGATTCCTATCAAATTTGAGGCTCTTTTCTGTGTGTTTTCTATAGAGAAAGTGGCAAATTAGACGGAAATCCCCCACAACACCTGCACCCACCATTACGCATTGAACTTTGAAATCATTCTGTGATTTTGGGAGTGAATTTCGCGTCTTTTTAATATCGTCATTATTGCTGGTTTTCATGCAAGCATTAACTATTCCATCGTGTACGGTAAAAGTTAACAATAGCCTCATTTTAACATTCAGGTGGGTAAAACAAGGAAACCCGCGATTAGATGGACAGGAATTAAGCTCGTGCACGATTGAAATCAAAAGTACTTTGATGATAATCACCATGGCGTAAACGACTAAAATTCAAACGTAACGACTGAATCGAAAATAAATAATGCAAAAACTTTGCTGATTGGTCAGGATCATCCAATTTCCTCACGACTATTTGCCAAGTGTGTAGACAACGGTGCACAAAGCGTGCAAGTGCAACTTGCATCTCACGCATCGATGGCCTCAACGTTGAGTGTCCGCGATGCTAGCGATGCGCGGTGGCCGCACTCAAAGTTCATCGGAAACGGCCTTGATATCCGATTGCGCAACACCGAAGAGAAGCATCAATCCATCGATAGCGTCCGTTGCGATTGCCCGGCTCGCGGCCGCGACGACGTCTAAAAATGAAGACGCTCCTAATTAATATCGGAAACGGCACACAGTTCGAAAAACTCAACGGATTCAGGATAAAGCGTGCAGAAAATGCACTGAGAAAAATTTTCCTTTTAATTTAATTCAGCGGTCGTCTGTTTAATACTTACTTAACCACAATTCTTGTTGTTCCAACAGGAATTTCTGCGTTGTTTCTACAGGACTCCTGTTGAAATAACAGATATTCCTGTTACTTCACCGGAATTCCTGTCGAAACAACAGGAGTTTCTTGTTCAAATAACAGGAACTCCGGTTAAGTAAGTATGAACACGACGTCCGGTTACGACAACAGGGCATGTTTCTCAGTGTCAGTGTGTTCAAAGCGTGAAAGCCTCATCTTTTTTCGGGCGGGTGCGCTCTTATTTTTTGAGGGTAGGCCTTTTTGTAAAGCTTTCTTGTAGGTTTGAAGAATAGTTTCAGAGTCAAAGTTTGAACTATAAATCCGATTGACAATAACGTTAATCTCACAAGTCCGCGGGTGGGTTTTGGAATTTTTTAAATTGCTGTTTATCTATTGCACGTAATGGACGTATTGTACGTATTGCGTAATAGACAATTATACATATTCTTGCTTATTAGCATTTCCTATTCTGACTAACTATTGGAATTACACATACTTTGCTTTTAGGAGATTCCGGAAATTATGGTGAGCAAAGAGCAAACACATGTTGGGTGGCCCAAATAAGGCCAGCAGGTCATTTAAGGGGGGGGGGATTGTACGGTTATTGTATAGAAAGGAAATAGGAGTTTATAGTTGGTCTATTACTTTCATTAAAGGCAATTAGATAAGAAGTATACTTGAAAATTTTAAAGTTTCATTTTCGAGGTATTTTTACATTAATTTTTTTTCAGTTTAAAGATTTCGAAAATTCGCTAACCTTTTTTTGACATTTTTTGTCGGTTATAAATTGTTTTGTCTATAATGCACGTTTCACGTTTGGTACTCCAAACAATAAACTGGTCCTTCCACTAATAAATGAATACTCAGTACCGATAAATTAGTACCGGATATCAACTTAGATTGGTATGGTGCACCCAATTGTATTGGTTGCATTTACTCAACATAATTGTGGTGCCAGTTACTCCTTATTAGTTTGAATACTTAATGTTTTGGTCATGTACGACCAATTAATTTGATTGCGCAAATTTCACTAATAATTAGTTGGGGGAACCAATTCTTTTTTTTTCAGTACAGTCTCTCGGTTTGCTTCAAAAATTTTATGTTCAGTGAAAATTGTATGATTTATCTAAATAATTCAACGGATCATACTACTGAGAGGCGTGTCATGCATGTTTTAACCTCACGCATGCGTGAGTAGAGCGCGGACACATGGACGCACGCAAGTGCAGTCGCTCGAGGAATGGGTATCCGTACAGAGTGAATTGATGTACGAGTGTGCGCTGGCCTTTGGAAGGTCCACTAAATTGACGCAATGTGGTAGAATGATTCAATATTACTGAGCACACTGGATGAATATTTGATACATGAAATATTACAATTTAGCCCTATTTGAATCGTAAAAATTCATATTATAGTCTCTGACCCAGTTTTCCCAGAAAATAATGGACAAGCCAGTTTTACAGCTCTCATGAAAACATCAAAGTTAACTCCGAAAAGTGTGACCTGATTGGTCAGGACTAAGGAGCAGTAGAAACTGGATGTTTGTTTCCATTCAAGCCGTACAGCTGCCAATCCTTTAATGACCAGGTTAGTCTAAAAGAACACCTCTCTTTTGTGTAATTGGGAAGGTAGACAAATGTTCGTACTCTGAGGAGTTGGAATTGCCTATACGCTAAATTGAAGGCGCGCCTGACGAAACCTTATGTTGTTAGTGTCTGCATCTAGAATCGTGCGTGCGTCGAAGTTTGGCAAGGACATCAAAGGACGTGGCACAATCCTTATGGGAAATGGCCTACGGTCAAACTTAATAAATGAGGCATCATTTTTTTCGTCTCGTCGTCCCGATCAAAAAGTCTCACGGGCCCAAAAATTATCATCGCCCGTTTTCGAGATAATCGAGCTTAAAGTTTGAGCAAATCTCGGCTCTCAGGGACGAATTCGCTCGGCAATTGAGCGTGCGTCTTACCCTGGAAGCGGCTTACCGCAAACTGGAGATGGATGCCACCCCTTTTGCTCACACTCTGTCCGGAGAGCGTGTTGAAGCGTTTAGAGTGGGAGAAAAAGGGGCATCACCTCCGGACGGAGTGTGAGCAAAAGGAGCGGCAGCCATTGCCAGTTTGCGGCAAGCCGCTTCCAGGGTAGGACGCACGCTCAATTGCCGAGCGAATTCGTCCCTGAGAGCCGAGATTTGCTCAAACTTTAAGCTCGATTATCTTAAAAACGGGCGATGATAATTTTTTGGGCCCGTGAGACTTTTTGATCAGGACGACGAGACGAAAAAAATGATGCCACATTTATTAAGTTTGACCGTAGGCCATTTCCCATAAGGATTGTGCCACGTCCTTTGTTGATTTTCATGTATATACTACTGTCAGAAACTTTATCAAAGGCCGGGTTTCAACATTGCCAGATCAGCAAGCTAACTTGGGCAATTTCATCTATATACAGCAGGCAGTTTCCCCCTTTTTAATATGGTCACAATGTTGGCTATTTTCCTTCCCTGCGAATGATAATTTCCCAACCGTTCAAACTTCTACTGATGCATTCAGTGGCGGCTCGTGCAATGTGACAATGGCGGATTTTCTCCATTTAACCCCTTATGGGCCTAGCCTGAGTATACTTGTTATTATCCTCTAGCCTATTTTGCATTGTTTCAGTCTTCATTCGCGATAAAAGCTATTAGCGATGAAAACACTTACAAGATAAGGTCTCGTCGGGCGCCTTCATTTTGTTGTATAGGCATTTCCAACTCCCCTGAGTACGAACAGTTAACTACCTTCCCTTACATAATGACAATGCTCCATTGCTCGTTATTTTTAATCTTTAAAAAGTACCAACAAATAAGTAAACTTTTCTTTAGTAAAAACAACGAAACCGACGTCGGTGAAATACGCCGTAAGTTAAGTTCCATTCACTCTCTTGGTATAAGAATTTATTCAATGGCCAGTTGATTTCAAATTGACAAAGCAATTACCGCTCCACATTTCAGCGAACACTTCAATAAGTGTTTCAACTAATGCGTTTCTCTTGGAAAATCTGTTACCTTTCATCAGAAATATATCATTAATGTTTACCGTACGCATGTCCCATTAAACTTTAATCACGCGCACTTTCATGAACAAACATACTCATCGTAGTTAGAGCGCAGAGAATAGGCCGCTCGTTATTTCATTGAATTTCAGCGTTTTAAAATTCACCGGAGATTCACATCGGATCAAGAAAGATTACATTGATCAGTGTTGCGGTATATCTACATACAATGATAAAAATTACATCCATAATCTTTCCTTTACTTGTGTAGCAGTCCGGTGAATGAAAACAACTCCCCGTTTGCACGCAGCCACCTTGAGATCTGACAACATACTTCGTGACCGAGAGTTAACCCATCCTAAGGACGTCCGTTTACGATAAAGATGAAGTTTTCAAAATATGCCTCGCAGATTTACGTGCAAGATACCCTCGGCCAGATTTTCCTTCGCCGCAACTGAATCGTATGGCTAGCTTGCTAAGTAGGTCACATGGTTTTTCGTCTTCTGCGCGTTGATGCTCGAAGGAGTCGACTTGTTAGCATAAAATAATGAATTTTGCAATTCATTCATGTGAGGAAAATGTTGAACTCAAGCTGAAAAAAAAAAAAAAAAAAAAAAAAGGAGGAAAAAGTGAAATTCAATCATTACTAATGCTATACATCGTGGGGTGGATCAACTATATTACAGATGTTACCTAATTGATTAAGTGGATTCTGTAAAATTCTTTGACCTGCAGAGTGCAGAGACAGTATAGAGGTTTAAGAAGGAGCACATCCTAGAAATCAAGGGAACACAATTTGAAATTACTTATTACTATCGACGTCTACTCATTACGTATATAGGGGACCCAAAGGTGGTCATACCTTAACTTGGGGCTGCTTTGCATCATAAGGGATGACAAAAGAAAATTGTCGATTTACTCTTCAAATAGGTGGTGAACATATGCTAATTCTATTTTTTTTTTAATTCTCTTCTTTTGGAGGATTTTTTTGCGTTTGAAAAAAGGAGAATTTCGATATCGCGCAAAACGTGCTCCTAGAAGAGATGGCCACTCGCCACACTTCATATTTTTGATACACCTAAGGTGGCCAAGCCCTTTTAAATTTTATTGCAAATGCTATATTGTATCGTTCACAAACGGAATCAATACCCTACTTAAATCAGAAATTATGACGCAATAACGTTATTAGCTGTCATGATTGTTTACTTCCGTGAAAATTAGAAGCAGACAGCCTGCGAAAATGAAGTTTGCACTACTCAGCGCCGACTGAACTGCCCGACATACTTGATTTTTGGAGTGTGCACTACTCAGCGCCGACTGAACTGCCCGACATACTTGTTTTTTGGAGTGGGGGGAGCGGTAGCATCCTGCTACTTTGCGCACTAACGTAATTTATCGCCAATTCGCTGAAGTAACTGAAATAAGCTGGTTTGGGCCACCTTTGGGTCACCTTCACTGACATTTTTTGTTGCTATCACAGCAGGTGGAACTGTGTAATCAGCTGCGAGTAAGCCTCCCTCCCTCTCCTCTCACCTGATTTAACAGAAGTGAGTTGCTGATTTGATAGAAGTCAATCGCGGATTAAGTAGAAATGAGTTGCTGATTTAACAGTTAGTGAGTTGCTGGATCACCAAAATTTACTTGCTGTTATAACATCTTTGGCAAGTCAAATTAACAAACTTAATTTGCTGACTCAGCAAAATTCATTTACGGTTACAGATTTTTTCAGTTGCTAGTACAGTTTGTTATTCTAATAAACTTTGTATTCGTGCGGCTTTTTAACAACTCAAAATTGATGATTATACAGATACACCTCTTAAAATTTAAAGAAAAAGTCAGTGTATTTTATGTAGAACATCGTTTCATCTATTATTTTGTCCAACATCGACACACATTGTTGATTACGATATTATATCACCCCTACGGATTAAATCCTGATTATTGGAATTATTTAGTGACCCGTAAATTAACTCGTGGGATTTCGACTTGAGAATAAATTAAGGGGCTATCAAGCCTGACCCATCGGCGGTTAATCACAGCACCCTCGTCAAAAATACGTCAAGTCGATTGCTAATTGAAAAAAGAAAATAATATTATAATAATATGACCGATAACCTCGAAAAGTGGTGAATGAAGAATGAAGAATGAAGAATGAAGATTACATAACGTAATTTGACATCATGCGGAATCTTGGTACTGCGGCTGCCCTGACTTCGCAGAGTATTCTGCGATTCTCCGAATGTTTGAGAGAGGAAAGTAATTAGACATACTGAAATATATGGATATAATTATGGAGATAATTGTCAAACATCTATCTGTGATATTTTTAAAAATAATTTCCAATCATCAACGAAAACTTTTATTTGTTGTTATTTTGACATTTTGACATTTTGACATTTTGACATTTTGAAAATTTTGAGGAAAATGAATTAGTTAAACAAAAATGCGGGCCATGTGACCATCGAAAAAAATTGAAATAAAGCTGTGAAAATTCATCCAGGTTTGAAAAATGAAAAGCTCGCACCAATCGAATAATGAATTTGTATAATTACGCAAAAAAGATCCGTTTTATTGTGAAAAAGTGCATGTTTCCTCTAAAAAATGTTGAGTGTTTTTATTTTGTTTTGGTCTAAAACACGTAATCTGGCTGCTTACACGGAAAAAAAAGATTAGTGAAAATAACCATACGGATACCTGATTTTGGCACCTGCTAGATGTTATGGTAAACTTGACCAAAAGTATGGTACATTTACCGATACTCTGAGTAAATTCGACATATAATCAGGTAACATCACCTAGTACCTAGTCAAAACATAGTATACTTCTGGTTAACATTACCAAAACATCTAGCCGGTGCCAAAATTAGGTATCCGTATGGTTATTTTCACCGTAGTTTTTTTTTCCGTGTAAAAGCTGCAACATTCATATGTTCTTACTTGATCTTTATTGAATAGGGCTCTGAATTTGATTTCGAGTATACAATGTCCAGGCCATTCGATTTTTCAATCCAATGTGCGGTGGGGAGTGGCATTACAGAAATGAAATATTACAAAGCTGACATAAAATTTAAAATTAAATGCGTTAATTTTGAACAAAGTTCTTTTGTCGATTTTTTTTCTTCTCCTCATTCTTCTGGCAAATTCGTCTTCTTCCATCTTATTCATTCAAATAACACGTAATAATACTAATCCCTATGATCAATCGAAGTATTTCGAAGCATGATCGACCAAATTAGAACCTCGACCACCAGGGAGGCTTAACTTTCATCAGTTAAATTTACTCTTTCGAAATTGCACAGCAGTCGCGGATTAAAAAGTACATACCATCATTGAAGTAACTGCGAATATTAGGGTCAAGTCTCACAGTTTCGTCCATGTTTAGTATTCAAAGGAGAAACAAATGCAAAATATATTCTCATCATTTTTCCCCCCCCCCCCTTCTATTCTTGTGCTACTCTCTTCTAAATAATTTTCCTCAGAATAGAAAAATGATAAGCCATGGCCCAGACACAGGACTTTTGGGTCAATTAAGCTCGTAAGCTCAATAAAACCGTATGGACTAGAATCACAGTGCTCATAGTAATTACGCCCGGGACCGGGTCATAAATAAAGCTATACGTTTGTATAGTTACAAATGTGTGTCATTATGCAACGGATTTGCATCAAAGTCCTTTTATTTCGCTGATGCACGTTGAGTGGATAATTTTGAGGATCAGATAAAAATTATGGATCTACATTAAGATTTTTATCAAATGAAAATCAGATACCGAGTAAGTTTTTAAAACGAAGGAGCGCGCCATTGATGCGGAGTCTGTTTTTATGTACCCATTGAGCTGACGAAAACCTTGCTCCTGCATTTTAATTGCTTGCAATTGCGCCATAAATTACTAGACCTCGTCTAGTTCTTGGCCACAGCGACGCCCGTTTTGTTGGTTTCAGTGCTGCCATTTGACAGAAATTTTAGTGAACTCCTGAGTTCAACTCTACGATTTCAGTGGTGGACGAAAAGATTACGGATCCAACCGATTCCTTAAAAGACATTAATATGTTTTTATTGATTCATGTAATCTTTTGGTCCACCGGTAGAATCATAATTTAACATAAGAATTCCCTAGATGTTCAGTTCCATCCCAACAGGAACCCCTCCATCTCTACGAAAAATTGTCAAAAGCTCAGGAGTCATCGGTGAATTTCCGCAGGGATGGGTAGGGTAGTTTCTATCGGAATGACATCATCCATAATAATAAGACACTTTCGAACATCGACTCAATGTTACGATACGATCGACACGATCGTTCATAATCAGCCTGTTGGAATAACATGTCATCGGTCGCCGCACGCATTATTCGGAAAACAAACCATACCGGGTGTAACGCTATAGATATAGCAGCACACCAGCATGGCGCAACATGTACCCCAAATCCTCTACGGTTTCCTGCTCGGAGTTCATGGAAATTGCGTTTCCGTTTAATTACATTACTTTTGATTCCTGGAGACTTCCTGTTATAAGAATCACATTTCAATGAGTATTAATTACAAAAGCAATAAACGATTGTTCGTACATTGAGAGAAGTTGAAGTATAAGTTTTACCCTTCGATGATGTTTATACTGTGTTGCAGTTTGGATGATTTAAATGTAGAAATCTATAAAAAAAAATCGTGAATATCAACCGCGTATATGACTACGAATATTAACCGCATGACTGTAAATTATTCCGGAGCTAAAGTCCTGAATTATTTAACTATATCGAGCGGTAAGAAATAAACCATCCAAATTTCAACACAATGAAGACACAATCGAAAGGTATTGCAAACTTGACCAGACATTGAGTTAAATAAAACAAGCAATTTGTTAGACACCTGAATTTAAGACTAAATAATAACTTAATGTCTACTTTATTCGACTGAACTTGTGGTCAAGCTTCCCACCTTGTTATGCAGGTACAAAACGCAGTACTAAAATCATCAATTTTTTCCCATGAAGGTCAGAAATGCCGCTCTTTAGATTGTTTTGGTCGTCTGTTTAAAAAATAATAATAATAAAAATAACAAAAAACCTTCTTGGTTGTTTGTAATTTTTGGGTTCTTTTCAACCCCACGGGAGAATCCCGCATTGGTGAGTTAAGACACAATATTACAACGAACTATGAAATGTCAAACAAGGGCCTTAGTGCTCAAAAGTCGAGCCAATCCGTCCGGTGATTGAGGACTGCGCGATAATGATTCAACTTCAATATTTTAGTGTCTTAATTACAACTCGCAAATACACTTGTTTTAGTGCGTTCATACATATGATAGAAGTCTGCGCTTCGCCGCACAGTGCAGTTCGTTATGACCACTATCTTGGCAATGAACTCCAGGCTACATATTACTGTTAACATTATCACTTTGTCTATTCTGAATGAATAAAAAAAAAATTGGGAAAGAAATTAACGATTTTTACCAAGCTCAAGAATCTCAATTTAGGTTGAAAAACGACTCTCTTCAACTTACATCAATTTGGAAAATTGTGTACGTGCGTGGGTCAGGAACAGTGGCGAAGCGTGCAATCTGGCACCGTTGCATTTGGCTCATTAAAACTCATGAAAAATATCGAATTATCTAGGAATCGCCTATGACCAGCGAATTCGACCTTTTCAATGGGTTCAAATGGACAAAATGCCATGTTGCCAAATGGCACGCTTCACCACTGGTCAGGAATCCCATCCCCCGTTACGCGCATTAAAATCATGATGCATCATATTTTAAAATAATGACAAAGGGAATAATTACATTCATTGCTTAGAAGAAAAGTGTAGAATATATGCCATTTTGCTAAAATAATTATAGCAAATAAAACGTCAAGTGCTTGATCATTCAATATAGTATAAGCTTTAACTTTTGACTATTAGAGTGTTTGGAGGTCAAAATTGGCAGGTGTAAAAGAGTGATTCAGGACGTTTTAAAGTGCAGTGAACCAGAGATTGCGTGGCAAGGGGGGAAAAAAATCATCAAATAAAATGAAACCAACCCACACCGTCAGCAACTGTTTTATAGAACTACTGGTTATTTCGAAAGTTTCAGAAGGGAAAAACCAGGTTGCATTGTCAAAATGATTACTCGTAAAAGTACAATTACACATGTCGTTTCACTCTTCGCACTGTTCCTTCGCCTTAGTTTTTACTCGCCGAACGCATAACAACCTGTCAATATATTACTCGCAAAAATGTATACTCACCTTCGTTAATTGTCGCTAGTTTGCCGCACAAAGATTACGTCAAAAACTATGTCAGAGTAAGTACCAATAATTTTAGAGTAAGATGAAGCCATAAAATTATAAAAAAAAAAGCGTGGAATAATCAATTCTGCGTGTATATGTGCTCTTTCATGAGTAAATGAATTTTACGTCACAATGCTAACAAAGATTTGTAAGGACCAACAAATCTTTGAAATTTCAAATTATTATCCTTTAAAACATATGTCGTGCATACACGTTTGAAAAAACGTATGGTGCATAAAAGGTTTGAAGTATTATTATTATACTTGTACATTTATTTAACGTTGCTCGTTCTAATTCTATTCAGATCCAGTCGATTCATCAGCTGAGATCTTAGTCAACACAAACTTGCAAGGTCCTCACATCAACGTGAGGGCCGTTGAAATGTTTACGTATCTCACTTTGATAAGAATGTGCTTGAAAGGCAACTTACAATAGGGGGTGCATTTTCATATCGTCTATCAAGGCATTGCTGTCTAGGGAATAATTTCAAGGTCCAAATAAATTGTGATAAAGGAGAAATGGATACTTTGTTACAATTTCACAACTTTTCGGCAACAATCAGTGAGTTATTGAGTCATTTTCTATTTTTTTTAAAAAAACAAAAACAAAAAAAGACAAAAAACAAAAAACCAAACATCGTTGTAATCACATAGTACGTTCGGAAAATGTGTTTTTTTTCCGAATAAAATAACTCGAACTGTCGAACCTATTGCAAAAAATTATCTTTTGGTTCAAATTATTGGCCCAATGATAAAATTCAGCGATGCCTCATAAATAGTAGCGAGTCAAGAGTAGAAATGAGTTGAAGTAAGTTTTACTAGGTACATTTTTTGTATCGTTTTAGTGTACAAGACGTAAAAGAAAAGGAGAGGAGAGGAGAGGAGAGGAGAGGAGAGGAGAGGAGAGGAGAGGAGAGGAGAGGAGAGGAGAGGAGAGGAGAGGAGAGGAGAGGAGAGGAGAGGAGAGGAGAGGAGAGGAGAGGAGAGGAGAGGAGAGGAGAGGAGAGGAGAGGAGAGGAGAGGAGAGGAGAGGAGAGGAGAGGAGAGGAGAGGAGAGGAGAGGAGAGGAGAGGAGAGGAGAGGAGAGGAGAGGAGAGGAGAGGAGAGGAGAGGAGAGGAGAGGAGAGGAGAGGAGAGGAGAGGAGAGGAGAGGAGAGGAGAGGAGAGGAGAGGAGAGGAGAGGAGAGGAGGGGAGGAGAGGAGAGGAGAGGAGAGGAGAGGAGAGGAGAGGAGAGGAGAGGAGAGGAGAGGAGAGGAGAGGAGAGGAGAGGAGAGGAGAGGAGAGGAGAGGAGAGGAGAGGAGAGGAAACAAGAGAAGAGAAGAGAAAAGAAAACTGCTGTAAAATATGAAAAGCGCCATCGAAAAAAATATGTTGACCTATGACCGGGGCCTTTTTTTAAGGTACACAAACGTCGAACCTACAGTTTACAATGCAACTACGAGGATATTACCGTCATTCCACATTTACGAATATCGTGAAGACAATTATCAGAAGTTTGAAATGAGTCCTACTAAAGCTCCTTCATAATCGTCCGATGCAAAACCAGGCGCGGGGCGTAGGAATAGTTACTCTTTTAATAGTTAAGTTGTAATTCTTGAACGGTGGATGAATGTCATCATACCTGGGATATTTGAAAGTCTTTAAAGCTTTATCAATGATCTACCAAATTGGCCACTCTTTTCTTTTTTAGATTTCGTTTCAGTTGAGTTAGCCAACGATAGTTATCACGTTATCGGCATTAAAACAATTTCGATTCGTGGGGACGTTGATTTTGATGCACAGAAGTCGCAAAACCCGTTCAGCGTGCATATAAATAATTGCAAACTGTCATCGGCCAACTCATCTGGAAGATTGTTATACAGTAATTTTTTCCACGAATTTACAGAAATCTCGCTGCTCTTGCCGTATTCAACATTGAATTGAAGCTTATGCAGCCTCTTCCCTAATAACACAATTTCTTTCTAGGCTGAGCTTCTTCAAGGTTTTGAGCTTTAGCCGAAACGCTCACGGTATTGGCCCAATTTAAGTGCAAGTTGATTTATTTAAGTTGCTTTATTCATTCATATCTTGTGCAGTTTCTCGTATTAGTTTTGGCCTGATTTGGAGACGTGAGGCCGTGACGTTGTGAATACAAAATTGTTATTCACTTATTTTGTCAGCAAATTTGAGTCTTGTCCACACAGTTGCTCTAATAGCCTTCTATTTCAAATGAAAGAACAATCATGTTTCTTCATACGTCAACATGTCAATATGTGTCAAGTTCTTTGATCAGATCCCTACATTGAGCGTCATTTTTCAACTTCAAAATACCGGTTTTTTGACAATTTCAAAAACCAAAAATATGGCAAAAACGAGCTCAAATGTTTTTTGAACTAATCTTTGTATAGCAAAATCAATAAAAGAAACCTTGAAAAGACTCATCTTCTGACGCAAAGTTCACGTCAATATCTCTTTTCAAAAGTTATGGAGCATTGAAGGTTTTGACTTCGACCCTCCTTCCCCGCTCCCAGTTGACCAAACTATAAAAAAAACTGAACATTCTCTAAAAACTGACACTTAGCTCTATCATTCCTGAAAGTTTCATCCATTTTTTCGGGGGAGGGGGGCACTCTTAATGGTAAATTGATAGACCCCTTTATTTGGCCTATTTTAGTGTTGGACAAAGTTTCATAGTGGACGATAAATTCTAGGTCTAGCTGAAATGGACCAAATTCACGAGGACTTCAAATTTTAGATTAAATGTACACTGGACTAAATTGATTGGGCGAAAGTGTCTTGCCATGCCACCATAGTTTTGATCTAAGCAATAGGTTCAAAAGGTCTCAATTAGATCAATCAACATAGCAGAACTATCATAAATCTCTGCGCAACATGGATATTCTGAGTTGACAATATTGGGCACACTGTCTTTACGTCAGACCAGCGGAGTTGCAGTAGTATCGGTCATTCATACGATTGGGGACACAAATGCAAATCCAGCACATGCGCATAATAAAACTTCATGCGATGCATGTATTTCGTGCGAATCACGAGCCGAATAATTTAGGCTGGCCGTATTGCACGAGGAAACAACGTATAGCTGCATATTAATCCTCTCGCATTGCGTTCATAATGCGGCATGAGGAACATCATCAGCACTAAGCGAAGATCCAATTGAGGAAACGGCGCCTGCTTTAAAAGTGGTTTTTAAGAATCTGATGAGTCCTTGCGTCGGTTTAGATCAATCAGAATACTGAGGTTAATAATGATAATAAAAATGAAATGTATGGAACTGTCTGTCTGATTTGGCAACAGTGCATTTGCCCTGAATTTTCAGCTTACGTTTTACCTTGCTGTGTTTTTTGAGGTCATCCAGGATATCTGTATAAGGTATGCATGGGAAAATATAATTCTAAAAATTACTTAAAAATATCCGTTATCTCAACTTGAAATTTTTACCTGCTCGATCATTTACGTAAACAGATCCGGAATACTTTTTTTGGGCTACGATCTACTTTCGACCTCAAAGATTGTTTTGCGATCAACCTACAGGGTACGTTCCAGAGATATCCCTTTTTTTTTCTTGATACGTCTCGAAAAAGTGCCCTCACTCCAACTGAAAAAATATCAGTGAAATGTAAGTACTTACAATTCTGCGAGACATCTAATGGTTTAGCTGTCGAACCCATTATTGATTTTACAAGAATTTAACAAACTTACCCCTTTAATTCGATTTTATAGTAAAATTCTGAACTACGTATCAACAATGTTGAATGTGACTTGCATGACAATGGGTGAATTTTTAGCGGCGGCAATTGAAGTTATGAAATCTGTAGCCACAAATAAGCTACGAAAGGAGGTGATTACAAATGAGTTTTCAATCTTTCCCATATTTTTTCAATATGATTACAAAAGGCGCCGCAAATCGACTCTTATTGCACTCCCCGGGCTATTTAACATGAGAACCCTGCCTGCTCTAATTGCTACAGCAAATTTTGTCAACATTTGTGAAGGATTGCGTATTCGTGCACTTCGGAACCCACCGCGGTGATTTATGTTGGATGACTTTACAGCGTTGCTGCGGTGCATGAATCCGAAGGTAATTAGAGGACTTCATGCTGAAGGGAACCTTCTCTCCTGTTTCTACGGCCAATAAAGAACCAAACTATTGGCACTAGGCAACCCATATCAGTTGATTCCATTCCGCCCGAACAAAAAAAATAGATCCCTTTTACATGAAGTCGTTCAATTGTCTGTCATATGATGACATCATATTAATTTTCCGTATGATTTTTATATCTTTCAAACTAACGAAGTAACTATAACGAGACAACATTGAATGAACATCGTATAAAGTGTTAAAAACGTCACAACCCGGAGTTCCCATTTACAACAATGTATTTTGGGCCAAAATCTCATCTCCGGAATAATTGGACTTAATTATAATAGAAACAACAGGCATATTCGTTCTCAACTCATCAAGTACTTTTATAAACATATACATAACTATTTTTTATAAAAATCTTAACATTTCAGAACCCTGCAACTGCCCTATTCAAATGGCTTTTTCATATCGAGGAAGTTTCGAGGAATAGTCGAGGGATTGTTGGAATTTGGCCCTTATTGGTACTTTTGGGTGAATTTGGAAATAAAAGTTTTGCAGCAACCCTACATTTTCATGTCTGGAAAAATCTATTTTACGACCCAGCGTGTGTCGTCGTCGCAACAGGCATCGTTCACCAACTCCTTAAGCCACGGCTCATCGGTGAGCTCTCATCCGCTCGACAAAAAAAAATGTGGAACAGAGCCGCGCATGCGAAACTATGATGAGCAACTTTTCCTTACGCGCGAAGGAGGAATAAAGCTTGTCAAAGAGGGCGCCCTCTCGACATAAAATTGGCCTTGCGCATGTTTACCGAGTTTGGATCTTGAACTTTGGCTGTCTCTTGAAGCTGAGATATGACATGATTTGTTTGTTTCTTCTTCTTTTTTTTCGCGGCTTCTCCGCACGGATGGTGCGAGAATCCAAACAGGAGCATTACAATGACTTCATTCTATGAGCGCGTTACGGGCGTCGGGCAACTTTCAAAGGTCAGCTGTGAGTTATTATGCTAGACATTTTGTGACGGATATTTATATAATCAAAATGCATTACACTGTAACAACACACCTTCATTGCTTTACAATGTGTTCATTAAAATCTATCTAAACAAAAACAAACAAAAAGTTGATATGCTCCCAACACGCATCTGCGTTGGAAAAGTGTCCTCTGAAATAATTTTACCCATTCACAAGAACTGCAGTTTAAAATATTTTAAAGATCTGGGTAAATCAAATTTGTCCAGAAAGATAAGGTGCTAGAAGGAAGATGTCCTTATAGTAAAATGGGTCAATTTTGTCTTTGGCCAAATGGTAGAGCACGTCCAAACTAAGGTCATTTTTTTTCCTATGAAGTTTTGACCAAAAAAAAAGAAAAAAATACGTCGAAGTATATTACACGTCTATCAGCTGTCTACCTACTTTTTGATGCACGCAAAATTTCAAATATACAATTCAGTGGCGTCACGTGCAATAAGGCAACACTGAATTTTGTTCATTTAAACATGTGAGAAAGGTCGAATTATTGGAGGTACATAGTGCACACTCTAGAATCGATATTTTGCATGGGTTTAAATGGACTAATAAAGCGTTGCCAGATTGCACGCGACGCCAAAGATACAATTCTACAACTTGAAACATTTTCCATCTATAATGTTGTTCGTAAAGTGTACATTACATGATCAAAATAAATTTGCTCTTCATCACAATCTAAACTGTCAGTCATATCAACATTATAAACAAGTTGCTTGGAGTGATTCTTCAAAAAAGAGCGGTCCGCTTTAATTTTGGCCGCGTAAATAACGCTTATTGCGGGCATATTTTTGTGCACGATGGGTCGGAACATAAAATGTCAAGATCATATACCATTCGTATTTTCTCCAAGTCCGGATGAAGAGTTTGTTAATGAATTCAGAGGTCACCAACGAGGATTTCCAAAAGTCCAACAGAAACTGATGGCAATTTGTGACGTCGTATTCGGTTTAATGGAAGAAGAACTTCACCGTCACTCAACAATATAATTTTTAAAGCTGGTGACTGAATTCCATCAACGGTGCGGAAAACACAGCATCGATGCACCAATTAGTATCAGTTCCATCAAACACCTTGAACGAGGTCCTGATCTGAGCGCAAAAATTCGCCTATTATCATCACACATCAACACAGCATTCAAATTTTCCGTTTTAACTTAGGTGAAAAAATAGATTTCTTCCTGGAAAATGTATTGTTTTATATTCGTTTTGATTTGATGGGAGAAGAGAGAAGATCATTTTTCTAAATTGCACAAGTCGCCATCGCCACTGGAAGAGATTCCTATAGACTTTAGTGTTAGGGTTGCTCTTTACTTTTTAGTTTCAGAAAAAGTATAGTGCACGCGTATTGCGTATAATTATTGTTGGGATGCAAATCTCAGGGCCAGATCTAAACGTTATTTTGTTATAATACGTGAGTCTTCCCAATGCATTGTTTGAATCGATGATAATTCTTTTTTTAATCCAGTGCCTTGCAAGATTTATTTGGAAGTGCGTTGCACATAACTTCATACCATTTGTAATTTTATGGATAAAGCAACCTATTGGATTATCTTTACTGGTAAAACTTTAAGACTGTCATTCTCTAACATTACACTTTGTGCATGACTGATTGTTACAAGAACGATGAAACAGCTCCATATCCGTGTGACTGAAATGTTTTTAAAGCGGTCCGGTAGCTTTCGGTCTTGCATGGTTTATTTCAGCGAGATAATCGTCAGTCGAAGTGCAGCTAATCTCGTCATCAAATCCAGGATTATGGCTAGCCTGACTCATTTTAGGAGCAATTTTGATTGTAAGAAATGCTCCCTTTAAAGGGAAAGGTATGTGATTAGCGAAGCAATTTTGAGAAACAATGATGCATTTAAGAACATGTTTAACCTTTCTTTTATTGAGGTCTTTGGTACAGACAACCTCGAATGTCTCATGTTTCATGATTCAAATGCCCCCGTAAAAAGATACCAACAACGCAACAAAAACAAGAGAAATAATTTGACTTGTTCGGCTCAAAAAGACATCGAGATCCTGGAAGTCAGTTGTGTGGTTGGTCAAAACTATTACTTTGAAAATGTAACTATAATATACACTGGACTTGAGACGGCAACACTGTGATAGATAGATAGATAACCTAACCTAATCTATCTGAATAGGAAGAAAATCTTTGTTTTCAATTTTATTCAATTCCTCAAATTGCGATTAACTGATAGAAATTTTTGCGTCCTCCCAACCTCTACCCTTATTTTCGATTTTTTTGTTTTTTCAGGTTTCTCGTTTTTTGAAGCTGAAGAGTGCATATATACTGCAGCAAATTTTGTGAGAAATTAAACAAATCCTCTTTAATCAAAATACATAGTTATTCAGGCAGACCTTTTCAAAATGAATTCGAGATGCTTCGCTTTTTTCTGAAATTTTGATTTTAAGGGTTCTCATAGGTTGAATAACAAAATTAATCAAGGGTTTTGTCTTCCTATTTGTTTTCTTTTTATTCAGAACCTACGTCATTGTATAATTTTACGAATACAAAAAGGCTCAGAAACTCTTAACTAATTAATTCAGACTTGAAAACCTGAATCAAATAGAATCTATTCCACTAGAGTGCGTAAATTCTGGATGTGGCTGGGTAGCAGGGTACATTTATGTGTTCGGTATAGTTAAAAAGGAAATCACTCCATGTTATTATTACATAGTTAACCATAAAATTCACACAGATACCAAAACGGCCACAAGCCAACAGCAAATTTTTATTGTGTGAGGTATTGAGGATTCTAAATGTAATACAGATGAATGTAAAAATACCAGGAATCCTTTTTTTCTCCTGCTCCAACTCCGTTCAAGCCAAATTATTGGAAAAGAGACTTACCCGTCCCGTTTGTATCCTCTTTTGATGGAGCCACATGCTCTTCGCTGGGAATTTCCATCGAGTCATTTGATTTGAGCCGACGGAAAAAACCCCAAGATGACCAACGCAATTCTTCTTGAAATGTAAACATTTGTGAATGTTAGATCCATGCGTCGAACGCTCGTGCCATTTTATTTCTCGTAACTTGGCCTTGCTATCAAATATTTGATTCGCTGACTATATCTAAATTCAATTCGTTGATCAATGAACTCTTATTAACCTTTCCTCGCACACCACCAATTGTATAAAATACTTAATTTTCTAATAGAGGGCGAATATCAATCAAACATCAATCCCTTGAAGAATAGAATCAATCATTAATCATAAGTTTAAGGAAATATTTTTGAGGATGAGACATTTTTAGTTTATTCAAGACTCATGATCTCAACGAGATGACAAGCGGAAACCAATGGCGTAGCGCGCAATCTGGCAACGTTTCAGCTCGTTCATTTCAACCTATGAGAAGGATCGAACTATCGGGTGTTCGGTGAATACCTTCATATTCGACCTTTTACATGGGTTTAAATGGACCCAATACAACGTTGCCAGATTGCACGCTACGCCACTGGCGGAAACATTCAAGCCAAAGTCCAATGATTTTTTGTTTTGTTTTTTAACTTTGCAAAGAAAGATTCGATCCAGCGCATTTGGAACTAAAGTAGGAACCACCACTCCCCCCCCCCCCCCCATGGACCCTTCTTCTGAACATCTTCAATCACGAATGACACGTATATCTTTCAAAGATGACGGAATGTAAGTCTTCTGATACGATTCTGTTAAAAAATAGAATGTTGAATGCGCCTACGGTTTGCGTTATATGTATAGCGCAACATATTCAGGTAACATATTATTATCATGTGGCTTGAACTATAAGGCCTTCTTCAAATTGAAGCTGTTGATAATTGGTTGAGATAGAGTCAACATAGCAGGAATCATAAAAAATATGAAGATATTAAAAAGCTAGAGTTGCTAATTTTATGTCAAAATATGCGTCCGTCGTATGTAAAATCTCTAACATGATTTAACCCTTTCAGACCCAGTGGCGCTAATTCAGCGTTGGCTTGGGGGGAGGGGGGGCAGAGTCGAGGAAAAGTGATGGGCTTTTTTTTCTTTTTTTTTTCGCTCATTGGTTTTGCGGCAAGGGTCCGGGGAAAAGTGATATGACCTTTTTTGGCTCATCATCCCTTTTGCGGTAAAAAACCGCTGCCGCAGCCTTTTCTCGAGCTTCCACCCAAAACGCCGGGGGATTGCCACTGCAATTGGCGCCACTTTTCCAGTCCTGATGTACATTCCAATGTACATTTGAATAATACAGAATCTTATGGAAAAAAATGATAGTATAATACACTTATCGTTGTATATGAGAATATTGTGCCCAGATCAGCTATGATGGCCAAAAATCCTTCCATGAACAATACATTTTCTCCAATTTTAAAGGGTTAAAGCAACATGCATGCCGCTTTGCGCCGAGACCAAAAACACGCGTTCATCAGAACCCCCATTTCTATTGATCCGCCCTAATTCACATGATAGCGAATTAAAACAAAATCAGCGTGGTTTGCACTGATATAAGAGATAAAGTCTCCTAGAAATTATCAGAATTCCATCATAAAGGTCCTAAAAAAAATTCTGGGATTCTGGAAAGGCCTTTTGGTATTTTTAACTGGAATTTGGGCCTTTATAAGCAGCAGTTTCAGTCAAAAATTCAAGAATTTCTGTTAAAAATACCGAAATTTCCAGCAAAATTCCCTCTCGGAAATGTTTCAATAGATTAAAAATCCATCCATAAGGAGAAATGTTTTCTCAACACTGAAAAAACAGAGAGAAACACTTTTGGTAGTGCTGATAAAACCTTGCTTTGGGAGGAAAATGGCCCAGCAAAAGACTTTAGTTGAGCCAGCCAAATCTTTGGCTTACCCAACAAAATTTCTTTTGATAGGCGTATAAGACCTTTGGTTGGCTCAACTAAAGTATTTTGCTGGGTCATTTTCAACCAAAGGTTTTGTCAGCGTTACCAAAGTGTTTTTCTGCTTTTTCTGTATACATGCTTCCTGAGAAGCTTGTTGTGTGTATTTTTTTTAAAGCGTTTGACGAAGTGCGCTCTGTAAGATAAACGCAGTGTGACTTCTTCCTACGTATATTCATGTAATGTTCCAGTTCTGCTCAAAGAAAAGTGAGCTGGTAAAACATCGGTGAATGCAACATCAATGGTTTTACTTTAGATTAGGGTAAGCTGGGCTCAATAGAAATCACAATGACATGCAAATGCGCCTTCATTTCTTTTGAACGCAAATTGACATTAAGCGTGCAGTTGTTCTCGCTCGTCGATTTTCAGTGGTAATCTCTGTAGTAGGTACATTGAACATTAAACACTGAAAAGTGCTTCATAATATAGGGCCAACTGTCCACCTGTGATGTCCAACTTTTACTCTGCGACTTTTAAGCAACGGCTGCAGATATCTATAACGGTCTCCAACAGTATTAAAATGGACACACTTTCTGGGGTCAGTATTTTTCAGCCCCCCCCACCCCCCCCCACCCGGATCACGAGGGACGAGGAAGCAATCCCGAAAATCGATGTTTTCGTAAGCCAGCTATTTTTTACACTTGCATCCTTAAATACTTACGAATATATTTTTCAGGGCAAGTTGTAAGTCAAAATCACTCTTCACGCTCAAAATATAGGCGGTCAAAGTTCGCTTCAATTCATTTTCAAAAATTTGCTGCTCCTATATCCTCCAAACGGTCCAAATCCGAAAGGTCAAAAATTCTTTACTAAACTAGCACTTTATAGGGGGGATACAAATCGGTCCGAAAAAAATTGGTCCAAAGGGGACGACATTGACAAGCGATGGTTCTTTCTTCTATCCATTTCTGACTCATTTGCAGTTCAAATTGGTGGAAAGAGTTAGAGAGTGGAGGGCAAATTCGTAGATCTACTAGTGGTGGAGGAATTAGACGTTCAATATGAAGTTTTAAAAATATACTATCAGGTTTTCCAAAAATAACGTCGGCACGTGTTCTGATGAAAATATATCAATTTTTACTGGCGACCAAAAATTTTCAAAAAGATTCAATTAATGGCAACTCATGCGCAAGTTGGCAACAGAATTTCTTTTTCAATTTAAATTTAATAAATGTAAAGCAATTCATTCCTTAGGAGACTAACAGTGTTCTTAAAAAAAATATTGATAAGTTTAAATGGAAAAAAATGCTTGGTCTCCAAATCTCACGATCCGCGCCATAGTGATGAGATTTTTCAAAATCTGATTTCAGGTTTTAATCTCCTTCACAGAAAAAAAAACAGAAAAAAACACTTTGGTATCGCTGGCAAAACCTTTGGTAGAAAAATGGTCGAGCAAAAGACTTTAGTTGAGCCAACCAAAGGTTCTTTACGCTTAACTAAAGAGATTTTGCTGGGTGAATAGAAAATTTGGTTGGCCAAACTAAAGTCTTTTGCTGGGTCATTTTTCTACCAAAGGTTTTGTCAGCGCTACCAAAGTGTTTTTTCCGTTTTTTCTGTGTTATTCATCCAACGCTCGCTCGCTCCAACGGTTCAAAAGTCCCTTAGAGTTGCTAAACTTCGAAGCCTCTTTTTTATCGTCTGTAACCAGCTCTTTGTCCATACAAACATGTATGCGTTCGTCATGATCGAAAGCTTTTGACCGTTGCGTTGGTGCTTTCAGGAGTCATCGCATTCACGTGCATCCTCCATTCACGTGGTGCCTCATTGGAATGAGTGTGCTCGTGGAAGGAAGAAAAGTCGTAAGGCGATGATTAGCAATTGGAGACACATACATACACAACACTCACACACATATAGACAAATACGCACGGGCACGCACTCTAGTACTTACTTACACACCGAACATCACCATCGAAAACACCGCAGACACTTTAGTGCTTTCTCCAGTTTACGTAATAACCCTCCCCCCTACACCCATCACCCATACCCCGGAGTCTGATACCCTCTCTATCATACGCTGAGCAAAGACACCAAGTCTGGCGCACCGTCCGCGCTCTGCCCCCCCTCCTCCCTTTGGCGTCACGTCACCCGCACGCCCGTTCCTTGCATTGGCTGGTCTGGTCCACCGCTGCTCCATTGCTCACACCGTTCCTGTCTCGACGGTTTCTGGTTCGCGGTTCCCTTCTCGCGGTCCTCTGTCTTCTCCTTGAATTGCGGTTCTCTCGCTCGCCGGTCCTCTGTTGGTTTCTTTGGTTCGTACAAGCAAAACACCACCACTGCGGTAGTGCACAACAGCCCCCGATCATCCCAACCATCCGTGGACCCCATCGTGGTGTTTTGATCTCTGTGCGATATTTTAGTACTCCATCACAATTCACCGTGTCCTCGTCGGCGGTGCGTTTTGTTGTTGTTGTTTATTTTTAATTTTTCATAATACCGCAACAATGTGTCGAAGTGTTTTTCTGTGACTCCGTCTTCGTGTGTTTTTGTTTTGGTTCTCTTCTGGATAACACCCGACGATTTTATTCATTCCTGTTTAGTGATCCGAAGTTTTAATCTATTTCTCTTCCTCTTCTTTATCAGTACCACTCTGTTGTCTCACTCTTTCACCGTATTTTTCCACAACCCCTTCCCTCCCCTCAACGCTCATAAAGATATACATCAATTTATTTTATATATTAATTTATTCTTAATTAATATTTGATCGGGAGTTTTTTTCCCCCCTCGCGGTCAAAATCAGTTCCGGTTGTTTCCCTCTGGAAGTTGTAGCAATTAATGATCGAAAGCTCTACGCATCTCTCTGATAATTAGCCCGTAATTTTGGTGAAGCAGGTAAGATTTTTAAAATGTTTTTCTATCAACCTTTCTCTCTTTAAATTGGATACTGTTCTACAGGAGTTCCAAATGAATTCTGGAAACAAATCCTTTTGAACCTCCTTTTGATTTTCTTTGTAAAAGAGATTTTATTTTAACTTTTCATGAACACGACAAAGACATCGTTCAACTCTGCTTTGATTGCCATTTCAAAGGCATTGGCAAGTAATTAGCTATTGCTAGAAGTGGCGGAATCAGCACTTATCATGTCTAAACGTGAGGTCCACTTAAAGCATTTATGAAGGTATGTTAGAACGTTGCGAATAATTCGGTCATCAAATGTTAAAATCCAAGCAGAAGCTGAAATTTCAAAGAGTTGAAAAATCAAAACAGAGCCTAAACCAAGTCTAGGACTTTCTTTGTACTTAAGGAGAGTTTCCTAGATTAAACACTTAAATATAGTGTTACGATAAACTTTATCATAGCAACCGATAGCGATAATAGTCAACTGATAGCGGTGACAGTCACTGGTGGCAATCATACTCCTAAGTGAAAATGGGATCACTTCTAGCACGTGATCGATGCTACTTTTAAATTTAATGAATACCGGAAACATAGGCGGTTGCCCGTCACCAACATTAAAGTGACAAAGATTTTAAAAAATGTCAGCGATTCCGGCATTTCTATCATAATTCAGACTATTAGTTTTAGCGGCTGTCAAACATTTTACACTTCTATCAATAATTCAGCAAATTGAGACTACAAATTAGCTTCCTGCAAAAGCTGCTGTTACAGTATAGGAATCGTTTGAAATAAAACGCTTTATATGCCGAATTAACTGCTCCGAGCGGGATTGGCGCGTATACGATTCAATTCTCAGCGACTCGATTCGCAAGACATTTTATTCATTCACCAAGTTACTATTCGCGGTGGATCCTGCTGCGATTTTATCCGCATGTCATAAAAAAAAGTCCGTCATTTCCGGCCGTTTCCTTTTTCGAGAAGTATATAATCAGTCAGGCAGGAGCCTTAGTCCGCGGAACTTAAAACTGGTTATGCTTAGCTCCACATTCTGAGCGACGCTGATGAATGAGAACGCAACAAAATAAAAATGAAAAAGAAAAAAAAACTTCCTTTTATCTATGATGTAACCGAGGCCGATATATGTCAAAACAAAATAGTTTTAGGCGTCCTACTTGGTCAGCGATGTTGAAGGTATCTTTACTTTTTGAAGCTGATTTTAAATCAAAACGGGCGTTCTTGTGGTGCTTCAGTTAGTTGTTTCAAAAGCGAATCGTGAATAATCTACCAAAATCTATTTTATAGTTTAAATCTATCCCATAGTATATTTTATTGATAACTCCGATGAGTTCTTTAGAATCGATTATTCTCCACAGGGCTCAATGGAGAAGACGTTGATTTATCAAAATTAGCACGAGCCACAATCAGGTGGGCGTGTCCAGAACCCCCTCCCCCCCTTCCTCCGAGATCCTCGCATGGACATCATTGAATTGTTGCCAAACTTTGAAGTAAATAAAAATCGCAATGCTAAATACAAGCAGAATCTATACCATCTCGTCAATAACTGGACTTTTAACTAGGCGGGTCCCTCCCCCTATACATATATTTAAAAATTTAATTTATCGAGGAAAAACGTTATAACCAGTGGCAGTGGGTACAATTTACAATATACAGGGCAGAGGAGAATAGTGATAAATTATAATCGTTTTGTCCCACCAAGAAAACTCTCAAGACGTTATACACTCTTCAATATCCTGATTAAAGATTACTCTGAAGAGTGGATAAACTAAAGTTTTAAATATCGTATATTCGCATTTTTGACCCACTAAGCATGTGTGGAAGCTAATCCACGAGCAAAAATCTTTACGCAATACTCGATTTATTTACGTGTCAAAGGCGGTTCGAGGGGTTGTAAGGAGGCCAAGAAGGGGTCGGTGTCTACTCTCCTCTTCTTCAAAGATTATGCCAATTTAGAGGTCACACCTGACCAACCCCCCCCCCCCCCCGCTAAAGTATCGTAATGTATGTGGGAGAGGGCACAGAAAGGAGGGGGTAGCATTTCAGATTTAAGGACTAGCTGGCAGTTCTCCACTCTGGATATATCCTGTGACTCGTTATTAGCAATGTGGATTTGACATCAGGTCTGGGCGATGTATGCACCGTACTGACGTGACGTCATCATAGCCGCAACCAGGAAGTTGTCTCTCTTTTTGTTCATTTTGCGGGTGTTTGAAAATGACGGAGTAAAGGGCAATCAAGGGATTTCGGCCCCTGTTTCTTCTATTCTTATCTAACACATGCAGTCAAGTGAGCAAAGAGAGAGAGAAAGACTTTCTGGCTGCCGCCTTAGAAGTCATAACATGTTACATTTTCGCAGCGTGGTACAACCAATCATGGATCGTACCATGTTGACGTCATGCAAGGCCACGTCAATGTTAAGTTAGTCTCTTCTTAGTGACGACAAGCATATGGCGCCCAAATTGAGGATAGAGTTACGGTGTATGGATCCACTGCTCATGATTGAATAAAGGCGCAGATCATCGTGAACAACCAACTGTCGTTTTGTCTGTATTTGAACATATGTAGAAGTATCGATCACGTTCGATTCTTTTCTATCGATGTATAAAAAATATATCGATTTTGCAACTCTCTGTAGCCATTTTTGTGGAGAATCCAAACTCTGGCGGGCATTTTGGAAAAGTAAATCGAAGAACATCTGTAATAGTTATGAGTTTTGCCTCCCAGAGTGGCGAGATCGTTCGATTTATTTTCTATGACTCTTACGGGTTTACTTAAATCAAAGGCACATAATCCAAACGGTGTTACATGAGTCTCTAATAAAGTCGAATATGGGTCACTTTGCCAAGCGTACACTGCCATCGTCATTAGAATTGGTTTTCTCACACATCATACTCTAACATATACTTCTTGCAGTGTTGATAAATTTCAGCGTATAATTTTGATTTTGTTCATTAAGGATTCCTTTGCACAGCTTGTTGCTGGCACGCATTTACATCATGGACGGATACAGGAATTTGTGTTTCTCCATGTTCGGTCATTTGAATACAAGTGTTAGAAAAGGATAGGAGAGGGGAGCATCACGTGATTTTAGCCACTATTTCCATCATTTTCTAACAAACACGTTCAACCGGGGGGGGGGGGGAGGACAAATTTCTGTATCCGCCCATGATTTACATTCGCTGAAAGATTCATGAATGTATTGCAAAAACTTTTGGTGTGGAAAGAAATAATCCTCTTCTCTCCACACCAATTTCTGAGAGCACTTCGTAGAACTGGTCGTACCAATCAGTGATCATAAAACCGACCGACCCGACGCGCGATGTACGACCGCACGTCATAAGTCGACCTTGTTGAAACACCTCCAATGACAGCTCACTTTATGACGAAAGTCGGTCCAGCTTTTAATTGACCAGCGGTACATTGAAAGCCACGTAAAAGGTCGAATACGAAGGTGTTCACCGAACACCCAATGGTTCGATCTTTTTCAGGGGTTTAAATGGACGAGCTGCAACGTTGTCAAATTGCACGCTACGCCACTGAAAAACACATAGAAAAAGCCGCAAGATTCGACAACACTGATATCGCTCAAATTTAGATGGTATAGTTAACTATTCCTACTTCGCCATGTTTGTGTTGCCTATCCTGGAAATGGTAGGCGTTCGATAAGACTCTATTTTACAAATGTTGACAGTTAGAAATAGCTTTTAATGTCAATGAGAGATCGAGCCATGGAAACGAATAACTTGGGCGTGGTATTGAGAGGGTTGATGACGACAGATCCGGCCCATAGGATAAAAAATAAGATGAAAATAAAAAGTTATTTAAAGCTAAAAAAAAAAAAATGAATTGAAGCCCAATGTTTATGTGGTTCTTAAGACCTCCCCGGTGAAGTTCGGCAGAGGTTATCCTACCAATTTTTGGCGCGAAAAGGAGATCAATCAAATAATTAATCAATTTAATTGGGTCCGAATAGAGAGAAAAATAAAACTATAGGAATCTCTAGTGTATAGCATGACAAGTTGGACTAATTTTTACCTGTTCACACCAAAAGAAAACAGATGATAACTCTCAGATGGCAGTGAGGTCTGAGAATTTCGCCGAAAGAAATTTGTTGATGGTTAGAGGAGGGTTGAATACCTTAATAAAATCTATTTAATATTAATGAAGCCGTATAAATCCTGGGTAGAAGCATGAGCGGATACAGGGAATTGTCTTCCTCTCTCTCCTCCCATTTGAAACCGTGCGTTAGAAAAAGACAGAAGAGGGGGCCAAAGTCACGTGATGGCCCCCTCTGCTATCTTTTTCTAACGCATAAGTTCAAATGGAAGGAGAGAGAGAAAGACAATTCCCTGTATCCGCCCATGGGTAGAAGGGTGTTCCAAAAATTCCACTTAGTGCTAAAACTAGTCCATGGAATATTTTTGTGAGGAAGCCTAATTCTTTTAGCTAATTTACGCAAGGTCTGACTGATTAAATCATCAAGTCTGTTATAGAACTTCACCCAAAATTTACGCTCAAAAGACATAAACGAGGTTTAATACTGTGTGAGCCCTCTGCATATGTATGAGCCATAGGTGACTTTGGCGGATCATGTGACGTCACATCGGGACAACAAACCGGGCTCATGGAGTCCGCATCAGATACTCGGTAAAATACATGTTCGCATCCGATAAGTGATGTGACGTCACACGCACCACCGAGGTCACCATTGGCGCATGAAATCATACATACGCGGGTGGTACAGACAATGTTTAAATTCATCTTATCTCGTGTTTTTTCCTCGTATTGTGTTTTCGAAAGGGACCGTAGGTACGCACAAAAAAAAAAAACAAAAAAAAAAACTTTTTCACTTGCGACCGACCTGTTATGATATGCAATGCGGAGCTTGCATGTTTATGAGAATTCATCGCTGTGCGTTCGATTTTCATAAACATGTAAAGAGCAACTGCTTACCACAGCATGTGCTCTTTCCGTATAAATAGCAGGTGGAAGCCCAGTTCGGGGCTCTCTCTCTCCGACACGGCGTTATCGCTAGTTGGTAGTTCCGGCGATTATTCGCTAGAGCATTTTGGGAATCTATCGGCGATATTCGCTAAATAGAATCCATCTTCGAGAGTTCAACCCCCCCCCCTTTCTTTTTGTTAATCATACTTGTAACGATTACTCGCAAGGTAATGCATATAATAATTACTACTTAATATATATATAGATATACATACCGATATACATCCCTATATTCATTTATCTTATTCTATGAACGGAGCGTCATTACAGACCGTAAACGGCAAACGCGTCTCGTCGTTTCGCAGCCATCATGGCGGATTCAGCAAATAGGTGCTTGCCCAAAGGAAAATTTATAAATTAAACATGACTATTACATTGTACCTGCCTTATGACGCGATGCCATTAAGCGATAGAAAAATCTTACAGCAGCCCCATTGAAAGATTGGGATTGAACGTGGGCTTTACTTACCTTTAAGTAGTCCCATATTTCTTCCAAGGTCGCAGGATTTCTTATTATTGGCACTTTGCATCGGGTGCGATTATTCATACAAAACTTCTTTCAAACATAACAGCATCTATTAATAAAATTCATTATTTTTTTTTTTTTTTGGGAAAACACATTTTTCCAAAAAATGTTGTCACTCACTTCGATACAGCCCAACTGTGCAATCCTGAACTCAGGAAGGATATAGTGCCCCCCTCCTTTTTATCATCAATACCGCTCCTTTGCCACTATCTGGCCGTTAAATTTATGCTGGCATCTGATAGTGATGAGTAAACTTTAGCTAAAATAGGGAAGCGTTGAATACACGTATTTAATTAAAAGTTCCTTTATTCATTAACCATTACCAATTTAATATTAAAATATTTTAGAAGACAGTGAGTTCAGGAAATTTGCTGGCGTTCAATTTCGTTTTGGAACGTGACAAGGATAGTCCGCAAATTCATAAACAGCCAATCACTGGGAGGCCACATTGTTAAAACATTTTTAAAAGCTAATGAATCTAAGAGATTCACTGGCATTTAATTTTTCCTTGGAGCATAACAATGATGACTTTAAAATTCGTAAACAGCCCTTCACCTGGAGGTCAAATTGTAAAAATATTTCTAAAAGCTAATGAATATAAGAGATTCACTGGGATTAAATTTTGTCATCACACATCATACGTAAAAAGGATGGTTTGCAAATTCATAAACAGCCCTTTACTGGAAGGTGAAATGCCGAGAGAATATCACGAATAGTTGTTTGGTGAATGAAGCTCTTGGAATGGTGACCCACATCAAATGCAGACCAAATTTTGGTAGAGTCCTTCGGAGGGAGAGGCATTCATAGAATGAAATCATTTTCCTTGTATGTTTAACAGTGATTCAATAATTATTTCTTAAAATATTTACGCTCCAAATTCTCTATAATAATTGTTGATTGGCACAACTTCTCGAACCTAAACGGCATAGCATTTAAAGTAGTTGAAAAATGCTTACCTTGAGACAGAAACGGAGAAACCATTAACCTTTAAACTGTGGAGCATTTGAATATAGAGCAAAAACTTGGTTTTACACATACTAGGTCACCGTAAATTATTATTTGACCTTCAGTCTGTGTGTCACAGTTTTTGCTCTTTTCTCCAACTCGCCGCTTCGTATTATTTACTTTATAATGATCTTAATCGTGCGCACTATCAATGAAGCTTTTAATTAGTCCCTGCAATCGATAATCATTACTTATGCAGTGCAAAGTCTTCGGCGCCGTAATTAATTGTTGTTTTGAGTATTTTTAAAGGTCTTTAAAAAGGAGGAAAAGAAAAAGAAAAAAAAAAAAAAACTGGCTAAAGTTAGCTTTGGAGCTCTACTGACATGCCTTTCATTTTTAATTCTTTAAATCTTGATTTGAACTTCGTTTGAAGATAACGATGATAGATAACCGTGATAACTCATTCTCGTTAGTTTTTTTACTCCCTTTATAATTTCTCACGTTGACATTTTCTTACCGCTACAATAGTTGCATCATATTTTACCTATCTACGCTCCAATGATCACATCCCTGTATTCGAAGCTTTCTCATTTAAAAATTGTTATGCTTTTTTAACTTTTCTTTTACGATACTAGGGAGTTCAATTAAACACTATAGGAATTCTAACTTAAAAAAAAAAAAAAAAAAAAAAAATCCTATTGCGGTTCAGAAAAAACAGCAGTAAAAACGCTTTGGTTACAGCGCTGACATAAAATTAGCGCCTTCGTTAGAAAAATTACCCTCTCTTATTTCACATATTTTAAACGAATGAAGTGTTACGTGCGGCTACATTGCACAAACCGCCAGTGCCGTAGCGTGCAATGTGGCAACGTAGTTCTTTTTGTTCTAACCCTATGAAAAATATCTATTTGGTGTTCGGTGGACACCCTCGCATTCGACCTTTTATGTGGGTTTAAATAGACAAAATACAACGTTGTCGAATGGAACGCTACACCACTGCAAGCCGCCAACATTAGTGAGGAACTGAAGAACTCAATAGCTATTTATGAACTGTGACTCATTGAAACATCTTTCATCCAAATTCAGCTGAAGAATTAATTTACTGAGGGCTCAATTCAACCACCAGCTCCATTGATACTTTTCCACTGGTTCAAATGAGAGGGTAACAAAAATCGATTCTTTCCCCCATCAGTCGCTCCTTCGAATATCTAATGTATATGAACCCTTCTACACCTGCGCTCAAGTCTCCAACAGTATGCATGACTCCACTAAGAGAGAAATCACTTCTTTAAAAACAAGGAAACACGTTTACTTGTGACCGTTTTCCTTGCACGAAGTAAGTTCTGATTGCATGAAGGAGAATTACTGTCGCAACGAAGAATCTTTTACTTGGAGCAGCAGACATTTTCCTTGGGTCAAAGGAATTTCCCCTTAGTCAATATTTCACTGTGTAGTTTTTTTAACACGAACGAAATACACCTTGGATTAAAAAAAGAATTCTCTCAGTGTCCCTTTAACCAAGTATTGCAAAATTTTTTACCAAGGCTCAAATCTACAAACGCACATCCTTTATTCTGATTTGAAAACCACTGAAGGTGTTAAAGTGTATACTGTAATATACCTTTTCAAGACTTGGGACTCATTTTCAGTGTAAATCAGAGACGAGGTTGGGGATACGGTACGTTGTTCTTATTAACAACTCGAGAACCTTCCTATCATTGCTCGCACGCTATTTTTTGGAACATTTTCACTCGATAAGGTCAAGTTTCAATAGTTCACTTTCACTTGCTCTATTACTCTTGAAACTAATTCTAATTGATGCGCCATCGTCTTGTTGATTCACAGTAGCAGACGAAAAATCACTCTCACGTTTTTGCTCTTGAACACCGGAAGTATATAAGTGTTTCCCCATGGTTGCAAAATATTACAAAAAATACCAACTGGTTACTCTTTTTCTATCAATGAGGAACAAACGTAGTTTTTTTTTTGTTTTTTTCTCAACCTAGTCACTTGGCAATGGGAAATGTGTCTTCGAAATTTATTTTGGTAAAAATGTATGTTTTTAAAACAAACGACTATAGATTATTGTTTACCTACTCCCGCATTTAACCGTTCCTGACTGACCCTTTTAAAAATGGCACTTGGAGTACATTTCACCCACTACCGTCCCAGATTTAGCCTTAGTGAAAACTACGGGGGCAACCAAATCTTGGAAAAGGTAAATTATGCAAACGTGCAAATTATTCAAACGTGCTCATTTGCATACTTTCACTTGGATGGAGTATTCAAGGTCGTCAAAGGGGGTGATGTGCAGAAAAAACAAAAGGGGAAAAAACATTCACGTGGTTAGTGTATATAGTCGAGTCTTTTTGAATGATCCTAAAAGGTCTTACTGGAACAAGGGACTATCATTATGACAGGTCGGTCGCAGCAGCGATCCAACATGACATTTGCTTATTGTTTTCTCTTCTGTGGCTAAGTGAATCCAACATGCATCTGAAAGAAATTATTAAAGAGGGGGAGTGAAAAAGTGATTAAAGGGGATTTTAACTCTTCCAAAAAAGGGTCCTATAAACAGTATCGGCGCGTGCAATCTGGCATCGCTGCAATAAGCCCATTTAAAGTAATGAAAAAGGTCGAAATATTTGGGGTGCACTCTCTCGAATCGATATTTTATATGGATTTATATGAACTAAATGTGAGGTCACCAGATTGCACGTGACGTCACTGTTCCTAAAACAAGCTGTAGCTCAAGGATATTGCACTTTTTATCGCCTTGCTCAAATTTGGAATCACTGACCTACCTCAGTCTGGCCTAGATTTGAGCAAAGCTCTTAAATCTCTATTATTAATGATCCACTTCTTCCGCTTAGGAACAATAAGTGTGGTATATTGGTTTAAGTATTTTAATTTATTCGTCGGCTGGAAATGATGGGGACAAAGACCTGTTTAGCGTCTGGTCCACCTGACCATGCAATTTTTCATGGTCAACATATAACTTATCTATTCCCAATAAAACAGCACGATAGTTCAGCTAAGATTTTTTTCCGGATCCGGAAATAAATATTAGTAAAGGGTGAATTTAAGTCCTCATTCTCCTCTCTCTCTCTCTCTCTCTCTCTCTCTCTCTCTCTCTCTCTCTCTCTCTCTCTCTCTCTCTCTCTCTCTCTCTCTCTCTCTCTCTCTCTCTCTCTCTCTCTCTCTCTCTCTCTCTCTCTCTCTCTCTCTCTCTCTCTCTCTCTCTCTCTCTCTCTCTCTCTCTCTCTGAGCCTAAACTGGACTTTTAGGGAATTTCTGGATCCAACGATGATTTAATCGGAGGACAAAAAGATTGCACTGGCTCAATATAAAAATATACAACTGCATTTTAAGGCAGAGGTCAAATCTGTAATCTTTCCTTCCACCGGTAAAATTATCGTTGAGATTAGGAATTCAGTGAAATTTCCATTCAATCGCAGTCCTTTGAGTGATGCTTCACCACATTATAAAACTACGGATTTTACAAACGCTGAGCCAATTTTCGTAGTTTTTGGAATAGAGCTCTGTTTACAATCCTATGTTTAGTGTAAGTATAACTTGGAACAAGCGGGTAATATGCGGCTTAAAAAAATGCTTACCGCTGTCAATTTTCTCGATAACTTTGAAAAGTAACCGAGATAGTTTCCTTTTCATTTTCATTTTCAATGTCCCTCCTCCTTCCAGCTTGTAGGATGTGAAGTATAGTGCACAGCTCGGGACTTGTCGAGTCACTCCACCTTCACTCCACCACCTGTCCTGGCCATTCATTAATAGGCCGGTAAACGTCGCAGACTTCAGAATCACGATTTATTTGTTAGTAGGATAAATTTCAATGCGCCCGCGCCGTGAGAAAAAGTTGGAGGGAAAGGAGGGGGCGGCGAGGGCCTCGTGCCATCAGGTCTGCATGAAAGGAGAAAAAAATAATGATAATAATAATTCCTAACTGTTATATAATTCTTCTTTTTTTATCGCAAGTAACACAATTAGATGAAGAGAACGAAAGAAGAAAGAAAAAAAAGAAACATCAACAAATGCGCCGGCCTGTTTATCCTGTTTGTTAAACCAGCTCCAGCAGAAGAGCTTATTTTATTGTTGGGTGAATTGCTTCTAAGTTTCTCCTTACTTCCTGATCATCTGCAAGTCTTCTAGAGGCAACCCAAGTGCAAAGGACATGTTTTTATTTATATCTAGTTCTCGGAGCGCAAGATTTCTTCAGATAACCCGAGCCCGAAATGAGAGCGTAATCAAAATTAGATCCATTTGCATGTTTTATACGAATTTATTTATTATTATCTTTCGGGTTAAGAATGTTATGAAAGGTAAAGGTACAGGAAGATGGAGGGATTTTATAAATATGCCATTACAGAGACGAAGAAATATTAACAGATTATTACATCGGCGAAGACGACACAAGAGCAAAGGACATGTTTTTATCTTTAACAAGTTTTTAGACAGCAATATTTTTGTACATAACTTGTTAAGGAAAGCAGAGTGGTATCAAAATTTTATGGACTATATTGCAGCGTATTTTTATAATGTCTTTTTCTTTTTCCTTCTTTTTTAATTCTAATTCGTTCCTTTTTTTCATTTGAAAGAAGAAAGCTATGCTGGATGATTCGGGGAGAAAGAGGGATAGAAGAATAAAATTCATTATCTACGTGAAAACTAGATTTTGTTGATTAATCGACGCAACGCAAGTTTTTGTCTTGAGCTTGTTTGACTATGACGATCCTTGCCTAAAAAGAGGATAAAAACTATGACTAGCTGTGATGACTTGAACAAATGACAAATCTAGCATTTTTAAAGCGTTTAGATAATGACGCATTCCAAGGGAAAGTGGAGAACATCTACCATTAAAAGCAAGGACCCAAGCTCGATTCGTGAAAAAAAGAAGTGACGAATGAGGGCAGAAAGAGGAAAAAGTGAAGATAGGAAGTTGATTGCACAAACTGTCTAATGTGTGGAATATAGTCTTAGATTCGCCATTCTATACTTCTTCCGAAACCTTTTCGTCAACTTCACTCCTCGGTTGTAAATGAATGTATTTACGTAACAGAGAATTTCCTCGAATAAATTAACCACGCTAAATCGAAATCAACGAATTCAGGCATCTGTTCGCTCGCTGCACAAGAGGGCGTCCATCTGAACCGTTGTAAAAAATCGATTCTTGGAGGGAACAACCTGCCTATCATACAATCGATTTTTTATGCAAGTTTTAATGGCCATTGACAAATAGGCATGATTTCCAGATGCTTGAGCCGTCGCTGCATTGGTTCCGTGGTTTGGAACTGGTACTAAAATGAGTTTCCGTTCACTCGCACTAAACTCGAAAACTCATCACTCATCCCGAGCTCAATAGCGAAGCCTTTTGGTCGAATAATATATCAATTAAAACTCTTTTACCATGGTAACTATTGTTAAATGAAAATATACTCATCTGTGCTCATTAGAGCTCGTTTCAGAAGTGTAGGCGCACCTAGACCATAATCTTTGGCGAATTTTCAACTTTAACTCCTTCAAATCAAAACCGAAGTTGCCTCTGACTTTATTCTTTGGCTTTTAAAGTGTTGCTCGTTGAAAAAAGAACGCTCAATTTCATTTTCATCCATTTTTATAGATTAATATCAGAAGTAATGTTGACAAATTCCAAAGATTATCGGTCTAGGTGCGCCTACACTTCTGAAACTATACCTCTATAAAATGGGTGACTCAACAATTCCTCCCATGGCAAAAGTGCACTTCATCTCATTATATGACCAACAACATCTCTCATTGGAAGTTTTAACGATCAACACAATGAAACAGTACAAATGATCAACCCTCTAAAGTTTGATTACACACGGGGCGGGTGCACCAATTTTTCCAAGGTGCGAAAAAAAAGAAATGAGTACGCGCTACACCCCAGAAGAACAATCTGACGGTTCACAAACCTGAATTTTAAATTCCGTACGTTGGACTGGATTGAATCTGAGAACTTTAATAAGTATTTTAACACTCAGAGATCTGATTATTGGCTCCACGATAGGATCGGATCGATAAACGAGAGGCAGAAGTGAAAGGAGATTGGCTACGTTGCCACTACCACAATTCAGCGCGCAAGAGCATCGACCATATCAGCCACAGAGAGTGGTTCACCATACGCGATAACGTAATCGAAGCCTTAACTCGTTCACATTGAACACACCGGTTTACTAACCGGTCAGGTTCGGATAAAATGTGAAAGATCTGCTGAATCTGTCCAGATGGAATTTTATACATTCGTAAGAATTTAGCACACTTACTCATTTTATCAACTTTTTTTATTCTTTTTGGTAAAAAAAAAAAAAAATAAAAAAACTCGCTTCGTCGGACCTCTTGATTTTGAAACTTTTTAACGTGTATAACGCTGTGTAAACAATCCGTAAATGTCATTGACACATTACTTTGAAATAATTACTTTAATGAGTGGGGGTACTAATGCTTCTCTAATCGGTGAGTTTAATGAGTCAATCGTAGCATTTAAATCTAGAGGAGGTGGTCGTAGCACAAGAATACTTAAAGTTTTATGATTATTTGTTATCAGTTTGTGTCTGTTTTTTTTGGAAAATAGAGGAGGAGGATGAAACTGATTTTGCAATCATTGTATAGCAGTATATTAATGAGTAAATGTCCTCGTTTCGATGGAGGGGAATAAAGCTCACCGCGGGGAGGGGGAGAGAAAGAAAGGGAAAAAAGGGGGAAAACTTTCGGAAAGTCTATTGCAAAGATTGATCCATCACCATCAGTACTATGTAAGACACTATATGGAAGTGTAGATTCTTTTTTTTAGTCAGAGATGCCATATTTTGGGTTTAAATCCTTGCTTTTTATACTGATTTGTAAGGGCAGTTTGTATGGCTTCTAGTCATGAGTCCGGCAACACTGTTTTTAAGTCCGGAAGTCTGACTCAAATCCGGCGTGAGGTTAAAAATATTGTTTAGAGTACGCCTCATATGACCGATTTGTGCGATTTCAATGTATAAATGTTAGATCAAGTGCAACTTCATCGATTCTAATGTAACATCTGGCATATAGAAAGGTAAAGTGAAGTGACAATTTGTTTGTTCAATTTTCAAGCAATTAGTCCAATTAAAATTAATGACCAACACAAATAATGGAATTCAATCGAGCATTTTTAAGGGGCATTTAGATTTTTTGTGAGTAAATTTGGCAACGGTGCAATCGTTTCTCAAAGTTTAACGCACACTGACAAAGTGTGGCTGACAAAATGATGCAATCGTGGAGTATAGTGCATTAACAAATGGCTCGAAGAAGTAAACGCGGTAATTTTTTTGACGTCATTACTTGACTTGCAGCACCCATCTATAAAGTGATCCCCGATGGGTGGTTATTAACTGGTATCTTTCGATAGAGCAAGTGCGATGTTTAAATGGTTTTAAACGAATGTTTTGATTTGATGCGGTCACAATATCTTCTTCGTCCACGACTGAGGTATTATCCAGTGACCAGAGTGAAAAAATACATACCAGTCTATACCCTCCCCTTTTGAAAGAAGGGCTCCTTTTAAAGGCAAGCTTATTATGATTTTGATAACGATCACATTGCACAATGCACACATGGTCCCGATTGAAAGACCGAACGCGTACATTTATTTAATAAAAATTTAATTTGCAAGCGTAATATTATAATATCATCACTGAGAGAGTGAGAGCCAATACCATTATCTTTTATATTGGTACAAGCTTGTCTCCATCGACTTCTGTTGTTTCAGTTTATTCAGTTGAAACTGTTTTTATAAACCCATCATATTTTCATTTATCAGTATTCTCCTTTTCTACGCGCATCGATTTGCGAGTTAGTGTTGATACTCTAAGATTTTTCCTGTCAATTTTATCAGTGTCTTCTGCTACGGTACATCACAAAATTCAATTGAAAAAAGAAACGCTCACATTGTGTTGACTTCAACTTCCTTATTGAAGATGCGAACTAAATTTTGCTTACTTTTGAAAGAAAAAATCTTTGTCTCAATAAATATTTTGTCTTCTTTGATACTTCGGTTTCTTTCGTCGGTTTCTTTTTTGTTAATTATTGCCCTATGATTCGAATAAGTACCTATAGTATAAACTCCGTTAATTCAAAATCACGCGAATCAAGTATTGAAGGGACTTATCAGTGGCGCATGGCGTAGCGTGTAATTTGGCAACGTTGAATTCTGTCCATTTAATCTCATGAAAAAGGTCGAATGATAAGGTGTTCATCGAGCACCCAACATGTCAATCTTTTTCATGAGTTTAAATGGACGAACTGCAACGTTGCCAAATTGCACGCTTCCGTCGCCACTGGGACTTCAAGAGGTTAAGAGGCAGCGTACAGACAGCACGAAACCCGAATGATTACAGTTGCTAAGCATAAAATTAACTTTGAATAAACGAGAGGAATCTCAAGAATATTTGAAGGTTAAACGGAGTCTTGGATACAGTGATCTCTCTTCCTGGGTGTGCTTAATCAATTCCTAACTTCCCATGGGCCTTGAAATTGCTCGAAGCTAACAGCTATATACTCCTCCCAGCTCTGTAGTTTTTACACCTATTCCGATCAATGACAAAAGTATTGATTAAACTTTAATGAAAAGGAGTCAAGAATGAACGTCATGGCAAACGGAAGATGTTAAAGCGTATAGGGGATAAGAAACACGCGATGATTTTGAGGAAAAAGGATTAATTTAATCATGCGACATTCACCACTTAACGGTCTTATTTTCATTTGCTTTTTAATCAGTCCAGGGTCGTCTTTCTCAGAAAAATGAGCCGAGATATACCTTAATTTGGGGGGGGGGGGTGGAAGGTTTAAATAATTTGACTCCGGTAATATTAAAATCACATATTCTCGGAAAACTGTTTATTTTCACTTTATATTAATCTTTATAGTTGCTGCGAGAACGTTCCTGAAAAGAACATTTTTCATGCAGATTTATGTAAGTAGTTAAAAATTGCGCCTCACAGAAAAAACGGAAAAAACACTTTGGTAGCGCTGACAAAACCTTTGGTAGAAAAATGACCCAGCAAAAGACTTTAGTTGGGCCAACCAAATTTTTTATTCACCCAACAAAATGTCTTAGTTAAGCGTAAAGAACCTTTGGTTGGCTCAACTAAAGTCTTTTGCTGGGTCATTTTTCTACCAAAGGTTTTGTCAGCGCTACCAAAGAGTTTTTTTTCTGTTTTTTTCTGTGCTGTTATGAAAAAAGCCAAACGTTCAACAAACAAGAATGACACCCCCCCCCCCGCTGCTGTGGGTTTTAGTCATTAGAGTGGCACCTCTAAACCCTCCATTTGCTGTGTAAACCTATCAACCGGAGCGCCCAATCGTTTAGACTGAGCAGTGTAGAGATGGCAAAATTATCAGCAGAATTCGTGCAAGAAACATTTGATACCAATAACTTTATTCGATTCAAGTGTTTTACTTCAATCGCTCGTAAAGAACCCCCCTCCCCGTCCCAGAACTTATCAAGGAATCAAGGAAAACTACGCCTAAGTAAGTCTTAACTCTCTCTTCTTATGAAATGTTAAATATGTTTTACTCCATCTCAAGAAATGTATATTGTATGAAGTCTAGTCGATTAAGAGCGGTATTACTTAAATTCAATTTGTATATGATACGTGACTCCGTTTCCGGGTGTCGTAATTTGAAATTTCACCGGGACGTCCATCATCAAGTGCCTCCGAAATTTACCGCTTGGAGGCGGTGGCGAAGGCGGTTCGGTTCGGTTCATGCGCGAATCCAAACTCCAGAACACGAGCAATTTTTGTTGCCAAATTTTATAGCTTTTTTCGAATATCTGGGCAACATTCAACCATCATCGCGTATGTACAAAACCAATTTACATGCAATATGAGAATGGGCCTTTGAATCGTGTTGTTAATCTGATCGTGTAGACATTATTTTTGTTCCCGACTGTACACGCGAAAGTTCGAATTGAAAGGTGCTTTCTGCACAGTGCACACCCAAAACTCTAAGAATTCGATAATTTTCATGGGTTTGAATGGACAAAATGCAACGTTGTCAGATTGCATGCTTTGCCACGACTTGCTTTGTAACGAAGCCTGCTCTTGGAAATGGCGCATTCAATATTTTATGGTCATTTTTTCAGGAGACTATCTCAACATCAATTTTTGCGGTTCTACTTGCGCTGATTTTGGAGTCAGCTATCAAGTAGATGGTAAATGCAACGTTTACTATGGTAAATTAACTTAACTTGTTGGTACATAGTATCATTATTAAGTAAAATTTACTATACTTGGTAGCTGACTCCGAAATCAACTACGCAGATGATAAATTGTACCAGATATTTTTTCCGTACATTTTTCTAAAAAAATTGAAACTTTTGGCTCTTTAATTGGAGGATACATGCTCTATTAACGGGCTAACACGCGGTCATATCGGCAACGGTGCAGTCCATTTGAAGTTGGAAAAAGGATCAACGAAATCGAAAGTCGTTGTAATGATCCTCCACCTGACTGAAGGGGCAGGAGGGGCAGGAGGGGGCTCAGGCGGCGAGACGGTCACGGTACAGAAGGGAGGGAGGGGAGTCACTCGATGGTCCTTATTGACGCCGAAGGCGTTCGCGTGTGCGCTCACTTCTCTATGTGTGCGTTTGTACTGAGAACCACCCACTATATAAGTTCAAAGCGCTTAGAGGTGGAAGCAATGGTGATTGTGGTAGTGGGCGATCAAAGCAGATTCACAGCATCCCTAGTGTGGATTTATTCACGCGGCTATTCGCCCCACTTTACCATCAGCTGATGGAACAGTTTCACTACCGCCTTTCATCATTTTACATATTAACCTTCCAGTTTCCGAGAATGTCACGTAGATTTCAAAAAAGGGACCTTTGAAGTCCAATTCTAAATTGAGGCGGTAGCTGGAATAAGTGCCCATAGGTGTATGGACCCTTTTTTCGGAGATCACTTAAATCGATTTGTCATATACTCTCAAATGGTCATCCTCAAAATTTAGAGAAAAATATGAAGTTTTAAGAGCAGGATAGCAATTTGAAGATTGAGAGTATTGGATCATTAATACGTTGGTTTTTTTTTTTGTTTTGTTTTGTTTTCCAATGAAACCTTTAAAGCTGTTTTTCTCAAAACTTGATTTTCGCCCATGGGCCCTTAATATTCTAGCTATGCCGCCTCAATTATGCCATTTCCAATAATTAGGTTTTTCTTTCAAAACTCATGCCTTATTCTTGTTAGGTTAGTAATGGATGACAAATTTGATACATTTGAGGACAAAATTAAAAAATTGTTAATCTTAATTGTGTTAAAAAAAAATCCTTAAATGGAATTGACTTGTTCTAATATTTAAATCAATTTCTCGGCATACGACCTTTGCTTAAGAGACTCTAGCTATCTTAGACCTAATAGAAACGAATTAGGTATAGGGATTGGACAAACGTCTTCAAAATTAAGTATAAACTATAATGTATGGTACGTGTGGCGTGTAATTTTGTGACGTTGCATTTAAACTCATGTAAAAGGAAAAACCGATGGTGTCTGCCGTGGTTTTAATTGCACAAAGGAAGGTTGATGAACTCCATTGTTGGGTCTCACTAAAATTTGAAATTTTTTTTTTTACCAATTCACAATTCGTTTTATTTAGGAATTTTCTGTGGCATTGCACGGAAAAAAAAGATTAGTGAAATTAACCATACGATAGCTGATTTTGGCACCTGCTAGATGTTATGGTAAACTTGACCAGAAGTATGGTACATTTAACGATATTTTGAGTAAATTCGACACGCAATCAGGTAACATCACCTAGTACCTAGTCAAAACATAGTATACTTTTGGTTAACATTGCCATAACATCTAGCAGGTGCCAAAATCAGCTATCGTATGGTTAATTTCACCGTAGTTTTTTTCCGTGTGAAAGGAAATTTCAGTCAATTCAACAGTATTTTCGGCAGACTCAACCAAACTCATGGTTCCACCATCCATACATCCGCTTAGTTAATTGAACTACACCGACAAAAAAATGCTGATTTAACATTATGAAAATGCTAACTCTACCATGGAAGTAAATAAATGAGCATTTTTAAATGTTGAATCAGCATTTTTGTAATGTAAAATCAGCATTTAGAACTTGCCAGACATTTTTTTAACATTTTAAATGCTAAATCAGCATTTTTTTCAGTGTATCATCTCAGAGCACGTACCTTGAATAGATAGTTCAGGAAAAAAGAAACATTGCGAGTAGAAGAGGCTAGATGACCGTTTCCAGACCATATTTGTAAAGCGTGCAATCTGGCAACGTTGCATTTTGTTCATTTAACCTAACGAGCATACTTAAATTTATCTAGAGCGGCAGTCTAATGGGTAGCCTGCGTAACCAAGAGGATTTTTAGGTTAGGGTTAAGATGTAATTTCCTTATCTTTGCCCTTGTCTTTTAATCGTCGAGGTCGCAGTACGAGTACATCGCGTCGTCTCAATTGTTGCTCGCTATCGTCGTGAGATCGCATCAAGGCAAAAGCTTCCAGGTGAATGATGAGATCTTCCAATCCGCTAGATACCGCCACTAGACAAATTCTGAGATTTCTTATTTTTTGTGTACTGTTGGAAAATGACTCGTGCCGCCTTTTTTAGCCTCCAGCGGATTGAAGGATATCCCTATACTTTTTGCCTATAAAATCACCCTAAAATATCTACATAAGAAAAGGTAGAAAATGTACACTGAGAGAATTCTTCTTTTATAATCCAAGGTTGTATTTCGTTTGTGTTAAAGAAACTGCTTTGTGAAAAATTGACTAACGGGATTCCTTTAACCCAAGGAAAATGTCTGCTGCTATATACAAGTAAAAGATTCCTTGTTGTGACAGTGATATTCTCCTTCATGCAACAGAATGTTAGTTCGCGCAAGGAAAACTGTCTCAAGTAAACGTGTTTCCTTGTTTTTAAAGAAATTATTTCTCTCAGTGTACTACACATTAATCCTAACCTAAAAATCCTCCACGTGGGTCAGGCATAGCGCAATCTAAACCTGTGAAAAAGGTCAAATTCGAGGAATTTCGACGCACATCCAATAGTCTTTGGTTTCGTGGATTTAAATGGAGAAAATTATTTTATAGTCTCTATAAGGTAAATTGTACAGAATCTTTTTTTTTTTTTTTTTTTTTTTTTTTTTTTTTTTTTTTCTTTTAATATATATATTTGAAACTACAAGGTGGAACTGGGGCACGACAGCTCCCCAGCCCGAAGAAAAAGTTTACAATACTTGAAATCTTCAAAGAATTAATTCATATTACTATAATTAAGGTGAAAAAGATTAAAAATGATTGGTACAAAGGGTACCATAAGATGATTAAGCTGCCCATTGCATGGGACAATGGGCAGTTTTTAATTTATAGGTTTTTGGTTACGAGTTTATGTCTTTTAATTAATCTAGGAGTATAACAGTTCCTATTGAAGGGACAGAATCCTGATTTAAACGCGAAAGCCTAAATTCAAATTGAGTTTCAATGCTCATCAAAAAGTTCGATCTTCCTCATGGGTTCTAATAGACAAAAGGCGACTTTATCATAATTGAGGCTTCACCGCACTGCATGTTTGCTCCTTCGTGGAAGAATACAGTGGTTAACCAGACGATCTTCATTGGTCCTAACCTCGTTGACCTCAAATCATGCATGTCATCATTTTGTCCCAATGTGCGTAGCTGTTTGATCCAGAAGCCTAAGCAGCCAGCCGGTCAGTGCGGTATTCTGCCCCGCGCGTAGCCACTGTTGCGTCCGCTTTGTGCGCACCATTATTACGCAATATCAACGCAGCAGCGACGCGACGCGACACCGGGTACGCCGTGAACCAGAGTATACAGGGTGTCAAAAAGTCTTGAATCCTCACTGTAAGTGCTCATTACCACTTCCTTAATGAGACGTGTAAGGAGCCGGAGCGTCTGAGCGACTTTTTTTTTCTTTCACACGCCAATGGGAGATCATGTACATTGAACGAATCTAGCCACAAATAAAATTTCGAATGAAGATTTGTTGAGTATCTACACGGAAAAAAAAAACTGTACGGGTGTGACAACCATCCACGCCGGTTCATTTACTAACCGTAAAAAGACAGCTAGGGTAGCCGTGTTTCACAGGTGCCATAGCCAGAAAAACACGGTCGGAATGCCCGTAATAATTATGGTCGTGACACCCGTAACTTCACGGTGGCACAACCCGTGAAGTACGGTTACTCGAGTGCTTCGGTGCGACCGCCACCTCGCGACATCTGCTTCTTTATATACTGGAGTTTCCTCTCCCTTCTCCATGCGGTCAGCGCGGTGTAGTGGACAAGACACTGGACTGCGAAACGGAACGTTGCGGGATCAAACCCCGGATGAATCATCTTACCTTTTTAACCCACGGCGCCCGTGAAAGTACGGTTTCGCTCTGAACCGTACATTCACGGGTGTCGTAACTGTGTCTGGACGGCGTCCAACTTTTACCCGTGATTCACGGTTCCCGCGCCCGTCTTTTATAGTAACCGTACCCGTGAATTTTTTTCCGTGTAATAATTCATATTTGTTACAGCGTCTTGTTCTAAAATCTAAGGTGAATCAGTTTTAAAATCGTTTGAAAATAAATTCAAAAAATCACACCAGAGTTATAGGCAATAACCAACTAATCAGAAATGATGAAATCAGTCTGGCAACAGAGTTGATGAGTGAGATATGACAGCACTGTCTTAGAGAAGGTATAGGTAAGTAGGTGTTCAAATAACCGGTCAAATAATCTGGTTTTATTGCGTTTGCCAAACTCACTAGATAATCCGTCGAATAGTATATTTGCCCAACTCTGGCCAAACGGTCAAACAATACTTTGCTCGTCACTTCAAAGCCAACGATATTTAGTCTAGTTGGATATTGTTTTGTTGAGACCCTCCCAAAAAAAGAAAAAAAGCCACCCAATTTTAACAAGAGCAACAAGTGCAACAAGTGCAACAAGTTTTAACAATTTTTCAGGAAAATTTAGCTCATGGAGATGGCTCATACTGTGATTCAAGCCCTGATGCTTTGATGGAGCACCAAGCACCCCTTTTATTTATTTGTATTCTTATTGATAGAGTCTTTGATTTAGAGAACACTCTGTATGATGACGGCTACCTCCGCTACCTCATTCTCTGGTGTAATAGTAAACGCCATAGGCTGCCGCAACGCCCCACTAGGGCCCGTCGCGGCGCGGCGCGAAGCCCAGTGCGCGGTTTTGCGTTGGGCCAGCAAGGCTCAGCTCGGCTGCGTATACAAAGTCATAGATGTGGTCTAAACATTTCTTGGGCACACGGCTCCTCACGCGCAATGCCATGCGTGGTTGCCAAATTTGGAGGAAAATTCATCAGATTTTAAATTGATTTAAATGCAAGATGAATGGTGATTTAGCGCTAGTGTCTGGCAACACTGAATTGTCACGTCACATAAAAAAGTTGAGCGCGTCAGCTCTGCCACATTTGCCAAAATTAAAATACAAATTTCGCATCAAGTCTTATGGGAAATTTGTTTATTTTTCATCAAATCTGACAGCACTGGAGCGCGTGCGCGGTGCGATGCGACAACGGAGACACCGCGACGCACGTTGTGGCGGTGGCGAGCGCGGCGTGACACGGTGTCTGCCGTCTAGTCTACCGCGGAACGTCAAACTGATCTCAGACAAGAATTGACTCAATGCCCTCTCTTACCATTACCGAAAAGTGTGCAGCGTGAACTTAACAGGATGTTTACATTCTTTCTGATGCAGCTTTCAGGTGAAATGTCATGAAACGCTGCGCGCATGACACGGAAAATCCGTGACCATGTGACTGTTGCACACTTTGGCTACAGGCGATTTAAGGGCGCAATTAAGGTAAGGGAGCAAAATATAACGTTGTTACCACTAAAAAATGCGAAATCCACTCATTCTCATTAGTTGCTTCTGAATACGCTACCATAATGGCGGTGTTGGGCACTGATAAATGGGAGACTCCCATCTAAAAATACTGTCACTGCATGCATCAAGAAGTGGCCATAATAAGAGAGGACGTTACTTTGGCACCGATGTCACCAGGTGTTACGGCACAGTTAATCGTCTATTAATCACTCCTCTGGTGACTAAAGATACTCTTTGAATCTTCTTTCCCAGCATAGAAATAGTCTCGGAATTAAAAGAGGAATCTCTCATTATTATTAGTGCTCAACGCAGACATTACGGTCGTGCGTTTAAAAACATTCTAGGGGTTTAGAAAAGGATCTCGTTACTCGGTATTAATGATTCTATCGTTATTTTTGGAGTTTTTTACGTCTGGAACGGCCCTTGAATTGCCGGTAGCAAAAGTGTGCAACAGCAGCCCCTTTTTAGATTTCAATCTTTAAAAAATCTTTAAAATCAAAATAAACGTTAGAAAAAAACCTATAGCACTGTGTCTAGGGACCATATAGTTTGTGCGCTTTGGGGGTTGAAATCTCGGTCACATAATATAGGCGGTAAAATCTCTTACATGATGCGTATGATTGGAATTCATTTCCTTTTTTTCTAATATTTCTGATTGATAAGATAAAATAATGTCTGAAAACAAAACCGACGTTTTATTGTGGTAATGAGGTGCGTTGTACCAAAAATTCCGTTAATCCTTTCAAGGGGTGTGGGGCATACGTTGTCCCACTTAATGTTACATGCACGGAAAAAAATAAACTGGTAGAATTTACCATCTGCATAGTTAGCTATCAAGTATGGCAAATTTCACGAAATGATGGTAAAATTTACCAACAAGTAAACTTAATCTGCCATGATGTACGTTGTATTTACCATCTACTTGATATCTGATGACTCCAAAATCAGGTATAAATGGTGAATTCTATACCAGTCTCTTTTTTCCCGTGTGGGATTCAATGGAAATTAAATGGACATTTGCCAAACGTTGAGTGACCCGACAAAGTTCTTAGGAAATCTAGTCCTCTTTTAAAAGGTTTCACCAAATATTAAAAAAAATATCCAACCAAAAATGCGAGCAGGAAAGGGTTAAAATATCACAAAAATCCCTTCATGAATCGATCAATATGCCTGCGATCGAATGTCTCTAAACTCTGACATAGATTCACTTTGCTAGACTAGTTCGCGAGGAATCAAACTTTAGGATGAATCCTCTCCATGAATCAAGATATTTGTGCCATTGCCAACGGTTGGAACGCAACGATTTGAACTCGGACGCGAACGACCGGTGCCAGTGCGGAGTCGCGCGCTCAAGCCGAAGCCAAGTACATTATTGCGGCTATTGACTCTTCAACGCGCACGGGATCGATGCATCAAAGCCTTCGATTCGCACTTTGACTTTGCGTTACCTAATGCATGCAAAATGAGGCACGAGAAGCGGAGAGACATTACTCACGGTTTGATGAGAATTGAACACGCTTTGGTCATTATGGATGATACTCCCTGCCTCGTACTTTACAGCCGTAACAATTGAAGTACTAAAATTTTGATACCTTTACTTTGAAATAATGTCAAAGAGGAATATGAGTTTAGCACAAGTGGTATTCGGATTAGACAAAGGGGTGCCCGTGAAGAACCTCGATTATTATTCACACCGATGCAAATTTTAAACGATACTTTACAGCTGTTTGGTCGTACAATGATTCACCGGGGGGGGGGGGGGGGTTGTTCAATTTACCATACGCATAGCAGATTTTGGCATCTGCGTGAAAGTATGGTCAATTTCTCCAAAAAATGGTAAATGTAACTCAACTTGGAGTAAATTAAGTTAACTATGTAATCGATTCAATTTACCATCCTCTGAGGAAGTTTACCATTTATATTTTCAGGTTGACACCAGAATCTGCTATGAGTGTGGAATATTGTACAGTTCTTCCTTTTTCGTGAAAGTTTATAAAACATCAGATATGCTCTTAACAAGAGAGAGTCTCTCTCTGAGAGACTAATTCTTTAGTAACGGCTGGTGTATGGTACATACCGCACCTAAGGTTTAATAAGCTTTTTTTTTGCATGCGAATCGCCCAGTGGCGAGGCGTGAAATTTTGCAACCATGTATTTTCTCCATTTAAATTCACCAAAAAGATCGAACGCTACAGTCATTGGAGATGACCAAGCATTTCGACTTTTCTGATGTGTTTAAGTGGGAAAAAATAACGTTGCCAAATCGCACGCCTCGTCACTGGAATCGCCTCAATCTAGGCAGTCTCCAATAGAGGACGAAGGCCCATATAAAGATCGGGTAGGTACTTGTTTTCCAAGAAATATACTATGTGCGCATGAATTCAAAATGAAATCTTCGGAAAAGCGTGCTTATTCGGTAATTTATGGGCCCCTCTTTTGGAATTCGACTCAATTATATAATTAGGGTTTTTTTTTTTTTTTTTTTTTTTTTTTTCAATGGCTGGATGAGAATCATACGTGGTATGATGCAATAAAATTTTGGATCGTTATGATTTTTTAATCCGCGAATTAATCCCGGAAACGATCATACATCACTCAAAATTCAGGATCGAAAAAAGTGCTGAAATCTCATTCTCATTTCATTCAAATTTATCCTTCTTTCATGCCCCCTAAAATAGAACATCTGTGAATGGAAGGAATATTTAGTTCTAGGAGAACTGTGAATTTAAAATTTGATTAAATAAATTATGTCTTCATGTTAGCCAAGTTTTGGAAGATTAAAGTTTCAAAATTGGTATATTGCGACTCTTTTCGTAGGCGATTCTCTTTGATTAAATCATCAAATTAAACTCGATCTTCCTCATACGTCAGGTTGACACAAACTGATGTCTTAGATAACTCTTGTTGTTTAACACTAAGACAAATCATATTTCTTGCTGAAGTTCTGTGAAATCACGTGTTCGCCACGTGTGAAGCTGGAGAGAGTCTGAAAAGAGGCTGAACTCGGCTACTCATGGCTAGTCATTTGAGATATGAGATTTAAAGAGGTGGTGACTCCCGTCCCATATTCAACCCCCTGGCCCCCCTCCCTGGGGGGACCAAAAATTTTACAACCCAACTAAAATATGCCCCTCTCAAAATCATGGAACCGCTTGTTTCAGTGTTTTTTTTTCCGAAATTCGAACCCAAACTCGAATTATTCGGATCCGCTCATTTTTTTCCCAACACCTGGTATAAATAGATTATATGACTTATATCACTTTGTAAGAAAGACGAAATAAAAATAAACTTGTCCCCTTATAAATTATCTCGTGAAAACCCGTGTTTGCCATGTTGTTATCAGATATTTTGGCAGGAGAGACGCTGAAGATATTTTAGGGGGATCTTGGGGGGCTCTCGCAAACTTTTGGTACAGGGTAAAAATGACAATGAGTACACGTAAAAATCACACAATTCCTTCTTAGAATCAGGCTTAGTGGCGGAGAGAGGCAGGAATCATGGGAGATTCCTGTCTAAATTGAGAGATATCTATCTGTGTGCCCTGAGAGAAAGTGACAAATTAAACAGGAATCTCCCATGACACCTGCGGAGCTCCACCAGTACGATCTTGCCATTACACCAGTTAACTGTGTTCATTACTGAACTTTGGACTTTTCTAGTGTGATTTTCGTGATTTTTGATGGTATTTACATCAGTATGATTTTCGTAAACTGGAAAAAGGGCTGAATTTAATTATTTCATAGTTAAAAGTATGGACACCATTTAAAAACTGTTTGTTATAGACTACTTAAAATAGTTAAATCAACACGGCGCGGCATACGGAGGTAATTTAACTATTTTAAACAGTCAAACTAACATTTTTAAGTGTTGTCCATCCTTTTAACTATAAAATAGTTCAATTCAGCACTTTTTTTTCAGTGTATTCATTTACTCGTAGCAAAAGTTTTCAAGAGCCCCATTCTCGCTTCATCAGTGTTCCACTCATATAAATGCGGCGTGGCTCCACAATGTTGCCAAGTTATTCACCTTGATCAGGAATCCCATTTAATGAGTCGTTTCCGGAGCAGCAGTCGTAAGTCGGCACTCGCTTTATCTCCGAATGATTATCCTCTCACCTCCGTCTACTCTCTGTATAGCTTGCGACTGTCTGATCGGCCAATAGTCAGTCTCTGGAGTATAGAAGTATTTAATCTATCCAAACTCCTCTGCTCCAAAGAGACTTTCACTAGAGACAGTCTCCTGATAGATTCCGACGTTGACTAACGTCGCGTTGCCGTCGCTTCGTACAATGCGCAAAACATGGACTTTCTTTGGCATCGTCGAAGTGATGGAAACCAAAATTATGGAACCAAAAATAAATTGCATCAACCATAAAAGTAAAAAAAAATGATGAGCCAGTGGTAACCAATGTTCGCAGTTTAATTTTAAAGTGATTTTACACTATGAAGCACCATCTTCACAGCTGTAAGTAACAGTTGTTTGTGACAGAACGATTCAGAAAATATTAACACTGAAATTTAAGCTGAGATAAAAAAAAAGTACTGAACTTTTTCGTGCATTGAAAAATTTAAGTTTAGATCCCCTGAGCTGCGCATCGAATAAAATTCAAAAACTAAACTCTGAAAATCTGGACAGCCAAAAAACCAGTAAATTACAATAAGACTTCAATTTAATAAGTCAGGCTACAAGACTAAAATTTGAAAATAAATTAATTCTGAAACCAATTCAAAGCAAATAATCTGAATCTAACTGTAAGTTCAAATCTGGCGCCCATAAAAAAAAAAAAAAACAAAAACAAAAAAACAAAAAAAATCAAGATAATAAACACTAGAATGGGGGTGGGGAGTGAATTATCAATTCAATCACGAGTTATCAATTTGAAGAGATATATCTATCCTACAAATTATATGTTTTGAAGTAAGGAAACTGGAACACCTTATTTCCAGAGAAAATCCAAGTTTTTAGATCAACTGTGCAACGTGTCGGACAAAAACCAATATTTTAAACTCTGGAAGTCAAGGCTACTGTAAAATTAGGAGAAACACAATTTCTTTTCCTTGAAATAAGTCGAATTATAATTAACGGCGGTGATATGATAATGCATTTTTACTGGAACTTTTCTAAAGCAAAACACTTAAAGTTTCCATGTCCAGAAAAAGCTATTTTTTAGTCAAATGTGCGTCAGTCGTCACGATGCTTTTTACATCCGTTGAGTAGTATACGTGTAAGTACGTGCTGCTCTGGGTGCACCGTCCATCCGCATCTTACCTTAACCCTTGGATCTCTCTTTCTTTCTTTTCCTCTTTCTCTCTCTTTACCTCCTTCTCTTTTCATCCCTCCTTTAAGCTTCTCTTTACTCTATGGTGGCTTATGATTGATCTATTTTTGCTTTTTTTCCAGTTAAACGTATGTGAATGTATCGATTAATTTGAGGGTGAATCGAACCCAATGAATTTCGATTCTTTTCCATAATAGAGTATGGAAGCGCAATCGACACATCTAAATTAACGAGCCATACTCTGCCCACCATAAAAATTAGAGGAGCTCTAGCTTAATGTGTACTTGTGCTTATTTGAGCCTTCCGTAGTTTCAAATGGGACTAACTTCATTGTGACGTTTCAAAATTTCTTTTTAATTTTTTTTTTTTTTTTTTTTTTTTTTTTTAAGAGAACCGACGAATAAATTTTTTGCGTTTTAAACAGTGTACTTATTCGTGTTCATTAAAAAAATTTCTTAAAATTTGTACGAAATTTTATCCATTAGGTTCTTACAGTTGGCTAAAACACGAAAAAAAACCGCGAAATTCACCGATGATTTCACCGGTTGCGAAAAGATTACACGCTTCAGCTCAGTTCATGACTGTAATGCACGAAAATATGCGATGCTGTAATCTTTTCTCAACCGGTGGAGTCGTCGATGACTTTGAAAAACGTGCGGATATTTTAAGAAATTAACGGCGTTTCCACCGATTAAGAAAAGATTACAGATGAGTGTATTTTTGTGCAATACAGTCATACACTGAACTGAACTGCGTAATCTTTCCTTAACCGATGGAATCATCGGTGAATTGAATAATGCGATTGATTATACGCTAAACGGCAGCTCTGAATTTCTTAATTTCCCTCTATTTAATCAATGCATGGTAAAGTCCAGTCAAAAACATTGAGGCGAAATTTTTTCGTACAGGGATGTTTTGGTTTTGCCTACATTTAAAATTGAAGGCGCGCTCACGAATTTAAACGTGAAGAGCCCAGCCTCATTTCAATGTTGGCGTACCGCACGCCTCTCAAGCTTCGTTTGGCAACCTTCAATCATTAACAATCGCATGCGGATGCGCGCGCAAGGGGTTTCTTTGCCTCTTACCTGCGAGCGAAGCAGATTATTGATCACTATTCGATCTTCCAGTGCGCCTCTCTAACGTCTTTTTCCGGTTCCACTCAATAATCACCACGCGACTTTAGAGCCCAGCATCTGATCAGCACCGCACACAGTAGGTGCCAATGCTGCCATTTTGCATATATTTAATGGAGTTTTACGTATTCATCGGTGATTTAAGCGGTTGAAGCAAAGATTTGAGTGTTTATTAATTTGCTTCAACCTCTTGAAATTCTTAAAATTATTCACTTTTTTCCTTCCCCCACACTGAAAAAAAGAGCTAAATTTAACTATTTTATAGTTAAAAGTATGGACACCACTTACACTCTGTTGGTTTTACAGTTTAAATTAGTTAAATCAACACGGCACGGATTTAATTTAACTAATTTAAACAGTTAAACCAACAGTTTTAGGTGGTGCCCATACTTTGAACTGTAAAAGAAGTATTTTTTTTTTCTTTCTTTTTTTTTAGTGCAGTTTAATTTACAATTTCATCATTTATTTTCAGAATTAGTAAAAATTCTGATCGATTGCAACAAACTTGGCTTGTAATCTGGAGTGCGAATTTTTAGATTATCGACTGTCAATGTGTTGATGTGGCGATGGCGATGTTTTGTTCTATAAAAATAAAGACATTTTGGAGCGCAAACTTAGTGAGACTCTTGATCGATAGTAATAAAAGGGGGGAGGGGGTTGAATAGGCCTGCCTCTCCCCTCCCCAAATGGGGAGTAGGAATCTAAGCAAAGAAATGTGACTTCTGCTCTTCTCGATCGAGACGCATGCCGCTCGTGATTTTGCTACCTGGACCAGTGGTGAAGCGTGCAATCTGGCAACATTGCACTTAAACCATTTAAAAACATGAAAACTATCGAAATCAAAGAAATTGGTGATGACCACTGAATTTGACCGTTCGTACGCGTTCAAATGGAGAAAATGCTACGTTGCCAGATAGCACGCTTCACCACTGACCTGTACAGCAAATCTTGAGCTGAAAAAATTGCTTTTTCATCCACTGAGCAGTCTTCTTTTCTTGGAATGGCCAATTAACAATCTGCCAATTTAAGTTGTCCACACGCACGCTCCAAAAAAAAAAAAAAAAAAAAAAAAAAAAAAAAAAAGCGATGATTTTGCAGATTAGAAGAGGTAAAAGGGGCTTTCATTATCATTCACGGAGGCAAACCCTTTTATTCATTGGCGCACGAGTGACGAGACGATTCGGGAGAGCGTGATCAAACCAAGGCTTCACTGTCAACATCATCGCCAAGCTCTCGCTTCACCCAACCCACTCCATACACCCGCACTTGCGCAGTTGCCGCATCAGAGAAATTTATAACCTCCAAAATTTGGACTGACTAATACTGCAAATAACAATTTAATCATTTAAAAAATAAACAAAGTCGTGAGACGCGGAATGTAAAAGAAAGAGAAAAAAAACTTGTAATTTTCGAAGACGGTTTTAACCCTTTGTGTCACAGTGGTTAGACTGGGTGACCACGTATTATAAAGGTATTTCTAGGCATCTGTCATGATAATTAGGCATAATAACCGCATAATATGATTAAGAGAAGGGTGTACCAACGTTAAAAAAAGTATTTGGTCCAAAGTACCTTGCAAACCTGATTTTGTTGTTTACTTCTCTGGCTGACTCTCCCCTCAGTGTGGGGAATTATTAAAAATAAAAAATAAAAAACCAATGGAAACAGAGAAAGTGCGTGTGTCATATAGTGGTTAGTACGTATGATCACGTTGTTTCTCTATGAAGGGGAGCTGGAAAAATTCTGATCAAAATTTCATATTTAGGCCCTAAGGATTTAGGAAAATCACTTTTTTAAATTTTTTTTAAAAAAACATGACACAAAGGGTTAAATATCTTGATATTTTTCCATCCCTGAAAGCTCGATTATTACCAGGTTCAGTTTAACTGTTAACATAGAAAAACAATATTCGCTCAAATTCAGAGGATAGTTAAATATTCGCACTCCACGGTGTTGATTTTGCCTATCCCGGTAATTGAAGGCGCTCGATGAAATATTAATGTGCAAAGGTTAATGATTCGGAAATAGCTTTTACTGTCAATAAAGAGATAGAGATCCAAAATCAAATAACTCGAGCGTTGTATTGGACTGTTTAGGTGTACTTTATGATATCTTACATGTTGCGAATATTGCAGATCCTGGCCAGTTACCTTTGTCCTATGGCTAGTACACCTCAGATCTCAGTTTGTAACGAAAAGTCCAAGAACGCTCTCATGACGCCAAGCCGCACCGAAAATTCCTTTTAAAAACGCGAGAAATGATTCAAGGAAACCAGCAATATTTATTTAAAATAGAACTATTTTACCCCCGTGAGTAAGTTACTCTGTCAAATTCATGCTTATTTGTGGTTCAGTCGACGAATTAAATAAAGGCAGTATAGACGCCTTAAATTTTAGGAAGGTATGCCACTTGCAATGCTTCAATTTATTGTGTTGAGTATTGCAGGTTGCCTACTTAAACTAAAATCTAAGGAGTCTACTGACATTATTTAATTCGTTGACTGTACCTTGATCAGAACGCATGATTTGACAACATTGTTTGGTAGGAGCATAAGCGTTCAAACGTTTTTTTCTCTTTTTCTTTCTCATATACAAACCAATTATGGCTACGAACAGTGCGGTTAAAATGAAGTACGTCATTGCTCATACTGAACTCTGGTCATTGGACATTGTGCAGCGAGCAGCGTTTTTAACCTCCTCTCTTATAATAATGCATCCTATTAACTTTTTTTCTTCTTTGAAGCTATACAGATTTTAGAAGAGGACAGAAATACCGCGAGGTTGATGTCACACCCTAAGGTACTTAGACGAGGAGTGAAATTTTTAAGTTTCGTATGACGATAGTAAAACTTGCGTCAGAGCACGTATACTATAAGGACATGTTCAGTAAATAAACCCACAGTTTTTCGGAAATCGATACAATACAAGAGACGGAAAGTTTTATGATTTTATGACCAAAGGCCCCAAGTTTGAATCCTAGTGGAGGCGTCAGAAACCTTGCACGTAGATTATTCAGTAAAAAAAAAAATAATTAGTTTGACAGAATTGATCATCCATCCAATGAATCAGTCGTTTTGTATCTATATATTAGATGGCATCCTTCCCCTGATTCTCTAATACGAATTCTAGCTAATGTTCATTTATTTATACAAGCAAGATAGGTACTAAGTTAAATTAAAAATCATGAGAAAGCAATTAATAGCGATATAAATCAGAGGAAGAAGCGTTTGGCCGCCTTGTATTTTTTTAACGTTATTATTTCTATCCTCTAATAATAAATATTAGGTACACCACGAATGAAATCTAATCCAAATGAAGGCAATACATTGAAAAAGGGTCCAATATCCTAGGTGAGTTCTTTGCTCAAAATCAGCATTAGAATAGAACGGATTTTGCTAATAACGAGCACATCCAATGTTCTGAGGGCCCTCAGTTCAATTTCAACTATAAGGTTCTCGACAACCACGATCCTCAACCTCATATACGGCAGCTCATACCGTTCCTCGCGAGTCCGTCTATCCGAGTGAAAGTGAAAACAAATCCTTCGTCTGACACTAACATTGACCGCAGCAACACCAGATTCAGCTTTTCGGTCACTTTTGCTTTTTCTTTAATCTCATATGTGCTGCTTGTGCAGCGCCTGCATATACGCTGCGGTACGCATGCGTGAGCGCGCGCGCGCTTGCGTGTGTGTGCGTGTCCGTAAGTGCGACGACCTTGAGCGCCTTTCGATGCACCGCTAACGTAACGTAACGTAACGCCTCTACTACTGGGCCATTCGATATATCGAATTGGAATCATGTCACAGATTGGCGCCCGCCGCTAGGCCGCGCCGCGACCGCTCGCTCGCGCCGTTGGTATTATTTAACACGGCGAACACGAGACACATGAGGCGGTCCGGCTCGGCTTGACGGAGAACAGATTAGCGCCCGCTCGCTTTCGTTTGCGTCTTGGATCTTCGGGCTTGATCGTCATCGATCGGGGCTCCATTCGTATCTGTTCGTATCGCATCGTTCGTTTGAGTATCATATCGTATCGAGTCATATCGTTTGTCAACGTGAGAAACAAAGCCCTCAACTTTCTCGGAGCTCCCTTCGAGGCGCGTGGAAGCCGCAAAGCTCATCTTGCGCGCGCATCGGGGTTGCCGTTTTGGCTTGGATTTATTAGAATTCCCAAATTCAACAGTGTGGCCACCACCGCTGGACATAAGTATTAAGGGGAAAAGAAGGTCCCAAATGAAAAAAATGGTTTTTTTTTGTTTTTCATCTTATTTGTCTCAGCTTTAAATGAGATGATACATTGTATAATTTAGAAAAAAAAAAACATTTTTTTATGAATTTTTGAAGTTGAAGAGTCCTTATCAGGTCAGCTGATTTTTAGATTTTTCTTTTTGCGATACTGAAAAATATGGTTTTTTTTACCTTTCGATGCATTTTTCTCAGGAACAAGCAATGCTATTTTCATATTTCCCCCCCCCCCCTCAGAACAAGCTCTATAAGCAAGACTAGGATATTTTGAGTATCTCTTTAACTTTTTTTTATAGTCATGCAAAGCTCAAAAACAAGGTGAAAAAATCAACCAAACTTTCAATTTTGAAAAAGAAAAAAGTTTTCAATGAATTCTAAAAATTCTAGTTCTGCTTATAGCCAACACTCATACACAACTTCATGCAAAATTGCAGCCTTGTAAGTCAAATAGTTCCTGAGAAAAATGCACCAGAAGGGAAGCATATTTAACATGGTTTAACATAGGACCTCCTTCTCCCCTTAAAAAATGGGTATGTTGCAAATTTTTGCCACACCAGTAAAGAGAGTAAATTGTAGTGTGAAATCGCTTGGAAACACTTCCTTGGGAAGAATCAAAAAGTGTAAAAATTTACGGAGAAAACTTTAAATGGTCTGAATTCAAAAAGTTCCCTTCCAAGAAATTCTGACATTTTTGAAGGGACTTTTAGCAAGTTTTTGTGGACAATTTTTCTCCGTATGGACTTTTGAATCATAAACTCAAGGTATATGGGTTTAAACAAACTTTCATGATGACTGTCGTATATAACGAGTCACAATGAGAGGGTCCAATCAACTTTGTATTTCACTTTATGATGAATCACTTTTCTCAGCACAGAAAAATTTGCAGTTAGATTAGACTCCTTTTATTTGAGTCTCGTTATACGACAGCTTTATTGGAATTTTGTTTCAATGCATTTATTGAGTTTGCGAGTCTTTTCGGAATTGTATTTATGAGGCTTTAAAGTTGTTTTCAATGGTATCACTCTACATAGAATTGACCTTATTTATCTCTCAAGTCAATTTCGGAACTTTATGATACTACCAAAGTTATTTTCAAGAGATTTCATGCTAGAATTGATCTACTTTATAGCTCTTGCAAAAGTCTTAGCCAAATACATAATTAGGTAACAGTATGACTATTCAACGGAAAATTCTTTGATCTGTCATCTTTTCGTCCACCAACTGAATCGCCGTTGACTTTTGGAATTCCATTACATTCACGCACAACGGCAACTCTGGTGTGTATTCGCGTTCAAACCACCATTTCTCATCATCAATCACAGAATTGCATCCAGCATCCAGTCGATAGTATCGATGACAATGGCCGAGGAAGATGCTAATGATGTTGACACGAAATTTTTGTTTCACGAACCAAAGCTTACAAGATACCAAAACGAACATCAACCATCGTACTTACATGATGCTTTTATCTCTTTTCTTGCGATGTGCAGTTTATGCTGCGTGTAGGAAAGCGCACATTTTATCATTCGATCTAGATTATTCATCAAATTTCATTTAAATTATGATTGTGATGACATTTTCTATGGGAAAAGTTTGGTTATGATAAAAAAAGAGAAAAAAACGGTTCTTAACCGAATATTTTAGAATCAATGGCAAAGTCGTATGTCTTATGCGAGGCATCGTGGAATCTTCACTCTGAGTCTACTTATACAGTTGTTTTGCAATTGAATTTTACGTTTTATTTAGACTTTAGAAGATGTTAAAATGACAATGCTCCAACCGAAAGATATTTATGAAAAAATTGTCCTTTCTAACACACCGGTTACAATAATCGTCTTACTTCGCATATTATCCCCCATTTTGCTCAAATTTCCTTACAAGCATACATTTTTTTTCAATTGCATGTATTATAATAAATCACATGCATCGCAGTGCGCTGAGAAAAAAATTTAAGTATAGGATGGCGTGTTCTCTAACACAATGTGTGTATTGACTCATCGATGTATTTTCCTCTAAACGTTGGGCGGTCATGGCTTTAACCCATTATTAATCGTAAATTGAGCGGAAAATCGCTCTTCATCACTTATCTTGTTATAGTTTTCCTTCTTTTGGCAAAATGTGAGGCTCAACTAACAACCCAGATTATGGGAATTGTCAGCGGTGACTTTGAGAGGTCATTTTGGCATGTACAAGAAGAAAGATCCGAATTTTCCAAATGGAGCATGCGAAGGATTTATATAATTGTTATATGTGGGGCACAAGAATATTTCAGTATTTTATTCGCGATGATAGTTTTTGATTGAATTTACCCATTCTCATGAAAATTCTATATGAAATGATGAAGGAAACTAAACGTATAGTAGTAATACAACTCCTCTCCTCAAAGTCACTGCAATGAAAGGATCAGAGAGATACAATCATTGTCTCGTAAATAGTTCAAAACTCTTCATTCTGGAAAATATTGTGTATTTAAAAAAAACTTTTGTTTTGATCAGGACGCATGGATTAGTTCAATGCATATAGAATATGAAAGCTACCATTTCAATATATTCCTTCAAACCGCTTATAAACTTTGATAGTCAATCAAGTTTGGCACAAATTCATGCTTGCGATGTGATTATTATATCAAATGACCGCAAACTAGGGCAACTGCATGGTTTTAATAGCTGAAAATTGCGCAATTTCACCTTGCCTGCATCTTATACTCCCGTTCAAGCTCAGATCGCAAGTCCGAGAGCTTACAAAAAAAAAAAAAATTATACCGAAGCCTTGTTTTGCACTCGCAGGCAACAAACTGAATATGTTTTCCCCGTTCTATTCTATCCTTGCTTTTTTTCTGCGCTAATGTCTAGACGACTACTTTCCTGTGCAATCAAGTTCTATTTTTAACCGAATCATTTCAAGACCTTTCATCTCAATTTACTAATTGATTTTTTATTATTTGAACTGAGAACTGGTCCACTCATCGATTTTATTTTCAATCATTTTAAGGACATGATCAGTTTCTGAAAACCAAAGAGTCAGATAGTATAGAGACGCGTTTTTAAAAGGGTGCACAAAGGTCAAAATTATGTGTCGATAGCGAGATTTTATAAAACCATTGCTAAATTTTCAGAAAATGTATTCACCCTATTTATAACTTATTAGCTTTTATTTTCTTTTTTTCCCCAGTACAATCTGTGTGGTATTAACGCGATTGTCAATCCATTCGATGAACATAAAAAACACATTTTAACTTAGAGAAGGGAAGGACAGTGAAAACTTAAAAAAACGCATCTTTCCTAAAACTTTAACCCTGAAATAGGAGCGATTCAGAGGAATCATTTCACACGAAACAAGATGAAATTTGTTAATTCTTCTTGCTCGATCGTTCAAGTCCCTTCGAAAGACAATGATAATGATATGAGTGCTTAATGTAGGTGTTTCATACTAAATTTAAAGAGATTTCGAATACGGCAAAAAAGGATTCAACTAAGTAAGCAAAATAAAAACTGTACAATAATTTACATATTGATCAATATTTTAATGTAAAATGCAGGCATCCGAGTGTCTGCGACTTTTCTGAAATTTAAATCATTAACAACTAAATCTCTCATTAGGATTAAAATTTTATAAAGCTTGATGCTTGCTTAGATCACTACAATCAGAATGAAAACTTCGATTCATTTTGCAGCATTATTTTCTGGTCTACCATTTTGAAAGATTCACATTATTCTCGTGCAGGCAAAGCAATGCAAAAGATAGAGACAGAGACATCGGAGACATGCCCGCCATTTTGAAAAGAACCCGAACAATTAATGTTTTTATTGGTTCTGATAAAATTTTTCATTCTGCTTGAATTGTTTCGAGCTTGGTAAAAATATACTTGGGAGTATTTTCAGCGCTGAGTAGTGAGCAACACCAAAAACTCAAAACCACTAATTTTTATTCTTCCTCAACCAATTCCGTTTTTCCCCAAAATCTCTCCCGGGTAAGTTAAATGTCATTTTTCTTGCCTCTCGTCATCGCAATTCATGAATGAGCAAAAAAAAGGAACTCACAACGTACTCATCTTTGAGAGTGTGAGAGCGTGCGTTTTTTGAAAGGGAAAGAAATTCGTTTGATCGTGAGTTATGATGCGAGAACGCGTGCTCGTCGATTAGCTTCAAAAGTGCGGAGGCTCCCCTCGCATTATTCGTGCGGTTTCTGCCCGGGCTTTAATTAGCTGCTCGAAGTTGGAGATTTACTGTCATGCTTCTCTCAACAGATCATAAAAAAAGAGTCGCTCGTTGTAACCTTATAACTCACGAGAAAGAATGGAAAGAAAGAAGCTGGTTCCGACCCGGGATTCTGACTCGACAAACAGTTTCATAAACTGCGACCCGAATGATATCTAATTGGCGGATCTTTCCAACTTTGAAGTTGCAAGACAGCTCCTATGCGACTTAATTACTTCCTTGAATTATTTTGAATCTTTGCTTCCGGAAATTACCGGTACCAGACTTATTTTGCAAGGATTAAAATAATATCAGACGAACTTGGAGCAGTGATGGAGGCCATTTTCTTGTGGGAGAAAAAAGTTGATACTCTGCGAGGAAACGGTCTGCGCACTTATTTCCATTGGATAAAATGAAAGGAGAGTTAAAGATGTGATTTTAAGTTCGATTTTAGGGTCGAATTAAGGTTTTTGTAAAAATCATTGATATGGATCCTGGCTCACCATTTTCGTTGGCATTAATTGAAAATTCAGTTTCTAAGAACCTTTAAAGTAGGTTTCTCGCAACGATCCTCGAGTAAGCAATAAGCATGTGAAGATGGTTTTGGAACTTGTAAACTTGACTTTCTCATCATTGACTATTTTTCTCGAGAGAAAATTATAATGTGATGAAATTAGGACCATTGTTCATAAGCGCACTTGCTTCTTTATGAGAACTGATCGTCTCTCTTATTTTAAGTGTGGTGAAGATAATGACCCTTTTACGACCTATAAAAGAGAATCTTAATTTTTGAGAAACGTGCCAGTCACTGCACAATCAGACATTTTGAGAAAATGCTGGTATACCTTATATTTGTCTATTCAGCTTTCATTTTACATCTTTAAGATATACATTTAAGTACTTAAGCAGTACACAAGACATACATACTTTTGTATATTCTCATAAGGAGTAGCGCAAATTTCAGGCTCTGGAAAAGTCACTATCAAGGAAACGGCTTTTTTTCGGAGATGATCCCAAAATCCACGTGATTCCGACTCTCAACTGGTAATAAATTTTTTGATAGCCGTTGATAGATTATATTAGGGCTTGTGGAGGCGTAGCCACTAGCCAGTCTCTTATCCCTCTCAAGTCATTTGAACCAAATTGTTGGAAAAAAATAGAGTGACTTTTGCCTCCTTACTCTGTCTTTCCCTGATATGCGCTCCCAAATCGGAAAAGGGAGATAAATATAATTTCCTGCCTATGAGAATGTGTACAAACGATAATCGTTTCGAGGTATCCAAGTTACATTTTCATCCAATCGATTATTTCGGACCACTGCTCCATGGAAACAACGACGAAAGTGATCATAGCAATCACCAAGGTCATTCCAGGTCATCGGTATATTCCGCTGTTTGACGGTAGATTTAAATTGACTTCGTTCTCCCTAAACGCCGACTTCCATCGGTGCGAGGACAGAAGCAATAAATTTAATTTGGGGTTTTACTGAGGTTATAAAGTAAACATGCTGAGGTCCGTATTTGTGTACGTTTGCGTCGCCCCAAGGTAGATGAAAATAAAATACTTATTTACAGGGGCGGCGCTTATAAGCTTTCAGCTGCGTAAACGAAACGTCTATCGTTAAAACGCAAGTCTTGTATAGCCAGTCATTGCACTGTGGACAAGAGAAGTGATAACTCAATCTAAACTTTGCCTCCTGTCCAAAACACATGTTCTCTCCATCTGACTTGCCATCGTTGCCCACATACCTCAAACTGTGTGTTATATTTAAAATCCAAACAACCTTTCCCTAAGAAGACTCATTCAAAGTGGAAATTTCAAATAATATTTCCATTCTTCCACATGGTCACATGATCACCGTCTCTTAATAGACATGTCTGGCAACTCGTTTCGTGGCGTAAAAAAGGCAGTCATTATTTTGACTTATTATGGCTCAGTATAATGACATGTTCGAAGAAAAATCCAAACCGTTGCTTTGAAAACAAACCACAAATCTCCAAAATATCGCAGTTTTTAGGAGAGCAAATAATCGTAATTAATTTAACATGCGGCTCTAAATATTTATACACGAAATCTATGTTAGTTCCTTTTCACTTAACGCGTTCGTCAATGGATTACTTAGTGGTTTACTAATTATATTATATGTAAAGGCTTGTTTCAGACATAAGCTTACAATTAGTTAGGTTAGCTTAATATTGGAACCTTGGAAATGATATGATCTTTGTTTTTTAAGCCACCAAAAGTATTATCCTATTTCCAGAGAATTCTGTTGTGGCTGCATCTTATTCACAGATGGGGATGTTATCGGAACCAAGCTAGAAAACTATAATGGTTTGTGCAAAAACACAGATGAGTGGACTCTAGTTAAAATCTATTCGGAGTTAGTGTAAAATGAGTATTTTCATTTGAAAGGTGCTTTTCGAACTCCTAGTACCTTGAACCCTTTATGATAAAGGTATTGATTTTTATGCAGTGATTAGCTAACTACAAGTACTGATTCAATAGTACCGGCGTTAAGTTGTCACTACACCATCGGCTTCGTGTTAAGAGGCTTCAATCAATTAGTTAATGTCCGAATTTTCGAAATTGAAACGGTCGCTATTCTTACTTTCTTCGCGGTGTTTTCACACATTATGTGACGTTCACTTTTAGAGTCAGAAACGATCCTAGTTTTACAAAAAAGACGGCTGCACTTTTCTAAACACCTATCTCAAGTTTACGTGACGGAATCAATTGCTCGAACATTTGTATTTACAATGGTATTACAACCGCGATTCTCGATAGTGAATGCGACTTATTAAAAGATTAAACGAAACGATTAGTAATTTTCGCGTACGCACGCACACAATAAGCAGCGCAGCCCTCTTTTAATGCACGCCCGTGCTCGTGCCTATTCGGGACGGAGGAGTAATGTGTTGTGCGTTGACGCCGTAACGCGGAGGTCTAGAACTCATCGGAGTGTCACACTGGTGAAGAAAAAGATTACGGTTAGTAATATTGTCAAAGTGTAGACATATACCTCAACAAAGAACCCTGGAATATATTTCATTTGCTAGTGTAATCCTCTCTGGTGAAGTATAGCACTTTATAACCTATATCGCGGAGTCTTATGTAACTTTCTTTCGGAATGGTTTCATTATCGTCTTCAATGGGTGATGCCCAATCCGACGCGCAGTGTTGTGATAGTAATAGTATCACAATATCGAAACACTCAGCATTCATAACCACTGCTTCACACTGTATACTCATCAAAACTCACTCCCTCGGATCCATTGTTTTTGTACTCGGCTCGACTTGCACGCGCTCTTAAAGGTTTCGTTTCACTTCGCTCTATGAAAGTTATTTGCCCAATTCCGTCTGCTTCTAATCCTGGGGTAAAAGCTTAGTGCGTATAGAGGGAGAAGGAGGGGACTTGAACCTATTCTTAAAAATTTTACGTATCAAAGCTCTCTGTAAAGGTATGTACGTCAGTGACTCAAACGCACGGCTATAAAAGTATATTGGATTTAATTCAAATGAATTTGACTGCTGCTTCGCGATAGAATATGAGTAAAATTCGTTTTTGATACTCTCTCGTTTCATCCTGAAGGAAGAGTTTCTATTTTCTGTTTCGAATAGGTAGCCAACAAAAGAGCTGGAAAGGTCAATCTGTAACCTTTGGCAAAAAGTAAGATTTTTTCTTCATTCATGGTGGTGCAATGAACTAGCGCGAAATTTACGAAAAAAAAAGCTTCTAACCTAACGTTACGAACGTTTCAAAATCAGATAGTCTGATTTTATCGCGACTTTCTTTAAGTGTTTGCAGGGATTAGCATTCGGAAAATACCGAAAATTATAGTTTTTGGTGCATTATTATAGGTTGACGATGCATAGATTTTTATTTTTGTGCATTTAAGTTTCTTGGTGGAAGTTTTCGAACATATACTGTTTCGTTGTCATGCAAGAGCACTTTTTACGAAATCAGTGAGCGTCTTGAATGAGGCAAACAAATTAAATTATTGCTCACAAGGTAATTTTTCAGCTTGTTTTGAGGCGAGATGGTGCTTTTTTTTAACTCATATAATTTGGAGTCTTGCTTGTTTTTCACGCCTTTACAAAGTTTAGATAAATGCTTCAAGATAGTTGCCAAATTTGCCGAGAGGGGAAAAATAGCAGCCTCCTCTTACGCAGGAGCAATGCAACTTTCTTGTCTTCTTTGTCTATTAACATTACAAATTGAGAATCAAATTGAATGAACTCTAACTTTGGAAGATTGTGATTCTAAAAAAGAACGGTATCATACATTTTCTCCATTAAAACCGGTTCCTTGAATCCCCCCCCCAGAAAAATTCAGTTCTTGTTTTTTCATCGGACTGATCTTTAAAAACAAATTGTAACATTACCAATGATATTTTTGAATTTATAGTTGCAAGAGTTAAACATATTACTATCATTTGAAGTGTTTGATTTCAAAATCTCTTATGTCCACTTCAAAATTTCAAAATGTCAAAGTTGCCTCTCCCAAATTTTTATTACTTTTCATTTCTATATAGTAACAAAAAATATGCATGTTTTTAATCTTTGAATGTTATTTTAAATGATTTGACACGGTTAGATTTGAATTAAAGTGGTATTATACACCTAATTATTAAAATTAAAAAAAAAAAAAAAAAAAATGAGAAAATTTACGAATACGTTTAAGGGGATTTTGCACGTTTAGGTGCCGAACAATGAACATTTCTCTAATTTAATGTTTCCTCGATTAAATCAAGGAATCACGTTTTTTTTTTTTTTTTCATTTATTTACTTATTTTTTTCAAAAAAAAATTCCGTCCGACAACGATGTACGACACAAGAAAGGAAGCTGCAAGCGTTGATTTTTCCTGTTCGTCGTCAGATCACTTTGAATAATAATTCCTCGACGCGACTTTTAGTTCAAGAATAACCTCTAACGGGTTATTTATCGTTGGCCATCTCCCTCCGCCCCATTCGCACTTCCCTGCCCCCCACCGCGTCCAACTCCACCGCTTCACTCTCCTTTGCGGAGCAGCGGACAGATAGTGCCCCCTGACGACCTTCCTGGAGGCCTTTCAGCTTCAGCAAGCTGACTCCTCTACTCATCAGCCATGGCCTACATGCCCACCTCACTTTCACCTTTCATCCTGACCTACACCACACTCTCTGGCGCGGGTGGCAAATTATTACCCACAAAGACGTTTCATTTCCCGCGCGTAAACTGTGAAGCTCTAATTATGATGAGCCTGGTGTTCAATAGACTGACTCAGTCTAACGCCATAATGTTATTTCCTGATTCATAGTCTGGTTGAGAGGAATCTCTACGTTTTGATAATCCTTTGTTTGTTAACCCGAACTTTTACCCCATGTCCACAAACCAGCTTTAATACACGTATAGAAATTTTAGAGACTAGAGCGTTAAGCGTTTTGTCTCATTAAATGAATCATGTATATATATTGTACAGGGTCAAATCAAATTTATATATTCCAATTAATCTGTAGGTTATTTTTGTTTGTTTTTTATTTGACGTATAACATGTACGTTATGCATACGTACACGGATAGTTCATCTGACCATGGAGCTAAGTTTTTTCTGTAAGGAGTGAGTTTTAAACTTTTTTAAAGGTCGTTATTTTCGTAAAATTTACATCAGAACGTATCATTTGTTTGCTTACAGCAAAACCTATAGCATGAGCTACATTTCGTCGGATTTCCAAGGATTTGCAGAAATTTAGGATAGTTCAAGTTGGACTTGAGCCTATCATTTCCCTTACTTGCGATTCAGCTCCTGCGAGTATAGCGTACTCTCATCTCACCAAATTGGAAACTTACGTAAACTTTTAATTACACTGTCGCACAATGAGAATGATGGGATGACGACTCACTTTATTGTTTTTACATCCATATAGTATCGAGTTCCATCCATGAAGAAGATTTGTATCCAATCGTGTATGAATTCCGCAAACTATTTTATCTTATCCTTATCCAATTAGGCTCAATTATACGAACCTTGGCTTCGTGTTCGAGGTCTCGTTTGCGATACGGAGAAGGCATCGTTTTATCAAGTTTTAAAAAGAGAATATTCAATCATTCTCCGAGTATCATTCAGCAATTAACATCGTTATTTGCCGGCTCATCGAAAGACCGCGCTTATAAGATTCGCCGATGAACAAAAATAAAGAGAAAACGCGGTAATATTGAGCTATTTTGATTTTTTTAGGATTTACCCCGCCATTGGAATATACCAGTGATTAATCATGTGGTTGGCCATTAGTTAAAGCGTAGAGTGGCAGTGGCAATGGTGGCTCGGGCAATTTGGCAACTATGTTTTTCCTCCATCTGAATAAATGCACGGTAATCGATTGTTCGTGGAGCTCTGCTTCACCATCGAATCGATTGTTTTACATAAAATCAAATGGAGGAAAAACATTGTTGCCTTATCGCACGGCCCACCTCTATTTGGTGTAACAGGAATTCTCACGACGAGGTACTGATGTTTCATTGAATGCCTCAATTATCTTAGCACATTTGACTACAAATTATTACATTAATTCTCATCTCTTTTCAATGACAACTTTGTCGTCGTGTATCGCAATACTTTAAGGTTATCTCCTCGCGGTTATACTTGTCTTGACAAAACTCGAGTACTTTTGGGGGTCGGGTAAATCACAGAACAAGTATTTCGCCTTTTCTACAAGGTTTTGATCGAAAGAACTGATTCTCTGAATGACGTAGACGGCCGCTTTGTGCTAAATATAGCAACGTTGCATTTTATCCTCTTAAATAAGTGACTTGTAAGTAGACAGCGAATTATTTTTAGAGGGTAAGAGTTTAAAACTGTAGGTACATGGTTTCATAGTGTCTTCGAACTTTTTTTTACAAAGAAATTTATACTCTATCTATACCCACTGCAGATAAAACTTACTATATGGGTGAGCTCTGCATTGGTCATTTTTCCTAAAATTCTAAGTATTTTTTTTTCCTCAGGTGAAATCCAAAGGACACTCAAATGACCGATAAAGAGCTTTTAAGTCTATTTAATTAAATAAAAATAAGATAAAATACTTTACAACCTATTTCCTGCATCTTTTGTTTTGATGCACCGCGGATGAGTACGCAGTTATCACCGGTTGCAAGGACAACGTAACCATAGCCTCTTAAAAACTCGATATGCGTGTTTCAACGTAATTTACCCCCAAACCCCCTCTCCAGCCTAGATTGCAGATATTGTCCTAACGTCGTCGCCGTGCTTAGATCCTGCGCGAGGACGCGCGATACGTCACACTATATTCTGAGGTCGAAAAAAAAGTGGCTCAAAATCAGTGGAAAAAAATTGTCGAAAATCGTCGTTTTCTACACTTAGAGCTCAATTTAAACTTTCTAGTGAGTAATCTAGGTTTGAAAATGACTTGTTCTAAGTGTGTTCTCTGTCATTCAAATTGCAGGGAAAAAAAAGATTAGTGAAAATAACCAACGGATACCTGATTTTGGCACCTGCTAGATGTTATGGTAAACTTGACCAAAAGTATGGTACATTTACCGATACTTTGAGTAAATTCGACATGCAATCAGGTAACATCACCTATACCTAGTCAAAACATACTATGCTTCTGGTTAACATTACTATAACATCAAGCAGGTTCCAAAATCAGGTATCCGTATGGTTATTTTCACCGCAGTTTTTTTTCCGTGTGGTCTTGAAAGATTAATTATAATTAAATTGTAAATTGATGAGAAATCTACTCACTGATTTTTGGCAAATTATTGACGATCTCAGACCCATATTGCATCGGTTCCATCCGCACTCCACGTTGTTGGAGGCATCGTTGTCAAATCGTGCAAAGAAAATTGTCCACTTAAAGTCAGTGTAAAATGCGCAGAGCTGCCGTTTTGCGTAAATCAATGCTATTTTTCTATTCACCGATGATTCCACTGGTTGAGAAAAGATTACACAGTTCAGTTCAGTGCATGACTGTAATGCACGAAAATAATCTGATCTGTAATCTTTCCCTTTAAACGGTGGAGACTCCGTTGATTAATTAAAATATCCGCAAGTTTTTTTAAAATCATCGACGACTCCACGGTTGACGAAAGATTTCAGATGCGAGTATTTTAGTTTATTACAGTCATGCATGAACTTAATTGTAATCTTTTCTCAACCGGTGCAATCATCGATGAATTGAAAAATGGCATTGATTATACGCAAAACGGCAGCCCTGAAAATGCGTGAAGATGTTTTCTTGCCTTATCCGGCATTCATCGTTGGAGGATCCACGCGATTGCACCGCCGCGCCACGAGCGTTGCGCGTCGCGTCGCGTCTTTTGTCCGCGTGCCCGATAGGATCGGGCTCACGACGCGACGCGACCGACGTCAACTCGTAGATAGATAATCGCGGACGTCCACACTGTGGCAAAACGCCCGGAAAATATGTTACGCGCAGAGCACCCGGGTAAGAACAGAGGATAGGATTGAGGAAGAAGGGTCGGGGGACACCGCACCGTGATAGAAGCGAGGAAGGAATGAGGGGAGGGGAAATAGAGGGGGAAGGGGTGCGGGGGAGAATGAGGGTCAGTTCCAGAGAGCGACATCGCATCGTCTAGCGCATCAGGGGACTAGAGAGTAAAGGTCACGTTTCTTACGTTCCACGTTCCATCGTGGGTTAACCTTAGAGAATGATGTTTCCTCGGCGCACTGTGGTCTGAGATCGTAAAAAAGTGGCAAAACATATATCAGTGAAAGAAGTTCAACTAAAATCATCGTTTTTGACCCTTTTAAGTTTAATTTAAAACCAGCCAGTGGAATTTCTAGGTTAAAATTACTTGTTAAAAGTGTTTTCTGTGATTTAAAGTGGTACTAAAAGTTGATAAATGATGAGTTGATGAAAAATTCACTTTCTGAAGTTTGGCCCCTTTTTGACGATCTCAGACTATAGAGCGGCGTTGAAAACGACTACTGAAAAGATGCGATCAAGCGGTATCTCTGCAAGACCCTGGGCTTTTTACAGCCGGTTACGTAGATAAAAGTTGCAAATGTGGATATATGTATTTTCAGTCGGGTAGCTGTACCAAAGAAGAAATAAAGATAGTCGCGGTGAATTTCTTTCGTGGTAATAATTTGAAATGTGATTTTCATGGTCGAGCCGTATGATGAATATATTAAACGCACACCTGCCCTGGCACCACACATTGGATCCTTGGTCTTCATAAAAACTTTGATAAAACATGTTTATTGAAGCAACCAAAAGATGTTCAGAATATTATGTGTTTCAACATGAGAAAAAAAAGTGAACAGGGAACACAAACACTTATCTTCAAAATTTTCTAAACCCAATTTGGAAAACGTAAATGTAGGATATACCTATATCTGAGAAACAGCAAAAAAAGTTTTCGAAAAAATTCATGCTTTTGAGGGGCGGGTTTACGAAAAAATCTAGTTTAAAATCACTTAATATTACTAAAAATGTAATTTCTTATCTATAATTATATGATAGTAAAAAATGTTTTGAAAACATTTCATAAACGTTTGTCACATATGGCTTTTCGGTGCATGATTTCAACAGATTATTACAAAAGGTTAAAACTTGTTGTTTTATTTCTTTTTTCAATACACCTCCAATCGATAAGACCGCAACTACTACAAACTCAACAGATGTTTCTTCGCGCTATCAGAGACGCTTAATCTTGCTCAAAACATTTGTAAAGGCAAACCACTGTGTTTTAAACTGTGTAGCTGGAGCAATGGAGCATACTAAGAGCTAACAGTTAAAACTACGAATCTGTGCTTTCGACCACACAATTGAACAATATCATGGATACTACGGACTGATGTAATTCAGGAATTATTGAGCCATTATATTTGCTGCAAAGCCATAAAAGCCCATCAATTCCACGATTAACGCTTTCCATTGGAATTCCGTTAAAAAGGGTATTTTTCTTCCATGAAAAAATAGTGTTTTTGAGATAAGCGGTTTTAACTATTATAGCCGTCGATGTGTAATTGGTAAACCGATTTTAAATCCATACAAGCACGGCAATATGTTCCGACGTTAATGACGTCAGTAAAGTTAGTTTAAATTCTACGCGAGTTCATTCGTATCAATGTTATATGATTACTGTTATTAAAATTTGAAATACCAACATGTGGAATCGAAGTCAACTTTGGGTCGAGGTCAAGCTCGCTATAGGCTTTTATAATGTTTGCCAGCATGCGGTCAGTGGCATACCATGCAATTTAGCGCCGTTGTATTTTGTCCATTTAAACCGATAAACAGAAATCGGATGACTAAATGTATGAAATTTGAAGTGAAAACTCTAAAATTCGACTGTTTTAGCTTGCTAAATGGACAGAATGCAATGTTGCCAAGTTGTATGAGATGCCACCACGCTTTCATTACGTGGTCTTATCCGCAATTTCCGAACCCATCCTCAACTTTAAATAATTGATCAGCGGTGCATGATGGGAGCTGATTAAATTTTACTCATCGGTTCCAAAAATGCGCCACAGCAACTGCAACGTATAGTTGTTGAGTTTTTAAAGAAGCGGTTTTTGCGTCTTCAGTAAAATGTATATGAACATTGGGCGCATTTGACCGATGGAAATATGAATGTTATGCGGTAATAACATCAGACTGCCATGGTTTCAACCGCAGTTCACAAAACAAAGAAACAAAGTGATTTTAGCCCGTCGGACACTTTTTTCTCTAGTAACTTTGATCGAAACAAATGAGAGAGAAATATCCGAACGATTTATTTCCGTATATCGGAGTATTTAGTTGATTAAGCATTTCGTCTGCGGCCTCCACAGGATTTTGTCTCTTCGGTAGGCTTAGAATTATTGTCCTTTCACATCAAGATTTGTGCTTGCAAGTCACAATCTTTAAAGCTCGGCTCAATCTCTATCTTCCGATCGTACATTTCGCTTCGTTTATGGTAAATGTAGATCGCCTTAACCTCTCCTACCACCTATCGATGCCTTTGGGGCACAATTTTTAGAGTAATTTTTCCCGCCTCATATAGTTTAACGATTTGAATTTGAAACTTGATATTTTTATGAATTATTCTCCAGTATGAATTCATTTTCAACTTTTAGCTCTTACTTCAAATATAATGATATCTTTCGTCCATAATTATGTCGTTATGAATATTTATTTCTTATTTATGAGGTATTACATTCTTAGGACGGTTGAACATTCAACTTTAACACGAAGTCTCGATCAAAATCTGAACAAATACTTATAAACAGAGAGAATTCTTGTTTTAATCCGAGGCGCATTTGGTTTGTGTTAAAGAAACTGCACAGTAATTCCTTTAACCAAGGAATCCGTCTGCTGCTACTAGTAAAAGATTCATTGTTGTGGCAGTGATTCTCCTTCATACAATCGGAACTTACTTCGCGCAAGGAAAACTGTCCCAAGTAAAAGTGTTTCCTTATTGTTTTTAAGAAGTTATTTCTTTCAGTGTAGATACGAAATAAGGTATTTTTACGTAAAATAAATCAGCCTTTGAGGGTCTCGATCGCAACGTAAATCAAACACGCGTACATGATCTGTCAGTTTAAACTTGACAAATGCTTTATAATTGACAATTTACGTCAGCGTATGATATATCATTACTCAACGATAATTATACTTTCCAGAAACAAATCTTGCAAAGAAGATAATTTCGTCCATGAACCATTTTTTTTTCTTTTTTCAGAAGCACATATTGGAAATGGATGTCAGGTTTTCGGTTTGCCATGTTGTTGACCAGTGTTACCATACTTTTCACCTTTGATTTTTATTATACATATTATTTGTATAATCTGATCTCGCAATTTCGGAGCTTGACAATTTTTCATTAATCCAATTTTGTCGTTTGTTTTTTACAGGTTCAAAATGCATTTCACGATGAGACAAAGCCTACCATTTCTAGTCATTATTATTGTTGCCACAGTTAGTTTACTGGATGCTGTTCCTGTTAGTCAGACTCAAATTAGTTCAGTTTCAGATTCTCATCAAAACACACTTAGCGATCAAGTAAGTAATTGTTCACGAAACTTAGTTTTTTTTTTTTTTTTTTTTTTTTTTTTAATTACCAAAGTCATTCAAAACTATGAAACTAATCTAGACGTATTTGTGAATGTTTGAAAAAAACATGTTTTCGAATCATATCACTTCATAGGATCTACAATTCTACACTCAAACTCGCTGAAGCAAAAGTTCAAAACAGACCCTTTTTTAAACTGCGCGCAGCGACGATTGTAGAGGGATCCCGGAGAGCGACGTCATTATAGTTGCATAGCGTGTTCTGTCTGACGCCCGAAGTAAGTGATCAGCAACCATCTGATTATTATTGCGAATGTGAATTTTTCACGGCAACCGCAATACTCCGGCGGGGCTACTGCTCCTGCCCCAGCACGGCGCGATGAAGACTTCTAGATACACCCTGCGTGTCAGGAAGTCGATGGATGCGTATCTGAGCGTGACTCGGCTCTATCAGCGATGAGTGTTGTCAGACTGCGTCCGTAAAATATCGCAGCACAGAGTGATATCAGCAAGAGTCAATAGAACTCGAATCAACAGTGTCTTAGCCATAATCTTAACCGAGCAAGAATTTCTTGCTGAAGTTATACAAATTTAATATTAGTTCAAATATAGAAATCTGCTGTGAACAGTGGACATCAATGATAATATGGAGTTTTTATATCAGCCCTAGCTAAAGATGCGCCATGATAATTGAGGAGTGGCCGCTGGTGATCAATACATTACAGTTTTCCTTCCATTAAATCTTGTGCAGAAGTGTTGATGTCCTGAGAAATCCATTCTACCCGATTTGCATGGGTCTGTTTGCGTACTTTTGCAACAGCAATATTACACATTGATCCTAACGTAAAATTCGGCAAAAATTACGATGCATACATTAAAAACTTTCAAAATCCACTCATTAAATCAAGATATTGCTTTAATTTCAAACAACCCGCACTACACCAGAAAATTTTATCACCAATCATACAACTACGTAGACAGAACCATTGCGTTTATGTAAACATCAACATAACTTACAAACATTTGAATGTTTCGTTTAGATGCATACCATTCTTGTATCATTTTGTAATCTTTGATAAAACCAGATAAGACCAAACAGCAAATGCAGCCAATATTTCATGTATTTAGAAGGCTATTCCATCATTTTGTAGTTACAATGTTGTTTACATGAATTTACACGGTGGCTCCGTCTGTGTATAGTAGTATACCGGTGCAAATATAGTGTAGCTCGGGCTGTTTGAACTTGAAATGATTTCCTGAGTTAATGAGTGGGTTTTGAACGTTTCTACTGAGCGCATCGTTATTTTTACCGAATTTTACGTAAGAATTATGTTTCTATATTGTAGTATCAATATGTATCCTTTTTCAGAGATTTATATGGCGGAGGGCTTGACAATACACATATTGCAGAGCCAAATCCAGAAATTCATTTAAGTCTCATTCACCATGCCCATCTGAACGCTTGCTTCAGAAAATTAAAGAAACGCGAGAGATAAGGAGAAAATTACAAATTTCTGTATCCGCCTCTGTCAGAAGACTGGTTGTCAATCCACAATTTTAACTATGTGGCAACATCGCTAGCGCCGCGCCGCGGCCGTTGCAATGCCCGGTGGATTCCGCGCTGCCCGCGGCCTCGCAAAGTACATGTGCGCTAAGCGAGAGACTGTACTTTCGTTTCGCGCGTTGACTTTATCCAGGTTTTAAAGTCAAGTCAAGTCAAGTCAAGTGCTTAATGTTCCTCTCTGGAGTAACAAACTAAAGTCGGATATATACACTCTCCGTTCGCTACGTGTCATCGTCATTCGAGGATTTTTATCATCATAGTATCGTACCCATAAGCGGTAGTCAGGAATTTGCCTTTCTTTCTCATTGTCCCTTTGACTACATGTGATAGAAAAGGACAAACATAGGGGCTGAAGTCACGTGATAGCCCCATTATTCATCCTTTTCTAAAACATGCGTTTACATAGGAGACGACAGGGAAAGACAATATCGTATGGCTACGGCTATGATCATGTGACGACTATCTATTGCCATTGTTAAGTGCACAATTCACTCGCCGCTTTGGTTGGTCAATGATGATCATACACCTTTAAAGCTACACTGAAAGGAGGAGGAAAAAATACTGATTTTAACAATTCTGTGTTAAGAGGTGTGACAGCAAAATGGTTTTGTTAATTTAACAAAACGGAATGATGAACGAACTGAATAGCGGATCGATGTGAATATATACGAATGGTTTTCATTTGACAACGGAGCTTTGAACATGTACAGTGCGCGATGAATTTAAGCTTGGCATTCGACCAGAAAAGCTTTTTAACAAATTATCACACATCAGAAAAACTTTGTGGATTGTGGTGGTTCGTGTATTATCAATTGATCAACTGTCTCCTCCTCACACAGTCAGGCAACGCACGTGATTAGGTAAAATTGGATACGCCACCGCGCAGGCCACCTAGCTTGTTGAGCAGATGAAGTGACGATCACCTACTGACGAAACAGAGGCGGATCCTAGAAATTTCTCTCCTCTCTCTCTCTCTCTCTCTCTCTCTCTCTCTCTCTCTCTCTCTCCCCCCCCTCTCTCTCTCATTCTCTCTCTCTTTCCCTATCTCTCTCTGTGACTCTCTTTGTCTATTTGAATACTTGTGTTGACAAATAATACATAGTAAGGCTGTCACGTGACTTTCACCTCATCTTCATCCTCATATCTAACACATGCGATCAAATGACAGAAGAAAGAGAGAGAAGAAGAGAGGGAAAGAATCACAAATTCTTGGAGCTGCCTTTGTGTCGAGAAACTTTTACATCAAAGGACATTGCGAATAAGGCTTTACCACGGGCCATACCAATAACGTAGCGCAATAGCAATATACATACACTGAAAAAACAAATATTACGTACAGCCGAAGCAGCTTTTTAAAATAGCTTCGAAAAGCAAAAGTTCAAGCTCTACCGGAGAAAAATTCAGGTGTACCAAAGCACTATTTCTTTAGAGTAACAGCCTCTTTTCTTGCTTTAGCTCTACCGAAGTAGTACTTCAGGACAACCACAACTTGCTCCGGTAGAGCTAGGACTTTTGTTCTGCGAAGCTATTTCAAAAAGCTGCTTCGGCTGTACATAAACTTTGTTTTTTTTCAGTGTAAGGGGCGTTTAGGATCGGCGCAACACCCAATGTATTTGGTAACATGGTGACACCATTTTTTTTATAAAATTAATGATTGAGTCATTTAAATGTAATTAATAAAATTATACCAGTGACTGGTGATGAAAAATTAGTTAGGATGATCAATTGGTAATTAAACTATGAAATTTCAGCAAAGTTGCTAAAAATATATTGCTAATTTAAATAAATAAAAGCAACAGCATTGAAAATAATAGTGGGTTCTTTGGAAAATTAGCTGTTAAAATTAATAAAATTAAAGGGATAATAATATTGATGTATACCTTAATTGCTGCTTAAAAATGTGAATTGTGAAGGTACTTACAGACGACAATTTTTTAAAACACTTTAGTTGTGAGAGAATGTTTGAGAATGTATGAAGCACGTGTTAAGAGAGTTCCATCGTTCAAACACAAAAGAGAAGGGCAATTATAAAAATGAAAGGATTTATCTTTTATAACGCCCTCGAGAATTTTAAGTGTCGGGATTGTTTTATTTATATTTTCTTTTCCTATAAAAAAAAAAAAAAAACTAATTAAGTAATTTCTAAAATTGCTTCAAGAGTTTTTTTCAGGGTGGTTTTTGATTTTTGTTTTCTAGAGACAACAAAGGGTGATTTTTTCACACAGTTGGATGACATTTCTTTGTTTTGTTTTTGTTTTTTGTTTTGTTCCAGCTCTATAAAGACATTCATACTTTGTTATACGTATACTTTACTGCCAAAACTTTTTGGTTTGATAGTATACCTAATCAATCACACGCTGAACATTAAAATGGGGAAACAAGGCTAAAAACAATCACGGTAAAAAATGAGACGTTTCAAAGCATTACTGCTTCATTATCAATCGCTAAAAAACAAAAACCAAAAGAAATGAAAAATGAAACTAACGGAGGTGCCTCACGATGACAGGAGAAAACAAGCAGGGAAAATTCCAACACGCAGGTGTTGGAAAAGCGTGCCACTAAAGTCTGAACAGCTTTAATGCTTTTGCTAGCAATGATAATAATAACAGCATTCAGCATGGACTGATCTCGAGAAAATTGAGTCCAAAGTTGAAGAGCTAGCATTTAAACAAAAAACTTGGAATTACTTACGTTTTGATTTCATTCAACTACCGGTGTTTTTTTTTTGCTTTTCAACACCGGAAAAGGGGAATTTACTATGTGGGAAAGGTTCTTATTTTTAGCGTTTAAAGTGATTTGGGTTTCCCTTTTCTTTTTTTTTTTTTTGGCATAATCACGAAAAACGAAACTCTAAGAGAAACCAAACGGCAGATTTGGTTTTACACTGTTGATTATTTTAAAATCCGTTAATCCGGACTTAAGTCCGTTCCCATTTATAAAAGGAACCAGTGGCGGTCGTGCAATGTGGCAACAGTGGAATCCCTCCATTTAAACCTATGTAAAACAATCGATCTTCGGGAGGTGCAATGCACCCCCAAGATATCGAACTTTTGCATAGGTTTAAATGGTAAAAAGCATGGTTGCCAAATCGCACGAGCCGCCACTGAAAGGAACCAAGTCGGAGTTGGTTCCTTACGTGACTCGGTTTAAAGGGTTTAACCTAATCAGCCAAAGGAACCAAGTTCTCATTTTTTCATCATATGGAAAATGACATCAATGGGGCTCACCAGCCCCTTTTACCGGGAAATTTTTGACGGGAAATAGTTGTTATTACAGAAGAAGCACTTGTTGCTTCGAGATTCATATTGCTAGCTCTATCAATAAATAACTCAATTTTATCAAAAATGTCCTCGGTTCTTTTGTGACAAGTGCTGTCCAATTGAGCTTGTTTGTGAAAATTATGAAAAAAATAAATTTAGATCAGATGTATCTAAAAGGGAGATGAGTCAAGGCGTTTTTTTTTTTTGTGTTTGTTTTTTGTTTTTTTTTTTCAAACTTTGGAGGGCTCTAGCTCAAAAGAAAACAATTGCAGCACATACTCATGTGGGAAAAATAAAGTCTTATATATATGTATGTTGACCCCAAAAAACACTCCAAAAGTTTGGCACTCAATTTTTGAAACACCCTGTTCTTGATATTTTCTTCCCCCCCCCCACCTTCACAAAGACAACATCTTGACCATGCACATTTTTAAAATCACAGTTTGACTGTAGAGATATTTTCTCCCCCCCCCCTTATAAAAAAGGGGGAAGGGGTCACCTATCTCTGATGTTCGTCGTGCGCGTGCACAGATTGTTCGGCTTTACGACTGCAATTTTGGCTTTCTTTAAAATGCGTTTTTTGGGTTTATTAGTGGTTTTATGACTATTTGATGCCGCCAATGTAAATTTTTAGACAAATTTTTCATCAGAATCAAAACTCTATAGCACTGTAGCAAAAGTTTGCAACAAAACCCCTTGAAAGCTGAAAAAAGAAAATTATTTGATAAGGCTCGATCTTTTTTACCCACATAACTATAGACATAGATATTTCTAATCCCTCCACCTTTTAAACGGCTTGTTCAGGATCAAACATGAGGTTGCGTTCTTTTGAAGTCAAAAAGTGTCATATTCGGGAAAAACCGTGATTCTAAATAATAAACATTTTTTTTATCTTTTTTTTTTCCCTTTTAGGTGCTGTCAGCACTTGTTGCTATTGTCACGATGTAATACGTATATGCATAAATGGAACACTTGCGAATTCATGAAACAATAATCCTTCAATATACAGAACTAACCCTTTCAAGTGCCCTTTACACATCAAGCATTCTAGGGGTATAGATTAGTAGGTGTGGAGGTTTAAAAGGTTTGTGGATTTTAATTCCCCCCCCCCATTTTTTTTCTTGAAAAGTATCGAAATTTACAGTTAAAACTATGCCATTATTCACTATAACGCATTGTCATATTATTTCTTTTTTTTTTTGTTGCCGTCGGTCGATATCATTTTTCGTGTTGGAAAGCAAAGTTCCATATGGACCTATAGTTTCCAAATTTTAAGAAGCTTCCAGTGAAAAATTTTGTACACGCAACGAACTTTTTAGGATAGGTAAATAAGTTATTCCAGAGTCAATTCCATAGCCGCAGCGAGGAAGCTGTCCAGGGGTGGAAGACACTGACAGCCCCTCTCACTTTTTAGAGCAATTAATGCGAATTTTTCCCCTCTGGCTCCCTGTGTTCTGGATTTTAAAAACCTATTTTTCAACAAAACGCCAAAAATGTCCCCAAAAATCCCTTGATTCCATCGACGCTCATTGAGGGGCTTTCAATTTGCCGATCCCCCCGAATTTCAAATGTTTCCGATGCAAAAACCTTTTTAGTGTGACGTCATGAAAAAAATTGGTTCCAAACAAAGGCTCCGTCTCACTCGCTCTCGTGGGTTTTCCCATACGAAACACAGTCCAAATTTTCAAATACAAGTGCTAGTAAACAACACGTTCTTTACACGTTGTGTTTATCACACCATTGGGTTCCACGTCCCTTATAAAAATTTCCGATTGTTTCAAAAAATTTTCCGATTGGATATATATTCCCGCGCTTTATTTCCCATAGAAATAATCGAAATTCCATAGAGACAATCAGAATTCGTGTAGATTCAAGCGCGCTGACTACAGCAACGATAGGTCTCATGCTTGAAATAAGGCGAAATCATCTATGGTTCTATTCTTACAGTTTTAACAGCCACTTTTTTCTCAGTGATAAAATATGAGCCCGCTATCACAAACTTTTTGAAACGTCGCGCATCGATGCACAATCACAGTTATCAGTTTCTTAAGAGCACAAAATTCTAGGATATAGGCTCATCAGCACCATCACGGCATGTGTTGTACCTCGAACAATAGCTTCGATACGGAGAGAAGTTAGAATGATTGAGTGTCATGCCGGGGATACTACCATAAGAGACCGTGAGTAAGACAAGGGCAAAACGTAGAACGTCTTTCGGTATAACTGTGATTGTAAATTCGCTTGTGATCTTTTAGGAATTATGTTACAGTGAAAAGATACTTTAAGGCAAGTGGAATCTAATGGTGCAATAAAATTTGAGAAAACTGTTGGTTAACTAGCATGAATTTGCGTTCGAAAATTTGGATCTGGGAAATCCACGAGAGTGAGCGAGATAGAGCATTTGTTTGGAACTAATTCTGATCGTGACGTCATCACTAAACAGGTCTACATAGGTAGCGTTCTAGAATTCAACCATTTACTGCATCCGTGCAAAAAAGATTACATTACCCTGTGATACTGTATATCTATGTACATTGGAAAGTGCTGCTATTCATAATCTTTTCTGCATCGAGACAATAAAGGGATGAATTCTAGAACGGTACCTTAAGGATATGAATGAGCCTCTCTCTTTTCTATACCCCTCCCGCTCTTCATCCAATACCTCGTCGCTTCTTATCGATGTACCCTCGTCAAACAGATGTTGACACATTTACGACCGCTTAATGCACCGTGAAGAAATCTTGTGACCGGTGGAGCCCAAAGGCGAGGGGCAAAGAGGGTTCCTGCGGGAGATGTTTCCACCCCCCTCCTGCCTTTGAATTTTGACTCATAGGTTGGCACAAATGACTTAGGTTGCTGGACCTGTATGGAATTCTCGTTTGAAGGAATTCGACTTTGACGCTTAATAACTTATTGAAATTAACAGGAATACCAAAACTTTTACAATTTTAAGAAAATAGACGCCGAGACCTCCTGGATTGCAGCAATAAATTAACGATTAATGAAACCAGTTTTAAGAAAACACGTTTTTAATTTTTCAAACCTTTCCCGCCAAGGTTTTGCCATAAGCAAGGCATTGGACTTATATATTAGATATGAAAATGAAAACAAGAAGCGCACCGTATATATATTATATACGGCACGCTTAAAAAGCAACCTAACCTAATTATCATCAATAGACTCAATACAGAGGAGTCACTCTGATGCCCTCATGTTTTACGATGTGGATCATCTCTAGCACAGTCCTAGCGAAATCATTGGTCTCAAGGGCAAGGACTTTGACGTTTTCAAAGTCAAAGTGGTGTTTTCACCTCTTGAATACCTCTAATCACACATATATACTATTACTAATATGGTGTATAATGCATTACTCAATTTCGATGGTTCGTTTTCAAAAATGAAAAATAAATATAGCCAGATAAAAATTGCATTTTGGATCAATATAAATGATAGAGCCTCATGAGTAATGCATTTTTTATTGGGTCGAGAAAGTTAATTCAAGAATCGTTGCAAGTGACTTGCATTGTACGTAATGATTAAAACATTCGTCGAGCAATGAAGAAATATTAATATTATACAATCGTGGTGAACGCGGAATAAAATGAAACGGACATTTTTTATTATTAAGTTATTATTCTTTTGATGAGCTTAAGGTTGAAAGATGCAAAAATGATTACGAGGACTCGAAGTTGCCAAATTTTGGGTTAAAATCTACATATTTTGTACGCACGTATCATCCATATGAGCCTATGAGAAAGCATCAATTCTTTCCGGGCAGTGATTTTTATAGTGAGAATTAACAACGTTGCAGTCAGTGGCGTCGCGTGCAATTTGGCAACAATGCACTATCCATTTAAACTCATGTAAAAGATCGAATTCAGGGGGTGCACAGTGCACAAGGAAAATTCGATATATTTAATGAGTTTAAATGGAGCAGTTGCATTGTTGCCAGATGGGACGCGACGCCACTGGTTGCAGTTTTTCCATTTAAACTCGAGTAAAATATCGATTAAGAGGCAATTCGGTTTGAGCCTGCACATTTCGACCTTTTTCCGTGAATTTAAGTTGACAAAATGCAGAGTAGCAAGTTTTCATGAGCCCCTATTGTTTAATTGTTTTATCGCGCGTCTAAGTAAACAATACTTTCGCAAAAGATCAATTCTGAGAAAAAAGATAATCTATACTCACAGTCACTGACAAGTGTTAAAAACTAAAGTGAGGTAGGCCGAATGTGAAACAAAAAGTGACTAAGGAAAGAGGAATGGACCACTTTTTAACATGATGATTCTTATAGAAGCTTCAAACGAAACCGTTTGAAAGTAAAATATATATATTGAGTTCATACTAATTTGAACAGATGCTTTTAAATGGTGTTGAGGATAAAGTAAATAAAAAACTTGAATGCTTTGATAAGTACGATGATGTCCGCGTTAATTAATTCAATAATCTTGAACTGGAGGAGCAAGAAACCTCTTTACTTCAAACAAAAAAAAACAAAAAACAAGAAACAAAAAAGTACACTTATCGTTTTCTTTTAATAATCGCACACAAATAAAATACATTTCATATCATCACCTAGCTGGCTCACGATGGGAATCCGTTGCATTTTCCTCTTGAATTTCGTGACTGAGATGCTCTCCAAATAAACAGAACAGTATATCTCAAGGAAAATTATTCGAAATTACAAATTGGGTCTCGATAAAATAGGCGTTGATCGTGTTTAGAAAATTCAAATACACCCATCAAACTCGTTCGATAACTATTTGATTTATCAACATACCCTTTTCAATATTTTCCTTAGATTAGCTAAACTTACATTTAACCTTAAAATAGTTGTCCGAACAAATGCGATTATAATTGATCTAATGCTATAAAAGCTAGCTGGTTAATTATAAGGGCTGTAATGGGCTGTATAGTATTGAGTCTTTTAAGGATAGGGAAAATTTAGTACGCTGTGAAGCAAAAAAAGGTTAAAATTCTCGGCTCTGAAGGAACGAAAATCCAGAGGGATTGACTGGTACTGGACCCACTTTAAGACGCCTATTCTTAAATTATAACTATGTGCCTAGAGACTTAAACAAAGTTATTCAAGTGGTTACACGAGGAAACTAAAATCCAACTGCATCATCCTGATGGCTACGATTTATTGTGAAAATGGCTCTTGAAGGATGTTAAGTGGTGTAGCATGTACAGAAAAAAACTCTTTGGTTGCACTGAAAAAACCTTTGGAAGAAAAATGACTTATCAAAATACTTTAGTTGAGACAACCAAATCTTTAGTTCAACCAGCAAAATCTCTTTATTTGTGCGTATAAAACCTTTGGTTACCTCCACTAAAGTGATTTGCAATAGGTCATTTTTCTATCAAAGGTTTTGTCAGCTAAACCAAAACGTAGTTTCTGCTTTTTCCATTTTTTCGGTGTGCAACATAAGGCAACGTTGGATTTTCCAATTCAAACCCGAGCAAAAGGTCAAATTCGAAGGTGTTAATAGGACCCCCAACAATTCTCACTTTTTTTATGTCATTGTCTTAAATGGACTAAATGCAACTTTACCAGATTGCACGCTACGCGGCTGGTCTGTGTTTATATGACCAACTCACCAATTTTAAATTGTTGGGTCTAGGATTTTTTCTTAGTATCACTCTTAGATGTAATGAACCACTGGAATTTTTTCCCTTTCTCTCACTCCCTTCCTCCTTCTCTCTCTCTCTCTCTCTCTCTCTCTCTCTCTCTCTCTCTCTCTCTCTCTCTCTCTCTCTCTCTCTCTCTCTCTCTCTCTCTCTCTCTCTCTCTCTCTCTCTCTCTCTCTCTCTCTCTCTCTCTCTCTCTCTCTCTCTCTCTCTCTCTCTCTCTCTCTCTCTCTCTCTCTCTCTCTCTCTCTTTCTGTTCTATTTTCTCCACACCGTCAATACAAACTGTTATCATGAAATTACAGAACTTTACTTTACATGCGTAAAGTTTTTTTTTCTTCTTATTCTTCTTCTTCTTCTTACACTCGTTACGACCTGACGTCCTGACCCGTTTATTATACAGCGGTCTGTAATGAAGCAAGTCTAATTTATATTAATTAAGATGTAATGATTGTGTGTGCGCGACCGAGGAGGGGTGGAGAGGTGGAAATCATTGTTTCCGGTTGTTCTGCACGTGGCGCCTGCGTAAAAAAAAAAAGTTTGTTACATTAGAAGTGAGGTCAAGATACACCGGTGTCGTTCCGTCTGGTGTTCGGTTTGTCGGCTAGACTATTATTGGAAGGACATAGTAAATTAAACAGGAAAAACATCAGCGTTTTAATTGCGAGTATAAAATGCCTTAAGAAATGTGTTGCACAGTTCGTAGGAGTTCTGCATTTTGGAGCACAGCGGTGATCAACGGTGTTGTCAAGCCAAGCGATTTTTCAGAAAAAAATTGCTCACTTTATACATGAGACGAATCTCTTTTACTGTCCCAGATTTTCAAGAAATAGGTTTGTCGGAGGAGAGGAATCATAACGTATTGTGAAATGCTTTAAATATTTTAGGTGCAATCTTATTTTGCTCACTTATTCACTCTCAATAATTGGTTCACGCGTTCAGATAATCCACGACTTAAATAGCTGCCTACACAATTTTTTTAAAATATTTTGTCCATTAAAATATCTTCGAAATCATGTTAATTAGCTAAAAATTCTACTGCTTATGGTCTATGAACCATGAAATCATGGCCATTAGTACTGTACGCAGTACACGACTCCAAAACTAATTTATTTAGTTTCGAGAAAATGAAAAAATCAGCTTCGAACCTCAGATAGGCCAACCTGATTGCTTAGGAGCAGTAAAGAAGCTGATGTTTTTATTCAAACCTACAGATTTTTTTTTTTTTTTTTCAAAAATGGGTTGACTTTAGTTTAAATGTTGAAAACTACCAAAAGTTTAGACGTCATAAAAGTAGGTATAGGTATAGTAGACATTCCGCGTTTAGCAAGAAAAAAAGAAAACATAATAGATCAGAACAAACCAAACACCAAAAATATATATTCTTTCGACAACCTTTCGATTTGACAACCATGTAAATGGCGCAACAAAAAACGATTTCACACCGAAATTATTTCAGCGCCTATCCGTATATTGTACGAGATCAGTATCTCCAACCTAAATCAAACTGCAGTTGCCAGATACATGGTCAACCACACATGAATAAACATTGCCATATTTTACATATAATATTCAACTGAGAACTTTCATAATTTGTGTGTACATTTGGCAACGCTTGATCAAACAAAATGCTTTATGACCCGCAAGTTTTTGCAGACTCTTGTGCGAACATGTCTCGGAACAATGTCGCAATTGCCGAACTAAAAATACCCGGCCAAAAACTCCAAAGCTATAACAGTTATTTAAAATATTACGCATAAATAAGCTGCTTGATGTTTTATTGTTAAGAACGAAAAATATACCTCTCAAAATTCCCTGCACCCGTTCCTTGGTTCACCTCCCCCATACAAATGAGATATGGGTGTTCCGATGATGGAGAGATTATTTTTGCATTGCATGTTGCATGCTGCCTAACCTATAAGGAGTTTTATTTAAAAAAATAAAAAAATAAAAAATAATCGCGTGAAAAGTTGCGTGTACTTACATATTGCACGGGGCAGTTGTGAAATGATAAGGATGCTTGCTCTATTTTTGCATCGCGTTTCAACTCTTTGCAACGTTTATTTGTGTAAACTTGAATAACACTCCTCGAAGATGCCTCAATATTTATTGCGAAAGGAAATTTCAAGGTGGCTTGTCGAGTTATGCATCGAGCCTTTCTCAGGATTCCCCCAAAGCGGATCTGTTGCAAACTTTTGCTATAGCAGTTGAGAGGATCAATTCTTGGTAAATAAAATCTCTTAGAAAATGACTCGTAACCTCTAATCCAAGACGACTGTGTTGTAACGAGTGATATTGGGGAAGTCCCATCTAATTGCAGCTTTATCTATGCTGAGAAAAATAACTCAGTTTAAAGAACTTGCAAATTGGGTGGTATTTCCCAATCGTGACAGTCATATTGGAATTTTCTTGAAACGGATGCATTAAATCTGTAAGTCTTTGGATCTTTTTGATGTTCACATCGTTATTTTTGAGTGATGTAACCATATGAACTTGATTTTCTTTCATTGACGGGGTAAAAATTTGCGACAGACCCAACCCAATAGATCCTTAATTGACACAGAGCTTATATGTTAGTTTAGAAAATCTTTAGGAGTAGGGGATGAAAACTGTCCAAAAGTGACCCTTTATTCACATCAAAATTGAAGCTAGGAGGGGAAGTACCAAACCTCTGCTCAGCTAGTGCCACTATCTATGACGTCTATGTTTACATGGAGAAAAGTGCGGGTCATAGAGGATTGCTCAGTGTGCCATCACATTGAAGTTCAAAGCTATAATTTCGTTTAAAAAAAAAAAAAAAAAAAAAAAAAAAAAAAAAAAAAAAAAAAACTTGGATAAAAGCTTGGTTGGGGGAAGGGGTCTTCTAATCTTGCTTCTTCTAATCTTGCTTCTTCTAATCTTGCTTTAAAATGTAATTCTTCAAACTTTAAGTGATAGTGAGTAACCTTGAGAATCGAGCAAAAAGTAATGAAAACGTCAGTAAAAATAAGTAAACGAAAATAATAGCAACGTGAAAAGCAATGTCAGCCCCGCCCTCATAATGAAGCGAGATCAAAGTGCTCCTTGTATTACAGATTGATTTGGTATCCCCTGTCCATTATCACACTATCAAAGTTATGTCAACAACAGAACGCGCGGATTATTTATTGTGAGTTGCACCATTAATCATTTTCACCACTCTCAACTTTTTGCAACCGTCGCGTCGCGCGCAGTGATCCAAATTCGCTGTTTACAAGTTTAATGACCACTTGTGTTACTCCACCCACCCACCTGCATCAAACGCGAAGGGGAACGAACGGCGCGAAGTGGCGCGGCGCGGCAGCAGCGCGAGCGGTGGCAAGTGATCTTACACACTTTTTAAAGTTGCCAAATTTACAATTAATAAAAATTCCATTCATAAATTAATCAACGCGATCCATACAATCATTGAGGGATCACTTGAATCATGCATTTTGTTTCACATTTAGGACGGCCCGTTTTCATCGTATTCTGTGTCTACACCGACCCCCCCCACACCGACCCCCCCCCACACCGACCCCCCCACACCGACCCCCCCCCCCCCCCCCAATGCAAAGGGGACACTGGGGATACGTTTAAACATAGGCATATTGTTTCTAGGAAAATATTTGACAGTGTAAAATGTTAAATCGCCATATCCTTTGACTGGACCTGTAATCTTCGGATAAAACTAGGTAAAACCAAAAATCAAAAGAAAAAATTCCCCCATTTTTAGCGATAGTATTTTATTGCATACTGCATGGTAACTGGAAAGAGAGTTGAGGATAATGTTTTTTGTTTTGTTTTGTTTTTTTTGTTTTGTTTTTTTGTTTTGTTTTGTTTTTTTTTTTTTGTAGGAAAATATTTGGCATAGTAATTCCAAATCGTATCCTTTGAATTCAGCTGTAATCTTTGGATAAAAACAAGAATACATTTTGGAATATCAAAAAGCAGGGCTCTTAGTATTAACTATTGTGTCAACTTTTGTAATGCAATTCTAGCGATAGGATTTTCATTCAAACTATTTGTTCATTTTAAAGTGATTTTAATGGATGGAAAGCGATCAGAGAGGTCGAGCCATTTATTGAGGGTGCACAGTGCTTTTCCTCAAATCGATATTTTGCTTGGAGTTAAATAAACGAAATGCAGTGTTGCCAGAATGCACCCGACGTCACGCCTCTCGGCCAAACCTGATGAACATTTAGAACAACTTTCCGTCAATAAAGGCCTTTATTCATCTAGCGTAACTCTTTCACTCGTATAAATAGGGGGGCGCTTGGATAGATAAACTTACTACTACAGTGGCGGCGCGTCATAAGGGCTAGGGGGGAGCTCAAGCCCCCCCCACTTTTTTGGGAAATCCGGGCTAAGCCAGGGCTTGGCACAGCCTCGGTCCGCGCGTAGCCCGATTCTCCCAAAAAGTGGAGGGGCTTGGTTCATTTTTCTATAAGCTTTATTCGAGCAATACGTTGCCATGGAGTTTTATTTGCGGAATTTTATTTTTTCATATGATATACAAAATTCAAAAAAAAAAATACAAAAAAATAAAAAAATACAAAAATACAAAATTCCCATTCCAATTTTTTCAAAACAAATTCAAAATTCTTCCAAATTCCCAGTAAAAAAAATACAAATCCTTGTTTTCAAGATAAATTAATTGCAAAATTATGCAAAAGTGGTTGAGCGTAAGCAAAAAGAGGAAGAGAAGTGAATCGGAGAAAGAGGATGATAAAGCCCGTGACACCTCGATTTCTTCCCCCCCCCCCCGATGTTCATCATTCACATCTGTTACCAGTATCCAATCGGTCCAGACTAACCCCATCGAATAACACAGTGTAGTAGTAACTACTACACTGCGTTATTAAATGTTTCCTTTATGATGGTGCCTGTGGCGTACGCAGGATTTTTCTTGGGAGGGGCTCGCAATGATAATCGTTTGACTGAAAATGATTTCCCCCTTCACCTCTGCCCCCAAAAATCAGAGGTCTTGGAGGGCTTTAGACCCCTTAGCCCCCCCCCCTCCCGCGTACGCCACTGGATGGTGCTGTCCTATGTCAATATAAATCTCGGAAACAAATAATCAGCGCAAATCCAAGCGATAACATTTAGAGGAAGTTGGCAACTCTGAGGTGCAGGTCCCGCGTCCGTCCGCCGCGCCATGGCTGGTCCTCCCGCAATGGCACAATCCATTAATTACCGCGGTTTGCCATCGTTAATCCAATCGGCAATCGGACGATATGATCGCCAATCGACCCGTCCGGCAGCCCCGTCCGTTGACCGCCTCTAAGATGAATTGAAATGCCACAATTTTCCTTTCATTGCGTTGCTCCTTGTTGCCGTAACATACATACATGCATGCATACCCGTTGCGCTACATCGCACAGTGGACACAAATACGATATCGATTCGGCGGCCAAAACTAACTATTGTAAATTGTCTAAAGGTATCGTTTAGACTAATTTTACTGGCAATTTAACTTCGTTTTACAAATAATCCCATTTAAAAAATGTACAGTCGGCGAATTAGATATTGTCAGTCAACTCCTTAAATGTTTGCAAGGTAGGCCACCTGCAAAGCTTCCATTTATTGTATTAAGTACTGCAGGTTGCCTACTTAAATCAAAATCTTAGGAGTCAACTGACATGATTTAATTCGTTGACTGTACTTTAGGCTTTTGCTTGTCTACAGATTGTCAAGTTCTCTCATTTTCCTCTGAAATATCGGTTATGTCAGGCAAGGATATAGATACTCTTACTAAAAAATAGAATGGATATAGTAGGATAGAGGAAAAAAAAGGATAAAAGGATAGAGAAAAGTACTCTTACTAAAACGGCAAAATTCTTGAAAAAAGTTCCAGAAAAGAAATTCGGGCAGTTTTAATGAGAAATCTATTCTTTTTCAAACAGATTATGGTCACAGACGCTGAACTTCTGGCCAAAATGACCAAAAGCCTACTTGAAAAGACCAGAATAGGGCAGTTGCAAGGGTCTGAAATGTTGTGTTTTTCGTAAGGAAAATGATATTACTCGATGACCTAAGAACAATGGTGCCTTTGGTTTTTTCTCAAGTGCCCTGGTTTTGAAGATACACTCGTGTGAAGTTGCAAAAAATCGTCGGTGTAGTGACGTCACTACGCGGAATCCCCATTTAAAACAATGTATTTTGGGCCTAAATCTCATCTCCGGAACAATGGGACTTCATTAGAAACCAAAGGCATCTTTGTTCTCAGCTGATCAAGTACTTTCATTTTCTTTATAAAAAACGCAACATTTCAGACCCTTGCAACTGCCTCATTCTTCTAAAAACGGCCTGAATTTCTTTTTGGGAACTTTTCATTAAAATTCTGACCCAGTTTTAGCACAAACTTTTTCTCCGTGTAAGGGAGATGATACTTCCTCGATGTATCCTTTTTCAATTCACATATGCTTGCGGAAATTGAGATAAAATATGTTAGGTCGAAAAATTTTCTTATAAGGCAAGAATTTAAAACTTTCCTTATCCGGAAAAATTAATGATCCGGTCCAATGTGCGCCGCGCTGCAGCAAGCTTGACGCTACACTCAGCCTTGCTCTGAATCTTTAAACCACATCTCATTCACTCACACTCACTTACACACGTGCATATTTCACGCTGCTTTAAAGAGGATAAATTATTTAATGCTAATTGTAAGCGTGGTTGTCAGGCGGTGTTGAAAAATCTGTCAATTTTATATGAAAAATAAAGCGAAGAAGGGGAAAAAGTCATATGCCACGTGAAGTCAGCGGGTTAAAGAACGACTTGGCAACATTGGCATCGCCCTTTTGCCAATCGCAATTGGATGCATTTAAAATTCATTTATCAAAGAAATCAACTTTTTTTTATTTTAATTTTTTGAGTGGACTGCATCGCTGATGCCTTTCGCTGACAAGGTATTAAATTTGACCAAATTAAAGTGATTGCTGGAACTCCTGAAATATTTATGTAAATGAGTATAAAGGTGTCTTATCGAACTTTTGGCAAAATTGAGTGAACTTAAATGGACACAATGCAACGTTTTGCCAAACTGCACGCAACGCCACTGAAAATGTTGTATTTTTTACTCAGGAACCTCTGGAAACGCTCTGTCACTCCATCACCCTTCTAGACTTTCAGTTCAGTGAAAACTCCAAAAAATGGCAAAATTTAGGACTATGCACAAGCCTCGTATATTTGTATTATCTCCTTGGAGAATACATAGAACACTATTATTTTTGACCCCCAACAAGCATTAAAAAACTGGCCAGCAGAAAGCCAGATTTATAGTCAGATGCAAAAAAAAAAAAAAAACAAAAACAAATTACAAGTAATAAACATTGTAGTATGATCCCATGAACGGGTCGTTCAAGGACCCCCCCTTTTTGGGACGACTAAGCTTTTAATTTCTGAGAACAACATGAAAGCACAAGAGAATAAAGGTGTCGGACCTCTACGGAAGTTAGGGCAAATTAGTATCCTACTTTCCTTTACGCACTCCATTTTTCAAGGTATGCTACTTATGTTATTTCCATTATTAGTATCACAAAGTTAAGTACCGTCGCGGTAATAGCCATTCGTGGGAAAACATTCGTTTCATTCGAACATTTAGGCGTGGCTGATTGCATGAAGAGCAATTTCTTTTTTTTAAACGCTTGCTCCTCTTTCAAGATTATAAGATTATCGATTGGCACAAGGTCGGGCCACATTAGACTCATCAAAGACTTAAATTCTGCGATGTATCAATTTATCCTCTGTCCGGGAGGGGGAAGGGGGGTTGGTGAGTCTATCTTTCTCTATACTATGCAGTGTGCATGCGGGTCTTGTATTTTCACAAAGCTTTTAAATGAAAGTGCTCGGTGAGCGAAACACAAGGATGCCGTTGGTTCGTTTCTAAAGTCAATGGTTCCAGACAACCAATTTCAGTCAGAATTTTCCAAAATTTTTTAAAACCATGATTTTGATTATGGAGTACAAACCCACATTGACTTGGCCAAACCTACAACTTGCTTTTTCATCGGTTTTTCGAGTGTGCCTTCATAGCATTTTACAAGAGCTACTTGAGTAAATCAGAAAAAAAATGATAAAACATTAGGTGTTTCTTCCTCCACCGAGTCTCTTCCTAAATTCCAAATTTTTTTTTTTTGGGTAATTGTAATCTCCTTTGAGTAAAAGCAACCACCCTTAATGTTTACCGGGGTTTTACAAATTAAAAAATTCATCCATTTGTTACAGTGCGTGGTTCAATGTCCATTCCTGTGCCTCTTCACCAAAATGGGCGTCGGCAACGCAGCTTCCACCGAACGTGACAAAATATTAACCAACAATAGAGAGAAAGGTTTCCATAAATAAAAATGCAGCTTATAATTGACGAGATTGAAAGAGGATCAAAGTGATTCTTCTACGATTGAGAGTTTGAGCCATAAGGTCGATATGATTACGATCTGTCGAATAATATTGCAGGCATAGCCGTAACCGTAGGAATTATCTCTCTCTCTCTCTCTCTCTCTCTCTCTCTCTCTCTCTCTCTCTCTCTCTCTCTCTCTCTCTCTCTCTCTCTGCGCCCATTTGAGCATACAGGTGTTGAAAAAGAACGGAAACAGGGGCCTAGGTCCCGTGCCAGCCCCTCTATCCATCATTTTCTAACACATGTGTTTAAATGGGCAAAGAGAGAGAAAGGAAAATTCCTGGCTACGGCTGTATGATTGCATGCATCATGCTCCACGGCAGTGTTGCCAGATCGAGGGTAAAAAGCCGTATCGCCCCCATTTAAATCAATGTAAAACGTACGGATTTTTCACCCCAATCTGGCAACACTGCTCTATGGTCCGCAGGTGAAAATCAGGATGCGCGGTCGACGGTGTGCGGTGGCTGGCTGGTCGATGGGTGAGATTTGAGATTTGAGATGTCAACATCACTCCGAGAGTAAGAGACTCGGCTCAGCTCTTCCGATGACAGCATAATGTCTTTATTTTATCTCACATGCCAGCAGCGTTCGATGATCCAATCTTTTGGATCGAGACGCTTTTAGATTGACGTCATGCCAATATTTGAGCGGTAAAAAGTGTTCGCTTGAACGGCATGACCCCGTTTACAGGTGCCTGCACTGACCCAGTCCGTAAGCTGCATTTTATTCGGACATCTATCGCTTGATGCTCGATCTTGAAAAGACTAGCGAAGTTCACCCTCGGGCTTGTGTGGTGTGCGGAAGAGTCGCTTCCATTGAATAGCAATAACTGCGATTTGCAATGAGCCTTTGTGATGGTGACTGTGATGTAAAATCGCGTGAAAATCACATTGAGAGCAGTAAAAAGTCTCAGTACCCACCCCTACACCCACAAAAGACGTTTAAAAGAAAGCCTATGATGGCGGTCGAAACGGAGAATCAACCTGCAATGCATCACCACAGCACCAAAAAGCCGACGACGGCAATAAATTTTAGTTAGAATGTACGAACGACTCATTTCCTCATAATATCTACATTTTACGTCATTCTGTGTGTGTGTGTTTTTTTCCAACGAAGACTTCTTGTTATTGTTTATGATTACTATGGTTAATATTTCACGTTTTTTATCGATTTATCCGAATTCTGAGAAGGAAACGCCGGGCAAGTGCTGACTTTGTTGAATGCCGTCGTCAGGCATCTTCTGGTGCTTGTGGTGCATGCATGCAGGATTGATTCGCCCGTTTGACTGCCATCTTAGGCTTTCTTTAAAACGTCTTTTGTGGGTGTATGATTGGATTTTCGAGACTTTTTGATGTGATTTTCACGCAATTTTACACCAGAATCAACCCTCATAACGCTGTAGCAAAAGTATTCGTGAAATATTAACCATAGTAATCATAAACAATAACAAGAAGTCTTCGTTGGAAAAAAACACACACACACAGAATGACGTAAAATGTAGATATTATGAGGAAATGAGTCGTTCGTTTACATTCTAACTAAAAATTTAAATTGCCGTCGTCGGCCATCTTTTGGTGCTCGTGGTGCATACATGCAGGGTTGATTCTCCTTTCGACCGCCATCTTAGGCTTTCTTTTAAACGTCTTTTGTGGGTGTAGGCCGTAGGGGTTTATACTGAGACTTTTTATTGCTCTCAATGTGACTTTCACGCGATTTTACATCACAGTCAACCCTCGATCCCTAACCCTCCTAATCCTCCTAACCCAACCCACCCTCCATTACGATGTAGCAAAAGTATACAACAGACCCATTGACTGTTATGTGCTCATGGAAACTGGCGCGCAGGAACAGCAGACCGATCATTTACTTCATGCGGTAATAAACCAATAGTTAAGACTGTAGTGTGAGACTAGTTAAGACATCGTGCGATAGACTTTTCATCGTGTTGAAAGAGTAGTTTGTTAGTAATTAAACTAAACCTCATTCGTTTCTTTGACAATTATTAAGCAGTGTAATCATCCCAAAGTTTCGTTCAAAGTTTTCCTAAAAACTCTTTCTCATACATCAAAACTGAAGAGTGTCAATGCGGGTTTTTTTTTTTGTTGTTGTTTTTTTTGTTATCAATTAAATTTGGCTACTTTGCAAGATGCTCCTTGAGCTTAGTTATTTGGAGACTTATTATGCTGGAAGTCTCGCGAGACTCGGTCAGAGACCTTGTATATAAGGTAGTTATTTCAAAGTTTACTTTTTTGTTTGTTCTTGGTGACGGCTGGTCTGCGTCTACTAGCTTCTTCCGTTCTTTCAAATATAGTATAAATATTCGAGATCTGCGGATATCAATGACCTCCAAAACGAAGAGTATTTTATCTATTTTTTTTTCAGTCCGTAGATTTGAAGTCGAAGCTCCTCCTATCCTAGTTTATGAAACGTAACGTATTATTTTCTACTGCGTGGGCTCCTACCCCGTCTCCCCCCTCCACTATACTTATTTATCTTGCAAAAAATGAAAAAATTGATTCTTGATCTAAGTTGTTACCACTAACAGCAAAGAGACTTCAACGCTGGACCACAAAAAATAACATCAAAGATTATTGAATTTATTAGTATACCGCGTAGGTACTATGACCTTCAAAAGAAAGTACCCGGATCGAAATTTTTACTCTTTTAAATCTTGGCAATCTTTAAACAATTTTGCGATTTTCAAGAATTAAAGGGCTAATTAGAATGCCCCTTTTAAAGTACGGAATGAAAAATCAAAAGTTACATTGAAAATAAAGAACAAAAGTTTAATTATAATTTTAAAAAATGGCTATTCTAACTTTATTTCACCAAACAGATGTTTGACCTAAGTGTTTCACGCAGGCGGTGGTTTGCTTCGACCCTAATTACAAAGTATTATTTGTTGGATCATTTAGCATTATCGTTTACATCCTAGAGATGATTTTAGAGCAATTCAAAAGTTTAGTTTCGGAACGATTTTTTGCTAGGTTTTTTTTTTTATTATTATATTATTATTTTTTATTTTTTGTTTAAAAGTAATTGCAAGAATTGTATCAACATTTTATTGACATTCCCGTCGATTTCTCAATATTCGTGAGCTTTTTTGCCTTTTTAAATTGGCATCGTAGAAGCTTGCAGAATTTATTTTTTGTTCTTTGTAGATGAATCTCTTTAGTTTCCAAAAGTTCCGTGCGGATAGCACAGCTTTTAAAGGCTAAATTACTCAGCAGTATTACAAACATCAGAGTTCATTTTTGTACAGTGCTCTAAGGGATACATATCTATAGAGCACAAAACTTGCGTGCACTTGTCATCTTTTTATTGCAAAAGGAGTTGGCTAAGGTCCGCGTACTCCCCGCCTTCCCCCACCCCACCCCGACCAACGACCTTTGGTATTTCGAAGAATAATATTTTGCTTCTTTTTTTAATCTCTTCCCTTGTTTACGTAACTGAGTCAGTGGCGTTGCGTGCCATCTAGCAACAATGCGACTCATCCATTTAAACTCATTAAATATATCAAATTTTCCTTTTGCACCGTGCACCCCCTGAATTCGACCTTTTACATGAGTTTAAATGGACAGTGGGCTGTGTTGCCAAACTGCACGCGACGCCACTGAACTGAGTGAAGCATACGATACATTTCTACCTACTGTGCGATGTCAACTAACGATACCTTTTCCTTCCGTCATAACCAATACTCGTGCGTGTGCTTAATTAAGCAGTGTTGCTCCCTCGGCCGTAAAAAGTAGAATACTAGACGTGCCGAAACTCCCACCTCCCGTCCTCCTCTTTGTCGGCCGGTGCTTTCAATATGCTACTTGCTCCTCGAATTTTTTGATGGTCCAGTGGAGGTATAGTGAATTCGCCTTAATTTGTTCTTCCTTCAATACAGTAAATCTCACAGTCAGTTAGCTAGTTTCTGCAGTATGAACAAGGAATCCAATCTAAACGTTTCATATAGAATACATTTTGAATCCTTTGTGTGAGATTGTTCATCAATGTGAATGGTAGCCGCCGGCAAACTCCAGGCTTTCAGAAAAGTCAATACGTAGGGTTACTTAAAAGTTAGAACATCCTGATTTTTCACAATTCAATGCTGGAGAGTACAAATTCCATATGTTTTTAAAGTCGGCCCACACTTTACCAGTTTGGTTTTCGCATTGAAAAATAATGCTAATCTTAAAGATTATGTCGAAAAATTCCATCGAGTTTTCACAAAATTCCACAACAGCATGAAAAAATCATAATCTTTAGCTGAGAACACCCGCAAGTTCCCTCCAATATCAATTTTTATGATTGAATCAACGATATTTTTATTCGAAACCAATTACGGATCTCGTATTGTTATAAAAGTTCAGGTTGGCAAAATAATGCGCACTGGAAAAAAATAAATGTAAAAATGTAAAAGACATGCAAATCAAGCCAGTGTTCGATGGAGTTAATTTTGATGCGTCTTTCATATTTCCGTGTGCGTATAAATATTGCTACCTGGGCTGGCCTTACATCGTCTAGCCAAAAATGTCGTAACTTTATATAACTTGGTAATTCTACTTAATTTAAGTTATTAAATTTACTTTTTTTAACAGCACACGTGAGTCGGCCTCCGTTGACTGACTGTTAGCGCAACTGACCGCTAACCCAGAGGTCTGGTTCGTATCCCGGCCGGGGCGACGGGATTTGATGGACTCAGATCTTGTCACCTCAGAAGGACATGGATTTGATTCTTCTCTCTTTAATATTTACTTCTTCTTTTCTCTCCCGTCTTCGTCCATGAGGCTTCAATGGCTTATGACAGACTCTTCAACTGCTTAGAGAAAAAAAAAAAAAAAACAAAAATGACTCATGTGACCGAGGAAAATGTGAAAAATGTATGAGCTCGAAACAAATTATGAATATATTGGTCATGATGGCTGAATTTTAAAGAATTTTTCGTAATGAAACTGGATGGACCGAAACCGTCGTATTTTATAGGTTGTATAATGTATCTATCCTTCCGTCAATGGTGATTTAAGTATTTTAGGCGACTTAAGTTGAAAGTAGAACCTGGTTTGATACAGAAAAATGTGTTTCAAATTCCAAAGCGTTTGGGCTGGTAAGACGAAAGAATATGGCTGAAAAATACATGGGCTTCCAGCAGCATGTCCGTAAACATACAAAATGAAAAGGAAAAAACAAACCCTTACCATTAGCTTAAAATTATAGGTACCAGACGGACAAAGTTATTTTCTCCGTGCGTTGCGCCGAATCGATTGGACATCATAATTTGGCTGAGGGCTCATTGTTAGTTCTGTGAATACTCGTTGAAATTTGAGCTGGAATCAAAACTCGTAGCTTCCGAAATGGTATAGTTATCGTGATTTCAGGTCTTTATAATTCGACCTTAGAGATTAATCTTTGAGAAAATTGTGAAACTTACTGGTTGCTGCGTGGTGAACAAAGTAAATGGTTTAATTTGGAGGCTGTTTTAAGTCAGCACGAAAGACTAGACAACAGAGGTTAATCACTTAATTACGTGAGCCGCTACATTTGCAGCACTGTCCAGTGTCCAACATTAAATGTGAATTCATCTCAACGTAATTGGTTTTGCATGCCTGCATCATCATGTTTTTTTCGTATTTTTTTTTTTTTTTTTTTTTTAAGAAAGCTTCTGCCAATAGAACAATTTCTGAACTCATGTAATTTGGGTTCCAAAAAAGGTTATTTTTTGTCACTGTGCTCTGATTTAAAAGACTGAAGGAACTACTTCGATGATTTTTCCCGTCTTTTTCCACCCCAGTTCGCAATTTTTTTAATGAGTTCAACCGTTTTCAATGAGTGTTCCTTAAAAGGTAACAAAATTGTCGATTTGTAAAGATGAAGAAGCGTTTGTAAAAGTAGACAAAAAGTAGAGGTAGCGTTTTTGGTGTTTTACCGTCGTAGCCAAAAAAATAACTTCCAAAGGGTTGGTTCTGCTCATTAACGAGAAGATACGAGATAACTCCGAGTCGTCTCGTCCTATCTCTTTGAGATCGAGTCAATTATCTCGTCTATCTCGTGTTATCTCGTACGAGACAGACGGGGAGAATTAGCCTATACTGGTCCAGCAACATTAGTTCTCCATAATATGTGCAGAGACTGGAAAAATAAATCGTTCCATTCACATAATATGCGAGCTCATTCAATAATGTAAAATTGTCTATAGAGCTTCCTACTTTTCAATTTTTTTAGATTTGTATTCTACACTTTTCTTCCCTAAGAATGATTTTGTTCTTATTGAATATTTTTTAAAACTTGAAAAAATCTGTTTTTGTTATTTCATTAGTTTACTTGATTGAATGTTTTTCTTTTTAAATGAATTAATGATTTGATCTCTTTTTTTGTCCTCAGGATGCTTTAACGCCTCTTAAATCATCTGATGAAGGAAAAGTGTTAGTCAGAGAAAAAAGAACGATAGGCTTTCTGAGACAACTTTTCCCAGGGTTATCTCAGGTATGATATTTTTCAATGACTACATTCCATCAATTTGCACTAATTTCTTAATGTATTAAATTATCATTACTTGCCTTGTGACAATGTTTGTATCAACTGTTTCAAAGAAAAAAAAAGCACAACGTTTGAAGTGAAAAGTGAATCTCTAAAAATAATAAACATTTACATTTGTGAATCTCAACTTTGTTCCTTTAAACGGTTTGATCTCAAATTCAAGAACACAAAAAAGCTGTGAGATCGTTACATTAACATGTAACAACTGACAGCAAAGTTTTTCTCCTTGTTTTTAATTTTTTTCGGAGAAACGTGTTTGAGTAACAACGCTCAATAAATTTTTAATACTGTACGGAGCTACATGGAAAACATATTTGTTTGACTGTAAAAATGTATATTCATTCAAGTTTATGTCTGTGAAAAGCAGTAGCACACTTGCCTTTTTTATACATCTTCTGCAATATCGCTGGGTTTGTTGTTATTTGGCAATATACATATTTCATCGCACCTACCATTTTCGAGAAAAAACTTTTGTCATCAGCAATTTAATTTAAAGTGGTTTTCCTAAGGAGGTGTCATGAGGGTCGTGCAACCGAAATTTCAGGTAACCATATTGTTTAAAGACTCATAATAATCTTTATAGATGCTCTGAAATTGAGAAAAATACATATTTCATGCATTTGTTCCTTCAAAATTTGACCCTCGGAAACCGTTTCTCGTGACGTTTTTGATCAATTTCAAGTTAATGATTGACTGAGTTATTCTGATCCACCATGCATATCTACAAGCTCGTCCTTGCGAAATGACAACTCTGTAAAATTCTTCCCAAGACGATGGTTCAGCTTTTGACGGTAATTAAATCATCCCGCAAAACATCAAATACCCATGGGTTCGTACTAGGGTCGAGCCACATACATTTTTGAGTTATTACTTCATACCCTCACCAGAGCTTGTAGTAAATCTCCTGAAAGGTAAGCTGACCTCGTGACCTGACACGTAATTTCTTTTGACTCGGCAAGACGTCTTCTCTGACACTGACCCAAATGACTCGGGGCTCATGTAAATACAATATTAAAAATCTCATGTAAACCTCTGGCCCTGCCAATCACGAACGCAAGACACAAATGGTCATGATCTTCTAGCTAGAGGCTCTAAACCGAAGAGGGGTGAATATAATCGAAAGAAAATACGCACACCAATTTAATAACTGTGCGACAGCTTCTGTCTTTTACCTGATATATTTTTTAAACTGTGGGAGGAAAGTAAAGAAAAAGCAAATCTGCGGTAAGCATATTGGGGGCTCCTCGAATATTTATGGCTGTGAAAAAACATTAATTTTCTGCAGATTCGTGCGTAAGGCAATCAGATTCAGTTTAAGGAAGGATTTAAACGGAAAGCGGCTACCTGTTGATTTTAAAAAAAAATATATAATTTGTGATGCAAAACAAAATGTTTTCCCTTCTAAAATGAAATGTTCAAACCCAATTTCATTCCCATTGAAGCACGGAAATAATCAATTACTCTATAAAGATGCCTGCGAATAATATGTAAATAATTTGGACTACATTTACAGACTAAAATAACGATAATTAGAGTGACAAACGGACGCAGAATTTAGTTGGATTTTGGAGTAAGAAAACAGTAATTGAAGCGAATGACTAGAGAGTTCCACTATCCCTCTGATAATAATTGGATACGTTTCCGTTTGGAAAAATTCCGATTTTCTATCTGTTATCATCACTTGGTTGGTTCATTCCAGACTTTTAATAATTTTTTTCAGCATAGCTGGCAGATTTAGCGAACAAAGTGCTAGAATTCTCGTTTGAGTTTATGTGTAAACAAAATTTGGCAATTTGTTTCCTAATCTGACAACTATGATCTTCAGTCACCCAATCATTAATAAAATTAGGATATGAGCTGATACAATTTAACCTACCTCTCAGACAAATTATAATGGACTAGAGTCACAAATGAACAATTAATTGCGAAAAAATTAGATGAGAATACTGACTGGAGCATGAAGAAAACGGTGACCGGATTTGCCTTAAAAAACGAATAAATAATGACGGAATTTTCAAAAAACGTTTTCGGAAAGTTTCTATGTCAGCATAGAAAACAGCTTGATTAGCTATTGTGAAAATATGTAGACTTCTAATGAAATGAATTGACTTAGCCAAAACGGTTACTAACGAAAACACTGACGAACAATCTTACTTGAGAACAAAACTTGAGTGCATCACAGCTTTTGTTTTACATATAGTCTTCATATTACTGGAATCAAAAGGGGAAAAAAGACAACTATGCGTCAATGCACAAAACACTATTTCTTTATTCGTCCATTGTGTGGAATAATTAGAAGGATTTGAGAGCCGTCTCTAGTAGATCTACCTGTTTTCTAGATAGTCGACAGAAAAATACAACAGATCACGAGATGGTTATTCCGAGTGATCGGTCGATTAGTACTCCGGGGAGGAAATACAGGAGGAGGAACCAGTTCTTCCGATGAATCAGGAGATTCTGGTGGAAGGAAGATCTCGATAACCCTACCAACTTACCCGCCAGCTTCGGATGAAGACGAAGATGATACGGAGGCGCCAACCAGTGATAGTGCCGTTTCTGAATCTTCGGCAACGACTACCCAAGCGGTACTGATCCGAATATAAAAGCATTCTTTCCCACTCTTTTGATCTGCTGCGAAACTCAACTTGACGGAAAATGGCTTTTGTGCACGATCGCATACGGACTAGCATGAAGGAGTTCTTCGATGCATTAACCGGGTGATCCGGGACAGGGGGTCACGCGATCAGCTCCAGACAGTAGCCCCATTCAGTCCCGGGGGGCTTTGTTTTCATCTCCAAGCATGGATGACTAAATCATTGATTGGAGATGTTGATTAACTCGTCTCTGTAATGGCTGCGCTAGCTAACAGAATCGCTTTCCGGATGTTGACACTACGCATGTCAGTAAGCCATATCAAATTACTAGTTTTGGTTCATGACATAGAGATTTTAGATAGATGCGGTGTTCATGATAAAAAATATAAAACATAAATAAGATGAGATATTTTACTTTGAATAGATTCATTAAATTTATTACAGTCTATTTACGAAGAAATAAAATTGGGATATAATCTTATATTCTCATAATTATATTCATGATTAAAATACAATACAAGATATTTTTGTTCTATTTTTTACAAATCATGGCATATTTGAAGTTATTTTATTTGAATGTGATAAAAAAACGTAATATGTACATATAGGTATTGGTGAGCGCAATTTTTATAATCTAGTTTTTTGGCAGGAGTTGTAATCAAGTCATGTACAAACTATCCTCTGGTCTCCACTCAGACTAAATTCTTCCCATCCCTTCACAAAATTTGAACAAGTTTCGGATAATGATTCTTTAATGCTCACCATAAGTAAAAATTTCCTAATCTATGGATAAATCTTGGAATTCAATGTCTCTTACATCGCTTAGAGTCCAAAATTGATGATGAGATCATGAACTAAATTAATTTATTTTGGTCCAAACGTGCGTGTGTCTTTTCGGAATCAGCGATGATGGCTTCGCCCAGAACAATCACACGCATGAAAATATACCTTCATTGGTGACGACAGCGTTCACTTTGAAATTCGAGTTTGGCTTCCGCTCTGCTTGCATTTAAGGTTGTTCGGGTTACGATCCCGTGGATTCATTTTAGAGGACCCTCAGTTTAATCCTTGCAACTAATTCATTTGAATAACGTCGATGAATCCTTAATGTTTTATTTACATGCCTGTTGCATTAGAAACTTAGTGATATCTTACCCAAAAAAAAACCTACTAAGTTACATCATACATCATCAGCTCACTTAAATTGGAAAAAAAAAGTACTACCATTTTGAATTTTTCTCCATACGACCGTGACAATCCGTGCTAAAATGCAAGGGGAGACCGAATTGACTTTTGACTGATGACTACCATAATAAACTTGAAATGATAAACAGGAATTGTTTTCCATACTTTTTAGGGTTAGTTATATTTCAACGGTTATAAACTGCTAGAATTATCAAACAAAGAAAAAGGATTAGCATGTTTCAAAGTTATTAGCATAGTAAATAGTAAAATATTATAATAATTTCAATCGAGAGGTTTTATTCATCCTTCGCAGGGAATACCTCAAAGAAGTGTTACACCTTCTGTGTTGAAACTTTGTTGAATGCATCGCAATAATATGACGTTTAATTTCTGCAGAGTTCACCCGGTGAATAGAACCAGCTTTTAGAGCAGAGGCATCAAAGAAAAAACACAATCATTGGATGCCAAGCTGAACCTAATATAACTAACCACTTATCAACGGAATTACACATCTTTAATCGATATCTTTTGAACTTCACTCAGCAATTGCTGTTCACCGTAACTTAAAAGACAACTGAACTTTAAGGATGGAACCCACGAGAATAAAGACTTGTTATTCTTGACTTCGGAGCGAACAGTTTTTGATTTTTGATCCATATTTGGCAAAACTGTTAGGTTCATTTTACTCCCCAAAAATTTATAAAAATCATGATAAAGAACTTGTACTGAATACAAATACGTCTGAAACTATTTTTTCTCCGACGACTTTGACAAAACGTAGTGGTTTGACATTTTTCTGGTGACAAACTGCTCCTTCCATATAAATTATTCAGCTACCCTCATACTTCCAACATGTTTAGCCCCACTGAAACACTTTCACTGAAGATCATGGACCATTATATAGCTACTGAAACAACATAGACTTAAACGGATCACAAGCATGTGCCATTTTCTAGTAGTTTTGGATAATCCTTCAACGACGGGGTGTATTATTATGTAAAAACTTATCAATGGTACCTAGCTTATTAACATAACTCTGAATTATTTTGTTTAGACCACTTAGGTGAAGCACAATAAGCAGTTGATGAGTGAATAGAAGCTAAGCGAGTCCTGTGGAAAAATCAACTGCACTTATTAAAATGAACTTTTGTTTATTTCAAATTTCAGCGACTTATTTGCACCTTTTCCTCCTTTTAGTCGCAGACTTTTGCTTTCACGTAGCAAATTTTACACCTTGCCTTGAAGGATTGGCCCAACTATTTAGAATTTGTCTCGAGTTAAAAGCTTCAAGTACTAGAAGTTGAAGAGGAACACGTAGAGAGCTTTATGAATGTTGCCATGCGCTCGTTGCCTTTCATTTCAAAAACATTTGATTTTTCAAGTGTATTACATTGAATTTGCCGTTTTTAATTTGAGTTAGCTGTGCCATTAAAATCAGTCATTTCGCTCGTAATGCGAACAGCACGCAGCATGGGAGATTTAAATGCATAATTGTTTGATTAACATATTCGGTGCTTTTGGGTTGAAGTCAATTTACTCTCATACAATTGACAGGTATGAGACTAAATGCCTGCATTTGCTTTTGTATAACATGTGTCATTCATCATTTCTTTCTACTTTTTTATTACGAATGTTTTTTCTTTCAATCTTTTTTCCTCTTTCCCCTGTTTACCGCAGATTTTCATTTTTCTTTTTCAATTTAAATGAATCGTTATCAAACACTTGCTGAAGATAAAATATACTATTCCTTCGCAAGAAATTGAAGAAAATTCAATAGCATGGTAAAATCATAGGTAGTCATACACTTTAAGCTTGCTCAATGATGGGGTTTGTTCAGTTTAGAATTTAATTGAACAAATAATTGAAGCTGCTAGGTTGACCACACCTCTGACTGACAATAATTTTAAGTTCGTACGAATAATGTGTAATTATTTTAGAATACTGAAGAGCCACAAACACTGATACGAAGCAGGTGGATCTCTGTAATGTTTAGATTTTTCATCCCGATTGATGTTTTTTTAAGATCGACTTTATAAGGGACCATATCCTATATTCTGACTTCTTCGTGTCCGAGATCATGTGTTGATTTGCGATATGCTATGACAAAAAATGAACGATTTGTGTACGTGTTTGTGAAAATCGGTTTAAAAATAACAAATGGGTAGATATTTATACAAATTTTAATGTATTTCCTTTTTACTTAGGCAGAGATATTATATCCATTAAACGCATTCTAGTGAAAACCTCAAAAGTTCCATTATAATCGTGATCTTGATTAGAAGAAAAAAAGATGTTTCCAATCTTTTATTATTTGAAAGCGTAAAGAATTCAAGCAATGTTGAAAAGAAACTGCATCAAAGCATCAATATTGGTAGAGAAGTGTCACCTAAAGGAAAATTGTGATATAGGGTCAAAAATAAAGTATCGATGCATCAATGATTTTTTAAGTTTCGGAGTTATCGGGCTCATTTATATTCACTGAAGATACTCAAACTAGGGCAAAATTAAAAGCGAATTAGCTTTAACCAAGTCAGGAGGGTCAAATTTACCTAAAAATGTCCACCATCACATTCTTTATAACCCTCACAACTTCAGTCCGTATCGTAACTTTTAAAAAACAAAGCTACTTGAATTAATTCAAATTTAAGCCCCCGTTGAATTCTTGCTAGAAAGTTGAAAGTCTTCTGCTTTTTACATTTTACTCTATAAATCAAAGGATCACATACTGTTTATAATTATTCCACCTTTTAGTTTCTGCAATAAAATATGGTGCGATATTTGTCTAAAATTTGCCGTAAACATTTCCCTTCCTTTCTTTGATTTATCCAAATAGCTTTTTTTTTTTTTTTTTTTTTTTTTTTTTTTTTTTTTTTTTTAAATACAAAAAAATTCTTCCAGATCATTCTCAGTTCAAATCAAGTTTTTTTTTTTTTTTTTTATTTGAAACTTGATGCGCTTGCCTTGAGAAATTCTAAGACTGATTTTTACTTTAAATTATCAACTTCCATATTGAGGATAAGCAACTACATAGTTGCACCAAATTATTGACAGTCAAACACTCCTTATCTTTGAATTACTCATTTTCCCAAATTTAAATAAATACAAAAATTAAGGAAAAATTTAAAGTTTTTAATCCAATGCATAATTCAAAAATTCAATATTCAAAATTAATCCAAAAACAAAACAGCAAAAAAACCAAAAAAAAAGAACAAGACAAAAAAGAATTAAATACATTAAGTAGAAATTAATGGCTTAAAATTTATAACGCATGGGTGCTTTATACTCTCTCGATCGTCATAAAGCTTGGTAAAATCAGTTCTCCTTGTATTACTGTCTGTAATTAGAGTCATTCGTCTCATCAGATTTTATATAATTACGTGATTTGATCTAGTTCGCGATCAGAAACAAATTACACATTATTTTGCTCCAATTTTCTTTATTTTCTCTTTTTCCTCCGCCTGCTCATAATATGCCGCTCTCATTTTCATTGATCATTTCACTTAACTCTCGATTCAAACATCCCAATTTGAGGGATTCAATCTTTTCATGTATGGGCTTCAAAATACCAAATTTGCATTTTTGAATACTTCTTGCATTACTTGCATGCATTTTCACCAATCGTCTATCACATTCACGAAAGCATTACAGAAGACTGGTATACACACGATTCTGTCGCACATTCTACAAAAATGAATTAACAATAAATACTCTGAAAAGATTTTGCTAGTTCATTTCCAGTTCATTTCTTTCAGACTTCTATAATGTCAGAAATGGTTGCATTTTGATGAAGCATCTCTGGGCCTTTCTTTTATTTTCTTTTTTTACGTTCTTCAAAGAAAATATTTTACTAAAACTCACGTGACATTGATGTTTCGTAAGCACGACCATTAACCCTATAAAATATCATCAAGCTTTTCGGAATTCCCTAAATTTATATTATTTTTTTTAGTAAAAACCATTGCAAACAACGTCCTTGTTAAGTTCTAAAGTTTACCTCACTAAGTTGTCTTAACTATCTCTATGTTTCGTTCAAAACAAGAGTTTTCACCATAATTTGGTTTGATAGATATTCTGATATTATTTTATTCTTCAAAACTGTAAAGTTGACGAGTTTCTTTCACACAAAAATGTTTTGAATGTTGAGAATTTAAAGTTAACAATCGAAATTAATATTTCACATAATTTTTATGCTAAAAATTTTAAAATTTCAAAAAAACCTTTTTAAGTTTTAAAAGTTATAAGAAACTGTGTAACTTGTGTAACTTGTGTTGGAAAATATCATTGAAACTTCCTTTAATTTATAATAATAATACCTTGATGAAGCTTGAGATTTTATTTAATTTTTTTTATTTTTAATTTTTTTTATTTTTTTATTTTTTATTTTTTTTCAGAATAGATTTATATCAAAAATGTTTTCTATTTTTCAGAGCGCATCATAAAATTGGGCCATTTTATAAGAATGTGTCATTCCTCGAAAACTAGATGTCGAAATTCAAAATGCCATCAATCTGCCATTATGTAGGAAATGACTAAAAGCCTAGCAAACTTGTTGATTTCAAAAAATCAGATCTTGATTTGACGCTTTCTCAATGCATTAACAGAATAATTGTGATAAGTAAGAAGAAAATCACGAAGTACAATGTATTGTGAATAGATACTAACTCCATCAATCGGTCAACTGACATCAATTACCAACTTATGCAAGTATGAAAGCGAAAACGACAGAAACATCATCGGGGGGAGTTTAGGGGAAAAATATATCCTCCGAAAACATCAATAACCCATGAACATCAAAAAACTTTTAAAAACTAAGTCTCGAATAGTTTTTCAAGTTTGTAAGAGCATATACCTATTTTAAGTATTTATTTAAATTAATTTATTTTTTAAAATGCATGCGAGTAAAATAAAGGAGCATTATTTATTCAGAGTTTTGTGTTATTATTCATTTGAGAATGAGTTTTCAAAATTTGCTCAGCCCTTAAACTCTACGATCCCTTATATTTGAACTCGAAGGCGAATTATTATCGAATAGAATTTGCATAATGGAAAAAATTAAGACAGAATTTGCGATTTCATCCCTTAATTCTACTCCTCGGCCATAACCAGTCTCTTTAGACGAATAGACAGTAATCAAACTAGACCCGACTTCATGGATGTATTTCAATACTTTTAGAATTTATAACGTTTTTAATCAACGACTTTTTATTTTTATTCAAGTGTTTTAGAGGTGTGAGACTGTGAGACCCTGACTTTTAAATCCAAATGATTCTTCTTCATTTTATGTGTGCATAGAAATTATTGTAAATACCTACTACTGCTAAAATCCGCGGGGTTAATTGAGTTAATTCTTTTTTTTTCATTCTGTAAATAGTAGCCTTAATTTTTAACAGTTTAAACTATCTTTCTTCCTCGTGTAAATACGACTAAAAGAAATGTGAAATATTCTTGGGTACTTTTTTATCTTCTCTTCTCAAATCTTTTCTTTTTATTCTTCTTTTTTCAGTTTGTCTGTGATTTGTGTTACCTTCTTCTCTAGTCCTCATCACTTTCACTCAAAAACTTAAAAGTTCATTGATGAATGATGAAAGACCTAATAAATAAGATCATTTTCTAAACTTCATGGTTAAGAACTAAATCATAATACCGATTCATAGGCAGTGTTTGCGTGATTATTAGAAATAAATTGGTAACATCAAGCAATAAGGATAAATAAATACAGCTATTTCTATCAATTCTCTGAAATCTAACATCGGAACGACGTTTAAAGTTAAATTTTTTTCTTCGCCTTTTCTCAAGATGAGTTTGGAAAGGTTGTTCCATTACCTTTTTTAAGTGAGGAATAAATATTTGAAATCCAATGGCGTGTCTCTTGTTGATTCTCTAACTAAATATAAAGTCAAGTGAAATTATGAAAAAATTGGATTTTCTTAGTTTAAATTTTTACGGAAGCCCCTTTATAGTTTTATGTTTTTTCCGATTGATGATGGAGTTCAAATTGTCATTCGGTAGACTTTTGTTGGAAGGAATACTTGTTTATCAGAAAATAAGTTCTAGGAGGTGAGAAAAGAGATGACTGGAATAAACTCATAACTCTCTTAAGATAGGACTTCGATTGACTCTTCAAAATAAATTACAGTAATGAATCTAAATTATTCTTAGTCTCAACGTTAAAATGACGTTTTGTTCTATTTTCGGCCTGCACTTTTTGTGACAACATTGTTAAGGCAAGCTACTAAAATTTCAATAAAATGAACCCAAAAATTCAGACTTCCGATACGTTTATCAATACCGAGGGGTAGGAAATTCGGAAGCGTGCACTTAGACTTTGTGGATCCCTAAGGTAAGTAATTTTTTCTAGCTAAGAATGAATACCTAATATACCTATGAGAGAAAAAACTAAAAAAAAGGAGTCAGAAGCAGAGAGTTGAAGTGAAATGCAATCAAATCAATAACTTTAGATTGCACATAATATGCCGATACTCGTTTACTCTTTAAATTCTCGCTTACCATCAAGGTACTTACTATATAATTACAGGTTACGGTAGTTTGCTTCAATGCCTTCTCTAAGTTCTGTGCTCAGCTTCTCGTTATGACTTTTTAAACCCAGATTTTCACAAACAGTTCACAATTTCATTTATGTTTTTGTTATTTTAAAGACGTCGTGTCTCGAATCAAAATTCACGATCATTCAGTCATGGTCACCAATGATCACAAATACTATCTTTCGTGGCCGCCTCAGCGTTGGCTTGTGAAGAATTGATAGAGTAATTTCCTCCCATCTGACCATAATGAAAACGATCGATTATTCGATAGCTTAATTGAACCTCAGATGGGTCGCTTATTTTTCATTGTGATTGTTGGAGGATCCATCGATAAATTGCTCCTGGTCTTTCTCGTTCACAGTTGAATCTTTTGAAGTTCACATGTGTACAAAACCATCTCGAGTATAAAACGTTCTGAAAAAAAGAGCTTGAAATCAACGATCTCAGAACAATTGATTGTATACATCCGACGCGGTAATGATTATCAACGTAACGAAAGAAGAGATTTTTTCACATGGCTTTGATCGTGCTGAAAAGGGTATCCAGCAACTGTTTCCACGAAGGGCCTTATAATTTAGATAATTTAATGGTATCTTGTTTGTAAAAACAAAACTGTTGGCATACAACGGAAGATATTTGATTAGACAAGTGATTCTCAAATCAATTACTTATTGCTCATCTATTTTGATCAGCGAGGTTTATGAAAATTCACACAATTTTTAATAGTCCAGCGTTGTCGCAGATTACCTGCCTTTTTCTTCATCGATGACCAAATCCGGGATACTCGCACGTATCTTATGTTATCCATTGACAATGAATCCGATCGATCATTTTGAGGGGGGGCGAAATTTATGATTTATTCATAAGAGAAATTGTGCCACCTGAGAGACAGCGAGAAAATCTGTAACATGGAGAATGATAGTACGAATTTTTCGACCTACACCATACACTACCATACAAAGTGGCTGAAAAGTAACTTTAAAATGGTCATACCTTTTTAAAAAATGAAGATTTTTGAGATTGGTTTGTGCCATTCTTCATTATTTGGAGGGGGTAGTTTATGAGAGGCAGTCTCAAATTTCGGGACCCCCAGGAAGGGTCCTTTCGGGAGGGCATACTTTTCGGCAACTCTCTATAAATTTTCGCATAATGAGAGCGGTACGATCCAGCAAAAGTGCAATGCCTAGTAAGAGATAGCTATCGCCCTCTATACAACTCAAATACCACGGAAATGGGTGTGCATTTGCTTTGATTTGGAAGAGCAAAATGAATTTAATAACGGGTCACAGACATTTCTGGACCGGTATGACGTCAGAGTGCTTGTATCAATTAATTGGTAAGGAACCTGCAGGGTGAGAGTAGAGAATCCGCCCTCCATCATCGCGTATATCACGCATCGGTATGACGACACTCGAAAATGACCATCCTCTTTCTCCCAATATAGAAATGGTCCCACCTTCTGAACATACAGATGTCTTAAAATATACTGTTGATCCATGTTATGTGGTTTATATGTATGTAGATCGCATTTTGAATCAGATAGGTATACGGTAGAACGATTGTGAAAATCCTCTCTAGTTTCATCACTTGAATAGATTGATTCTCAGAAATTCGGAAACAGGATTTATCTTCATTTTATATGAATGTAAAAATTAAAATAAAAAATAATTAAATAAAAAAAAAAAAAAAAAACCTTATAAAAATAAGAAAAAGTCAACACGCTTGCCAACTTATCAGCACCCTTCAACTTTGGATGAGTTTCTGTTTGTCATGTTTCAGCCGTCAGAGACGGAGAATCAAGTCGCTGAGTCAAAAACATCGGAAGTAAAAGTAAGGAAAACGAGGCAGGCAGGGGACGATGCAAAAGCTGAGTCATCAAGTACCGCACCAGGTATGTGTTACGTAAATCCTAGCTGTAGTTATGGTAGAGACTTGTGGTTAATCTACCGATATTTGGAGAGGTCCTTGTCTAAATCGCCTCTAGTTCTAATTCTGGCGAAGAAGCGATTCTGCTGTGAATCACTACGTCTTAAGTCGCGTCGCCAATGTCGCCTCACTTTTTGGAAGCTTTCAATTAGTTTAGTTAACGAGTTGATTTTATAAGCTTTCAAGGGTTACGATCATCAAATATGCTGAGTCTTTGGGAAAGCTAACATTTAATTCATCAGGAGCATTAGTTTTCAAGTCCATCAAAGCGTGGTTCAGAGGTATAGCCGGAGAGCCCGTAAACAACATCAGTGCGCTCTTGCGAAGAAAGCTAAAGGTGAAGTAACTTGGTAATGATGCGATTTCTCCATTTAAGCCCATCATGAGAAAATTGGATTATGTTACATCTTTGAATGAAAATTTGCTCATGTTTCTAAATGGACAAAATCGAACGAACTTTTTGTGAACAGAAAAATGCTAATAATGCTCGATGTCAACTGTTTGGTATCGTTTTGCCAGCGATTGTCAGCCCAAATGTGAAAAAATTAAAGTCGCGTCGAAAGAAAACTCGACTACCAACTTTAGAGGCATTAAAAGCAGTGATTTTTGCGAGCCGTTGATGATCAGATAAACCACTTTTGGGTGACCACAAAAAGCTGAATCAAATCGAGATGAAAGTAATCGAAGAAAATGTAGAACAGAAAATCTTACTAAACTGCTGGAACTTAAAACGAACTGATTTTAGATGTGTACCGAACCCACACCGCACCCAAAAGGTAAATGTGCCGGATGGCAAGTTGCGTATTGCATACGAAGGCTACTAAGCCGATTCATGAAATTCCCGAGTTTTGGATAGACTGAATAAAAATGAAAGACGGTGATTGGTGGAGATTTGGTTTTCAGATTTAATCAAAATACGGAATTTATCTAATCCGATCCGATCCTTAGACTGTCCGATTACCAATTCGATAAATTCCGTATGTATTTCGATTAAACCAGAAAACCACGTGACTCGTCTCAACGAATCACCGTTTTTCATTCTTATCGAGTCAATCGAAAAGTCGGGAATTTTAAGAATCAACCTGCAGGGACCTTTGTCCTTGCTAATCAAAAATATTTTCTTTTTCTTCGACTTTATTATACCCTTCCAAGGTTTACAAACTTATTTCCAATTCGATTTTAAATAAATTTATCTATTTCCAACTTAACGCCATATTTGGCATGAAATTGAAATAAAAGCTGCGGCATGTTCTTTGCAGGAGAGGTGTTTGGAGGTAAATTTAAAGAGTTTCCAATTGGAGAGAACGCTAAATTTTTTTAATAAGGTAGGAAAAGTTTGAGAGGGACTGAAACATATTATATGTATATGTCATACCTAAAACTTTCATTGGGGCAAAAGTTATTCTTTATCTTCTCTTCCGGCTATCACTTTTTCTTTATTTTTCATTGACGATGCATGCAATCTGCCAACGTAGCATTTTGTCCACTTGAGCCCATGCAAAAGGTGCAATCCAAAAGCAATCACTGATAACCTGATAATCCTTAACAATGCGATATTTTTCATGGGCTTGAATAGACCAAATGCAACACAGTCAGTTTACGCACGCTTCAAAACTGTATGTTTTTTTGTTTTTTTTTGTTTTTGTTTTTTTTGTTTTGTTTTGTTTTTTTTTTTTTTTTTTTGTTTTTTTTTTTTAAGGGCAAACTGTATATTGAGGTATTTTTGACAAGATACCCAGGAAAAATCACAATTAATTTTTTCCCTCGATAATTTTCAGATAACGATTTAGACACGAACGAAACATCTTCGGATGACGATTCAAATGCCGAAGACAACGAAGAGGCACCCACGGACGATGGAAGGAATAAAAGATTCCTATTCAACCTAGGTGGAGGAGGTGGAGGAGGCTCAGGAAACTTCCTTTTTGATATAATCCGAGTAAGTTTATTTAATTTTCTTTTCACTTAGACTTGCTTCTTTGCCCGTTATACTCTTAATAAGCATTTGTAACTGATGTTTGTGAAATGGGAGAAGGAGTATTTGCATTTTGCAGCCGCATAATTTACCAAAATATTTGGTTGCGGGGAGGGGGTTAGAGAACTCAGCTGTACACTGATTACGTACGTGATTACGTTTTCACCGGAGCAAGTCAAGCCAACCCAAAGTAGATTGATCCAAATGGTGTGAATGACTCAATCTAAGTTTCCCCTCATAAGATGCTCATGCATACAACCATCTTGACCCTATTTGATAAAAATTTGAATAAAATTCTGAAACATTGGAGCTTCAAATAATTTCGAGGTCCAATCTTTCAATGGGGCTATTGCACACTTTTGCTATAAGCGATTTAATAGTCGATTGAGGCGTAAAAACCTCAAAAAATAACGATGGTGGCACTAAAAACTTCCAAAATCCACTCCTAAACTCAATAAACGCAGTTATTTGCGCGAGCGTAATGGTGGCCGAAGGCACTAACAATGGGAGATTCCTATCTTAATTTCGTCACTCTTTCTATGTTGACAAGGATGATTCACAGAGTAATTAGTCATCAGAGTGATGATCCACATCCGATGAATGGTGCCGCAACACCTAGTGACACCGGTGTCAAATGAAAGTAGTCTCTTATTGGTCACTTCTTGATGGAGTTTCAGAATTGTTAGATGGGAATCTCCCATTGTTAGTGCCTTCGGCCACCATTACGATCGCGCAAATAACTGCGTTTATTGAGTTTAGGAGTGGATTTTGGAAGTTTCTAGTGCCGCCATCGTTATTTTTTGAGGTTTTTACGCCAGAATCGACTATTAAATCGTTTATAGCAAAAGTGTGCAATAGCCCCATTGTGGAATCATTTCATTACAAATATATCTTCCTGAAAATCTTGACAAAACCCGTTTTGCGTATCCATTAAATTATATGAAAATAACGATCGCGCGTTAAATTCCTCTCAGAAAAACTATGGCCACGATGCTAGAGGGAGGGATTTCATGATACGGAAGAAACACCTTTGAAGAATAATAATTGCCGCAATTCGGAGGTGCTGTCGTTCTCTCAACTTTTCAAATGTTCTTGAACCACAGAAAGTTGCGTGAAACCTGAGTTCTGCTCCAACAATAGTTTATATCAAGCATATCAAGTTTAGTATTCACTCTGAATTGGATAAGTGCGCTCGTGACTATCTCCCAAGTTAAAAATTGTCAAACTATTTTTTCTCGTGTAGAGTCATTAACCCTTGTGTGCCCTAAGCGAGTGAATTTTCACTTCAGGCCTTTTTTTTTTAAATATAAAAAACTGTAATTTTAACAATCGCTACAATCCTTCCTGTGCTCTTCCCCATGAGGGTCCTATAAAAATTTGGACATTTTCATTAAATTTTCTCGTATTTATAGGCAAAAAAGTAATTGGGGAAAAAATTCCCTCCCTCCCTCCCTCCCTCCCTTGGGCTTCATCGTGTATTATTTCCCTCCAGTTTGGAGCGGAAGAAATTGCTCTCTGTGTAATCTTGTAGCTTTTTTTTATCGTTTCAGAATACCTATGTAATTTTTTGGGGATCTAAACTTCAAAATTTAAAGAAATCAAAGGAATATTTGTTACAATGTTTCGGAATATCTGAACATTGGTACTTTTTTTGAAAATTTCTTCCCCGAGCATTTAAATATCAAGCAATTTGAAAAAACAACAACAAAACACAACAAAAAACAACAAAAAACGGGATTGCTATTATTCCGTAAAGAATACTGGACAGAGTGGTTTTACAATGATTTAAAGTTGGGGTGAAAATTTAACTCTCCCCCCCCACCCTTGATTATCAGTAGGTGTAAAATACTTTTGACACACAAAGGTTAACTTTATACCATGATGATTCAATGCACGTATATACATTATACAGGCGAAGCTTTCTGTTTTAGTCTGACTTGTATGCGGACATGTTTTTACTTTCTCACTCTAATGAAATTAGAAAAATTGAGAAAGTATTGCGATGGCGCAGAGATTTTTGATGAATTTTGTTTCGATACTTGGCCCGCTGCGACTTAGTCAATCATGATAATTATAAAGTAATTGGCTCTTATCATGCCTAATACTATCCTAAAGAACATCCATCCATGATATTTCAATATTTCTGAACCATATGTGGTAGGGAGGAGTAAATGCACAAAATTTCTTTGGCGTCTGTCTGTCCGTCTGTCTGTCTGTCTGTCCGTCTGTCTGTCTGTAGTCAAGAACGTGAAATCCAGCATAACTTTTGAACTATTGATCCATATGCATCCAAATTTTGCAGAGATGTTGCTTTTAACATTCCCCAGAAGGACTTTTTTTGTTTTTTTAAAATTTTAATTTTTAGGTTAGTTATGGATGAAAAATGGTTTCCATTAAAATCAATGGGAAAATGGGTCAAAAAAGAGAAAAATTTAAATATTTCAATTTTGGATCTTTGGATTTGGAAGAAAATTTGTAAAAACATTCTACAACCAGCCCACAGTAAAATTAACCCCTTATAGTTCAGTAAAATAACCCTTAAGACCGTTTAAAAAATCAATTTAGGGCGTTCGAGCCAAAAAATGGAATAAAATTGAGAAATTAATCTTGTATATCAGTGCCACTTACTAAAAGCTGGATGAATTTTGATGAAACTTTGTATACACAATGTACTACCACAGTACTAAAATATTTTCTTCTCACTATCATCATAATAAATCCTTTGGACCGTTTCAAGGGACCATATAGGTGCGATTGAGAAAAAATAAGACCAATTAAGCAAATAAAAACATAATCCTACTTATTGAGATAATTCGGGTTACATCCAATTAATTTTAATTAAATCCGGCACAAACAATCTACCTACCTACATTTACTCTACTTTATATAGAATTTCTTATCATTACAATATACAGCCTTTAAGACTGTTTAAAAAATCAAAATCGGTGCGCTCGAGCCAAAAAATGGAATTATCGTGAGAAATTAATCTTTAAACTTGGAGTCAACCAATTATGGCTCGATGAATTTTGATAAAAACTTTTGTACACACAATCCACTATCAAAATACTAAGATTTTTTCCTTTCTTAGTCACCATACACAACTGATAAAACCTTTTCAAGAGGCAATGTAGGTGGGATTGAGAAAAAAATATGGGAATTTAAGCAAATAAAAACATAATCCTATTAATTGGGATAATTCAGGTTTGGTCCAATGAATTTTCATAAAAACTGGCAAATACAATCTACAATTAGTCTATAAAAGAAAGTATTCCTTACAGATACAATATACAACACTTAAGAGAGTTTAAAAATCAAAAAAGGGTGTTCGACCCAAAAACATGAATTAAAGCGGGGAATCAATGTTAAAACTTGGAGTCAATCATTCATGGGATGAATTTTGATGGAACTTTGCACAAACATACTATGTTACGGACCCATTAAAATATTCCTATCATACAGTCATCATCAAAAACCTTTAAGACCATTTCAAGGGCCAATATAGGTGCGATCGAGCAAAAATCTTTGAAACCAAGCAAATAAAAAAATAATCGTAATACTTGGAATAAGAAATTAAATTATAACTCAATTATGTTTGATGAAAAATGCAACAAAAAGTTTGCAACCAACCTACGCAGGGATTTCTTTTCAATGTAAAACTATAATATACAACTCTTCTTAAGTCTGAGACTGTTTAAAGGCAAAATAGCTGTTCCATCAATAAACCCAAAAAATAGAATATCCAAAGAAAATTAAACTTATAAAGAAAATGGATGGATGAATTTTGTTGACATTTGGTATACACAATCTACAAACAAAGAACATCTTTAAAGGGAGGTTTAATCTAATCTACCAAACTAAAAAATTCTTTTGAAGATCCACAGTTCAAAACCCATCCTTCAAAGGATGAAGTAGGCAACTATTCGTACAGCTTCTCTGCAAAATCGCAAACACTTCGAATTGAAGGCGGAATTATGTCCAGAGATGAAAATATTTTAAATTTGATGGGAGTCTAGGAGTCTCTCCCAGAATTCTAAAGGGGGTTGGGGGTCTCCCCCAGATATCTAAAGGGGGGTCTGGGGGTCTCTCCCAGAATTCTAAAGGGGGGGGGGGTCTGGGGGTCTCCCCCAGAATACTAGAGGGGGTCTGGGGGTCTCCTCCAGAATACTAGAGGGGGGTCTGGGGGTCTCCTCCAGAATACTAGAGGGGGGTCTGGGGGTCTCCCCCAGAATTCTTAAAGGGGTCTGGGGGTCCTTCGACCCCCCAGATAAAAATGGAGGGAGAAAGTGTTCGTAGGGTGTTCCCTACAGTTTATTTTTTTAGAGCAGTAGCGCAACTAAACAATTATTCATCCCTCTCTTTTCTCCATGGAATTTACGTATGTTAGACACGGATAAAAGATGGGAATCCCCCCCCCCCTCTTTCTATCCGTATTACAACTTATACCTACATTCAAAGGGGAAACAAGATAGTTATAAAAAGATCCTGGTTGCGACATTGTGATTAGAGACAGTATAAAGAAAGTATCCTGGTCGAAATTCTTGCTCTTTTGATTGTTGGCAATCTTTGAACGATTTTGCGGCTTTCAAAAGGACTAATCAGAACGCCCCTTTTAAAGTGCGGCATGAAAAATCGAAAATTTCGTTAAAAATAACGGGAAACTTTAATAATAATAATTTCGACTGGGGTACTTTCTTTTGAAAGTAACAGTTACTTCAAATGCTAACTATGCTAAAAGGACGTTTACCAACTTTAGCGCCTTGAATCTTCGAATTGTCTTGGGCAAAAATAATTACCGTATAGTAGAAATAGTAACAATCCTCTCTATAATTGAGATGGTGAGCGGGAGTCTGAATTGATCGCCTGGCACTCTTCGTATATATAGACTACTCTAAAAAAAAAAAAACAATTTGTTTAAAAATGAATGATCTGTGATGGATTACGTTGATTGATTGCTTATTTGTCGTGATTCAGCTGACAACCAAGGTGCCGACAACTTTAGTATGATCATAGAAATTGATTTGTCATCTATGCTCATTAATGAACAACAATTTGCGGCTAGCGCAAGATGAAAGACAATTTTTCAATGGCAACTTATATTTGAGGACACGATGACCACTGACTCAAGACGAGACTCAATTGATTAATAAATGAAGTAACAAAATCGGTCAGTCTATCAAATTGTAATTAGAATCTGATTGAAGTTTATTTCCATTACGCCGGAGAAAAAGTCTCACTCTGGGATTAAAATGGATGGTTATTAATTAGCATCTTCTATTCGTAGATAATAATTAGTAACTTTGATCAACATAATTTATGAATGGTGTAAACGAGGTAGGTATAACGATGCATGGTACATCTGTTACGCCTTACACTAGAAGTACAGTCTGTTCCAGAAGTTCGATACAGGCTCAAGTTGAAAAACTTTGAAATACACTTACTTCATTTGAAAGTCTGCTCGTCAGTTGCAGGTCGGCAGAATCGTCTTTATTGATTTACATGAGGAATTCTACAAACCGCAGTAGGCAGAAGGTAACGGACGTTATTTATCGAATTGAAGTACGTGTTTTTCAACTTGAATCATCTGATAAGGATTTCTGAGACATACTGTACAAAAACTCTGCTACTGGGAGTTTCTACAAAAGAATTCGCCCATATTTTTATGGACCCTTATCCCATAAATGAAACGCAATCAAACATGGTGATTCAAGAATCCTGATATGAATTATCGTGTAAGATAACGATCAATATACAGTGAGGTTACTCGTTGATTTTGCGTTTCAGTTTAAATGACCTTGAGAGATTGTGTCATCTCCTGTGTCTGTATTAACAAGCTTTGACTCAGTTACAGCTCTCGGAATTTACAACTCGGAAACAATTTGAAATGTTCTGTTTTGATTGTGACAGTACAGTTCAAGTTTAAAAAAAAAAAAAAAAAATCTCCTTTCATTTTGCATTGGATGGGGTTCGAATAACGTACAGATATTATTACTTAGACAAGTGCAAGGCATTAAATTATTCAGAAGAGGTAAGATATCTCTAATATGTAAACCCACCTTTGCGTTTAGTGGGTGAAATAGATCCTTGCTTTATACTCGGGAGTTCAAAGCACGCAGTCTTTAAAAATTTACAAATTGCAAACAGCTCTTTCAAATAATTACCGATCATTTAAAGGTTTATTCATCCAAGCCTCTCAGCCTGATAGACATTGCTTTTTGGATGCATGTTTAAAAATGCCTCCCGGCAGGCCGGTAAGACGAAGTAGATTCCATGCTTGGTTAAATCATTTTTTCACAAATTTAAATATAGGTTATAATTTTCGCTGAATTTTTCTCTGAATTTTTCTTTTTTATTTTATCAGCTGCTCAAAATCCAAATATGATTGTGAAAAAGATTATATTACCAACAGAGAAATGTGTAATCTTTACAATGCAAGTGAGAAATAAAAGCTAGGTTATATAAGTTTTTCACAAATTTCAATAAATAGGTTATGTTATGATTTTCTTTGAATTATTCAATTTTCTTTTTTTTTTATCAGCTGTTCAACATTTAAATAAAAATGACCATGAGAAAAAGATTATAGTACAAAGATTGAAAAATGTGTAATCTTTGTAACGGTAATGAGAAATAAATCTGAATAGGAGCAGCTGATAAAACAAGAAAATAAATAAATAACGTACCTAAGCAACAGTGTACGTGTAAAACAAAGAAAGAGCAATTATACCAATACGCCATCCTTGTCTTTCACTTGTAAAATCCCATAAGAAACTAAATAGCTCGTAAAACACGTAAAACACAAGGAAAATTCAAGGCAAAGAGTATATGAACTAAAAACATCCTCCACGATATATACTAAAATTTTTGAAACAAAAAAACAATTTCTTCATATAAAAACACTGCCAAAAAACCCGAAAAACACATCGCTATAACTCGCTTACAACGCAAAAAACGAAAAAATGACTCGAGTAAAAAAGCTGCGTAACAAAACGGTAAAACTGGCTGAAACATACATATAAAGATATATATATATATATATATATATATATATATATATATATATATATATATATATATATATATACAATTTTCAACGAGTGGTATTTTCTCACTCAGGGGACCATGAAACGTGCTCATTTGATAAAATTTCCCGAAAAATCCAACATCGCACCCTCCGCAATAAGTAGATTCATGGAATCTACTCTACTTAAAAATATATTAATAAGTGTATTTTACATGATGAATACTAATAGAAAATCAATATATTTTCAGCTAAGTCTGAATGGGTGAAACTAATACACGCAGTAATACTTATTAAGCTGGCTTTATAACATTTTATTTCTGTATTGACTTATTTTTTTCAAAAGTTTATTTTTAAATGCTTCCTTGTTAGAATGAAAATAACTAATTCATGTTTAAAGCAAGAAAATTTTAAATATTTACATCACTCACGCTGAAAACGGAAGAGACGTAGACATGAAAGCTACACAATGCCATTCAAAGATCTAACTTGAAACTTGCTGCTCTTGGGATTTTCTTGAGAATGACTCAAAATAATGTTTTCCGGCCGGTAAAATTGCTTGAAACAGTCAACCATGTCAGAGAATGGCAAAGATTTAATGAGCTTATATGGTCTCAGAGCATTGCAATGCTCACGAGCTGACAATCTCAATTTGAAAGATATATCTTCGAAAACCTATAAGCTTGGCTTATGTTGCCTTAATTCAGATCCAGATTTGGACAATTTAGTGTAGCTTATGTTGGCTGAATTCTAATCCACTATAAGTTAGATTATAAGCTTTTTATAAATTAACTGGACTGAAAATAGTGTTTCTAAAAACTTATTTGAGATAGCGGGTGTTTGGTGTTTGCACTCAAAGAGTTCCCGAGATGGTCCGGTCCATGAAATGATCCAAAAGCTTGGTCGGAGTTTTTATTTAGATTAATAAAAATGAGCAACGTTGTAAAGAAAGGGCGAGGCGAAAAAGGTAGAAAAGGAAGAAGGGACAAAAATACGACCGTGGAATAAGTTTTGAGAAGTGAAGAAAGATGATTCTAATGACTTATGGGGATTAATTTGAACAAACTAAACGGCTACCTCTATTTTAATGATGTCACCCGGCCAGTAGCGCATGCGTATATTTGAGTGTAAGTCAGAATGTGTGAGAGTGTTTTTGCGCCCTTCGATAAGCTTTGCTCATTTTAAGAGGCGGCGCACAGTTAACCAATGAACGGAATTTCCTGGCTACAATTGAACAAAAAAAAATTCAAAGATTGTGAACATGAATAGTGAGATAACTAGTAAATGTGTTTACTTTTTAATTTTAGAGCTTGTAGAAATGAGTCAAATTGCAGAGTTTTTTAATACAGCAAGAAAATATCGACGATAGAACTTCTTTCTTTTTTTTTTTTAAGCAAAAACAAAATATTTTTCTTGTTCAGGCATAGTCATGTCTGGTCGATCTACTGTGCGGAGATTATTTCGACACTTGCCCAACTTCAACTTTGTAAGTGATCAATTTGAGATTGTGTCAGCATACGAGATTCGCCGCTCGAGCTCACCACTCAGTGGTAGAAAATTATAAAAAATTCAAGACAGCAAGAGAAAGGAAAGAACACAAATAGAACAACGAATAAAATATAAAAATAAATAAAAGTAAAAACTCAATTTTCAATGGAGCTGTTGCAAACTTTTGCTACAGGCTTATTAATAGTTGATTATGGGGTAATACCCTGTAAAAATAACGATTAGCGCACTAAAAAATCACGAAATCCACTCCTAAACTCACAAAATGCCTTTAAACGCGAGACCGTAATGGCGGCCGGGGCCGCGGTTTACATTGGGTTTTCCTATCTTCAATCAGCGCCATCTACACGAGGTAGTCTCGCAACACCAAGCAAGAAGAAAAAGAAGCAAACAATTGCCATAAGAAAACCGCGGCCTCGGCCGCCATTACGGTCTCGCATTTAGAAGCATTTTGTGAGTTTAGGAGTGGATTTCGTGCTTTTTTAGTGCGCTCATCGTTATTTTTACAGGGTATTACCCCGTAATCAACTATTAATAAGCCTGTAGCAAAAGTTTGCAACAGCTCCATTTTAAAGGACTTTCAATTTTTATAGATTCGCCCGTTTTAAAATATAAAATTAGACTAGATAGATGGCTTTGAGATTACACTCTAAGACGAATTTTCAATTAATTTTTTTTAGGTAGCACAAACCTGAAATAAATATTCTTAGGCAAAATATAAAAATATGAATTTTCTGACGACTTCGCTTTTTCTTATTATTATTATTATTATTATTACTCTTCTTTCGTTTTGTTTTTGGCAGAAATTTAGAAATTACCATTTATTACCTCATTTTTTAAAAAAAAAAAAAAAAAAAAAAAAAAAAAAAAAAAGTTAACGGATGTTAATCCTTTGTAAATTTCTGACGTTAGGGTGAAAAATTTCTCAAATTAAACGGTTTATGAGACTCTATTAAAGTGATATTTCGAAATATTCCGTGTCCTTGAATAGCGCATGACTCTTTCTACAGAGACACCACATGTCTTACGTTCATACTCGCGTGTGACCGCATTTAGTACCGGCCAAAATAATTGAAGAACAAAAAGAGAGAGGGAGAGAGGGGGGAGAAAGAGAGAGAAAGAGAAACCGGTTACCCTCTCCGGACATCGCATTTTAATCAATCGGATTTAGCGTGGGATTAAAATTTGGACATTAATATCAGCACGCGTCGCGACACTGAGGAGCCTAATTTGAATGCAGTGCATGAATATTGTTTTATTTTTGCATCAAGGGCCCTCCTTTAAACGTCGCTTTACATAATTAATCTCTAATTTAAAGCTGCAAACTACAGGAATTACACTGTTGCTTGTGTTGGGTTAACCTATAAAGTGTATTTTTTAAAAAAACACGATGTCTGAAAAGAATTCAGATCTCCCTGAAGAGAGACACTGAGAAAAAAATTGCCTGTTAACTCAACCGGTATTCCGTTTATGTCGTTTATTCCGGTTACATTTACCGACATTTTTGTTACGATAACCGTAATTCCGATTACTTTAGCAAGGATTCTGTTTAATACATTCCTTTGCGGAATTCCGGTTATCGTAACGAGACATTTTTCTCATTGGATTCCCTTCTCCACAATAGTTTCTTACACTGAGAGTTTTTTTTTTTTTTTTTTTTTTTTTTAATCCAATGTGTATCTAGTTTGTGTTAAAGAAACTGCACTGTGAAATATTGACCAAGGGGGAATTCCTTTAACCCAAGAAAAATGTCTGCTGCTAGAAGTATAAATGAATAGAGATGTCTTGATGTGACAGTGATTTCTCCTTCATGCAATCAGAACTTTATTTCGGGCAAGGAAAACTGTCACAAGTAAACGTGTTTCCTCTTGCTTTTAAAGAAGTGATTTCTCTCAGTGCACGTATTTTTGCATATCTTCGATGTTTTTACGAAGAGCCATAATTCAATTTAACGTTTGAGAATCTACTTCCACCTTTTAATTTTTAACAGAAAAGCCTACGCGTGAATGTTCCTGGTGGTTTTTTCTCCCCCTAATTTGGGGTAAAAAGTATCTATGGATATTGCAGTTCGTCGACTCACTACTGTGGAAGAAACTGCTATCGGAGATTTTGTACTGACATTGGACTGATACATGCCGCTTTGTAAAAACACCGATGACATGCTTCCCAAATTTTACGACTATCTTAATCGCGAATGACTTCTTTGAAGTTGTGAATGAATAGAAAAATGTCTCCATTTAAGACTGCAACTGTTAAAGAGCGCAGATTAAACTCCCAAGCCTTCTCCAACCAAGAGACTTACTATTTCTGAGCCCTCCTCATAATTTGGATGATTATAATCGGTAGGAAATCAATTAAAACAAATATAATTGAAGAATGTGCCATATGTGCGTTGAGGCACCATCAATATCATCATGGTGTCATTGAAGCTCGGCAAATGCAGTTCTCGCGATTCTAAGGACACATTTGAAAGCAGTCCGTAATGAATGCAAGTGAAACAGCTAAGTAATATGTCAAGGACCGATCAAACTAACACCAGAGGAGTTGAATGCATAATATTACATGATAAATGTCAAAAGAGTAAGTATCAATATAACCAACCGTTAAATATCATCTCCAGCTACCGTCGCCTAAAACTAAAATTATGAGCTCTCTTGGATGCTGCTCGAATGACAAATAACATTATATTAACCGTGACGTCATTTATCAAGAATCCGCAGCATGTGTTTTTAAATGTCAATAATTGTATACACAAGTCTCGAATCGATCATCTAGCTAGGTCCTTGCGGAGCGGATAAAATAAATAAATAAAAAAATAAAAAAAAAAATCTAATCCTTGTTTTTCCGTCTTCGTGGACCTCAAAGCTTGTATAAAGCACTTTTTCATGTATGTAATGGAATATTACGAGTCAAAATACGTGAAGTATAACCAGTACTAAGCCCTACAATTTTCACTCAATGGGGGTTTCCCCTCAATTACTTTTCCGAGGTATATTATTCTCCAACAAATCCGTAATCCTCAAGGGCTTTGTGTTATTATGATCCATATGTTTGGTATGAGTTATTAAAATTTGGTATTACATGATTGATCAGCAAAGCCAAGAATCATTTAGAATTTATTAGAATCATTGGCCTGTCCTCGGAGATTTTTTAAGACAATTTATACGATTCAACTCGTGCTTCAGGTGGAATTTCATGAACAAAACCTCATAAAACAATAACCTCAATATACAGTCAGCGAAATAAAATCAGCAAAGTACAAGACAGAGTGTTTTTTCATTTTTTTTAAAAACGGAAAATCTCTATCTCACTTGGCAAAAAAGAACCGGGGGGAAGGGGGGCTAAGAAAACCTCTCTATTTACAGCTAGAGAAATTTAGAGAAGCTCATTTGTTTTCTAATCATATTTCCATCATTTAAAAAGTGAATCTCACATTCTAAATTTCTATTGATACAAATAAGAACTTCTGCTATGCCAGCATCACTCAATAATTTATTTGACATTTATATTGGTATACGCGCCAAAATTTTCAATATAGATTTGATTAGAAATTAGAAATCAGACATTTGTTCATTGAAAACAAACAAAAATTTAAATTCCATCACCACTGCCCGCTTTAAGATAACGCTTGGGTCGAGAAACAGCTAAACAAAACACTTTTTAAAAATTACAAAAAAAAAAAAACTCAAAAACTAAAAGAAGAGCTAAGTTAAAATCAGACAGAGCATAATAAACAAGCTTATAAAAAAGTGAAAAAAAACTGGAGGGGGAATGAGGGGGATAAAATAAATCATAATATTACACCGTCCATCTTCGGACTGACACATTATTTCGTTTTGGATGCTTACTTTTCACAGATGAGCCCTGTGATATATTAGAGAACGTATAGCCTGTGATTTCTGAGTAAATGTGAGTTAAGTGGACGAGGTTATAAGCCCTCCAATCGAAAACCTCAAACTATCGATACTTCTTCACATTTTCAAACGAGAGAAACAAAACCATAGGCCAATGAATTTTTCGCAAACCAACATGCTGACGTTGACGCGCGTAAACATTATTTGAACCCTCTGTTCATCTGATTCATGCACTATACACATTACAAGACATTGACATCCCCGCGGTGTTTGCGAAAGAACGCAGCATCAAGTGCCTTCAATCAGTCGCCTAGGCAAAAATAGATACGATGGAAATAGACCATCGAGCTACTACCCGCTTGATTTGAGGAAGCAAATGGTGGTGTGAATGAATTAAGGAGTTACCGTTTCGTGTATATTTAATGGCATTTTCCAATTCGCCGATGATGCCACCAGTTGACTAAAAGATTTATAAATCAGTTTCGTGTAGGACTATAAATCGAAAAGATACTCAGTTATGTAATATTTTTTCAACCGTCATGGAGTTGTTACTGACTCCATAAAAATTGCAAATATTTTGTTTGATAATAATTTAATGGTGATACCACCGATTGAGAGCAGATGGCTGAAGCGATTATTTCCGGGCATATTACTGTTATAAATTGAACTGAACTGTGTGGGTCCTCTTTCGCTAAATCGGTGGAACCATCAGTGCATTAAAAAATGGCATTAAATTTACTGTACACTAGGTGGCAGATCTGATGAATTACTCGAAATTAGTTTCACCCGTTCAGATATAGTTGAAGTTCCATGAAATAATATTTTCCTGAACTATCTAATGTTCCAAACACGAGCAAATATTGAAGCAAATGTATAAGTGAATATGCGAGAATTTTTCCTTCTTAAAAAAAATAAAAGAAGAGAGATGTAAATACAAATGTAAACGAGATTGTAATGGTACCTTAAAAATATAAAGTTTTTAAGTAGCTCATATCATATATTATTCCATGCTCCAGTCTAAAAAAATGGATTTTGAGGGTAGTAGTTTGTTTTTACAGACTGGAAACAATGCAGTTTTGGAAATACTAAGAATTAAGGTACAAAACTTTATTTAAATATTGAAGAGATTTGTGAACGTGTAACTAAAATTACCGTTGTTTCACAAGAGTGTTGCTCCAAACGTATAAATAAGTTGCTGTTGTTTTTACCTGTCCAATTATTTCAGTACATTCTGAAACAAGTTAGAAAATTATATTAGATAAATTTTTTCACTGTCGTTAACTTTTCTGTCGATTTCTGTTTAATTTTTGAGCGCGTTGAAGACCTAATTAATTTTACAGCCCCCCCCCCCCCCAATTGCATCACCTTGTCTACGCATTTTCATCATTCTGCTTCTGAAGAATCTTTCGGATTGATTAATGCGCTTTTTGTATGATTTTGGTCTCTATTTATCTTACAATCGACACAAAACTGATGTATTCAATATTTCCTCGCCACAAAATCATGCGAATTCACGAATAAACAATAAAAAATAGCCAGTTCCGGTGGCAGTGTAAAATGCTGTCACGCGATCGCCAAACAGTTGAAGATGTCCCGGCGTTTAAACCATTGAAAAATTGTTTCAAAACAGAATCGCGTTTTGAAGTCTCAAAATCTTCACGCAAACAATAGAGTGTGATGCAATGGACGAGTCAGCCGAGCGATGCCACAGAGCTTGAACTTAAATTCTAAACGAACAGATTAATAATCGTCATCAAAAAGAGAGTCTGAAATCTCCCTAAATTGACTGTACACATAATCGCTCATCTATTTTTACCTTTCTCTCTTTGCTGTCAGCTGTTTGACGATTTTTGTCGCGTTCGTGAAATACTCAGCCGCGTTTCCAGAATCTAACGATCGCTCGCTAGATTTTGCATAGATTTAGAATCTGCGGCTATTGGAGAGCTCAGTGCCATGACTGACTCATTAGCTTTAAACGTGACCAGGAATGATACGTAAAAGAGCACGAAATTATGGATCATGAGTTCATGCTGGTTATATAGTCAGGTATGTCATCGAATTCATCCTCACATTTTGATAACGCTGCGCAGAGGCGTATCAGATCTGCAGATATTAGCATTTCTATGCCTTTACCTCTTAGCCCATTTCAACGTGTGAATCAAAAAAGGACAGACATAGGGAATCGAGAAAATTATGGGCTTACATGGGCTAAGAGAGAGAAGGACTTTCTAGGCACACTGACACTGCGCTTCGAAATCTGACACTGCGCTTCGAAATTTTCATGGTGGACCTAAATTCTGACCAAAAAGTCGAATTATAATTCAAATTCAAATTATGAAATGAATGATTCAAATATGGTGGCTGAAGTGCAGTCAAAAATTTTGAAAGAACTCTCCTTGTCTTGAAACTACCTCAAGATGCAGTTTTTGGAGTCGTTCTTTGACTCACGGTGCCTTCAGATTTCTCTAGGAAAATTCAAGGAAAGCATTCCGCGTATTTGTAATGCAGAGATACTTTAAGAGACCTGCATTTCTCAACTACCGAACATTTGTCTTAATTAAGAATGATTTTAAGGAGAAATTCAAAGGTAGCTCGCTAACTCCTTCGACCCCTCCTCGAGATTTCCCAAGATTATTGGTTGACGGTGACATACACTTTTAAAATGCAATTTACGTGTGGTTGAAGCTCCTCCAAATTTGTTCACAGTGATACATATTTCTAAGATAAAGTCAAACAATTTCAAATCTCAAGTCAGTTTTAATCTACTTCATAGTCCTGTCCAGCAAAACGGCTCTCTTATTAAAATGATGACTTTGAATATTTGTCGCCGTAATGTAAATATACTGCTTAACGCTAACGTCATACTGAACCGCTAAAGAAGAATATAATCAGTCCATATCAATCACCTGAAAAAACATGGTCGAGTTTCGAGTAACAAGTTTGAAGTGAGATCGTTTGGATCTTTCGTCTGTATTGCAGAAAATATTTTGAAACTGAATCAACCTCGGGCGTCACACGAGTCAAGTAAAGTTAGGGAATATGAGATCATTTTTAATTTTTTCTTCTCTCAATCTTTTTTCTCAATGCGCCGTCTCTGGTACATAAAAAATTACTATGCATAACTAGCGTTAACATGGAGTAAAATACAAGGCAAGAAACATTTAAAATTTGGAATTTTTTTCGATTATTTTGGAATTAGCCATAAATAGAGAACGGTTTTTCACAAAAAGCTTTAACTATATCATGTAAGACCAGTGGTGAAGTGTGCAATCTTGCAACAGTGGTTTCACTCCATTTAAAAACATATGTATAATGATCAATTTTTCTGAAAACAATTAATTCCACATGTAACGATCATTTTACATGGACTTACATGGAGAGGAATCGTTGGCTAATTACACAATTCGCCACTATGTGAAGTTGAAAAGTGCTTATTTGTAACCGAAGGAAAAAATATCGCAGTAAACAAACTCCATCGTAACGCGTCATCCAAAACAAGTAATAAGAAGGTAAGAAATACCAATGCTTGAAATTTGGAATTTTTTCGAGGCTCCATTTTCTCCAGACTGCCCCGTGCTAACCTAAATGACTCCGAAAAATATGTGGGCTCAAACTCTTTTGACGCGCCTCCCGCCGTGGGGTTAGATAAGGTAGATACCTACATACTATGAAAAAGTGATTGATTTCAAATCACTCGTGTGCAGATTGCATAATTGCAGCGCATTTGTTCTGCCTCCAATTGCACTGCATTAGGAATGACGTTCCATACGAATATACATGATGGCGTTCACTCACCGGACAAAAATACGAGGAGTAGAATTTCAATATCTGCTTTCTCCTCACAAGGAAAATCGCCAGAAAATACAAAGCTTCGCTGCTCTAGCGAAAGATAAGCGTGAGAAAGTGTAGGTAAAGCAAACCTACCCCCAAAAAGTATATAAATTATATTTCCCCCTTACCTTCTCCAAATCATTGAATATAAGATTTAGATTTATCATCATCCTAAGAGTAAAAAACAATTATTGTAATGCTTAAAAAATTCATATTTGTGTAACAAAACCTAACCATCATGCGTGAAAGCTCAGTGACATGCTGGCGAGGCGTCCAAATTTCCTCTGAGTTTGAATTAAAGAACGTTGAATGAGAACCCTTATTCGTCTGTTTGGTTCGTATTTAAGTTTTTCTGAAAGTAATCATTACAATTTTTTGTTCTTTCATTGCGGGTCTAGGCTTTAAGTCAGCCCTTTGATTAATTTATTTTTATTTTATACTCTCATCAAACCTGTTTTAGTTCTCTATTTTTGTCATGATATGAAATTAAGAAAAGGAAGCAATGAAAAACTAGTTTCGTATGTTCTTTTTTAAAACCATCGTGTGGTTGTCCCTAATTTTTAAATTAGACGATATTATTGCAAATGAAGATTATAAATCTGACAGTGAGCGCGAAAAAAAAATTAAAACATTAAACAAACAGAATGGAGTAGGCTCGTAGTAAAAATGAAAAGAGTTAAGGCTACTGTCCTACCAAAAATGTCATTGAGCTTCAACGAATGAGTGGTGAAATTTTATCGAGGCTTTGTTGACTGGACCAGTAAATATATGATGTAGTGTTAGTGTGATTGTACCTAGAGAGCGGCCGACCGAACCGCAAGGGCTGCGGGCCAGCTGTACCGGGTTTTGGCCGGCACCGACAACCTGGATCTTACCGCCTACCCATCACAAAAAGGGGCCCACCCGTCGCCACCTCAAAGTCGCTCGGTAAATGAAATTTATTACTTTCACTACGATTTTTTTTTTGTTTGTTTTACGATTTGATCATAGTTTTACTAACTGACTGTCCTTTTCCTTTCACACGCATTTCAGTTTGTTAACGCAAGGCAAGACATTATTGGTGAAATTTACGAAACTTTACGTGACTTAAAATTGTTCAGGATAAAGATCACCAGAGGGTTGTTGCATTTCCCTACTTGATTTCATTATGAAGTTTTCTTGTCAACTCTGATATTGTTGCTCCTAAAATTGAAGGTCAATTCTTCTTTATTATTGACTAAATAACAATTCAAAAACGACGATAATCGATGTCCTTCATCGTTGTCCTAGGTCTGACCCATAACAAAACGAAGCAACATTCGCCCCCTTCCCAAAAATTTAACCTCCCCGCCATAAAAAAATCTATCGTACACTTCATTTCCTAAATAACTAAAACGTTTGCCTCCTCAAGCCCTCCTCCTTTAGGGTCATGAGCTGGTTATGATATTGCCCAAAAAATAGCACCGCGGAATGCGACAATTCCGCTTGTAACTGTGATCACTTTCGTTTTTGAAGCTGTGAAAATGTAGTTGTGCCATTTAATTTATACCAGGGTCTAGTTCTATTTCAGATGCTATAGAAATTTTAAAAAAAATCGAACAAAATAGTACTTGCATACCAAATGTAAAGTGTCTTACCGTGCAATAGAAGTATGTTGGAAACTATACAACCACTCAAAGTTTCTCGGTAACAATGTTTGATATGAAGAATTAAAATTGAAAGACGTTTTGTAAATTTTACCAATAATTATGTTTGTCCTGTGTAAATAATGTTGTAAATACCCGTCCGATTAATTATATAAACTTGACCCATTTTGTCTCAAACATACCAATAATCCTCCTTTATCAGATTCCTTTCACGGAAAATTTAAAACAGCTGGCTAAAAAAAATAATTAAAGACGAGAAAATTTGCTGACAGTCGGCTTTAATGGCAGGACAGGATAAGAATTACAATGCTAAGCTGTCTCCTGATCTCCTGCACCTCTGAAAGTGTCCGTTCCTTATTCAACCAAAAATAAATTGGTTTGAAATAACGACTTTTATAATGTTAACGTTGAGTGGATCTAATAAAAATCGTCCGCTGTAACAAACAGTTGTCCGATAAAATTCATGAAATCACTTTCCGTTCACTATCATATATAAAACTGAGTTAAAATGGGTTAATTATAAGTCATGATTTTCATTACTTTTGCTTTTTGCTTCTTTGTGCCAAGGTACACCCTTTTTCTTAAGATACTCCATTCATTATTTATCCTATAAGCTCTGTAAATTCTTGTTAAAAACGTTTGCAGCTTTATTGTATCTAGCAATCTTTTAAATATTAAGGAATGAGAATGCATTGTGTTAGGTATTTGTAAATAACTTTACTTATGTATGAATCTTAATTTAATACAAAATGGAATCAATATTTGTAAAAAGACTTGAATGGCGAACTAAAGTTGCTTTCTTAGTACAATAAGGTTTTCTCAAAGTATGTCAAAAGAAAAGCACCTAAATAATGCTCTGTATGTCTATCCTACGTCCATTCAAGGGCTCTTGCTTTCCCAAACCGCAGCTCTCATGGTAGCGTTTCTTCCAGAATGCTTTTCTTTCTTTAAATTAATTTGCATACAGAGTTGGATTTGGAAGGGAGGTTGTGCTAATGTGCTTGCTCCAGGTGGGATTTTATAGAGGGTAGCAGCAAAAAGGTGGATGAGCAAAAACAAGGAAAAACAATCCCTCATATTTTTGAAATTTTTCTTAAAGAACCGCAAAATCGTAAGCAACTAGCAGAGTAAAACAAAAATAGATTTTTTGCAATAGGCGGCAAAATATCAATGCAGCTCTTTCTCTAAAATCTAGATCCGGCACTGTTTGCTTTTTTTACATTTGAAATGTTACAATGGTACCTGCCTCTTCCAGAACTATTCTCTCTCGCACACCATGACTTATCTCATCTCATCATGGGCCGGCATGGGGAGCTTTTGAAACGAAACAGAACAAATTGAAAAACGCATACAAATGATAAATGAAAGCAGATAAAGGTCTGTTTAAGATGTAAAGCACTTCGAGATGGCATAGAAGTGAGACAACAAGCACTCTTTTTAAAGTAGTAACTTACCAACTGTCAATTCCAAAAACATTTTTTGAAATCTTAATTATGTTTCATGTGATCCCCATAACGCCTCGAGGGATCCTTAAATGAAGACAAATTTCTTAACTGTTCTGTACAAGACTGGGTTAATGGAGCATATTTAATTATTTTTACAAATAAACCATTGAGTCATGTTTCATTGTTTTGTAGAGAACTTATCACTCTCTCTTTTGTAAAATTGCCTCTATTAACATTTTTTGTCATCTGCTGAGAATGCATTGTGGTTTGATAAAATCTCATTATCTGGTTTAGTTTTGAAATGACGAAAGACATAAGTGTTTTATATTTTTCTCAGGTATTCTCTTGATCTGGAAGTGTGTATGCATATAGATACATTATCAGACATAATCATATGTTCTGTGTCCTTTTCATTTTCCATCAACTATTTCTACTACTTTATTTTTATTTTGGTTTCTATTGACGATGTATGATGAATTAAAATAATTTCTTGTACAAACTCTGTATATCATAACATTAAAAAATTACGTGATGCTACTAAGAAGTATATATACATTTATGAATGGATCTCGATGGTTAACTTTATCAGTTACCGAGTAATATTGTATAATAGGTACCTATCAAAGAGTGTCAGACACTTAACAGAAACAAACATATAATAAGTAGAATTGTATATCTAAAATCCAAATAATGAGATGATAATAGATTATAAGATCCGATACAATTGAATAAAATGTCACCATTCGGTCCTATACCCACAAGTATCTGTAGTAAACTGTGAATAGAATAGTCATTCGAAAATACCGATTTCTCTTTTGATCATTAAATCTTGTATCGAAGTTAATTTTTAGTAGGCATACCTACATTAGGGATCGAGTTGCTTCTTTAGTTTTATGGCAGGCTTTAACTACGGTATTTTCCAAAATGTTATATTTACATGGATGCTGAAATGGTTCCTAAAGAGGCGAAAATTTTGGATCGATAAATCGATTCTTTGGTGATATACATTCCAGTTTTATAAAAAAAAAAAAAAAAAAAAAATCTAGTTTCGAAAAATTCTATGTTTGCTCTTTATTTGCTCAATTATTTGTCTGAATGGTACCTATTGGGTCCGAAAGTTAAAATTCAAAATTGAGTTTTTGAGTACAGTTTAGAATCACCCCTAGCATTAGCAACCGTAGCGATTCCGGTTTACTGTCAATTTTAAATTGATCGTATGGCCTCAATTTATATTCCATTGACAGGTAGAGGGAGATTTAGAAATGTCCTCTCTTGCTCCGGTAATTTGAACTCAAGGGTTACGGAAATATATAGAAAAAAGGCGCCATCCTGTGTTTTTGATCCCTGTCTTTCTCCTTCTTTATCAAAAGCGTTCAAATGAGTGGGGAGAGAAAGAGTCACTCTGGACGTACAGACACTTTATACTCAACTCATGACTTACAACTCTCAGACATCCGAACGTTTCTTGTAGTATACGTATATTGGTCACCTCATTCATCTCGAGAATAATTTCATTAAGGAATCTCCATCAGATAAGAGTAAAACAGCATCACCGGGGTTATTTTGTTTTTACGCTCTTACCTTGTATTGTTACATCTGCTTTGTCGCGTTTACATCAAAGGTTCACGTCTCTCTGTTGACAAAACACATGTGAAGTTTCGTTGCTTATTTCTATGCAAACAGGAGTATTTTTCCTCTTCTACGGCCTCCGCTTGCTCGTGCAATTAAAGATAAATTGGACCAAAAGAATGGCTAAATCTAATCACCATAGAACTGTTAAAATTTTCCATTGTTTGCGGTATCGGTGGGTACAATGCAATTTTCCCGATCAGACTGATGATTTCACTCGTGAATCGAAGATGCAGCTCCTGGAAAACCTAGAGAGGCAGATGAGCTGAGGAGAGTCGTGGAACGCCAGCGCTAGGGACCCTCGCATGTATATGTCATCTTGAAAATATATAAATAAATAAGTCAATTGCACTTCTTCAGGCTTCACAATTTTGACAAAGTACTATAATAGTGAAAAAAAAGTATTTATGTCATAACAAATCACAAAGTTGTGGACTGCTACTCTAAAACTTACAGTTTGGCTTAACTTTTTTAGTCTATTTCGCCATTGTTTTTGGTTGTCCCGTAACATTAATATCTTTATTGCGAGATAAATTTCTTTGTTGTGAGGGTTCCACAGGTGCTTCCATCGTCTTTTATTCTTGGTTTCAAATGAAACCAATGGCAACCTCTTCTTCAGACTGAGAAAAAATTAGTGACAAATCGCGTAATTCCTTTGAATTTGATCGGTCACTACGCAGCTACACAGATGTAAGCGAATACATTGCATATTCTTATGAACTCGACTAAAACTGGAACACTTTCGTTGCCACAAATACGTGGATGACAAAGCTGGGCTTGATCTGGCCTCTTGATCCGTGATGCCAAAAACACAATAGGATGATTTTTGTGATGTTTTGGACAAGAGCATTGCTGTTGATTTCCCTCAGGAGTTTCTTGTTTCGCGCACGGCAAATAAAAATACATTTCATTCTTCATTTTTATCACTCATATATTTTGAATCAAATCGGCTAGTCATTCAGGTCCATTCGTGAGAGGAGAGCTACCATGATTAAATTTGTTAACTTTTCCTTCTGGAAACCAACAAAATAATACGTAATTTCACTCCAAAAGATTCCTCTAATCCAAACAAAGTACCTTCTGGTCAAACTAATTTCCTCTGTGAGTCATGATTGATGAACTTGTGTGTGAGGATAAAGGATACCCAAAAAACTGTTTTTTTTTTTTTTCTTCTTCTTTTTGCTACTCTATCATTGAAGTCTAAAGTATCCTGAACATCAGAATTCATCTGAAATATGTTATGGCCTGGGTAGCTATCGCCACTTGTGATTGAAAGATAATTTTAAAGTATTTCTAAAGCACCAAGAAAAAAAGGAAGCATTTTGCTTACCAGGAGCAGTTATTTTTCAAAGTTTAAAATAAATAAATCAGATATTACCAAATTGCCTAAGCTATACTCCTGAGTTCAACTTCAGACATTTTTATCATTGATCCCAAAACGGGAGTTTCTTATTTGAATTTAGACGAGGAACTTTCAGTGAAATTATTTTACTAAAGCATTTTAATTTTTTCAAAAATTAACTCTATATAGTATAAAATGGATTTCCATATTTAATGTCGCAGTGAAACGGCTATAAATGTTTCATTTGTGGCAGGCATGGACTCAATGTAATTGAAACTCCGGTCTACTGAATATCGCACTTACATACATAAGACAGCTTTCGTTGATTAAATCGTATGTTGTGAGAAGGGCGCAGACAAGTACTATCATAACTCACATGGACAACTCGTCCTGGAGCTTAATTGAATCTCAAGATAAATTTCGTCAGTTTTTTATTGCGGCACGATGGTTTCATATTTTAAATCAGTCGATAAAAAACAATCAACAGGAAAACAAACATTCGGGGAAAAGGGGCCTTGTCTACCAACAGTTTGAACAAGACAATGTTGTGACGAACACAAAATCCTGATATCTCAAAAATCAGGGAATATATGACGTTTTGAAGATTAGAGTTGTTGAGCCTTATGGTTTCAATATGAATAAGCATTTAAAAGTTTTATAGCGTGGGCTGAAAAGTGAAAATTGATAGCGCAACTAATATCGGAAATAAGGAGCATTTTCAAGTGTTACATCATGACCTAAATGAGCTTCACCCAGTGTCGTAGCTTGCAATTTGGCAACGTTGAAAGTTTTTCCATTCATTTTACCGAAAACTCAATAATTCGATCTTTTCCGTGAGGTTAAGTGAGACAGATTGCACGCTACCACGCCACTGAATTTATCCGTTCGTAACTTCTCCTCAGAGGCAAAGTGTGCGATTCAGTTTAACTAAATATACTGCATTTCGTCTATGTACACCCATGCAGAAGGTCAAATTTGAGGATTTTCTGCGGTTTAACCAACGAGTCATACATTTATCTAGAATGACAGTCTAATGTATAACCTGCGTATCCACTAAATGGAGGATTTTTAGGTTATGTTTAAGGTTTAATTTTTTTCATTCATTCCAATGTATTTTAGTGCAACGAACAGAGGACGTAACATGTTTTGGTCCACTGTGCTTCTGCACGAAAATACATGGGAATAAATGGAAAAAATTACACCTAAAACCTAACCTAAAAAGCTTCCATGGTGGTTACGTAGGTTGCCCATTAGACTACCACTCTGGATAAATGTAACTCGTTGCATTCAAGCCTACTGTGCGATGAACGCGCTGCGGTATTTAAAACGCGTTGAAAAGCGAGCTCGCAGTATATGATGTCACTGGAGCGAGCGCGTTGACTCTATCACCGCATCACTGCCATCATCAACCAGTTTGTCCGACAACGAGTACCGGTTTTATGTATACAGCGCGGGGCACACTTATGCCATTTAGGATGTCCCAAATCTCTTCACGTCACCTCGCGTTTTTATTGTGTATTTCTTCTTTTTATTAAATCCACCTTACGCGGCACCAGGCTCGCACTGGTGGTTGGGACTGTGGTAGACTGCTCAAAGAAATTTTAAATTTATTTCTTTCTTTCTTTATTTTTTTAACTGTTTTGACTATCTATCTATTTGTTTACTTATTCAGCTATCTAGTTATTTATTTATTTTTATTTCTAAATCGATAAGCCGATGTCCTCAGTAGCACAGGGCCTGCAATCTAGCAACGTTGCATTTCGTCCGTGTTAACCAGCATCTAATATATTGATTCGAAGGAGTGTTAAATGGACTATATGCAACGGTGCCAGATTGCATGCGACGCCACTCTGTCTGCGAAGATGGTATGCACGCGAACGGAAGGAGGATGGTGTGATTAGATCAAGTTGAAACGACCGAAAGTTTTTTTTTTTTATTTATACCGTATGGCGTATTCCAACACGAGGCATAACCCCTTCAGTTCTAAGTCTAATCATAGACAACTCACCGCTTGCTCATTCAAATCGAGCTAGTAGGTAAATGAATATTCTTACTCCGATGAGTTTCTTTTTGCCTACAACATTATAATTGAAGGCACTCAACATAGTAGTATCCCGTTGGAACGTCCATTTAAAACTGTATGAAACGGATAGTAAACGAATTTGTTCGGGTTTGGTACTTAATGGGTTAAATTGAAGACTCACGTTAAGCTATGGTGGGATTCTGAAAATTTGACCAAAATCAGTAGATGGTCTTTGAATGCCCTGTGAGCAATGCATTATGACAACTTGATGAAATGATTTTCCCAGCTTCCGACATTTTCCTTTTCAGCAGTGGCGTAGCGTGCAATTTGGCAACGCTGCAGTTCGTCTATTTATACCCATGAAAAATATCGAAGTATTGGGTGTTCGGTGAACAACTTTGCATTCGACCTTTCATTTGTACATGGATTTAAAGGTACAAAATACAACGTTACCAAATTGCACGCTACGCCACTGCTTTTAAGTCGACGCTAGCGTGCTCTTCCGTGAGATGTTTGAAACCACGACTTTCAAAGACTCTGGTGGCAGCTTATCAAGAGCCAATCAGGATACATAAAATAAAAAAAACCTAACTACTGTAATGCGGGCCCTTGAATCACTGTTTTCGTTTTTTTCCGTCGAAAACTCCGAGCGGATACCGTCTAGGGCCTAATTTCCCCGCAGAGCGCATTGCATATATTTACGTCTCGATGCATTCAACGAAATTGAATGTGCAACCGGCGGCAGCTGCACCAGGTCCGTAGGACTCACGATCTCACGCACGCCAACGGGTGTTTAATGGAATTCGTTGTTGCGTAAATTGATCGCTTGCGTGTGCCAACTCTAATCAAGACGCGACTAAAGGAGACGATTCAAAATGATGAGATGACTCATCAAAAGTGAGATGAATCGATGCAAGTCAATAGATACACCTAAAAGGGTCGAGCCGCCGAACAAAGAAGGAAAGTAATACAGGATGAAATTTTACACGTGATATTGTATCCTAGAGTGTATGTATATTGACGTCAATGTGTCCGGAAGGCGACTGAAGTAAGGGCGCAGCAACGAATTCGAATCTAACTTCAAACTTTGTTTTCCCATAACTTTTCGATTTCGCTCATTGAAAGCCTATGTGATGAGTCTATCTGAACCGCATATAGAACCGTTAGAGATAAAATCTATCCGTTTATTCACAGATTTGGAATCCTTGAATTTGGCGATTTTTTTTTTTTTTTTAATTTTTTTTGTGATACCGTCTTTAGCAACTGTGGTACTTTACGTTGGTCCATAACTATGGACACTATGTCGTCCGTGTCATAAGAAACCGAGAATCACCCAGTGCTTTATAGCAAGGGAGCAAAATCAATATCGTAATTCTTGACAGTATGCGTCAACGGGTTAAAGTAACGCATAGCCTAAACTTGTCTTGACTTCCAAAACTTTTAGTCGATGCAAAACCATAATCAAAAGTGTACTTTTAAGAGCTTCTGATTCGAATCGATTCAAAGATGCGTTGTTAATTTCATCACTGGTGCATCATGAATCAAAAATAAACAATCATCAAGATTGTACATCGATTTTATCGTCATATTATCGATTTTCATCCTATTTTTTCCTCCACACTCAAGATCAACTGAGGTACTGATTTACTTCCAAAAGGAAAAAACTTGTTCACAGTGGTCAATCACTGATCAATCCGTGCATCATATCGGTATAAACTCCTTTTGCTGAAGTAATCGATCAAAATTGGTCAGAGCGAAAAATTTTCGATTGATTTGTTTTTTGTTTTTTTCACCCCCTCCCCCCCTCACCACCACAAAGGCAATGGTCAGACTACTGTTTATTCTTGGAATTTATCGAGGAAAACAGGTTAAAAATCCTCAATTCACCCACCCATGCATCAGTGATGGATTTAGCAACGCATCTAATCTATTGATCATTTTAGTGCCACACTGTTTACTCTTGCCACTTTGACTGATTCTCGCGAGACTCTTGAATTTGTCTTGAGACCGGGGGGGGGGGGGGAGTTGCAGTTGCTCTCTCAAGCTTGATGCTCACTTCCTGAGAGGAAGTAGAACAGAAATCCAAGGCCAAATTACGCCACGATGCTACGCCGCGGGCCACTCTAACACGGTAGGAGGAGCTGAACCGATGCCGATTCAAAAAGCTTTGGATCGAAGAGCTTGCGCGCTTGTAATCACATCTTTAAAGACTCCCTATCAGTATTACACTGGACAGAGTTGCCAAGTTTTCTTGAACATTTGAAAAAATTGAGAACCAGGAATTCCTTGGGAATGAAAAAAAGTTGAGACAAAGTTGAAATCACATCTTTAAAGACTCCCTGTCAGCAATACAGTGGACAGAGTTGCCAAGTTTTCTTCAGCAATTGAACAAATTGAGAACCAGGAATCTGTTTCTCATCCACTTCCCGTGACATCTACCGTTCACCGTAGCCTAGTTACTGTTTTCAACAGCTCTTAGCTTGACTACTAATGAAAATCTACAAATGAAACGACACAAAAATACGGTACAAAAAATGTGACCGTCAAGCTCTTAATTTTGTGCAAACCAACGTACTTGCGAAAAAAAAATTCGTGGTACAAAGTCGAAAATCCACTTTTTGTAACGCACTGGCCGGCCTAAACCATCATGAGCGAATCTCAGACTTGTCATAACCTCACTTACGCTCAATTAATGTGAAACAGGCAACTGAGGTCAGCTGAATTCTTGCTTACTTGAAGTCATTTGTACAGAGTTCAAGAGTAGTGTTGACTATTATTGATGTCAGCAGTTTTGCAAGTGTCATGATCTTCGCGGAAGTATGTGAACGACAAATTAAAATCTCCCGAAGTGACCTTGTGTATATTCTATCGACGCAATGCAGTTGACTAATTTCAGCTGATTTCTGCTTCTTTGAAATATCTACGGCTCCTAGGTTTAAAAAGTAGTTGCAGACTTCTGTCAAATCAGCCGTTTTGCATGTAGGTATCTTTGGGCCCAATACATGTTTGGGACGAACGGTCCTGCACGCAGATGATTGTTGAGCAATTACGGCCATTTAAAACCCCGCGTAAGAGCTCACCATTCAATGTCTTTCGAGGACTGTCCGCCCCGAACATTTTTTAGGCCTTAACTCAAGAATTGTCGCGGTGAGTGAGAAAGTTCACAAACAGCAAACGTCTCCTGAAATGACTCGCCCGAAAATCCAGAAACAGTCAGTACTGTTACTGCAATGTACACTGGAAAAAAGCGATAGTCTTAATACCAGATTCTAGTAATATTACCAGAAGCACAGCACTATGTGAACCATAGAAAGAGTAGTACTTTGACCAGAAACTTCTGTTAATACCAAAATATGGTCATAAAACTAGAATTTCCCAACAAAAAATTCAACAAATATGGTACAAACACTAGAATTCTGGTAATTGTACTATGCCATACACAGGCTTACATATTATCATGCTTCTGATTTTTTTCACTGTTATATAATAATTAACTACGAAACGCGCAACAGGATCGTAATCATTCCACTGAGAGTTAATTGTCTCACAATCAATGTTCTCCTTCAATTTCTAGGGTAGGCAAAATGATAACTGCTATGCAGGAATAGTTAACTAGCCCATGTTTTAATTTAGCTAATTGTAAGACCTCTCTCGTCTGCGATTATCAGTGAATGGGAAGGCTCCTTATAATCAATTGTATGGTTTATCCGGAGATACGGCACCGCTGTCTCAGCGTTACTGAAATGCGCGCGTTGTTGATTACTTATCGCACGCGTACAGCCAACAAAAAACCCAGGCAACTGAGGCATCGGTAGATCGGATGCGGTCGGTCGGTGAGTCGGTCGGTCGGCCGCGGCCCGGCCGGGCCGGCCGGTCGCCGAGGTGGGCCCGGACCCCAACAGTCACCAGGAGCAGCGCGAACGAGTGCTCGCCGCTGTCGGTTGCACAGTGGCTTGAAACATAGAATTCTGTGGACACCCGTCACTTGTTCGAAAGAAAACAAAATTGCAAAACTCTAAATTACAAAATAACTGAAAATTTAGTGAAAAATAAATCCCACTGCCTACTCACCATTCTTATCCACAAGCCTTTTCACAACATGCATCCCTTGTAGAGGAGTCTGCTGAACACCAATTCCTATACTCTGGCAGATCCAGGAATTTATCCTTATCCCTCTTTCCTCATTAGAATGCGGGTGTTAGAAAAGGACGGGTCTGAACAGTCACGTGATTTACGCCCCCTTTTCTATCTTTTTCAAACAAATACGTTCCAATGGGGAAAAGAGAGAGAAGGAAAAATTTCTTGGATCCGCTAGTGAATTCCCAAGTTGCTTTCATTCAGTTTACAAAAATGTACAGGTGCCCTTGCAAAACTCATTGAGTATGTTTATTTATAATAGTCCAGTGTTGGGCAAAAAGTATTTTTTGAATAATCATGAATAATTCACTAAAATTATTCACATTATTATTCTCATGCTATTCTGATATCAGTAAATTGAAATTTTAATGCTACCAGTATTTTCACCAGAGATAAGATGAATGAATATGGTAGTGTTAAAACTTCGATTTACTGTTAGAAATAACATAAGAATAATGTGAATAATTTTAGTTAATCATTCGTGACTATTCAAAAAATAATTTTTCCACAAAACTGATTTGGTCCAGTATAAATGAAGAGCCTCGAAAATTCGAAACAAAATAAAAACTGGACAAATGTTCAGCTCTTCTCTTGATAAAAGTTTGGGGGAAATTACTCACTTACTTTGGACACTTTTTTACAGAGTTTGGTTTTGCTTTTAATTGTTGTAATAATAAGTTATTCATTACAGCTCCCCCTCTCCTCCTCCCCCTCTCAATTTTAAAGTACTTATGAATGACGAAAATTTACCTCCCAAGATGTCAAGAATGTATAGACCTTCATTAATATGACTAATACTTCATTTCCCCAATGAGGGTTCGATCCCAGCAACCTTAAATGGATATGAGACTAATTTTATAAGATAAATGAATTATCAAAACTTGCAAATGAAAACCGACTACCCTCCTTTGAAAAAATATCAAAAAGTCTCAAAAAGGCAAATGCAGTCAACGGGATTTAAGAATATTAGACGACGCCTTAGATTTCAGTTCCAGTAGGTAGGCAACCTGCAATACTTATAATGAATTAATTTAGTCATTGCTGGTGGCCTAACTGAGCCAAAAGTTATTTCGCTCACTGACATTATTTAACTCTCCGACTGTACTCTCCTCATTTAAACCAATGTAAAACGATCGATCTTCGGGAGGTGCAATTGCACCCCCAAGATATCGATACTTTCACATAGGTTTAAATGGCAAAAGAGCATGGTTGCCAAATTGCACGAGCCGCCACTGGGAGATTCGTCTAAAAATACAAACATAAAAAACAAATGACAAAAAATCCCTGGGATCTGAGGTCTATCTCAAAAATTTGGAGGCTGTCAAAATTTCACCGTTATCTTTCTAGTTTGAAAATATAAAAACTTTAATTTTTTCTTGTGCGGTAAATCTGTGTTTCGATGCTCTGTGCGGCGTTTCACGCGGCGCGACGTCTACGTCGACGTACAGCGACGAGACGCGCGACGCCCCGCCATCGCCTTTGCTGCTGTTGGTGGTATACGTTATAACGTAACGCAACTCCCAGTCGTATCACTTTCTCTTGACCGGCCCACGTCGCTCAATGGGTCAGTGATCGACCGACAAAAAAAAAAGATTAAATGCAACAAGTCACTTCTCAATGGTGGAGCCACGGAATGTTGGAAGCCCAAACTCATCTACTTGATGCCGACATGAATGCGGTTTTTTTTGCCTCATAATCGTTTAGCCTCGCTACATATAGTGGCATCGATTAAACTGGAACTGCGGTGTAAATAAGGACTGGTCGATGTTTGCATGGATCTGCGTGCGAACTTTGGCTGCAGCGATTTTCACTATCGATTCTGATTTAAATTGATTCATAAATAACAATGCGCGTAGTTACAGTAACTTCAGTACAATCATAATTTCAAAAAAAAACAAAAGGAAACAGCGGCATCGATTAAACTGGAATTTGTTTAAAAAAAGGGCCAGTTGATATTTGCTTCGGTGTCTGGCAATTTAATGTTTCATTAAAACCCTCCACTGCATGATTTTTTTTTTTTTCCTAACCAAAAATTGATTTTTCAACTGACTATGTTGGTCAAAAAAATAGCATAAAAAATTTTACAATTTTTCGGTAAAAATTCTCCTTTTACTATTTTTTACTCGTTTCTTACACATGCAATAACACCATAAAAATGGTGGGAAAAGAATAAAAAATCAAAATTTTAAAAAAAAACGAATAATTTTTTACTCTGATTGGATTTTTCAAAAAACAAATGCCAAAAGCTTGGTAAAAATAATGAAATTGGGGTTGAATTGGATACGGAGGCAAATCCCCCCCCCCGTGATTTATATTATTAAATGCATTATAATGCATATTAAATGCATTTAACGAAGAGAAAAATGATCGATCGGAAGGTGACATTGCGATTTATTCATTGAAACCTATGGAATGATCGGTTACTAAATGCGTCATGAACATCATCAAATTTGATACTTGTTTCGGTTTTGAATGTATGAATTGCCCTGTTGCCGGTTTGCTTGCTGCGCCACTGTACTCGTATTTATTAGTCACTATGCTGAGTGCTGATCCATGATCAAATTTTGCTATCACCGTAAAAATTGATCCGGAAACGAGAAAGAGTCCGATTAAATTGACAATGGGTTCGTAAAGGATATCGCAGTGTGCGGTCAAAAAATTTCAACCAGGCTCGGTGTTTGTAGCCGACACGATAAAACTGCAATACGTTGACAACCATCCGAGGGATGCTACTTTCAACAGGCCACTGGTAGAGCTCACGCATTTTGAGTATCGGGTTGACGAATTCTGACAAGAAGCGGTGCTTGATTCCAAAATGCATCGGCAAGTGATTGGTGAGCAACGAGTCGTAACTGTTTGCCAAACAACGACTCACCGATTCGTTTTGATGCATTTCAGATGCAAGCACCTCAACTTGTATAAGAATCCGTCGACCCGATACTCAAAATGAGTGAGCTCTAGCAAGCGTATTTTGGTTCTATATCTCTGTTGTGCGGCGGTGAACATTTTACACCGGCCGAATGCACTATGCACTATGCAGAGAAATGCCGATACCTCCTCCACGGTGGTTAAGCTTGCAGTTTGGCAACGTTGCATTTCGTTCATTTAAACCCACAAAAAATATCGAACTATCCAGGGATCGGAGATGATAATCAAAGCCGACTTTTTATATGGGGTTCAAATGGACAAAATGCCACGTTGCCAGATTTCACGCTTCGCAAATGCTCCTTCTATCGTCGCGATACATAAAAATAACTGCCAAAACACCCAAACTTACCGATAACTGTCAAAAGTTACCGAAAAATTCTGGAAGAATCGTAATTTCTTTTGTCGTCAATAGTAACCTATTTACACAATTTAATACCGTGCTTGCAAGTGAATATCTTAATATTCTCGAAGCCTTGCCACTGTGTGCGTCTCTCGGTCATCGTCAGTTCCCCCCTGCTGCCCCCCTTCCCCTCCTTCCCCCCATTTCCCTCCTTTCCCTCACCCTTTCCTCCATCGCGTCGGCCGGTCGCCACTTCAGTCCGATTGACCATGCTCAGCCACTAATACCTAATTACACAACTAACTCTGTACTATAAAAAAAAATGTATGTCCTCATGACGAGGTTTATTCATTACACCCATACTTAAATAAGTACGTTTTTGTGCACAGAAATCAAACCTACTCTCATTCTATCTCATTTATTACACTCAGGGGCGCCATATTTAGATTTTCCTGGGGGGGGGGGGGGGGGGAGGCCCTCCAAAAATTTGGATGACCTGTTTTTTTTTTTTTTTGCCGTGCATCTTCAAAAAAATCACTCTGACTTGATTTTTGAAAATTGAAAATTTTCATTAAAAATCTTTGGAGAGGGGGAGGTGATTGCCCCCCTGACTCCCCTTAAATGGCGCCACTGATTACACTGTAGCTTTATTTCACACTACGCTCGCCCCTCTCTTGACCCCCTCCCCTTTATCTCGTTTGAATTTAATCAAAATATTGTTTTCTCCTCTCTCTTTGTTAGCTTCTATCCCTACTTTTCCCCTTATTTTGTAGAGTTTTTGGAACTGCAAGAATTTTGTTTAATCCACAATTTTCTTCAGAACCTACGTTCGCCTTTTTGATTTTCATCAGAGTATTTCTGAAATTGTCTTACTGTCATTGAAGCTTACATCAGCCGTCGGTATTTTTGAAGCACCCCCTCCCCCCGCTTCCTAGCCCCCCCCCTCAGCTTACACTCTAAAACTATCTATCGAATACTGTAAATTTTGCTTTTCAAAAGTCACGGAAATTGGCTGGTTTGAGAAAAAGTGATTTTTCAGAAAAATAATGGGTCTGTAGTGCGCTTTTGGTACAGCGTTGTGGAGAGCGAGGTCTTGTGCGTAAAATCACTTACAAATGACATTGAGAGCATCAGAAAGTTCAAAAATCCACTCTCGAACTCTATAAATGCGTTTAACAAAATTACAAGATGGCGGTCGAATGAGCGGGATGTCAATGGGAAAGTCCCAATCTAACTGCAGCTTTTTCTATAATGAATTACAATGAATTACTTTTTTCAGCACAGAAAGCTTGCAAGTAGATAAGACTCCCCTATGTATAGACGGTTTTATTGCGAAGTCAACGGTTAGCCAACAACCACAACAATGCACTCATCGGTCGCAACCGGTTGTGCTAAAACTCGCGGAGCGTTCCAAACTATCTCACTCACTCTCCCGTGACCCCCATGTATATCCATGTCTTTCTAGTATCGAAATTTGTTTACAGGGCCTTGTTATAAGACATATTATTATCAAAATCGCATTAAAATGCCTCGAAAAATTCATTTCTGCCATAAAATTTCACAAAATAAGTCTCTATATACGATTTTTGAAATTAGAGTGCGATGACAGTACATAGGGGTCACGTGAGAGCGAGAGAGACAAACTGGCTTTGTTTGGAACGCTCATCACCGGCAGTCGCCATTACTAAAACCCTATATTATCACCCGCTCATTTGAGCACCATCTTGTAATTTTGTTAAACGCATTCATTGTGTTTCTGAGTGGACTTTGGAACTTTTGATGCTTCCTACATTATTTTCGAGTGATTAAACATAAGAATCGACCTTCCATAACGCTTTATCAAAAGTGTGCAACACGCCCATTAATGGTTTATGCCTTAACTTGTAAATAATATAAATTATGTGTAAAAAGCTTCAATTATTAAAAGAAAACCTTTCAGACTCCAGCACCATGATTTGTTTCTTATGGTAGAAAAGAAGCTCTGATGTTCTGTGGTGAATGATGATAACACATAATTTTAGACAAACAACAGAAAGATATGTAACATAATGGAAAAAAGTTCAGATATTTTATGGCGGTGACACTAATATTGTGGACAAAAAAGAGACAGATATACATATATGCACTGAAAAAAACAGAATTTAGTTCTCCCCACTAATTGTTATTAAAATTTGCGCAATCAAATTAATTGCTCGTAATTACCCAAAAAATCAGGTACTTCAACCAATAATTGGTAACTGGTACCAATTACATTGGGTAAGTGCAACCAATAAGATTGGGTGTACCAAATCATTTTGAGTTGGCATCCGGTAATAATTTATTGGTACCGAGTACAAACTTATTGATTGACCTAATTTATTAGTTGGAGTACCTTATTTGTGGGTAAGCACAACCAATAAATTTGATTACGTAAATTAACGTGATTGTGTTATAATTTGTTGGTCGGGCCAATTCCTTCTTTTCAGTGTGAAGCGTGTTGGATAAGGATTCAATATCGACGGTTTTTAATGATGTTTTTGATTTCCTTTGGAGGTATTTTCAGATGAGTTGACCGATGGAAGTTAACGATATTTGTGCGTAATGAAGGGACTTGGAATATCTGCGCATCAATATTAAATTGTTCACCAATTGCTAACGCTTCAGCACAGATCATATGATAACTACCATTGACCACCTCATCTCTAAAACAACCTCTAAAATGTCGCTCATAAACCCGAAAAAATGACCTAGATAGAAAAATATTTATCACAAATATATTTCCATAAAGAACAGGTCTGCTTGTTAATTATCGGTCAACAGAATTTGAATTTTTATCTACATCCAAAAAATGATGTCAACCGGAATAACGAGAATTCCTGTTAATCATGAAAATGAGATACCTACTTGTTTTTCATCTAAGGCCATCGCAGTGGAGCTTAAAAACACTCAAAGCAGCAGCGGCTTCAAAGTGAAACCAGGCTGCAGGTGCTAATAATTTATTGTTGAAATGTTTATTGAGCGATTAATTGCATTGGATTGAATAAACTGCTGAGTCTTAACTTTACATAGCGAAGGTAGCCAAGTCGCCACTCTAGCTTGATTGATCATTATCTAGAGTTAAGGCGTTGGGTACAGCAAATCATCAACGGCTCTCCTCGCAATTAAAATACATAAGTGAAAAGTTGTTATTGCCCCACTTGACAACAACTCAATAAGTTTAGTTAATAGAGTCAATAATCTCTCACAGATATTATATCACTTCTATATAATGACCAGTGTGATCATGAAAACAGCCGCATGAAAACGTACAGTCTGGCAACATTGTATTTTTCCCTATTTAAACTCACTAAAAAAATCGAATTCGAGGCTGTCTAATTGTTCTCTGCACATTCGATGATCCAAATTTTCGATTTTTTTCTCATGGGTATAAATAGACAAAATACGATGTTTCTAAATTGGACAATATGCGCCTCGGAAAAATATCAGTGCAGCAGAAGTCGTAATGTCCCACGGGGAAAAGAACCTTTATTTTGCCGGTGAATAAAATCGAGATTTTGACATATTCATACTAGCTGAGAAAATTTGTCGAAAGAAAAAATTTAGCTCAAATATCGCACGACAGACTTAAAATTGACGGCGTTATAACGCCGTTAAAATTGAAGTCAGAAAAATTACATTTTGAGAAAATTAAGTTTAAACTATCAGAAATTTTAAATTCCCTTTGGAGTCCTCTTTCCTGTTTGCTTAGAGTGACTGTTATCTATAGACTGATTTTTGAATAAATTCTGAGGTGTGTACTATTGGCGATAAAAGTAAAGGTAGTTGCGCCTGCAATATATCGTAAAGGCAACAAGCGGCGCACCCACAAGTTCAAGAAAAAAAGATTGGAATAATGACAGCGCGCGTGTGAAATCATGGGAGCATTCCGCCGGTGAAAGGATGTGCGAATACATAACTTGATGGCTCAGAATAGCTGAGTGTTTTAGTATGAACTATATACCAAGAAAATAATGCTGTCTATAATATTCTCTGCGCAAGATCAGCTAACTTCTGTAGCCGCTAATACAGGCGCAGCAAGATACTTAAAATAAATGCCACAAAAACCTAATTTTCAGTTTTTTCTCGAAAGCACCGGCAGGATAACATCTTTCCTCCTCCCGTGAACTATCACTTTTAATTTTGACCCGATTCTTGACGAGTTCATGCAAGTCGCATGTCACATCGACTTGCGTTTTGAGTTAGTAATGCAAGAATTCAAATTATTATTTTGTTCAATTAATCAATTTTTCTCTTTGACCTTTTTTTTGTTAACAGTTGGTAGCAGGAAGTGGGACGACGCAAGAGAAAGATGAGGCTCAAAATGCGCCCGTAGATGAGACGACGTCAAACGGAACCCCAAAAGATGACGGATACAGTGCAGGAGTTCCTGGCCCTTTGACGAGGCTCTTCGTTATCGCCAATAGAGGCATTGCCAACCTGATTCAAGACCTGATTCTTGTAAGTTTCTATATATTACTCTTCCGTACACACAAGTAAATTTGCCCGGTTCCAATGGTACCTATACCAAAATGATTGTGTAATATCCCTTGCGGAATCATGTATTAACCTATGTATTCTATTGACCTTATGCATTGCTAAAAAATACCTCAACTAGCTATTTTCGTCAATTTCACGAGAGTGTTGAGAGAGGTGACCCTAAAGAGATACATTTTTCCAGACAGTTGGGAGAAGATACCACAAAGATGTCACTAAAAATCCATGAACAGAGAGTATAATGTAAAATTGATATCTATCTTCTCCGACCACTTTGATAAGCTTTACTGTATAGTAGAGAGTTGAGGTCATTTTGAGCCATCTTGGTATGGTTAATTAAACCAACATTTTTTCCCCCCGTGACTGGAACATTTCCGATCAACGTTTGTCATCAACTATCCGATTGGTGTAACCTTGTTCTCAATGCGGTTTGTTTTTGTTCCAATAAAAATCGAGTAAAAATAAGCTGAATGAGTGAGCAACGACAAGATTCAAATCTCTTTGAGAAACCGGTGTTCAAGATTTTGGCTAAGTAGGTTCTTGGACTGAGAACTTGCATCAAGGTTGCAGACCAATGCTGTCGCAGAGCTTATAGCTTATTGCTTCGGGTGACTATCGCTGTCTCACCATCAAACAGATGACATATTTGTACCCCCAGAAAAAAAGAAGAAAAAAATATTCACGCAATAATGGAGTGATAATTACGAAGGTCTTGCAAATGATACTCTCAAGAGCCAGGTTCGGTCGGCACCAAACTGACGGTGCTTTATGTTCTCCAAAGCATAGATGCGTCGCGTTTATCTGAAAACGTGGCATTTTGTTCATTTAAACCTGCGAAAAATATCGAAGTCTTTGATGTCCAGTGAACATTCTCGAATTCGACCTTTCGCACGATTTTTAAATTTATAAAACACAATGTTGTCTAATCGCATGCCTTGTCACAGTACTTAGGTTTACAGCTCTGCTATCTTTAGCATTAGACCAAAGTTGGGCAAATGTAATTCTTAAAAAAGAAAAAAACTTCACATGATAGCTTTTCCGAAACTGCTCATACGTTATGCTCATGCGTTCCCGTGCATTGATAGCAAATGTTATAGTTTCAATGCCCTTGGTGATAAATGTGGTTGATTGACATTGTGAAAATAACAGTTTATTTGATACGCATATAGAGTAACGAGAGAGTAACAAATGATTATTTTGGAAGAAGCTATCCTTTGAAATCATTCAAAAACTGTGCACAATATTTTCCCAACACTGCTTCAGTCAGCAGTTAAGGTTAAGGTCAGAATCAGAACAATTTTTTACGTCCTTTATCTTAAATTCCTCTTGCTTATTTTTTTGAACAAGCTAATGAGTTTTTAAATTTATAATATATGTAAACGTACATTTTTTTTTTTGGTTGCATAACCGAAGGGTAAACCGCATTTTTATACATTTAAATGATACTAAGTCTCCTTCCTCACTTGCGTTTTATCTCTTTTTCAGCGACTTGCCCAAACCAGTGAAAGGATCGTCAACTTCAAAGCCAGACTCATCACCTCCATCATTTAAGTCCAAAACAACACCACTCTTTTGGAATTTTGTAGTTACCACTCTTGCAACACGTTTTTCGGTATCAAAATGCCGGCCGTTCTTTTTCCACTCATCATCTCCTGCCTTCTTTTTGACTTCGGGAAAAAAGTAAGGATCAAGGGATTAGTGATCGCGATTGTTCCCTTCCACGACTTTGTGAACAGACTTCACCTCCAGACAGTTGTTTACGTAATAGGAAAACTGAAAAACGATTATTTACACACAAAAAACATCATAAAAATCGTGGTTGAGAGACTGTACGATAGCGGAGGTTGAAAACTACACGATACAATTTTGATCCGTGTCAAATTCAAGATTTCTTGAAACTTAACTTCTTCCACCCTCTTTTTACCCCTTTCTAAATTTTATTTTCTGAGAAAATAAACGTTCTCTCAATTTATAAATTAATTCAACTGTCATCCGGTACAAACCAGCAACAACCCTCCCCGATCCCTTCCATTTGATGGGTCTTTTCGACCATACGATTCAAGAATTTGAACGGTAAATAATACATTACCTCTCTTTCAGAGTCTTCCAGGGAACATCTCTTGGAGTAATTTCTTGTTGTAAGAGATAAAAAATTGGTTTCGTACCCTGTTGTCACCCATGGTGGATTCCAACAACACTTGTCTCTGTTTAGCATGAATTCATGCCTAGTCCGCGTGCAATATTTTCATCAGATGCATTCATACTATTTCATCTTTTTTTTTTTCACTCATTCTTTGCTTTCCTCTTAAGTCTACCTTTTAAAACTTTCTCTATCAGAAGCTAACTATTTTTCATCCATTCTTCCCTTCTTGGTCGAAAAACTTTCTAAAGTGTTCTCCGAGTAATATGTATTCGTTTGTTACAGAGATGTCAATACTTCCTGTTCTTGAGTCTCCATAAAATAAATACACCCGCTCTTAAACTATGTTTTCTTCCTCTAATATCTTTTTCTTCCATCTTTTGGCATCTACGTAAGTATACTTAACATCTTACTTACCTACTAGAGGTACCTATTTTACCGTAATTTACGTGAAATGAATTTTATTGGTAAATCGTTTAAGAAAAAAAATCTATTTAAGGGTGCCTCGCGTTTCAAATAGATTCGATCGACATTGACGTATCAGATAAGGATACAATGTCAACTCTAGAGAAATTAGCAAATATTCAATCGTTCAATTCAAAAATCAACAATACTATAACGATATAGAGAGTCGACCTTTCGTTTAGATCATTGCTCATTTACTGATTCTTGTTTTCTTCACTTTCTTCACTTTTATAATTTTTAATTTTTTTATTTTTTATTTTTATTTTTTTTATTATTATTATTATTTTTCATTTTTTTCATTTTTTTCCATTTTTTTTTATTTATTTATCTATTCATTTACTTATCTATTTATTTATTTATTTATTTATTTATTTAATATTTTTTTAATTTTATTTTTTATTTTTTATTCCTTCCTATTTAATCATTCTTCACTAATGTCATGCGCTTTGCAAAAATAAATGAAATCTATTTTAGGCCATCTTACTTTCAGTAAGATTTAGAGAATTCACCTTTTTTTTAATTAAAAAAAATACTTTCGTACGTATTGTTAGATAAAATTAGATTTATGAAAGAATATGCAATGTCTTTTGTAAGAAAAGTTTAATCAAATCCAGATTACCATTTTGGATTATTTTCTTTATTTGTTTATTTATCTATTTTTTATTCAATTGTTTTCTTTAAATTCTTTTTTTCCTACCAAATAACGCAACTCGTAAGTTTGGCTCCATAAGAATGAGACAAAAATCAAAATTTAGAATAAGGCTATCTGTAGAAATATTAAGTTCATAATTTTATGTGAAAATCGTGCCTAATGAGACATTTAGCCCTATTTTAAACGCAATATCTATACACAAGTTGTGATAGACAAAATGAAAGACCTGCATATGAGTGCATATTGATTATTAAAAGAGTCTATGGATGACTATGGGCACACTCAAAGGGGGCGCAAGGAGGCAATCCCCCGTTCCCAGCCTTGGTCGGTGAAAATCTTCAAATACACCCGATGAGAAGAAAAATGCTATAGTACGAAAGGGAGTGAAAATGAGGTAATTTGGGATGTCATCCTCCCCTCTTCATCGCAAAATCTCCTCTGACGCACGCATAGCTTTGATTCTGAATTAGATTCAGAATTTAGAGGTTTAAAGTTCAGAGTGATCGAAGTCAAAGACTAATTTAAAAAGTTACTAAAGATCGATCAATTGCGCAGGGGCGTTGGAGACCAGGAACTGTGTCCATAGGAAATTGCAAACGGTTTTTAGCGAAAAAGTGACCAAAACTTCCATCATCGATTCGACAAGATCTGATTACAGCATGCTGCAGTCAGTCTGGATGCATTACTTTTCTTATTGATTCTGAGTAAAATTGACCCACGAGTTGATCTTTGTATTTCGGATCGAGAAGAAGACTCTCCAGCAGACATCCGAGCCTAGAGTATTCCAAATCGGAGGCACAACTGTCCTACCGTCAAAAATTTCGTCCTTAAATTTGTCAAAAAAGAGCTCTTTTGAACTTCGGCATTTTCTTTTTATGCGGTCCCATGATGAATCGTCAAATCTCAGATATGAAGATCGAACTAGGTATCAAATTGACGTCAAAACACCTTTAAATCGTTGTAGACTCATCTTCATGACGTACCTATAACAGCGAAGTTCGTCGATCAAGACCAGCTAGTTCCCGGCTGATGTCACTCTAATCCTTTCTGAATTTTTATTGTCTGAGATCAATCGGAAATGAATCTAACAGTAATAAGATGGACAACAAATTGCAGCTCTTATCCTTCTTCTTCTGAAGATATGAGGAACGATGCATGATCGAGAAAATTGGTCGGATTCTTGGCCTTTTTTTGGATCAAGTGAGCAACACTGCTGACGAAATAAAAAGTTAGTGAAGTTCATTCGACGACTGCAAGGTCACATTTAAGAAAATAAAAAATAACCGGCACCCTTCTTAAAGCAAGGAATGCAAGTTTGGTGATCGGTAGAATTTCGCAAGGAAAATCCGATGTATCTGTTTCATACAAACTGTGAAAAATTTGAAAGTTATAGGAATTGCTGAATTTGACTTTTATTTTCAAAAAATCCTGTTGACATAGGAATATGAAAAAAGCAAAAAATAAGGGCTTTGATTTTATACATATAGGTCCTAAAAGTCCTTTAATCTTCTGAACTCGTGCCTCCGATAGTGAGTGATGGGTTAACTAGTGGCTCAACTTTTGGGTCGTTTTCGCTCGATAATTCGCGCATGAGAATATTCATCTCAAAATCCGTGATCCCGTATTCATAGACTTTTTTCATTTTTTTATTTATTTTTTCGCTACCATCCTAACTCTTTATTTTATTTCTTCCCCCTTGTTTTTCCCCCTTTAAATTGAAATTTCCTCCTCTTAGACAGGAAAAAGTATATAATGTAAATAGTTTTTATTTGTATATATTTTTAGTGATTCGATTGATGACTATTGTCGTTTTAAGTTCTTAAAATTAGTGAATAAGTAAACTATAGTATTAAACAGATTTCGGCCCGTGAAAAGGAATTTTAGGAAAAAGTTTAAAACAAATGAAGTATAAGAAAATAATAAATACGAAAATTTATGACGGTCTAGAATCAAATCAAAAAATTTCCTTAAAGTAATAGGCAATATGCGTACAGAATATCTCTTCCTTTCTACTTACTTTTTTTGGAATGAGCCCAAAAAAGGTTAAGTGTGACATACGTACAAACAATGACCCAAACTGTACCGCCAACATCACTAAATCAAGGTTAGGTTACAATTACGCGGTAAAAGACTAGAGGTAAGTCCATCGTATTCAAACGTTTTCTGATCCCTAATCCCTATCCACTGTAGAATGTGTATGGATCTAAGCTTGATTTTTATGTGAAAGAATCATTAATCATTTCTATGAATTTATATTCTAAGAGATTCATCGAAGTGTTAGTCCTCGCGCGGATGTGCCTAACAGAGACACTTCTCTGCAATCTGGCTACTTCGGATTGTCTCCATTTAAGCCGATGTAAAAGAATCGATTCTTTGGGGCGACAATCTTCCTTGCCTAGAATTATTTCTTCTCACAGATTTGGATAGGAAACAGAGCAGTTGCTAGATTGAAAGAGCAGCTATTTGTTTCAAAACATTCTAGCATTTTAATAATTTTATCTTAAGTTCATTATTTAATTTTCACTGAAAAGTAAAGACCTCTATACCTCTATTCATTTATGTCGGCATTGAAAAATTAAAAAATGTATTTAGTAACTGAATTACCATTTTCTTCTTCATCTCTTTGGCAAATCGAGGCGATACTTCGTACATGGAGACGGTGCATGATATCTCTCGTTATTTTCAAAGCCTCTCCTCGCCCGACCTGTATAGATTTTCTTAAAGACGGTCCCATGATGCTCATGATTTAATAATTCAGGTAAGTATACACTGATCGGAAGAATCACATTTCACTCGAAACGAGCAAACGCTATTACACAGTATTAAAGTTTTGTTTTAAGGCCGCATAAAAGTAATAGTAGTCCCTTGAAAAGAAAAAAAACTATAAAGAAAATGAGTATTGACACCTACTCAGCGAATTCTGATTGGTTATTGATTTTAGGCTTTGACGGAGACGGAGAAAAGATCAGGCATGTAAACTTGCTACAAACGAGGTAGTGAGACGACGAGGGAAAGAAGATTAACCTCTTATGGGCCAATCCCGAGAATACTCGTTTTTTTCCTCTCTAGTATATTTCACATTGTTTCAGTCTCCATTCCAGATAAACGCGATTATCGATGACAGCACTAACAGTATAAGGTTTCGCCGGGCGCCTTCAAATCATCGTATAGGCAATTCCAGCTCCCCCGAGTACGAATAGTTACCTACCTTCCCTTTGTGAACGGACGAGAGGCGTTCTTTTGAACTGATGACCTGGTATTTAAAGGGTTAAAGAACTATGAGAACGCGGTTAAATAAACGCACTGGAATGCCGGCAAATCCACCAGACCGTCGCGTCGCTAATAGTAATTTTTCCGTCGTCATATTGAACTTTTGAATTCGTGCTTGGAGTCACCCCTGACCAAATTTCGTGAAAGTAGATGAATACGCTCTCCATCAGTTTTTTTCTAAGGGTCTTCAATAAAAGTACACTGAAAAAAAGTTGTGTAAAATTAACCATGAAATAGTAAAAAACCGGCACAACCTCAGGGAAATAGTAAATTCTACTATTTCTTTTTGTTTAAATCTACACCGATCTATGTAAATTAAAACAAAAAAATTATCGAATTTACTATTTTCTTGAGGTTGTGCCGGTACTATTTCATAATTAATTTTACACAATTTTTTTTTCTGTGTACCCAGTAATAATTTTCCATGTTCTGATTCTTCTCCCAATACGCGAATTAAAAATTCGATGCTAGTAACCATTGACGCCGCAACCTACGTACCTACTTACAATTAGTACAAGTGGTATATATTCTGAACCCATTTTTCAATTCATTTGGTCATAGACTCTTAGATAACTTACAGGCTTGAGTACACGGGCATTAAAACTAATGAAATCTGTAGTGTAGTTTATAATACAAAAATAAACCATTTCCTAAAACAAGGTGTGTTAATATGAAATAAGATCGCATTAGAATAAAGAATTTGAACATCTTCACATTAAATGTTTACTCTTCGTAAAAAACCATTACCCAAGTGATGCCATATTTTAAATCATCTTATACGTATGTTAAAAATGTGTCCTAAACATCTGTAATTCAATGTAGAAATTGTATATTTTTCATACGTTTCGTTGTTTTAAATACGTCTATTTATTTTATTTTTAAATTCTTCTCTTTCTCTAAAGGATAAATTTACTTACACCAATACCAGCCAGCGTGAAATCAGAAAGTGTCTGCTATTTTCCTGATCCTTTTCAATTGTATGGCATTTTTTTTTTTTCGCATTTTCCATATTCCGTGTTCTTTTTTTATTTTTTATTATTTATTTACGAACAATAAAATCATTGTTATGACGTGCAAATGAGTATTTGTTTTCTTTCTCACCAATCAATGGGTTTGTGTCACAACAGTGGCGTAGCGGGCAATTTGGCAATGTGGTAATTTGTCCATTCAAACCCATGTAAAATGTCGAATGCGAAGGTGTTCACGGAACACCCAATAGCTTGATATTTTTCATGAGTTAGTGGAGAAGCTGCAACGTTGCCGAACCGCACGCTACGCCATGCGCCACTGTCTCACAACCATATGATCCCAAAGCTTGAAAAGAGCCTTAACCCTATTGATAACCACATGCATGCAGTGGCGCAACCAGGATCTCTTCCATCCCTCTCATTTACATTTATAAGTAGAAGAAGGATAGAAACGAGATAGTTTTATCCTTTTGCCTATCCTTGTTTAATATGCAGGTTTTAGTGGAGAAAAATGAGAAAAGGGAAATCTTTCGATAGAAAGCGCTTGCAAGGTTTTGTGATACAGGCAAATGGACTATCATTTTAAGAGTAAGATGCTGCAAAAATAACCATAAGACCATTAAACAAGTCTAAAACTCACTCCTCGCTGAAAAGCTTAACTTGAAGTTTCGGGTGGCCACCCTTGTATGTATGCACCAACCTCGAATTTGCACCCAAAACAAACAGCCGCTATCTTGCTTGTTGACAATCGCTAAGCTAATCTGAGAATAAACTTTCACGAGATGTTCACGAAAAAGAAGGGGAAGGTTCTTAGTGGTGATACACTGACATACATGAATTACGGCGATTGTCAACAAGCAGAATGGCAGCTGTTTGTTTGGGATGCGAATCTGAGATTGGTGCATACATGCAAGGGTAGCCACCCGAAACTTCGAATTAAGTTTTCTCTGCGAGGAGTGAGTTTTAGATTTTTTTTTAATCTCCTCGTTATTTACGCAGCCTTGTATACTAGAATTGACGGTCCATTTGCCTGTAGCAAAACCTTGCAAGAGCTCCATTCTCTTTCCACAGTGTCATACTGCACGGAATACTCGTAAATAGACTTCTATCAGCTTGTTGGTAATCTTATAGAGAGGAATGAATGAACAACGTAAGGTGACGTCTCGGGAAAGAGGACTTTCGTATCCTCATGACAGGAGCCAATTTCCTATTTTACACAAAAAAAAAGTATAACAAAAAAAGAAAACCAATAATAATTAACAGTTAATAAGACCAACTTACCAACTTCTGAGCGAAAAGTGAAAAAGAGCGAGTTATAGAAAACCGTATGTATTCGAAGAAATGATGTGTAGCTGACTAGGTACAGATCATCAATAAATTCGTCGAATTATGTACCATGGAGAAGCAACTTACGAAATGGGGCTGTTGCATGCAAGCTCTTGCTGTGAGCGCTATTTGAGGGTCTATTCAGATGTAAAAACCTCCAAAAAACGACGGCAGCCCTAGAAACTTACGAGATCTATACTCCTATGAGCTCATAAAATGCTTCTATAAAAGCGCAAGAACAATCTATCCGTGATGGTGGCATTGGGCACTATAATAATCGGAGATTACTAACTGTCAATTAACTGTTAACCTAGGTATGTCACTCCATCAAGAATTGCGTCCTGGGGATGGCATGCCTGTGAAATTTTGAAATTTGAAGAGCCGGTGGAAGCACTTTCGGGCTATTTTCTGTTGAAGAAAGGCAAAATTTGAGGCTTCTGAGGGACGCCCCCCCCCTGAATCCGCCACTGCGTCGGATATATAAATCACTGCTCAGCAAGCTGATTATGAACAGTCGTATCGTAATGCTATCGAGTCGATGATTGAGTGCGTGTTATCTTATGGATGGTGCCATTGCGAAAGGTTTCATTCCGATAGAAACCCTCCCATTTCTACGGAAATTCTCCGATGACTCCTGAACTATCGGAGAATTTTCGTAGAGATTGGAAGGTTTCTATCGAAATGAAACCTTTCGGAATGAAAACACCCATAAGCAGGGATGCGAACCGGAACCAGAACCAGAACCCGAGAACCGGGAGAACCCTTCTTTTTGACGGAGCCGGAACCAGAACAGGAACCTGGATCTTCAGTTACGTCAGAACCGGAACCCGAACCGGAACCCGAATTTAAATTCTGAGAACCGCAAATGGAACCGGTTCCACGTAGGTTCCTGAAACTGGATTCAAGTTGAGCTCTTGTGTTCACCGTGATCCGTAATTGCCGTTTTGCAGGATTTTTATTTTGCATAAACCTTACGTTTTCAAAAATAATTTTGGAAACTTCATCTTCAAATTGCAAGAATTAAAACTTTTCTCGTGTTATTTTCATACGGAATGATATGAAACAATAAATCTTGTTCACTGCAGAAGCCCTAAAGTTTTTTCCTGAGTGAAAGCAGTACACTCTGGAGAAAAATAAAGAGAAAAAGAACCGGGAATCGGAACCCGGTTCTGGAACCGGTTCTAGAACCGGAACCGGTTTCAGACCCGTGCTGGAACCAGAACCGGGACCGGTTCTAAAATTATCACATGATTTGGAACCGGAACCAGAACCGGTTCTAAATTCCGGACTGGTTCGCATCCCTGCCCATAAGAAAACACGCACTCGATCATCGACTCGATAGCATTACGATACGACTGTTCATAATCAGCCCGCTGTTGGCTAGTTACTTTATGAATCATCCTTCCCTGAATAGAAAGAGTAGCAAAATTAAAATAAGAATGTCCCATTATTAGTGCTCAAATCCTCCATGACACTCATGCATCTTTTAACGCATTTTATGAATTTAGGAGTGGATTACCTAAGTTTTTATATAAATACTTTATTTATTTTTGTATATTTTTACCTTACTGAATCGATCCTAAAATCGCTTATAGCAAAAGCTTAAAGAAGCCTCATCATTATCAATTACCTAATTTCCCCTTTTCCCGGAAATATTCCATATGTTTAAGTACAAAACTCCAATAAGGATGTTCCGTGAATTTTTGTAAGACGAAGTGGAGATGTCGGTTCATGGTGGAGAAAAAAAAACTGCGCAGAAAAAGGCCAAAAGTATTTTTTGGGATTGAGCTATCTACTTGCGATTAAAACGAGAGGTTAGGTCGAAGAATAATATTTTCCGCTTACCTAAAGTTTTCGTCCTTCAAAAAATTGAAAAGCATCCCTGGTAAAAGTGCTCCGTGAAGTTCCATGGCCAAAATTCCGTGGGTAATTATTATTTTTCGATATAATTTTATGGAATTCCATGAAATTACATGGAAATTTCTTGCGGGATCGAAATCCCATAAAATCCCCACGGAAATCAATGAAAGTTTTGGAAAAATAGTAATTTTCCACGGAAATATTGGCTCTTGGAATTTTGATCATGGAATAACTTCTCGGAACACAATTACTGAGGATTCAATAATAAAGGTTTGTCGAAACAAGAATTTTCGAATCCTCATAAAATTGTTTGGGCCAGTTTTGTTTTATTTGAATTATTATCAAAGGACCTAAATCAATAAGTCTCGAATAGCTTGAGTATCGGCGCGGCGATCAGAATTGTTGATCAGGCCTATTGGCGGATACGGGGGCGGGGGGGGGGGGGCGAAGGGGGCGATCGGTCACCCCGTTCGATCCAAAAAGGGGGGAAGAAGGGGGAAAGAAACAGCGAAAAAGGAAAAGGGGGTGACCGGGGGCCTAAAATCCCAAGTCCCCCCTCGTTCGTGAGGGCTGGATCCGCCAATGATCAGGCCGGAAACGTATTTGATCAAGTGAGCCTTCAATCGTCAGTGTAGGCAAAAACATACACTGTTAAGTAGGAACAGTTAACTATACTAAATCATCTAGGAGCCCGGAGCCCGGAGCCCGGAGGAACCAGTAGATATCGTGATCAAAAAAACCGGAGAGGTCAGAAGGGTTTTTGGTATAAGGCGATTAAAATTCAGTTCAAACGAAAGTTATATAGAACTAGCTTTTTGCTAGAGTATGGGTCGACTTAACTTTATCAGTTTGCACCCACCAATTGTTTTTACCCTCTAAAACATAGTTTAAAGAGTGTTTGATTCTATTGAAGATTGTTCAAAAACAACATTTGTTGAGTCCTATACTATAATTTTTTGCACCAGTTTTGTTTTATTTTTTTTAGTGAGAATAAAGTTCATGTAAATTCAGAACTATATTTGTTATGGAGGGGGGGCAAAGTATCGTTTCCCCTCCCCACCCACAAATTTAGAGGAAAGAGAGGAAAGAGAAAGAGGGACAGAGAATAGGAAAGGAAAGGAAGGGAAAGGAGAGGAGAGGCGAGGAGAGGAGAGGAGAGGAGAGGAGAGGAGAGGAGAGGAGAGAGAGGAGAGGAGGAGAGGAGAGGAGAGGAGAGGGAGAGGAGAGGAGAGGAGAGGAGAGGAGAGGGAGAGGAGAGGAGAGGAGAGGAGAGGAGAGGAGAGGAGAGGAGAGGAGAGGAGAGGAGAGGAGAGGAGGGAGAGGAGAGGAGAGGAGAGGAGAGGAGAGGAGAGGAGAGGAGAGGAGAGGAGAGGAGAGGAGAGGAGGAGAGGAGAGGAGAGGAGAGGAGAGGAGAGGAGAGGAGAGGAGAGGAGAGGAGAGGAGAGGAGAGGAGAGGAGAGGAGAGGAGAGGAGAGGAGAGGAGAGGAGAGGAGGGGGAGAGGAGAGGAGAGGAGAGGAGAGGAGAGGAGAGGAGAGGAGAGGAGAGGAGCGGAGAGGAGCGGAGAGGAGAGGGCGGAGAGGAGAGGAGAGGAGAGGAGAGGAGAGGAGAGGAGAGGAGAGGAGAGGAGAGGAGAGGAGAGGAGAGGAGAGGAGAGGAGAGGAGAGGAGAGGAGAGGGAGGAGAGGAGTGGAGAGGAGAGGAGAGGAGAGGAGAGGAGAGGAGAGGAGAGGAAAGGTAGAGAAAAAGGAAAAACAGAAAAAATCTTGAATTTACTGTGGGGTTTTTTTTAATCCTAAAATCGAATTTTCGAGAAAGTTTAGATTCGTCGAAGTTTCAAAATTTTCGAATAATTTCGTTTCGATCGTTTGCAAAGGATAGGCCTCCTTTTCAAACGAGTGCGAGCGGGACGAGTCCAACCTTTCCTGAACTCGTTAAAAAAGCGGCCAAATGCGTGACCTTGAAAATTTGAAGGGTTGCGTTGCCGTTGGCTCGAAATACCTATAAACATATCTACGTAGGCGAAACACCGCACAAAACTCCTACAAACTGGCGGGTAAACTCGTAACTCGTACAGAACGCCGATCGACAGAACTACAGATTTCACGCGTGAAAAAAAAAAAAAAACGTGAAAGATTCGAAATTTTCGACTCTCGAAGCCGCATCAGTCAGGTTTTGGATTCGCACATGAAACATGGGCGCAGTGCGCACCCCTAATCATTGTGGAGAGGCGCACTTACAACCTGTTTAGTAAACAGACGTTACTAATTGTTTCAAAGCTAGCTAGAGCCTATAGCCGAAGAACCAAAGGACTTTGGGTCGAATTTAAAAATTTTGACAACTGTTCTGAGCATTTAAACTTATAATTGATACCCTTTTTTTTTGGTTGTTCACCCTGATTTTCCGCCCCCCGAGAGTGCCACCCTGGGCAATAAGGGTACCCACATGCTCCCCCCACGGCACGCCCCTGCTTATACGCATGAAATACAGAATAAATCTTGGAAGATAAATTCCTCAGCAGCAAGGACGAGCCCTAAAAGAGTGGAAGGACGTTGACATTTTGTCCATGCGAAATTTTTCCAGTTTTCGATCCGATTCACATATAGAGCTAATGGAGCGCTGCTCAAAAAGTTGACAGTTTTTGGCTGAAATTGATGAATTTTCGCCAAAGTACTGACAAATTTGACGAACAGCAGGAATCAGCACCTGCAATCACACCTCCTCAGGAAAATATCCTGAAAGTTTTGGTTTCAAGCTGAATTATCTAGGTACTCAAAGATAAAGCCGAATATTATGAATACGAAATTTCCCATAAGTCTCGATGAGTGCGAGCGAGAAAGATAGACAGACAAATGTATATGTCACCCGCACTCGCTCGCACTCACTGAGCTTACGGCGAAATGAAGTTCTTTATTAATTTTATTTACGAAGGTGTTAATCCTCAACCAATTTTGTACAATTAGGGCTCAAAAAATAAAATAAATAAAAAAATTACAGGAGCAGACGTTCTTCGATTTGATAATCCCAAAAAGCGACTAGGGGCGCTATCCATCGGATTGAAATCTGGAAAATTTTCGCGTCGAAACACGAGTATGTTGTGTTGCCGTTATTCAGGCGCAATCCTAACCTCTTATCTATACCTATTTGTCTCTGAAGTTTGCTTGTCAGTTTGTTATTGTTGGTTGTTATTTTTTCTCTCTAAATCTAGGTACAGTGAATCTCTTTAGTTTCAGTAAATGAATTAATAAGTCTGGAAAATGACATCTGCACACTCCCCTTCAGTAGATTTAAGTTCCTACAGAGATCAACATTTTAAGGTAACCGGATCTTTTTATTTGAATTCCTATTGATCCAGCGAGACCTCCAAACCTGTCTAACCTCAAATTGATTTCAGCTAGATTTTTTTTTTTTTTTTTTTGTTTCTTTTCTCCTTTTCCTCCCTACTCAAATCGATTCCCCAATCCCTGTACATCTTGTTCTCAGCTACAAAGGAACTCATTAATTTTACCGTTGGTACTCAATAAATCAATTACGCATCTGAACTAAGTTATTGGACTGGTCATTGGATTCCACGCAAGCTAAGTGAAGGCTCCGTTGCCCAGCTGTTTGAGTTTTCAGAATTTCAGATCAGCTCCAAATGTATATTATTCCTAGAATACTAGCTTTATGATCTAAGCAAAGCAAGCTTGTTCCGTCAGTTGGTTTGTAAAGTTGGAACCTGTAATAGAGGTGCTGGAAGTGGAGTTTGTCGGTCGACAATTCTGCTGAGCTCATGATGGCAATCACAACCAAAATTTGCTTTAACTTCTCGATATTTTCAGAGTGCGAGGGTTTCCTGTGGATTACTTGTTCAAGTCACCGCTTATTGGTTTGGACCACTCAACCTCTCTGAAATGTTCCAGTGCTTGTCTTGTAACATTTGTAACAGCTTTGTGAATTGCCAACTAAGCTAAAACGATCCTTACAACTAATTCATGTTTCAGCCTGTTGCGAATTCGGAATTATTCCCAAAATATCAGAAGAAGTGAACTTTCAAGTACTTTACCAGAGAACAGTAGTGTCTTTAGAGGTAGTGGAGATTACTTTGCTTCATCAATGATTCAATTTGAGCATTCTTTAGCTGCTGCTGTGAATTACATTATCCGAGATAGGCTGTTTTAATTCAAAATAAAACAAAAACTACTCTGTTGGGCTCATCTTGGAAATTCATCTTATTCATTAGTAGACATTTCTTCAAACCAGCCCACATAGCAAAGTTGTTCTGCTTAAAATCAGCTAGTGGCTCTGCAGCCAAATACTGCAGCATTACCTACGGAGCATAACTAGCGTCAATCAGGTCTCAGAAGAGCTGATTCAAAGCTAGTTTTGAAGCGAGAATAGCTAGGGTGCTAAATAATTTTGCCTCCACAATTTTTACACAGTCGTCTCATGCCTCCTTAATTTTATAACTTTACTTCCATTATTTTTGAAACTTTTAACTGTTGACTGAATCTTCATAATTTTCTCTCTGGTTCCACAATTTTCACAAGCTCTTGCTGTGGCAGATCCAGATGTGGGCATATATCTCTTCTTAAAGCCTCAAAGCTTCTTACTATTAGAATATAGCCCAAAATTGCTTTCTGTGAGTCCCTCAAATTTCATATGTGTGCCCCCTCATTTTCTGGATCCGCTACGGAGCTATTGTGATCAAAACTATTTGGCTCATCTGGATTAAAGATCTAGCAACAATCTGAAATCCGTTCGCTGATAATGGTGGCTCAGGTTTCATCCATAGAAATTATCGCTTCAATAAACACCTTCAGTCACAATTCTGAGGCACAGTTTTGTCATTTTGGTTTGTTGAGCCACTGATAATCCTTCTAAATTTGTTTTCTTTTCCAGGGTTCACGGGCTGAACAAGAGCGCCTGTTAAGGGATTCCTCTACTCTGTACGTTGGAAATTTATCTTTCCACACCACAGAAGAACAGATTTATGAATTATTCTCCAAATGCGGTGACATCAAAAGGATCATTATGGGTTTGGACAAGTACAAGAAAACTCCCTGTGGCTTTTGTTTTATAGAGTATCCTTTAATTATTCTAAAATTTTTACATTTTTTTTTTTTTTTTTTGCATGTATCATGCTTCTCTATTGTTTCCTGCAGTGATTCCTTCAAAAAACTTGAACCGACAAGTCTTTGTTAATTTTTTTGTTATTTTCTCAGTTTTTTTTTTGTAAGAGAATCAGCATCAGTATCAGCATTGATCTCAAAGATCTTGAACCCAGTTCATTTTCATGGCCCAGGAAATTGTTCCTTAATAATTTATTCAGATATTACATGAAACCAGATGCTGATAACTGTTTGCGGTATATCAATGGTACTAGACTGGATGACCGAATCATCAGAACAGACTGGGATGCAGGTTTTATCGAAGGTCGACAGTATGGCCGTGGAAAAACAGGTGGCCAGGTGAGTTCTCCTTTCATTTTTATTTATATGTGCTAAAAATTTTACAAAAGTGGAGCAATTTTACTGCTACAGTGGAGGTGAGGTCTCCATCAACCTGAAGAAGCAGAATTTAAGTCCATTTACTCTGATTTGTAACTATTTACTGGAAAAAAATAAGAATTTTTAATAGTTCTAGCATTTATGATAGAATGGTTCTGTGTAAGATGTTGGGGATTTCACTTTTGGAGGCTTGCTAAACTTAAAGCAATGTTCTATCAGTGGCTCAAGTGCAAAACCCTGTATTTGCGAAGAACAAAGAACAAACTTTTTAGAAGAGTGCTAAAGCTTCACTGATTCAATGTAGGTTGTATTGACTTATTTAATTTATGAGCTGAGAAAATGGTTGCAAATTTTGGATAGTTTTAGTCTTGGGTCATAGGTTTGAGTTATTCAAAAAACACTCTTTACTATCAGGTTCGGGTCTAAATTTGACGTTTGACAACGATTCTGATATGCACGATTAATGAGATATCAGTCTCACCATCTTGTCATCCGAATCTCAAAATTTGCCACCACCTCACAAAGTGGATGCAGATAAAATTCCCAACGTAGAGACAGAAGACTCAAAAATGCATTTTGATAGGTCAGAAATGTTTGGTTTTGTCTGATGGCTATTGTTCCTCAAACAGTTCCAATTTGCACTTAAACATGATTGTGTAAAATATGCTTAAATTGTCTCAACTTTTGGGTCGGCAGGCCAATTCTGCTCTTCTGGACATATAAGACGAGATAACGGGAATCAATCAATATCATTGTTTTAAATAACGGCATGAGACTAAGTAAACTTTGACTTGAATGACTCTAAATCTTATGTATATAGTCAAGTGACGCAATTTACTGTTATGGGATTAATTTTTTCCTGCTGTCTTGTGCTGTTCCAAAGAGCAGAATCGGCTTGCAGGAAAATTACTTCCTCAGTTTCAACTCTGCTAATCATGTTTTTGTTCTTACTTATCCAAGAATACTTTGTAAAACTTTGTAACCTGTTTCGGTGATTCGATTTTATCATCAGGTTCGAGATGAGCTCCGAAAACATTTTGATCCTCAACGTGGCGGTTTCCCTTCTCACTTCCAACCATCAGCTCCTAGAATCAAATTCTGACTGTTCTCCTCCTTCACCTCTCCATCATGTTCCTTCTGGCCTCTTCAACCCTTTTCAAACTTAACTTCATATGGCTTTGTCTGCTTGTTCCATCCTATACCTCATTTTGTAACAAGAAATTTATTCAAATAAGAGCACTGATAAGTGAGTTGTGAAAATTCAAAATGTTGTAAGTGCCATCAGATGTTGCAGAGATTGTGCAGCTTCTTAATCTTTTTTAGAGTAACCCTTGAGAAAACTCAGCTGGAATTTTTTCCCTAGAAAATTTGTCAAATTCAAGAAAACTACATATTTGCCAACATTTTCGTTCTTTTCAGAGCCTTCAATCATTTTTTACAGAGAGAAAAAGTTGCACAATCTTTGAATGTTGGATGGCACTTACAACATTTTGAATTTTCTGCCTCAGTATCTTAGTTATAAACTGCTACTAATTATTACAGTTAGCGCATGATTGACCTGCGAGCTGACTGTTTACTTTTACGCAAAACGGATACTTAAAACTGTCTATGAGTGACACTATTGGTCGAGAATTGTAAGAATTGACTGTTGCTGTGGTAACCATAGTTAAACTGTCCGTTTTTAATAGCTACCCATGAGTTGCCTTTATAAAACAGTAGCTAACAGGAAACCAAGCCTCACAATGCTCGACCAATGGCGTTACGAATAGACAGCCTTAATGATCGGTTTCATGTAAAATTAAACAATCAGCCTGCAGAATCCTATTTAGATGAGTGATCGGTCCCATTAATTTTGTCAGACTTAGGTATTTACCTAACCTAGGTTTTTAATGAGTTTTTCTCTTACATGAGAAAGGGGGAAAAAATATATAAATAATAAGAGCGCTCTACATCTTTGGGTGCTCTAAGTAGAGCAGGACTATTTTGAGTATCCGGTATTTTTGAGTATTTGCTACCGAACCGCATCAAAGAGTATCAGTGAGCGGTTCAGTAGTAGTATGCACCGCTGCTTGTCAGAACCCGATACCCAAATGGTCCTGCTCTACTTTGAGAGTGTCTGGCAGGTTGCCAACTCTCTTCTTTTCCCATCCTTGTTTGAAAATCATTGGTTGTCTTTCCTCCTTCTTTTTGTAGCCGGTCCTATCGTTTGCTGTGTATTATCAGCGTAATGAACCACGTATTTTGGGCGGCTAGACTTTACTGCTTCTACTACTTATGTTTTTCTACTTCCTCCCTCTTATCTACTTCTATTATCAGTTAATCAGTGCATCCCAGTATTTACCGTATTTACCCGTGTATAACCCGCGCCTTTTTTCTTAAAATCGGGAGAAAAAATCGGGGGTGCGGGTTATACACGGGTAGAGCGCTAGACGCAACCCGCAACAACATTGCGCACGCATTCTATCTCGGATTACAGCGGCGCGCACACTCCCACACTCCCGACCGTCTGCCGCACACGTTTTCTTCATTTTTTAATAAGCTCCGCCCCCTTGAGACACTTGTCGCATTCGAGTTTCGCACTTCCACCCATTATTTTGATCAGGACCACCGCACGGTGTAGTGCGGAAACGTTGGCATGGACCGGGGACCGCCGCGGGCCGCGGCCGACTCAATGAGCTATAACTTTAGAGTGGCACATCAAGGAACGTTCCGCTGGTTCATTGTTGTCACCTAGGGCGCCGCCATCTTGCCATAAAAATCGATTTTGAGGTTAAATTTTGTAGGTGGTTTCCGGTCGTTTTGTAAACAAACTCGGGCATCGCCGGAAACGACTTGGAAACGACCTATAAGTCGCGTGCGTAATCGCAATTTCCACGCATTGTTTTGATTTCTCACACCCTTAATCAGTGATTTACTAATAAATAAATAGTTTTCCATTTCAAAGTTCATGTTTCGATTCTTTTTTGTCTCATTTCCCCCCCCCCCCCCCAGCTTTTCATCTCCTCTTCAAAAAATGCGGGTTTTACACGCGGATTTTTTTTTTTTTTTTCCCCCATCGCTAAAATGTAGGGTGCGGGTTATACACGCGTGCGGGTTATACACGGGTAAATACGGTATTCAGTTCACTTATCCAATTTTTCGCTTGAATTAAATTCTGTTATAGTATATACCAGTGATGGGCAAAAATCATTTTTTGAATTACCATGAATAATTAACTAAAATTATTTGTATTATTCTCATGTTATTCCAATTAGTGAATCAAAGTTTTAACACTACCAGTCAATACCAGTCATTCATCTTATGACTGATGAATATTCTGGTAGTGTCAAAACTTTGATTTACTAATATTAGTACTATTTAGTACTAACATGAGAAGAATGCGAATAATTTTAGTTAATTATTTATGGTTATTCAAAAAATGATTTTTGCCCATCACTGTTATATCCATACCTTTCTATTCCTGGTTTTCCTTAGTTGTCTATTACTTATTTAAACAGTTATCCGACTTCAATGTTATCGGAACGACGTCTTTTGTGCTTTTTTCACTGATTCTGGGCGTGGCTTATTTTGGATGGCACTGTACTATACCATGCTAATCATCGGTGTAATGTCATCCCATGGCTTGATGTCTGTCACAACCCCAGGAGAACGCTTGTGTTCCAAGTGGGCATCCTAACAACTTTCAGTGCCGAGACAACGTTGGTCGTGATCTCTAGGGGCGTAGTTTAAACAGACCGTTAGATGACATCGTAATCAGAAATTTGTTGAAATGAAGGATGGCTCTTGAGGCAACTTTGCCATTGACCTTTTTCAGCTATTATCTACAAGGATTTTTTAGTGATTATTTGCCGTAGCAAGCTGAAGTGCACTTTAATTTCTATGTATAAATAATGTGCCGCACAATTAATTTTATATACTTGTATTATAATTGACAGGTTCGAGATGAATACCGAACAGATTTTGATGGTGGTCGTGGAGGATATGGAAAATTGGTTCAGCAAAAAGTCGGAGCTCCTGAAGTAGGATTTGTGGTCTAGCAAGATATTTTGTCTTTTTCTATTGACAATTTTTCAATTGAGTGGATCAAATCAGGTATCGTTCACTAATGTCGCTCTCTCTCTTAGTGAAACGTTGCATCTATTGAAATAACTAAAAACAATATGGCTCAAATTCAACCTTCTCTCTTAAGAACTTTCCTGTGAAAATTCTTTTAAGCAAGTGAAATTAATGGCCCCTTCGGCATTTTTATATTGTTAATCTTTGATAATATATACTGTGATAATTTTGAGTCCGTGCATCTTTCGTAAATCAAAAGAATTCAGTTTCCCTCATTTTGTTCATGGTTAAGCCTTCTCTAATTGTTAAATAATGCCAGTTCAAAATTTTGTTTTTAAATTTTTCCAACCAAAATTTTATTAATCAATTTAGTAATGGATAATGTGGGTGTATGACAAGAGACTGCGGACAGTCTAAGACCATTTAAGTCAGAATTTTGATTTTTCTTTAATTGGATTTGACACTTTGTGGTCAAAATCTACTATCAAAGATATTTTTAAAAATGTTCTTCAATTTCTATTAAACTCAATTATTGAAAAATTTAAAATTTTCATCCTGAAATCTTTTAGCTTAAAAATCACATTGAGTAAGTTTTTGTTCATGACCATGGATGGTTATATTGTTCGATCTATTGTTCCTTTAAAATGATATGTTTTTAACTTGTGATACATACTTACTTATGAACATACTTTTATTTAGTACTTTACTTCATCTAAGCTCTATTAAAAACACCTTTCAAGTGGACGGCTTTTTGCCAGAAGGAAGCAACTACATAGGAAACTGCTCTTCCCCGCATAAAACCGCTCTTTCCATTCAACGACCATGTAAATGTAATGCAAAAATGAAGTGATCCAGTCTATTTCTCTGGCTTTTATGGAAACAAAATCATGAACGTAACTTTTATTTGTCTGACTGAGAAGGAAGTCAAAGTGATTCTTGACCATAAACTTTCTCATGGCATGTGTAGCAGACTGATTTCTGCGTGACCAATCCCAAATCAAGTTTGGCAACAAAAATGAAGCAGAGATACATTGGTAATCGTTGCACAGAATGGAGCAGTTGGGCAAGTGTCACAAATTCGGTGTTGTTTTTCAAGAAAGTAAAAGTACTTGATGAGCTGAGAACGAAGGTGCCATTGCCCTGAAAAAACGATACGGTGTTGGACACCGTAAATTACGGACTATATAGGTTTACCGAGACACTCCGGTTGTGATGCCCGTAATTTTCGGCTGTGCAACCCATAATTACGGACTCCATCACAGAAAGTAGCGGGCTTCAAGACCGGGAGTGCCTCGGTAAACCTATACAGACCGTAGCGTTTTTTCAGTGTGGTATTTTCCAAAGTTTCCTAGTTTTGGAGATGCACTCATGTAAAGTTGCAAAAAATCATGTGATCATTGTGATGTCACAATGTGGAACAGAAATTCAAGCACTTCTTCCCTTTGTCGTAGCCCATATGAACAGAGTAGTGTGCTTTACTTCCAATCAGTGATGAATCAGTACCCTAATCTATCTCCAACTCATGATAGTCAGGGCCGGAGTTTACTGAAGCAGTGTTGTCAGGTCTTGAGTTGAAAGCCTCATACTGGGTGTATACATAATAAAAAAGGGTTCCACTGTGTTTCTTCAGCAATGGCTGAAAATATAAAAAAACAGCTAGATACGCCTCTTATATTACTAAAAGGGACACCCAGTGACCCCCATTTCTAAAAGGGATACCCAGTGACCCCCATGAAGTATGCCCCCACAATAGTAGTAGACATGTGTCCGGCTGTTTTTCGATATCTACAGCCCTTCAGATGTTGCTGAAAAATTGCCTGTATTTTGCATGGATTCAAATGAAAAATATATGGCCTGAAACTGTAGATCTGGCAACACTGCTGAGAGTGCTTACTAATTCAAGAAAATTTTGAGGGGCATCCTTTAATCGCAGGGTTGACATTTGGCACTACTAATGGGGAGAATTAAAATTAAAGGAAAAGAAGAAGAGATAAAAAAATAAGAGAACCTAATAATCCTCCTATTCTTTGTATCAAAGTTTGAAAAATAAGCTAGGAAACCGCTTGGAATTCTGGAAACCAATGATGTACTAGAAGATTTGTATCCCGTCGACCCAAAAAAGTGAGAAAAGTGACACTGTGATGTTCAGTTTGATGAGAAAGGATTCTTATTCTATTTTTTTTTTTTTTTTTTTTTTTTTTGTGTTTGAAAACAACTCAGAATGAATGATGTGTCACTGAAAAAACAGAAACTGAAAACTTTATGATGTGTCACTCAGCTTGTGCACCAATTTTGCTATTATATCTTCATTCTTTTTTTACCGCGAAATTGAGTGAAATCAAAAGTTTTTAATGAAATAAATGTTGACAATGCGAGAAATTTTTGTGATGAAAAATTGAAGAAACTGAATTATCATAGGTAATTCTTTTTGAGCAGTAGAAAAGCTGTAAATTTAGTGCAACGTGGCAAGTGAGGTATCATGTATTTTCCGTGCGCTCTTCATTTGATAAAAATCTAATTTCCTGTACTTGTGTCATCATTACATGATCAAATGAAGTATACCTAGTTTAAGTTTAGTCATTAAAAAATGTGGTGGGAGTTGGGCCTTTAACAAAGGATACTGTGCTGAGGCCCTAGGCCGCCAAGAAAAAAAAATCCGGTCCTGCTAATGGTTCTGTAATTCCAGACGTTTCAACGAGAAATATTCCTGAAAAAAACATCACTTTTTAAAAGTGATGCGGCTTACTTACAAATTTTTGCTGGAAAATGTTCTCGAAATACTTTTTCCTCTCCCCTCCTCCCATGTCAAGTTTTTTTGTAATAAGATTCTATGAATCTTTCCTTAATCCTCTCTTCTATCTCAGAAATCAGTTCCCCTCCGCATCAGCATTGTTACTTTGTAAGTACATACCTATAAGTTATCGATTATTTCTAGTTTTCATGGAGCTGTCTGTGATTTTTGATGTAAATACTTAGGAATATAAATAAATTCTATTTTTATCATTTGTTCTTCAAATATTTGGTTTTTTCTTCAACTTACCTCCATGGAAAAAGCTTGATGGTTACTTTGAATTAATAGCTGATCTAAGATCACAAAAATTTTCTTTCCATCCTTTTTCAGTCTTTTATCGTGTGATTCCAGACCAAGTTTCTCACGTTTCAGCGCACTCTGATGAACCCTCTGAACAGGGCTGGCAACCCTTTAATTTTTATCAAACTATTTTCATCAACGACCCTTAATTAAAGTAACCTTTAAAAACCTTTTTTTAAAGAAAAAGAAAAAAAAAATTGTTTGCAGTTCTGGAATTCCCAGAAAAGGCTGATTGCGTATGACTTCTAATTGTCAATCTAATACCCCCAAAAAATGAAAACTACCCTCTAACCCGGCGCCCATTTTTTACAATGCGAAAAGTATTAGTTTGGTGGAAATACTGTTGTTTTGGGTGGTTTTTTCTAAGACCTCAAGTGTGAAACATTAAAAAAAAAAAAATATGCAAAACACCAAAATTGCCACTAAACTAATATTTTTCACATTGTGAAAAATAGGTGCTGTGTACTGGTGCAAATTTTAGGGGTGTTTACCTTACTGTATCCATATGGAAAAGCCAGGATGTTACGGCTTTTAATCTATTCTAAAAAGAATCATTTTAATTTTTGAAGGTATCATTTTGCCAGTTCAACTTTTCTTCAGGAGAAAATTTTTTGACAACATCATCCGCAACTTAAAATATAAGTACTCCCGATTAATTTACCTCAGATAGTCTATTCCGACTCAAATTGGTGTCCATGGGATCATGCTATAAGATTCACGAGTACTAATGGATCTGATATTCCAAATAAAATCTAACTACTCAAGTAACTTGCGTTTGGCACATATTAAGTTATGGGTCACGTTCATAAGATAAAGAAAGAAGGCACACAGGCACTTAAATCAAATCAGTTCCACAGTCCAAGAGACAAAAGTTCAAACACAAATTTTCATTGAAAATAAGAAGATAATTAAAAACCAATTTAATGACATCATAGGAAACAATTAAACACACATTGTAGTAAAAGTTGTTGAATGAAAAATTGGAAAAATCGAAGAGGAAAATAAATTAGCTTGAAAGGAGGCAGGCGATAACTAGTGGTGATGCATATTGCATGGAAGAAGCATCCTTGAGAATGTTGCAAGCAGAATAATGGGAGAACATTCTTCATGGAATATTCTTGGAACATTTTGATCAGAAATATTCACGGAATGTTCTCAGAACATGCTTCACTCATTATTGTTTTTGAAGGAAAATATACAGTGAAGAATATTCACAAAATATTCTCAGAATAACCTGCTCACAGTAGCGTCTTCGAAGGTAATCATACAGTGAAAAATATTCTGAGAATATTCTTGATAGAATATCCTAGCTGGATCACTTTCAGAATATTCTCCGTAAAATACTTATTCTCATTCTGGGTTTGCCTGCAAGGGTAGCCGGGTAGCGTTGCAAATTGAAATTGAAACATGAACTGAAACCATTTAAGGTATGGGAACTGTAATTAATACAGATTCTATTCCATTGTCATTTTGGCCCTATGAGAGAGAGCCTCATCTATCTAGCAAACATTTTTAAAAAAAAAATCTCACAGCATACGCAGATACAGAAAATTGTCTTTCTCTCCTCCCCCATTGGAACGCATGTGTGAGAAAAGGATAGCAGACGTGACTTTAGCCCCTATCTCTATCCTTTTCTTACACACATGTTCAAATGGGAGGCGAGAGAGGAAGACAATCTCTTGGTTCCGCCCATGTCTTATAGTTCACCCCTGATTAATTTAGATCAGCATAAACGCACCTAGCCACAATCTTTGCTGATTGGTCCTCAAACTGACCGATGGGGTAGCCACAGCCCACACACATCACCAGAGAGACCAGAATTTTAAAGAGAATGTTTCAGGTTGTTTAACTTCTTCAATGCTAAGTATTTTTTAAGCCTGCGACCCCCCCCCCCAGGTCGATTATTTTTTTTAAATTTTACATATGAGTTAAATTAAAAAAAAAAAAAAAAAAAAAAAAAAAGAAAACCAGTATGAGTCGAGTTACACAGATGCAGAAGGAGTTATAAAAAGAAACAAAAATACGAGTGTGTGCTCTTGAGATACTTCCTTTCCTCAGGGTACACGTCACGCTTGGTGCGGTATCCCTCTTGTCCTTTCACCACACTGTAAGGTAAGTGGATTTGGTGGATGGTAACTGGTGAGTACCTTGGTAGAGCACCTCCATTCTTTCTTTTCCCTTTTCATATTCTCAGTCCAGTCGTTTGCTTTGGAACACAAGCGTTAAGAACAAGCATAGTTTGGGCGGCTGGACTTTACTCTACTACTATGTGCTATACTATTAAAGGATGAGTAAATTAGTTATTTTATGATGTTACCAAGCAACCCTGTTGGAGACCCAAGGACGCTTAAAAGTTGTTTCTGAGTTATTTTTTGGTTGGCCTTTTGGCAATGATGATTCCATTTTATTCACCACCACTTGCTCATGATTGGCAGTGCAAAAGTTAAATGATTCTAAAATAACAAATAAGAGCTCGAGCTTTGCGTAATGCAGGCATGCCAATAGAGGCTCATAATTAGATAAGGTCACTTTTTTTAAAATTCGGAAAATCGTAAAAAATCATCTTTTGACTATGCTCGAAAGGGACTTTGATCGCTTTTTATTAATATGAATTTGAGACTACAGACCAGCTAAACAAATAAGAAATAATCCTAATTCTTTGTGTTTCGCTTAACCTTTGACTTGACATTTTGCCTTGGTTAAATACCTAGTTTGTCATCTTCCATTACCTACTTATTAGTTATTAGACATTTTATTTGAATAACAAGATGCAGCTATGCTCGGTCTGGGACAATCGGAGTGTCAGACAACTCCTGGAAGTAGGCTACCCACAGTACTTATCTCAATGAACCTAAGCATTGCAGGTGGCCTGAATCTAAGGAGTCTTCCAACATTATTTTTATCCCAGACTGTACATGTTCGTACATCTTTAAATTAATATTATAACAGAATATTAAGAGAGTGATTTTTCTTTCCGTTAATGTCATTCCAGGCTACTTCAGTTCCACAAGTTGACAGCACGTTGCGCTCCTCAAAAGCTATTAAGTGGGTATTAAGTATTGACCAAAATGAAAAAAATGTATAGACAAAAATCTAAGTTATAGATTGCCAAGACCTCTTCTGTGTTTGTAATGATTTTTGAGCATTCGATCTTGGTTGAGAAATAAAGGCATGAGTATCCTCAAAAGTTTTCACCATCTTTTTCAATGAGAGCTGGTGAAACATAATTCTATCTCTTTTGCACTTGCAAATTGATGGTAAAGACTTCCTGAAACGTCCATTTGAAGGTTGAAAGCTTAAAAAAGCGATAAGAAAATTATGGAGGTCCTAATTGTCGGAAGGTCTGATTTACTGTCCAACAATTACGTATCATTTTTTAGAAAATATCAGAAAACCGTATCTTCAGAAAACCGACTGGTGGCACTGCTACCAAACAGATTAAAATCTACGGTAGTTTTCCATAGAATCAGGGGCAACTGCAGCCATCCCCCTCCCCCCCCAGGAATCCAGAAAAAACACATTGCGTAGGTACGAAAAACCCATCCGATACATGTGAAAACAATACAATTCTAGGAAATAACCCCCCTCCCCAAATCCAAAAAGCCCCTCCAAGAAGTATGTACTGGATCTGCCCTGCATAGAAGCTTGTCAGCTTGACTGACATCATGTAAGATTCAACTCAGAAATGCTTTTAAAAATTACACCATCTAAACAGAGAAAGCCAATATTCGAAGACATTTCTGGATTAATCAACTATTGCAAAAAGGGTTTTTTTATCTTCACAATTCCATTTAATTATTGCGAAAAGGGTACTTATTTTCACAATTCCATTTATGAGCAAAAATTTTCTTTCGACATTAAACTTTACATAGAATGTCATTTGTTTGGTGCAACACCATAATTTTGATTAACATAGGGTCTGGTCTACAAAACGGGTCCTTTGAAAAATTTGCAACCTGCGCACTTCGAATTCTGTTGTATTTTCACAAAGAGAAAAGTATAAGTTAAAAGAAAAGCATTCGTTATAGTTTATAGTCTCTAAATTTTCATGGATATAAACTTTGACCTATAGATGACTAGTTCTATGCAAGCCCGTGGTGTGAGTTCCAAATTCTAACTTTCAGAGAGCTGCATTAAAAATTGTGGACTTCCGTTCCATCAAGATTAAGTTGTGGTATTCTTCCAAAGAAATACCTACAGTCATTTGAGGAAGAACGAGGTAAGATGCTTCCACTGCTTACAACATTCAGTGCTGAATAAAACCACTTGAATCAGTATCAAATCAACTCAGTTTCTCTAAACATTCACTAGATTTCACCACTTTTGCACAGAACGGCGGTAATGGCTCTACAGTTTGAGTGCTGTTCCAAGAAACAGGTTTTTCAAAATCTTTTAGCATTGTTGGCTTAGAAAATTTGTACAGAGGGAAAGATTTAAATGAAAGGAACCATATAAGAAAAATAAAAATCCAATTATTCTCTATTTTTTCATTTATTTGGCCATTTCAAAGTATTTAAAGAAATAATTACAAGATTCCAGTTTCTTTCATGATTTCTGATGCGTTCCACAATACCTACCCATTACTCTACTTGGTTTATCGGCAAAATCTCAACTTTACCAACTATGACCTGAAATTGAATCTTGAGTTTTCGTTTCAACTGAAATATTTGTAATAAGCAGTTTATAGTCTCGTTTTGATAGAACACTCTACATTTGATACTTTGGGCACTTAAAATCAAATTAACAACGAAGACCATCATCCATACCTACTCTAATCTTACCTTCATTTTCCACATCTTTCTTTTTCCTTGTCAATAAATAATAGTGCAAAATCAATTTAGCTACATTTAAATATTTGTCACCTAAATACACTGTAAAATTCTTTAAAAAATAATAATTATAGACCTATAATCAATAAATTAGATAAAAATAATAAATTGATGCAAATTAACTCTGGATCGTATAAAAAAGTTTCACAGGCATTGTACGACAACGGTCATCAAAATTAAAAATTGAAGGATAAATCAGTTTATTCATTATCATTAATGGTAGCAGATCAAATAACAATGAGGCCGGAGCAATGAGGTGAAACGTTCCGTAAAGGAATGACACAAACAAAAGTCATTTTTCTTGGTCCACCTCTGGGCTGCTCTTGACCCAAAACTGTTCAAACCTATTTCGAGCGCTATCTAGAATATCTCGACCTAAAGGCTGTTGACCTCGACCTACAGAAATTTCATTATTGGATACTGCGTCATTTTTTGACGTTACTCCCCCTGATAAACTATCTGTGGACAATGGGTCGCAAGTGATATTTGTTTCGCCTAATTTATTTAATTCAACTCCCTGATTGGAGTCAAACGTGAATGACGGATCGTCTACGCACTTTGAATGCGGTTCAGTGGGTTGAGGTACTTTTGTATCCTCTGTTTTACTAGATATAGAATCAAAACCATTGACACTTTTCTTATTAGAAGTAACAGAGTGGAGAGGAGAAGATTTCCAATTATCGTTGTCAGTCGATACCAATCCTGGCAGCATGTAAAAGAACAGAGCAAATAAGTAAGGCAAAAAAATCAATCTGCTAATGATTAGGCATGATAAACATTATTCAAAAACAAGGTTTCATTGATTTAAAAATGTACTCAGGACTGCCTACTCTATTTTCAAGCAGAAAAATCTCTGATGCAAATGAATCAGTGGCGTAGCGTGCAATTTGGCAATGTTGGATTTTGTCTGTTTAAACCCAGGTGAAAGGATGAATTTGAGGGTATTCACGAAACACCCAATAGTTCGATATTTTTAATGGGTTTAAATAGAGAAAGCACAGCGTTGCCGAATTGCATGCTAGGCCGCTGAAATGAATGCTCAAACTGAAGGAAAACGCTTTCGTTCCATACTGAAAAATCAAAGCGTTTGTACCTCTCGTTCAAAAATTGGTGGAAACAATAATGATGATGATGATGAAAATTAAAAGAAAATTAAAATGGAAAAGAAAAAAATAAATAAAAAAGAAAAAGATACTAGGAACAACGGAGATAGGTAGGAGAGCAAAACAAAAAAATAAATTGTATAAAAGAGAATTTATGATACAAGCAAGATAAAAACAAAAAAAAATCTAAATGAAAACAGTAATAAAATTAAATGTGTAGATAAAATAAATTGTAATAACTAATGATGATGATACATAGGATAACACAAAACTTAAAATAGCACGAAATAAATAAATGCACGACCCAAAAAATATTTAAAAGAATAAATCAATCAATCAACAAATTATGAAATTACGATCCAACTAAAATCCGAACTAGGAAAAAGACTGGCTGGTTGGAGAAGAAAGATAAAAAAAAAAAAAAAATCAAAATCTACAACAAAATAATAAAATAATTCAACGATTGAAAGAAAATTATAATTAAATCACTAATATTAGTACCATAGAGAAAGAGAACAGATCAACTTTTTGACTACACTAAAGTTATTTTAGAAAAAATATTTTCCAAACGGTTATTACAGTTAACAATCACAGAAGAAATTAATAATGATCATTTATGAACCTAAGACCACTCCTCTTACTGAAAAGATTCTTTCACTCCCTTCTTCTGCACTCTACAGGACTATTAAAAGGAACTTGTAAACAATCTTAAGAGTAAAACTCTGAATTCTCCCATGCTCATAAAAAGTTGAAACAGAGATATTGAAAAAGCATAAAAAATATAAAACTATACAACCATAAAAATCACAACTGATACTCAAAATAGGAAGCTTAATAAGATTTAAAAATCTTAAAAAAAAAATATGTACGATTTAACGACTACCAAGTAAAAACAATTGCAAAGGAACAAAGAAAATAAATTATATAGATAAATGAATTAATCTCTTTCCAAGGTTATGTATCAATTTTGTTTACATAAACTGATTTTGAAAAGACGAATGTGATAAAACAATCTTTAAATACCAAAAAAAAAAAAACAAAAACAAAAGCAAACATTAATAATGCAAGTGTCTCTGAAAGAATAATTTTAATGATGGCAAGGTTATCAATTAATTTTTCTCAGCTGTCTATCATTTGAGCTTTGATACAGATATCAAACATACAACGATCGATGTTGACAGATTAGAAAGGATGATTTCCATTATTTCTGGCTGTTTCAAGTTCAGTTGCGTTTAAATTTGGTAGAATGCTATGCATTCCTGACAAATGATCAGATGTTGGATGCATGGATTTAAAACCGCTAAAAAAGTTTTGAACTGAACTAGGCTGATCATCCACTTCATCGTATTTTTTGGCTCCATTCATGATTTGTGTCTCATTGGCAAAATTTGCATAGGTGAAGGCAGACGGATCATTTTTCTCAGAGCTGGTTACACCATTTGCATTGTCAAACGTAAATGTTGTATTTAACAATTCACGAGTACTGTCAACATTGTCTGCTTTGCTCACATTCAATTCAGACCCGTTTTTACCATCATCCTTAAAGATTTGGTTTGGAATCTCACCAATCGATGCTGCCTTTGCTTCGTTGGTAAATTCCTCAACTGTCTCACCTTCCCCCTTAACCTCTTCATTCATTTTAGTACCTTCAATACTCAACTCCTTAATTGAGGCAAAATCTGAATTTGAGAAGTGTTCGAGCACAGAGTTTTCTTCATCCGGACTGCTCAATGTTTCTTCCTGTTTCGCTAACTCTACCTCTTGAATTTTCATCAAAGGGTTCGGGGTTTTGCTGGATTCTTTTTCTACAGACAAAACATCAGCATGGTCAATAGAATAATCAATTGTTTCAACATTTGAGCTAGATTCAGAGGGATCTCCATCTGAAAAGACATCGCTACTTGTTTTCCCCAACTGATATTCATTACTATTATTTAGTTCAGTTTGCAAACTGACTTCATCTGGGTAGAAATTTGAACTATCGTGACCGTTGAGGAATTTTGCGGTGTCAATATCGACAGTGTGTTCGTACACTGATTCAGATTCGGAAATTTGACTCCGCAAAACAGGAACATCATTCATGAAAGAGTTTGGAGTTTCGTCCCCTAAAGAATGATCATTGGTCAGCACTGTTTCCATTTCATTATTCATGAAAGGGTTTGGAGTTTTATCTGCTAAAGAATGGTCATCGGTCAACACTGATTCAATAGTTTTATCTGCTAAAGAATGGTCATCGGTTAACACTGATTCAATCACATTATATTGATTGTTTATCCCAACCGTATCCCTGATTTCTGGATCCAAAATTGATTCAAGCCTGTCAGACTGTGCCCGATCAGATTTGACATGGACAGTGGAAACTTCAAAATCATTCTGCTCGAGATGAGAAATAAAATTTACGTCTGTGGATGAATCACTGACAGAATCAATAAAACCATTAATTTCAGGAGAGCTTGCACTCTCATTTATATTAATTGAAGATTCCTCAAAATCAGTCGTTGAGACAACAGCGTACCTTGCTTCAATATCATCTGTCTTTTCATCTGTGATAAAATTATCAGAGGAGATCTTACTTTCTACAGGATGGTGATGACTGTTCAGATCAGGGGATGGACTAGGACTGTTAGTACTGTTTTCTTGAGATATGTCTTCTGTGATGAAATTATTAGAAATCACCTGGTTCTTGTCATCCATGTCCTCCTTTCCAACGTCTTCTAAGAAATTATCATCGGAGGCCCCTTTATTAGTAATCGATACCTCAGTGGTCACCTCTTTGATGATACTATCTGAACTCTGCAGGATTGATAAATTATCATCGCTTGAAGGTAAAGTATCTTTTTCGTCGCTGTGACTTAACACTTCATCTTTAACTGACTTTCCACTATCAGGGATAGAACTTTTAACAATTTCATTCTCTTGGTGGATTGTTTCCTCATTTTTTTCACTTCCTCCAATGAAACTTGGAGCACTGACAGCCTCAACAACCGAACCAACACTATCGGAATCCTTCTCGTCACTGACGTCGTTGGTATCATTATTTTGGAAAAATTGACTTTCTAAATGATCGACCGACTCCAACTTCTCACTGATAATTCTGGAACTGAGAGGATAGTAAAGTTCGCTGCCATCAAGAGAACTGTTATTCTTATCACTCATTAAATCTTCTTTAGTGAAAATACTTTCATGTTCTAAGTTATCGTAATGACCAATAATATCAGATTTTAAAGAAGTATCCGTTTCTTCGTCAATAGAATATTTACCAATGGATTGATTTTCTATTTCAGAGACTTCTGAATCTTTTCGTGGGAAATGCGAGTCAAATTTCACATCGCTGTCATTAGTTTTATTTAGAGTTTCCTGGTCGCTGCGATCGTCATCAGCGTCATTGGAACTGATGAAAGAATCATTCATTTCAAATCCAGCTTTATCTACGCTTACATAACCTTCAGAAATATTTCCATTGCTGTTGCTTTCTATTTTCTCTTCCTCCAGTTTTTCATTAGATATCTCGTCGATACTACCTTTTTCCAGCCAAGCTGGCTCAGAGAAACTCTCCTGCTGCCTTTCTTCTTCTTTCTCAAAACCACTGTCGTTAAAGGATGAGCTTGTTCCAGGAGATTTCTCCAAGCTGTTATCAACGTTTGCTTCAAGATTTTCGTTGGAATTGTGACTGGTGTTAAAACTTTGATCTAATTCGTTTGTTTCCATATGGACATTATTAAACTTCTCAAAATCAGACAAATGCTCATCAGGATTTCTGAGCAAAGATAAAGATTCTTTTGATTCTTCTACTTCATCTGCGACTGATCTTTCAACTACACCGTCCGTTTGAGATAAATTACCATCCTCGTTACCAACCGTTTGGTCATCAAGCTCTCTAGACACTGGCGATGAAACGTTCACCGGCTCAAAATGGTTTTCTAGATTCTCATTTGTGAATGACAAATCCATTATTTTACAAACTTCTAGGGATTCAAGAGACAAGCTATTACCTGAAGATACTTGACTGTGTACTTGAGGAGTGGTGCTCGCAGGAATGCTTTCACCTTGTAACCGTGCAAGGGCTTCACCTGGAACATAAAACATACTGGTGAGCTTGACACAAAATTTTACACCACAGTTTCTAACATTCGCATAGTAAAAGAACACAAAACTGTTACGTTTGTGTTGTATGGCTTGAGTTACAAAAGAAAAATTTAGGAGAAAGGAAAGTGTTCCAAGTAAACAGAGTGATCAACAAATCATCATTTAAGATTTCAAAAGGCACGCATTGGTGAAGACCAACAAACGGGGAAACAGGAAGATCATACTCCAGCTCTTTGCTACGCAATTGTGCTCTAACGCTTAGCACTTGCCTTGCATTGAGCATGATCTCCTCCCTGCAGGAGTGGTTCAACTCCGTTACGTTACGTCAACACAACGGTTTTCATCTCATTGGAAACTAGGCTTTAGGATCACGTATAGGGACATGCAACATCTAGAAAGCACAGCAGGGAGCCATTGGAATAATTGGTAGGGAAGAGATGAGAGGTGAGTGGTTAGTGAGCTGAACATTGAAAAAAGCTCAGAATAAACTCTTTCAAAACTACAGACAAATATACAAGTGCCGCCAGCTTTGCACCACAGGGCCTACATATGTAATAGTGAACTCGCAAAGAAACTAGGCATGTTTAAAAGTGAATTTAATTATCTTTATTATCAGGTTCGGGCAAAGATTCGAGGTTCCGAACTTTTCGGGGAACACCGAACGTCAATGTCAACAAAATCACTTCTAGCCAATAAGCAAATTTTATTATCACGTTTGGGTGAACATTTCCACATGAACCAACAGTTGTGCATTTTATTAACTCATCTGAACTGCTTGTTTGGCGACGATGGATGACACCAATGCTGTGCCCGAACCTCGGGATTTGTACCCGTTCCGCAAGGTGGGGGCGAAAGTAATAACGCAACGGTGAGAGACAACAATAAACAACACTCCTGATTGGCTAGAATTGGTTTTGTTGACTTTAGCGTTCGGTGTCCCCCAAAAAGTTCCAAACCTCGAATCTTCGCCTGAGCCTAATAATAAAATTTACTTCTTCGGGACGGTTGTTTATTGTTGTCTCTCACCGTTGAGTTACTCTTTTTGGCCCCACCTCGCGTAACGGGTACGGAGTCCGAGGTTCGGGTGCAGCATCAGTGCCATCCATCGTTGCAAAACAAACAGTTCGGGTGAGTTAAATTAAATGCACAATCGTTGGTTTGGGTAAAAATCTTTACCCCAACCTGATAAAAAAATTTGCTTCAGAGGCTCCTTCGCTGCCTGTTTTATCTTTGAGATAACTTGTGATACATGCACTCTGTCAAGAAAAGACTACATTTACTGACTATTCCTGATAGAGAGTGGCGCTCATCAAATATTGATATTCTTAACTTTGTCTTTAAAGAATTAAGTTAGTTCATTATTTGTGATACATTTGGGGAAAAATTGGATCTTAACCAGTCAGAGTATAATTTTCAGGAGGGCAAAAATGTAATGAAAGGTCAAAGTTGGCAATACGGCAATCTTGCTGAAAATCAACACCATGACCGGTGAGAGTTTAGGAAAAAAAACTTGATAATGACCCAAGACCAGGTAACCTGTCTTTCCCTTTTGGTACAGAATACAAACAACACAAAATTGAACTCTGAGAAAATGATAAAACTCCTTAAAATGGGAAATTGGAATAGAAAAAACTGAAATTTTACTCAAAGTTACAGCAATTTGAAATAGTTCTAAGTAGTCTCTGCTATGGATAAAATGAGCTTCAGATATATTTGAGAATTTGACTTTAGGAACTGTTTGGGGGTCAAATTGGTAAAAAATTGTGCACAGATAAATTATTCTAAATCATACCTTTAGGCTTCAAATGAATGGGGGAAGCTAAAAACAACAGATAGAAACGAGAAAATAGAATTCTTCTTTTTTTAATTTCCTTACAATAATTTCGGGTATGAAAATATTTTGTGTACACCTGAGTCAAGAAAAACTGGTTTTCCCCTCATTATGATCATGCAACCACAAATATTTTGAAAAATATTCCAGGACATGAGAAAAAGTTGAAATAGATATTGAGGTACTCAAACTCATACTTCCTACTTCCACATGAGTAAGACTTACACCTAACTTTGAATGGGTAATTTCGTTTCATTCAGCATCATTTAAGCAAAGAATGAAAAGTATTTTAATCACAATCAGGTGAGAGAAAACCTAAATAAAATATCGTAAATTGAAAAAGATCTCCTACTTAATGGACAGGAAATTAAAATTTCAATATTCTCAGATAATTTGAATGAAATATTAAGGCTATTTTGCACCAGCACTGCCGTAATTTTTTCACGGATATTTTGAACCATCAACCATTGGAATCTGCTGAAAATTAAAAATGTAATCCATCAAGACAGTTCCGGTCATATTTTCAACGAGTATGAATGACGTAGAGCACAAAAACTTTTTAGCTGTACGTACCGACTGGATTAAGACTTCACTTCTCAAACAAATTGAATGATTGATGGCTCAAAAAATCAGTAAAAAAATTACAAAGGTGCCAATGCATAGTAAAATTGTTGTTTCATTCACATGATCCAAAAATAATGAAATTTAGAAAAGCTGCCGTAACATAGAGTGTTGGTCAATAGATGAGAAACTCCATTGGATAGGTGCAAGTCAGTATCTTCCTTCACCATTAAGGTCGCAAATTTAAGATCTTTCATTTTAACTTCATACATGGATTTCAGAATTTTTCAGCGCCATCATTTTTTTCTATTTTTTTCTGGCTGGTTTTCACCTCAAGAAAGAAATTTAATTTGTTCACGAACACTTGCGAGCCCCATTCTGCATGAGTAATTTTCTACAAATCTGACTCTAGACCAAACTCGCATAGAATGGCTCTCAAACCTGTTGAAGTAAAGAATAAATGGAATAGATCGAAAAGGTTGTAATTTCAATGTATGATAATCACCTTGCACATTCTGAGTGACGGTAAAAGTTTTTCCTGTGTCCAAAGGAACAGTCCAGTTCACTGGTTCAGGTGATCTAATCATCATTTGCTCTGGAGACTTGACCCTCGTCGGTTCAGGTGGAGATTTAACTATGGGCTCATCAATTAAAGAAGTCGGTTCTTCATCCTCTTCTGAAAGTAAATCATGCAAAGTGACTTTAGTGAAATCAGAAGCTTAAAGGATCACATAAGAAATGAAAGTAGGTAAACTTCAAAATAGGAAAGTCCAATCAACCATCCCTGGTCTGAAACTAAACACCAACTTGGTAGTGGACGCAATGAGAACATGATATAATTAATCTTAGATGGGCCATATTCACCATACTTGCACTGCTGCATACTTCATCAAGGTAGAAAATAAAAAGTTGATTCATTCAGTCATTCACCCGTCATTAGTAAAACAACTGTCATCTTGCCACAGTTTTTACAGGTAAGGGGGACAGAAATCTGTTAAAGGGGGCGTACACCCTAAAAATCGTAGTTGAGTTAAGCATGGGAATTGATAGAGGAAAGTGAGACATGAACGATGGTGAAATCCGTTTCTCGAAATTCGACTTCGTTGCAAAGATACAGTCGCCGAAAGATCCGGCGCTGACTTCATCTGCTCCAGCCGCACGATGCGGTACCATTGCACTTCATGGGAAATGCAGCGCCTGCACTGTTCCCCCTCAGTTTGTGAGGTTATCGGCACTCCCACGTAAAAATTGCTAAGGGCGAAAATTAAAGAACAGAAAATTTTCTTTCCAACTGTGCTTTTATTTTTTCGTGCAGATTTTTTTTTAACTGAGATATGAACGGAAACGGCAAAACTGCGGACTCATTTCGAGTTTCTGGCTTACTATCTTGAAATCCTCAATTCCCCGAAAATGATAGATTCTCGGCCAGGAAACTCATATTCGAAATTTTTATGCAATGAATCAATAGGAATTGTGCGTTCTATAACTTTACTTCTTATAATTTTCCACTAAAAATTGACTGGTGTCAAGGGAAATAGGAAAAAACTACTCACGAAGGCGTGTTGGGATCCAAAAATTGATAATTTTTTTGTTTTCATTCGCATTTTCCAGGCTAACGGTTTACCGTAAGCAAAAAACTCAAAGGACTAGATTTGCAGAGCGTAAAATTCTCTATATAGATGGGATGGTCCATCTACAATTATCATAGGTTAACTTTGATTGGCTAAAAAGACGGCTCTTTGTGAACGCGGAAAGTCAAAAACTCGAAATGGGTCCGCAGTTTTGCCATTTTCATTCATATCCCAGTTAAAAAAAAATCTTCAAGAAAAAATAAAAACACAGTTGGAAAGAAAATTTGTTGTTCTTTAGTTTTGGTCCTTAGCAATTTTTACGTGGGAGTGTCGATAACCTCACAAACTGAGGAGGAACGGTGCGGGCACTGCGTTTCCCATAAAGCACAATGATACCGCATTGTGCGGTTAAAACGAATGATGTCTGCGTCGGATCTTTTGGCGGCTGTATCTTCGCAATGAAGTCAAATTTCGAGAAACAGATTTCACATGAACATGTCTCACTTTTCTCTATCGATTAAGATAATGTTGTTTTTAGGGTGTACGTCCCCTTTAAATGTTTAAGATTTTAACTCAGAACTGTAAGAGGACTAAACCCTGCAGACAGTCGCAGACAAGGCAAACTGCCCGAAAAAAACCTGAGAATAACAGGAAAAATCAATACTGCCAAACAAGAAAAAAACCACAGATGATTTCATTTACAGACACATTTGTTACGACATTCATCATCCACGGAAAGAACACAAATAGAATTTTACAAGACACAGACACACATAAATACCTACTACACAAACACATATAAAAATTTATGCAGGATGAGTGTGACTTTGACATGAATGTGCTATCACACAAATAATTCTGAGGGATCAGTTTTTCCAACCATTGGCACACTGAAATCACTCAAGTTCAAAAAGGGTTCTTATGGAACTATGAAAATATTGATACTCACACATCATGTATAGGAAACATAGGTCTAATCTAATCATCAGAGTATTACAAATGAAATTAATTTTCTCTGGGTTTTAATAATGCATAGATGAATGTGAATTAAAACATAAAGCTTGCCATGATTATTATTTCACAATGTGTGTTCTTCCAGAGGAGCAGACTCTCCTTAATAGAGGAAAATTTCAGTGGGGCACCAATAAACCGCAAAAACTGAAAATGCTCCAAAGCTGTGTTCTAATTGGCAACAAGTAATCTGACGTCATCACTAAACTGTTTTCACAGTTTACTCCCGTTTTTTGGCCTAGATACTTTGAAACTATTACAGTGAACCAATAGTATTGCATGTGATACGGCAACGTTACATTTTGTCTTGCAAAATCGAGAAACAGATCAAACTCTTGGTTGTGCATTGTGCAAACACCCTTCAATTTCACCTATAGTATGGGTTGAAGAAACGGATAAAATGCAACATTGCCAAATCACACGCTGTAAACCTAAGGAGGTTGACAGGTATCACTAGGTTACCGCGATTTGTTCATCAGAGCATAAATTGACAAATTGAAACACTTCAGTCTAGCTGCCGGAGAAGGGGGTTCTTTTTATCACGGTTGCCAAATCGCGTTTTTACTTGAAAAAACCCTGAGAAAAAAGCTCTCCCTAAAGGGGCCAGAATTCTGATGAAAAGATCTGAAAATAAATTCCGGGCTTTATGATGAAAACTTCGGTGGTTTAGGTTATCTGGTTGGAATTCTGACAAGGTTGTACTTACAGAAGTTCTGGCCTCTTAGACCAGAGTAACTGGGCATTCTTAAAACGAAATAATCTTGTGGCAAATGCTAGAATATCTAGTAAAAAAGGCCAGAATGCTGGTAAAAATGTTGGAATTTTAGCCAAAGATACCAGAGTTTCTTTCTGAAACTTTTTACTAGAATTCTGACCTTTTTGAGGAGAAATTTTCTAAAGAATCCTCATATAGGAAAGTAAGTCTTTGGTAGGCTATAACTTAAAAGAAAAGCACTACAAAACTAATTTCTGCAGCAAAAAGAGTCTCCTTTTGACCTCTAGAATACACGTCAAAAACCCCCTAAATAGTTCAGAGGTAGCTTTGAGAAACAAACGGTTTTTCCAGACACACCCAAATCACTAAAACCAATTGGCTGAACCAACTTTTTATTCATAAGGTATACTACATGGTGGTCTTTAATTTTACAAAATATGACTGTCTACACGTTGCAACTTTACAAAAAAAAAAAAATTAAGCTTAGAGAGCAATAAATAAGAGATAGCTCAGAAAATAAACTGTACATATTTATACAAAAGAGCAGTGAAAGTTAGTTGATAAAGTGCTTATTCCACTTTGCGTGCTTCCTGACAGGCACTTTACATTATTCATGACTACCCAATATCCACTTGAAAAAGGAAGATACTTTCTTTAACAGTGAGGAAGATTGCGTGAGGATCACAGCGTGCATATTATTATGAATATACTTTTACAATTGAAGAGTCCAGGGGAAAAACAATTTAGGTCATAAGAAACAAAATCATATTTTTGGTTTTAATCTGAAGAAAAGAAGTAAATGAATTCTGAATGCTATTCTCACTCATAAGACCTGATGTACTTCCATCCATCAAAAGTCTTTCTAATGTAACTTGAAGACCTCAAAACACTTTGTTCATAAATAATTTTTCCCAGGGCACTTCATTTATTTAAAGATTGAGAAGACATGAATGAAATAGAGACAATACATAATAGAGACCATGCACTAGCCGTGCCCGCGGTGACTGACTTATTTTTCGGAACTCAACAGGAATTAATAGAGGGAGCAAGAAGGAGCACCATCCAACATGGTCCATACATTGACTGTATGGACCATGTTTGCGATGTTCTGTTGAGATCATGGAGAAAAAGTTGCCACCCCGCTCAGATACGGGCAAGATAGATAGTGCGTGGTCTCTATTATTTATTGTCTCTGGAATGAAAGGAGGCTAAACAGAAATGAGTTTGAAAAAAAAAATAATAATAATGATTACAGTTGCTACGGGTGATTAGTATGAGTAGGTACATTAACGAAGGAAGAAACAACATGCTCTCTCTATTTGTTGATAATGAGATTAGTCAAACATTTTGGTTGATATTCCTTGAATTTAGATGTAACGGTCATCTGGGAGACAAATGCAGAAAGGAAAGAAAATACACTTAAAAATAAGAGCATGCAAAGAACCTACCGCCTGTCTATTGAAAAATGACTTGATGTTCTTAGTAACTTCAAAAAGATTTTGAAATATAGATAATTACTACTACTTATTTACTTATTTATTTATACTTTTACTACTTTTAGCCATCATATTTTCTTTACCAATATTCAAGTTCATTTTGTTAAAAATGGAACACTTTTTTACTTCTTAGTTTCTTTAACTGTCACGTTGTGTTGAATCAATTACATTTTGGAAGAAAATTAAATTAAATTATTTCTTTAAGTAAAAGATGTGAGACTTGGCGGCACCGATAATAGTATCGAGATTGAAAGAGTTAAAAGTTCAATTTATATTGAGAGGGCTGACACTCGGAAGGCAAAAATACCTTAAAATTACCAAGAGATGAGGAATGCCTTTGAATTAATTTGAGAATCATTTGAACAGCTTGAACCTCTCAGTTAATGCCACCACGAAATATTTAACGAATGAGATATCGAAAACCAGAACAGCTACTAGTTACTTACTTTGTTCAAGTCCGGCATCTTTCTTACTTGTGTCCCCTTTCTTCGCTACCGATTGTCCGACACTTTTTGCGGTGGTTGAAGCTGAATTTTTAAGTTTGATATCATCTTTTGACTTTTTGATGGATGGACTAATTTTAGGTCGTGAAGGAGCTGTAGTGGTTAAAGTTGCTAAATAAAGAAAAACAAAAATAGAGCTAAATAGCAGCTAACAACTATAAACCGACTATAGGAAAATTATAATGAAATAATAAGTATGATACAAATAAGTAGCTGCTGCATTCCATGTGCCGTGGTCATGGAATTAATAAAATGAATGTTACTAGAACATGGCTGAACCAGGGTTGCCGCGAGATATTTGTACTTGTTTTTTCCCAATTTACTCAGTTAATGCACGAGAGTCAGAAGCACCATTTCAGATTTTCCTTGGGGGAGGGGGGGGGGTCCAAAAAATTGGATGACCTTTTCTTCTTTTTTTTGGTCTTATCTTCTTGTTCCCTTTATTTTATTTTCATTACATCGCATAGCAACCACCTCCTTTTCGAACAAATTTCAGCATTCAACCGCATATCCCCCCCCCCTGCTTTTTCTTCTACCAACCGCTACCTGACTTGATTTTTTGGCCGCATTGAACTATGGAGAAATCAGACTGAGATGCTGACAACCCTGGTAAACCTGTTTAAAATATGAAGGGGAGAGAAATGAAGAAGGAATGAAATATATTGATTAAAGGTAAGTTTCTTTTAAAAGAAGCTTTAAGGCAACTTGATGCAGAGGGCCAAAAGGAGCAAAAAATAATTGCTTGATAGAATGGCAGCATAAAACAGATGATGGATTCAGATACAGGAAATTTTAGATTCTGCAGCAAAAGATAAGAGATGGATGAAAAGATTACTGATTTGTTTCCACTACTTGAAAAGCAAATTAATTTGATGAGATATAATCAGTGTTTGGTTTGGCTATAATTGCTAGCGTTTGCTAACTTTAATTTTCTTGAGCAATTCAATTACATTCAATAGACAATTTTAGTAAAATGAATCAATTGAAATCAGGCTACAGTTCAAAACAAACTACCATTCACTGTTATTTCCTTTCTGTACAAATTTCAAATGACAGTTTCAACAGTCAAATAGATGAGATGGCAAAACATTTTGGTAACTCTCCGTTCTACACCATTATGAATTCTTTCTTGCAAGGTTACCAACTTTTAAACTACACTAAACTAGATTAGACTAGATTAACTAGATTTTTTGATAGATGGTCATTGAACCAGTGTTGCCCGCTTTCTGGTTAAAAACTGAATATTTTGCGTCGACTCGAAAGGGAAATATACTGCCTGAAGCAACAGAACTGACAACATTTCAATGAATCAAAGCAGAAGAAGTAGGAATCAATATTTTGTCATTTGATTATAGATTTTAGACAAACTAAACAGCATGTAAAAGGTTGAGTAAGTAATTTGATAACCAATGAACTGATGAGAGCATTGGGGCCCAAACACGCGCAACGAACGGGACACCTGACTCTTAAAAACTGGAAAAAGCTGGTGAAAATGTTGAAAAACAAGTCAAAAACAGGCTTAAGTTGTGCCAAATGGTGCCTCTAAAACCCCAGAAAATTTTGTTATTTTCTGTTTTTCCGTTTAAGAAATATTTTGATTTTAAGGGTGTAACAAACGGAACAGCTGAGTTCCTCCCAAAAGTCCCGTTCGTTACACCCTAAAAGTCAACATACATATTTCTTAGACGGAAAAACAAAAAAAAACAAAATTTTCTGAGGTGTAAGGTGTTAGTAGGCACCGTTTAACAAAACTTGAGTCTGTTTTGACTTAGTTTTTTCAACACTTTCACCAGCTTTTTCCAATTTTTAGGAGTCAGGTGTCCCGTTCATCATACACATTTTGGCCCATTGGTAAGTGATGAGTGAAATTAAAATTGAAATGAATAAAAAAAGAGGTAAAAAAAAAAGTGGCACACTACATGTACAAATGAAGCTTGTAAATAACTTTTATACACCTCGCAAACAATTATTTTAGCCTCAAACTAATACCTAAATAGAGTAACAACATACTCGAGCAGTATTAAATGCAATAGAAAAAATAGTATTGAATAGGTACAAATTGAGAGATATCAAACAAAATTTACAACGGAATGACGGAATGATAGTTTCATTCTTTGATTATTCCGTTTAAGAGGAAGCTAATTTTACAGAATGGCGGATATAAACTTAACTCATACACAAACCAGCATGATCAAAATGCAACTTGATAGAGGAACAGAAGTTAAGCTCAACGATTCTTCAGGGCACAAATATCTTGGATTTAATTAACAGAACTTACTGGGACGAGGTCTGGCTTCCGAACTAGTTTTTGCAGTTTTGGTACCTGCTTGTGGAACCGGCGAACGAGGAGTTCGTTTCGGGGATTTCGTTTCACTTATTCCGGGATCTACTGATTTTGAACGTCCTATCAAAGAAAAATCACAAAGGTAAGAAACTTAAAAACTTTACAACTTGTGAACTTTTTCTCCCAAATCAATGGCAAGAATAATACAAAAATGGCTGATTTTAAAGATTACAAAATTTTGCTTGCAATCTTACAGGTAGCATCTTAATGGAGGAATGCAAAATTTAGCTTGCAATCTTACAGGTAGCATCTTGATGGAAGGTTGCAAAATTTTGCTTGCAATCTTACAGGTAGCATCATGATGGAAGGTTGCAAAATAAGGCCATGAGCTACGTGTCCTTTGAAAGAGGTTATAAAAAATATCAACAAATACCTTCATGAAGCACAAGGAATTTTATGCCTCCACTTGCCCTACTACTGGCTGGATATATTTTTATTCATTTTGATTTTTGAAACTTTTTATAGCAGTATAATATTCTTAAAATTAATTTTCAACTGTGAGAATACTTCAAATTAGATCTTCTAATCAAATGGTTGCTTTTGTAAGTTGGTAGAGCTTGTTTCGCAAAAGAAGGCCAATGACAGATCAAGCAGCGTGGCCTGCTGCGCAAAGATGTGTTTGCGTTCTTGGACATGCATAAAAACGCAAACTCGTCGCTGCCAAGTAAACAAACCCATCTGTCATTGGCTAACTTTCGTGAAATGACCTCTACGTAAACGATGTACTTAAAAAGAGGATTAAAATTTTTGTTAGGACCCAGAATTAATTTTTTTTATCTCCTTTTTGAATTGAAATTCTTTAATTTTCAAGGAACGTTTTGAAAGTGTAGATAAACACGAATGATGGGCTTAGAATGACTCATTTCAGAGAATAAAATGAATGATTCAAATACATACCACCTGTGGAACGGATGTTAAGTTTAGCGGAGCGAACCCTAGATTGACTTCTTTCGTCCTGCAAAAAAATAAAATATGATACTTAAATCATTTTTTCTTCACTGTTTCTTTTTGTTCCTTAAAAGTGAGCAATTTGTGAGAGGCTATAATTACAATTCAAAGACAAATGAGAAATGTACATTTACAAGGAGTTTCACACATCCTTCATAGGCTTTTGGCTCTTAATAGATTTTTTAAGGGAGTGACGGACAAATTGCGAGGCAGAAAGCATGTACTCAAGTACCTAATTCTTTCATCTCTTTGCCACTTTTCCTTGCTCCCCTCATACGCCTTTCATACAGTTTCTACCTGTTTTCCTTCATTAAAAACTTGCGTTCGCTCTTAATTTTTGAAAAGACTCTCAAACAACTGAGGCTGTCAGACAGGCAGATGTTAAAAAAACTGGTTTTAAGAAAATCAGGCTGAAAAAATATGCTGTCAGTACTGCTGTCTGTATACTTACAAATTGTCTTGAGGGAATTTTTGCTTTCAACACTGATACAGAAAGAACTTCCGTCTTTCAGAATATGACATTTTTGTCCATTCCAAAAAGAAATGAGATACAATATGTTTCAAGGAAAGTGGCATCCGCTTGTCTTTATGGACAATCATTTTTAAAGGGTAAAATGTAAATAAAGAAGAATGCCGACAAATTTGCGGGTAAAATTATTTTCAAACAAAATGAAAGACTCTTCAACGGTGTAATTTAGGGGCAAAGTTTAAATAAAAATTCAGTCTCAAAATAAAACTAAAGACTCGGACAATTGATCAAAAAGTAAAAAATATAGGGAATTTTTAATACACTAGACTATAGATTATTGGCTATTTCTAGCTTCATTTAAAATACTATCCAAAGAAATTTTAACCACACGTTTTTGAGGGTATTTGAAATGGAGAAATCTGTTATGACAGATGTTGGGTAACAGATGTTGATTTCCAGTGCACACCTCAATCACAATTTTTTTTGAAATTTTTTTCACAACTATCACCGATTTTGATAGGCTATAAATTGTGAACCACAAAATTCCAATTTTTCAAAATGCAACCACCATTGGAATCAGAGAAACTGTCTTAGAAACCTGAACAGTTAAGCTCGGAGTATGTAGTTTGAGCCCATTTGGCACCTCTCCCTAAATGAGCTGAAACTCATGAGCTGGAACCCGATTGGCAGAAATTGGTTACAGTCCACCCTTAGGAAACCCTAAAATTATTTGCGAAAAAATTGATTTCTTACAATCCTCCTCCCCCAATGCAGTTTAGCATTTTAGACATCCCCCCCCCCCAGATTTCTTGCTGCGGTACTACCGATTTAAGAAGAATGACGAAGGGATAAAGCTGCACGTACAAAAAAATGTCCAAAAAATATTATGCTTTAAAAAAAACCTTCAACTGCTCCAGTTTTCTTCTCTTTCAAGTAATGGCAATGAAACAGTCCATCGATAAAAGACTAGTTCAGTGGTAGTGGCAGTCTACTACTCTTTCTCCCTCTTTGTTTCTGAATAATTGATCTATCACTGAAGTAGTTACCTTATGCTGGGATACCGATTTATCACGTTGATGAGGAGTGGTATTTCTAGACCAAGCTGCCCGTCCAGGCCACACTTTCTTAGCAGTCTTCTCATCTTTTGCACCAGGTCTGAAAATTTGCCAAAATAATATAGAAAAATTAACAGAGAGCAGATTTTATGAGACAAACAAGGATTTTGTTAACTTTTTCACTCCTATGGCTGCATAAATGAGTGATTCCACAGTAATGGGATTCAACACCTTTTATTTTTATTTAACAACCACGGGAAAATATCTAGGGTGAACCTTCTTTTTGCGACTTGTCCAGAATTAGGCCATAAGCAAATTTACGTACGGCCAGACAAGTCTCAAAAAGAAAGTTTATTTTAGAGATTTTCCTCTGTTGGCGCAAAATAAGCTCTAAAAACAGTTGCATTTTTATCTTCAAATTTTTCAAAAGCAACACCTGGCTTCTTCTTTCACTGCACTGGTGAAGTGGTGAACACACTAAAAACCTTTAGACCCCACTAATAGAGTCGTAAATACCATTTTATGGAGCTTCCAGAGATTTTACCTGAAGCACACACGGTAAATTTGACCAGCGAAATTAAAATATATTGATTAAAATGGATTGCAAAGCAACTGACAGATATGACAAAACTGGATTCCGAACTGATTTGAATTAAACAAACATTATTTTGGTCGAATAAACCATTTATTGAATCATATTTGTAGCCTATTGAAAATAATCAGTTCTCTCTACCTCAACCTGCACTTACAAGCAAAATATGAGGGACGGATCAAAGTTTTTGAGGAGAATGGGTTTAAAATTGTTAATTATAATGGGATTTTTCAAAAAGAAGCCCCCCCCCCCCGGTCCTCTATTTTTTTATTTTTTTTCAATTCTTGTCTCCAGTTGTTTACCACCCCTACAGCCTACAGATCCTCTGAAAATACCGCCCCAGCCACCTGCCCTCTCACATTCTTCCTCTTCCGATCCAGCCTGGTAGAATAGAAAATTAATTTCTTACAACAATTCAAGGCTGATTAAATTCTTTGGTATTCAGAACAGAATCCATATGACGAAACAGATGGGACTGAAGAAAATTGAGAGACAATTAAAATTTCCGAACTCAATGTTTCATAGCAGCCAGTTAATGACTCTCCTGGCAGGTGATTTTGCAATCCTGGAAAGGATTTATAATGAGTTACATTTAAGTTTTGCAATGAATCAACCTTCTTACCTTGGGGTCGTTGATGCTAATGACAAGGCAGAAAGACTACTGCGACACAGAACCTGCTGCCATAGTTCTAGTCTGGTATCTGACTCGCCTTCCGCTAACATATCTGCTCCCCATCCTCGATGTTTGTATTCGTCAGCTTTTTTTCTTAATTCTAAAACTTCTTTATACCACATTGAATCTGGAGGGACAGCAACTTCATTCTTATGTTCGTTAGATGCTTCTTTCTGTAGAAATCGACCACCAACATAATCATAGTGCGAGAAAGGACGAAACTTTTTCTTATATTCGGTTTTGTACCCTCTAAAATGATGAAGAGAAAAAAAAAACAAAGAAACAGAATGTATTATAAAAGAATCCAGAGCATCAATGAATACAAAAGATGTAGCTATTGGCAACATCCGACTAACGAGGTGGAGGCCCGTTTCGGAAGTGTAGGCGCGGCGCGAGACCGATAATCTTTGGAATTTCCCAACATTATTTCTCTCATTGAATAAATGTAAATAAATGAAAATGAATTCTAGCGTTGATTTATCATTGAAGAGCACTTTAAAATTAAAAGGCCAAAATGCAGGCAAGTTTTTTCTTTTATTGAACAAACAAAAATTGAAGATGCACCAAACATTATCGGTAAGCTGCGCCTCGTAGACTTCAGAAACGATCTCTACCAACTATATTGGAAAATTTATAATACCATTTAATTCAACATTTTCAAAGAGGACAACAATGATCAAGCATTTTTAGATGTCGATAGAGGCCGTTTCAGACAGCTACAGTTCTGACAGTTCTTTGTTTACACGCGCGGAAGGATGATACTACATCCTCATCGCAGGCTCGCTTCAGTGTTACCACCCGCGTGAAAACTTCGACCCCGCTCACAACATGAATAACTAGAGCTTTTTGCCGCACAGTGGATTCGGTTAATCATAGTAAATAGTAAATCTTTGATTATTCACTGATCATGATAACTAAGCGAGTCCATTACGCGGCAAAAAGTTCTGATGATTCGCGCAGTGAGTGGGGTCAATGTTGTCACGCGGACGGTAACACTGGATTCCGCGCTTGTGAAAAAAGAGCTTTCAGAACCAAAGCTGTCTGAAATGGCCTCTACCTAAAATTACATTCATTTAGATCATAGAGCGTACAACATTTAATCACAGAACTTATTGTTTTATCCCTGAAATTGTTACTTGCCTACATGACTAGCCCATAGAGAAAATTACCGGCTTGGCTGACGACATAGAAAGCGTTTTGGAAACTTCAAGTTGTGAAATCTAATAGCGCTGATAGTATTTGATCATAAGGCCTCTACCTATTATGTGACTTCACTTGTTGACAAAACTAGTCAACAATATCTACTTGGTAATTTTTTTTTTCTTTTTTTAAGCAGCAGGTTTACACGATACTGCTTGGGAGAACGATATTGATACTTATAGGAAGTGAATCAAGTAGTTGTGAATACCCAAGAATCATTGCACATCAAAAATTACTTAAAGACAGGATTCAAGCATCTTCTTTTATCCACCAGTTTCTATCAGGTATAGGAAACGTGGTTGTCAACCAACGCGTCCTTTTATCCACCAAGAGACACTTGATTCCTGGTTGTTGGTGCTGAATTCCCCTGAAATTATGAAATTACAGTGCGTGTGCTGTGTGGTTACCTCGTTGTTATTATTAAAGTCGTGGATCTTCAGTCTCAATAGTGATCGTAACGTGTGTTTTCCAGATAGTAAAAAAAAATTTACAAATAATAATTTGTCATTTTGTTTATTAAGTATTTAAAAAAAAACGTAACAACCAGAGTGAACCAAAACTTTCCTTTATCCACCAATGGTTTCTCTATTAAGATCTCATTAATCGAACCAGCAGAAAAAAGGCAACGCTCTCCTTCTTGAAGTAGGCATTGTTTCATAATCATTTTTGGATTGACACAGAAGTGCTCACATCAGAATGCCAAATCTAGGAAAAAGCTCCAATCAAAACTGTATTCTTCAGTCAAAAGTTCTTAGAAAGGCAAGTACTAGAAGATTGACTGTTGACCTCAATTGACTGTTCATCTCAATAGGGCACTCTTGTCATTACTTTATGCTCCAATTTGATTTTTCGATTGGATAAATACGATGAATAGCCATCCTGGTAAGAATCTGTACCTGAGTCTAAAGATGAAAACAAAGCAATAGCAAAAAAAAAAATAAAATAAATTTAATGCCATGAGAAGATGAATTTACCTTAAATCCTCATTCCTGTTATCAGTGACTAAAGGCTCGGCTTCTGATTGTCCTGAAAAAGAAAATATCTTTGTTTAGATGTCAAGTTCTGAGATACATTGCAGGTAACACAATTCTAGCAAGCAAGCAAGATTATGTGAATCTTTTTTCTCAGTTCGCTCGGTTGCAAGAGCTGGAGTCACATGCTCAAACTAGTTACAAGCAGGTAAGTCAGCGCTGATTAGTTACAGTTTGCTTCATTCTTTGGAGGCCTGCAGAGCTTTGCACAATCTGGGGATCATGTGATGCGTGGGAATCAATGAACACTCATTCACTTCAGACAAATTTGAGCATGTGACTCTGGCTGCATGTTTTCTAGAATTTTATCGCTTCAAGTAAGTACTTAAAATCAAACCTTGTAAGCATCAAAACCAGTTTTGTTAGAGCTTGTTTCAGAAGTTTAGGCGCACCTAGACCATAATCTTTGGCGAATTTTCAACTATCATTTCTTCAAATCAGAACGAAACTTATATCCGACTTGGAAACTATAATTTGTATGCAATCCTCGGTAAAAAGCCAATGCTCAAATTCATTTTGATTAATTCGTAATATAAGAAATAATGTTGAAAAATTCCAAAGATTATCAGTCTAGGTGCGCCTAAACTTCTGAAACAATCTCTGGTCACCTTTGGTGCTGGAGGACAAGCTGACACACAATAGATCAAAGTATATAATTTCTGAGACATCGAACCTTGAACAAAAGTGAAGATTAAAAGCCATACTGAAATAGCAACATTCCCTAAATCTGGGATTGAAATCATCACTGGCTAGTTCAAGTTGCCAAATCAATATTCACACCCTTTACGCAAATGCAGAAAAGAAACATGGTAGCCTTCTGAGCTTTCGAGAATACAAATTTCTTACCCCTATCGATTTCTGCTACCTATTCTAGAGTATACAATAAGACCCACCTCTAACCTATTCTACACAGAATCAGACCACAGAAGAGTACCTACTTAAGTAAGACCGATCACTTGCAGATTGTAGAGCTCTGTGCTTGCAGTATTTATGGCGAATTGCGATTGCTCTAGACTGAAAAAATCCATGACTGCCCTTGACGAAACCAGTTTTATTTGTTTTTAATTTGTAACTACCCTTGGGAAAAATATTGGTGTAACACTTCAAATAAGTGAAACTTCAAAATAATCAATATCATCGAATGTTTGGTTATAGTACTCGAGTAATAACATGTGTTTGTTTGTTTACATTATACAAACAATGTTGCCAACTAACTTGAACATTTTTGACAGGATTGGATTTAAGAACAATGTAATTAGATTGCAATTACCAATTACGACCCATTGGAAAATGCTAGAGTACCGAAGATGTTAACTTTCTGAAATTCATCATAATGACGACTTGGCCGTCGGAGCTTGCTTGCCGTCTTTTCGGACCGACAACTTGAGCTCACTGTTCTTTGACCGGTAATTTCAAATTCACGCGTGAGCGCGTATAGTGCGAAAAGACACGCCCATTCCAATAATCAAACGCGAAAAGAAAGATCGAACTGAGGAAGGAAACTGAAAAATACGCCTTGGAAACTAATTAAAGGAAAGCTTTCTCCTCAAAGTTAAAGAGTTAATTATAACGGCGATGATGAGTTACACTTCGTAAAACTTTGTTGGTACGGCGGAAATGAAGGCGCGCGCGGTAGAAGCAATAAAAAATCATTCAATGCAATAGTTACCGATGAATCAAAGATTAATGTTGCATTCATAATTATTATCTTTTTATTAATTATTCGCATATTACTTTCCATTAATTTCACATTCTAAAAGCTTACCGTTTCTTAAACTGTATCTTTCAGCCGCGTATCGTCTTGGGTGATTTAAAAAAAAAAAAAACCGGCACACGGTTCAAAAGAAGAAAAAGTGACTCTTAAGTAAGCCTATTATGAATAGCAAGGTGGAATGAGCGCGTAAATGGGGCTATTGCACACTTTTGCTATAAGCGATTTAATAGTCGATTATGGCGTAAAAACCTCAACAAATAACGATGGTGGCACTAAAAACTTCCAAAATCCCCTCCTAAACTCAATAAACGCAGTTATTTGCGCGAGCGTAATGGTGGCCGAAGGCACTAACAATGGGTGATTCCTATCTTAATTTCGTCACTCTTTCTATGCTGACAAGGATGATTCACAGAGTAATTAGTCATCAGAGTGATGATCCACATCCGATGAATGGTACCGCAACACCAAGTGACACCGGTGTCAAATGAAAGTAGTCTCTTATTGGTCACTTCTTGATGGAGTTTCAGAATTGTTAGATGGGAATCTCCCATTGTTAGTGCCTTCGGCCACCATTACGCTCCCGCAAATAACTGCGTTTATTGAGTTTAGGAGTGGATTTTGGAAGTTTTTAGTGCCACCATCGTTATTTGTTGAGGTTTTTACGCCATAATCGACTATTAAATCGCTTATAGCAAAAGTGTGCAATAGCCCCATTAGTGAGTGCCGAACACTTTTTCTGTTCAGATACCATTTCCAATATCGATGAAGGTGACAGGTGACACTTAGTCTCAATTCCGCGAGAATTTTGAGTCCAAATTATTGATTTTGAAGGAATTCGCTATGTTAACAGCACACCCTCTAACTAGAATGCCTAAATTCAGAACAACACCAATCATGTCTTTCAACTAAAAAATTGTCAAACTTCGTTGTCAAAGTTGTCAACTTTTTAAGCATAAACTACGGCCGAACTTGCGCCAACACCACACATTGATCACATAATCTGCTTATGGTTGGCAAACATTTCTAAATACCGTTTAATGGATGGCAAAGAGAAAAGAATTAATACTAACAGTAAAAGCAAAATCAACTCGTAGGCATCGAAGCTAAATCAATACGGTTTTAGTCAAGGTATAGTTATTGGGATACTTGAAGCATCCAGAGCAGAGACAATATACAATAATAGAGACCACGCACTAGCCTTGCGCGCAGTAACTGACTTTTTTTTCAGAGCTCAACAGAAATTAACATAGGGAGCATGAAGGAGCAACATCCAACAAGGACCAAACGTTGACTGACGCAATTTCGGTGCTTCGGATTCACTGGGCAAAAATCTCAACGGCGTTACTCATCAGTCAACGTATGGTCCATGTTTTCGGTGTTCTGTTGAGACCCCGAAAAAAAAAGTTGCCACCGCGCGCAAAAATGGGCAAGATAGATAGTGCGTGGTCTCTACTATACAGGGTGTGGCAAAAGTCCCACCCCCCACCCCCCACCCCTGGCTTACCTTTGAACGGTTGCAGATAAAAAAACCAAACTTGGGGGATGTTTCTCACTTTATGGGAACTTCATTTCAGCGTAGTCAAAATTTCCGGTGGCGCCCCTAAGGGGGGGTCAAAATTTTCAAATAGAAACCCACATATTGTGATATCTTGTTTGAAATAGCACACAATTTGAAGACTTTTGGCGCGAACCGGAGGTCGTTATCGTTTTTAGTTTTCGATACATCGAAGGTCAAAGATCGAGTTTGACCCATTTTCAAAAAATCATTATTCCAACTTCAAAAGTCGGAATTTCAAAAACTAGTAGTCTAAAATACTCTAAAAAGCAAGTACTTTTCAGAAAAATTACGGCTGTGACACAAATTTAGTAGAAATTTGGATTTAGAGCCCCCAAAAATTTCTAGCGTTTTTACGCCCCAGGGTCCGTGCCATTTTTCAAATTCGAGACGAACTTTGTAAATTAAACTTTAGCAATCAATATCTCGAATTTGAAAAATGGTATAGACCTCTGATTTGCGCCAAAACTTTCAATTTTTTACGTCTTTTCGATTGACGTATCACTCAATAGGGTTTGTCTTAAAGAACTTTTGAGATATCCCCTATAGGGGGCGTAAAAACGTTAGACATTTTTGGGGGCTCTAAAACCAAATTTCGACTAAATTTGAGTCACAGCCGTATTTTTCTCTGAAAAGTACTTGCTTTTTGAGTATTTTTGATTACTAGTTTTTTTAAATTCCGACTTTAAAAGTAGGAAAAATGATTTTTTGAAAATGGATCAAGCTCAATCTTTGACCTTCGATACATCGAAAATTAAAAACGGTAGTAACCTCTGGTTTGCGCTAAAAGTCTTAGAATGTTATGTTCTTTTAAACGTGATATCACAAGATGGGAGTTTCTATTTGAAAATTTTGAGTTAGGGGGCGCCCCCCCCCCGGAAATGTTGAATACGCCGAAATAAAGTTCCCATAAAGTTAGAAACATCCCCCAAGTTTGGTTTTTTTATCTGCAACCGTCCAAAAGTTATCCGGGGGGGGAGACTTTTGCCACACCCTGTATATACATTGTCTCTGATCCAGAGGCACAACGAGATAATCTCTGAATGTGTAATATCTCCATTAAAATGCATTTATATGCTAGACACGATGGGTAGACAAGAGTATAAGAAATCCCCCCCCCCACCAAAAAAGCAGCCCTCATTTTATCCTTTTTTAACTTACATAAATGAGAAAGAAATGAGAAATCCTGAATGGATCCATCCTGAAAGTTATTCCAGCCATATTTCGCAGATGAGAAAATATTAGCAACTGCGAAAATTTGAAAAAAGGTTTCAAAAATCTAGAAACACTTCTTATCCAAGAATAAATTTCATTTTTGTCCATATTCCTTCATAATCTCCGCACAAATGAATGAACAAGAATTATGGTCTGATATTTTTAAAACTTAAATCAAGGTTATAAAGTATCGAAGAAAAAAAAAAAAAAAACAGAAAAGAAAAACATAGGAAAACATCATTACCGTCTTTTTTGTCCGCTTCGGTGTTTCTCTTCCTATGAACGGGTGCGATATTTGATTGATTCTGTTTAATGGTGCCCATGGATATGGATTTCCGTGGAGGGCCTAAACCTGCCTCGGGTATCGTGCTACTAGCTAAAGGTTTCCCATTCGTCAGGCGTTCTTCGCCCTCTCTGGGCCATGCAAACTGTAGTCTATATTCTGTACTTATTTTAGATACTGCGTTCCTGAAGGCTGCCGAGGTAGGGCCATTCGTGTGTTCCAGTCGCTGGAAAAAAGATAGAGAAAAAAACAGACTTGAATTAAAAACGTATATACGTCAGAAAGAGCATTATGAGATGAAACTCATCCTCGAAAATAGCTGGTGGTAATCACTCAGATACAGGGAAATGAAACATCAGTACATTGCGTGCAAGAATAATCACAAAATCTCCAGCTATCATACCCAGAGTGTCTATAGTAAGTCTTGTATTCATACGGAAAGAATGAACTATTAGAAATCGATCTAAGATTCAGACCACACTGAATATTCTTGCAGACCAATTGAACAAATATGTGTTAGAAAAAGTTATAGGAAGGGGCGGGGGCATTATATTTTTGGCCCTTGCTTCTGTGCTTTGCTAACAAACGCTTGTTCAAAGGGGCAGCAAAAGAGAAACACACATTCCTGAATTAATCTCAGACGTTCGTTTAGACGATGGAAGCGTGCTACCACGTTTCGCCTAAAAAGTAACAAAAATTTTCCCGCACACATTTCAACGAATTAACGATGTCGAGATGACATTTTCAGAACACTCTACTTCAGGGGCGGCCAACGTGTTGGTGGAGATCGGCCGGTAAATCGCGACCTTCTCAATGATGTTGTAAAAATCCGGAAACATTAAAATATACCTATGAAGATTGGACGACGAAAAATCTGGTTAGCAACCTAACGGACACTAATCTACACGACCGCGTCCATCTTGCCGTGATTCAATGATACCACCCAGTTATAGCACACGCTTAGCAGATGCAAAGCCAGCAGTCCCATAAGAGAAAAAAAAGTAAAAATAAAAAAGTTATCGAATTTCAAAAATATTGAAGGTCGATTGCGGACCTGTCTCTTATATCTGTAAATGCTTATCCCTTTAAATACAACGCCTGAGTCAAATGATTCCGTTGTTCCGTATCCCTATCTCTAATTGACGGTAAAAGCTATACCTACTCCAACTCGTTAATACTTAATTACAAAACAATGTTTCGTCGAGTGCCTTCAACTATCGATATAGGCAAAATAAACACCGCGGAGTGTGAATATTTAACTACCCATTGAATTTGAGCGAGTTAACTATATATAACTTAGATTTCTTCTAGTAACCTGCGAACGAAGTAATGTAGTAATAAGGGTTAAGACTGTCCGATAAATTCGAGGAAACTCAACGGGTAGCCCCGGTAACCGCATCACAATTTCTAGTACACGGCAAAAAATCAGTTTTCCATATTTTCTACCAGGATTCCTGAAAAAGCCTCAGCTACCAGCGGTAGAAAATAAACTGACTACATTTCGTCTTATCTACCACGATAGATTTTTTATCTACTACTACTTATAGATTTTTCATCCACCATGGTAGATTTTTTACTATCAAGACCTGCAAATAATCTACCAGGGTAGTCGAAAAATCTACCGTGGTAGTCGACAAATCTACCATGGTGGAAAAAGAACTCGATCGCGGTTGCTGAGACTTTTTCAGCAATCCTGGTAGATAATATGAAGCATTCTGGGTTAAACGTCTACTGGATTTTTTCCCGTGTACCGAAGGTACTATGACCTTCAAAAAAAAGTCCCCTTGTCGAAACGGTCTTTGATTAGGTATACTGTCCATTATTTTTCAAAGAGTTTTAGATTTTCTAAGGCATACTTTCAAGTGTGGTAACGCCGCCAGACTCTGAAATATCTAAAAGCTGCACAAAATTTTAAAACTGGTCGAGCAATGGGGCAATGAAACTTTCTACCACAAGATACTTTCTTTTGAAAGTCAAAGTACATACCGATGGAGAGAGGCAGGAGGCGAGGGAAATATGTGAATGGAGAAAAGGGTGCGCAGAGAGAAAGAAGAAGGAAAGAGGAAGTTTCTAATTTGTTTTTAGATTTACTTTGTACAGGCAAAATAGGAAATGATGAGGAATGAAGTTGAGAGTGATGAGGAATACCAGGCTACTTAAAACAAACATCAAGGAACAAAACTATGAAAACACATCCAGAGCTTCCACAGCGGAACAGGGATTTGATACTCGTCGGATACGGGAAATCCCCCTCCCCCCTTTCACTTTCCAACAAAAGAAGGATTTTACTTTTGCTTCCATTATAACCACCAGAACAGCGCTGCGTCCGAAAAAAAATGGAGAGACAGTTATGATGATGATTCTGTGGCAGATGGGAAAAATACTAAAATGGAAGAGTATTTTGTCTACTTTTTCTCATGTTCCCCACCCCCTTCAGATTCTAGGTTTGTTTACTTTATACACCCAACTGATGTCTGATACCTAATTATAGGAAACATTGTCTCGGACAATATATTACTAAATGTCTCAAGAAGTGAATAAAATTTTACGGGGCTAGAAATTTTAGAAAACAAGTTGGAGATTCTAAAACTAAACAAAACAAAAAAAAACCCATGCTAAAGAGGATATGAGGAGGGATTTGGGAAGAGTAAAAGTATGAGGTGAGAGGGGAGGAGGGAGGAGGGAGAGATTCGAGGAAAACAGGAGAGACGTAGCAGAAGTTCGAGAGAAAAGTCAATAGAAAAGGAGATCTTTGTATTCACGACACAAAGAGTAGGTAAATACATTTGCATAGGAAAAGAGTTCAGCAAGATGTCTTTCTAGGGTCCCATTCTTGAAATTTATGGATATTTATGGGTGGTAGTTGAAACGCGGATCACAGATCTAAGAGGGACGTCTTACATACGACACATCTCAAATAACTACCTTCATGCCTAGGAAAACTGTGACGTACGAAAGAATGCAAAAGATAGGAGGATCGTAAGAGCGCATTTTATGACCGGTTACATTTTTCCCTTCCTTGATCCTTTCTTTCCTTCATTTATATTTTATCGTTTTACTACTCGAAATAAGCCGCACGAGTAGGAATAGTATTAAGATGAAATCGTGAAAGAAAATGCGGTGATTAAAATAAAATTTACTATTCCGCAGGAACTTGCATTAATTTCAACGAATAAAAAAAGAATCAGAATTCCGACTCGATGCGGAAACCACGCACATTTTGCGAAGTAAGCTGGCAATTACAATAACAATAAACAGTTAGAGAATACTAATTAGCTTCTGGCAGTTAAACTTTTTCAAAAAAATAAAAAAATGATAAAAATTTCAACAGTTAAATATATTAGTTACATTTAAATATTTAAATGGTTTTTAAAACTCATTTGCGGCTACACCTATATCACATTATATCACATTTACTTTCGGGAGAGTTTTTAGCAATTTCAGTCCACACTATACCATATTAGGTACCTACCTTGTTTTACCCGTTTTAACCTTGTTTTAGCTTTGACGTGCAGTTGGTTGGGCAAATAAAACAATGTTTTCTTTTTTGTTTTTGTTTTTTTGTTTGTTTTTGTTGTTTTTTTTTTTTTTTTTTTTTTTTTTTTCTACTTAAAGAATCTGGGTATTATAATGGCTTTTATCGTTGGGATTTTGACTGTTACTGTTTCGTTGCTTATTCCTATAATTGATTCCAAATAAAAAGGCTTTTGTAAGTCGTGGAGCGAAAAATCTAGAAATGCGCGAGTTGAAAAACTGAGATGACAAGATCCTTCTCAAGTTATACATATGTATACGTACACTGTATGACCGTTAGTGGCTACCCCACTATTTAATGCACTGATAAATATAAATACCTATATATATTGCTTCAACATCGATGAGGGCTGTGCCCGAATCTTCAAGACAGTGAAGGTTACAATTAATACGATCCAATTAATAAATGTTGAATTAAGATGGACAACTTGAGTGACAAAGTTTGACAAAAATGTAATAAATTAATCTAGATCATGAACAACTTTAAAAGTGAAGTGTAATGCAAAAGGATACGCATCGATAATACTAATAAAAATACCAATTAGGAGCTAAAATCAGTGGTGTCTCATATATGCAATCTGGCAACGCTCCATTTCGTCCATTCAAATCCATGAGCATGCGCAAAGCGCAATTGCGCACTATGCGCCATCGGTGAAATGCGACGTTGCCACATCGCATGCGACGGCGACGCCTCTGGTTAAAAGTGAGTCCGAAAGTTTCACTGAAGTAGACCTATAGGTAAGTACTTACAAATTAAGACTGGTAAAACTATACAACTACGGATAACTGAACGTATGTACCTACGGAACGACTGATAAAATTCTATGTTATATGGAAATCGTTCACAAATCTGCTGAGGCGATGAGAGATAAATAATTTATGTTCAACCGATTCAAGAGAGGAAAAAACAACATATATTGCGGTAGATGATTTTGGACGAAATACATCTTGAAAGCTTTGCGAGAAAATAAAATACAACGCTTCCTCATAGGCACGAGTAAACTTTCTCTCAAAGAAATACTTGTGTCGAGTTTGCTCTATTTTCCACTTTTAAAAAAAGAAAAAAACATGTCAACTGTGTTTTCTGTAATGCGTAACATGGATAAATAAGAAAAATAAGGCTACATGATCGACAATAGTCTAGAAATATTCTCTGAATATTAAAGGAATTTACCAACAGTATTGATAAATCAGTGGCAGCTCGTGAACAATCGACTATCGTATTTCTGCACAAAACTATCGATTATTTTGCGGCTAAAAGATATACTATACCCCCTATGAGAATCGATTGTTTTCCAATGGTTTTGTATGTAAGAGGAACCATGCACTATATATCTATACTTCGATAATCATGAGCTACCACTGATTTAAATACTCTGAAGATCGACAAAACCTCGGCGATTCTTCGAATCTACAAGTTAGATTAAAATAATTGAATAATATATCAAAAAACGCTGTTTATTCAGAGAGGCAAGAAGACGAAGATATTAAGCCGGAGACGGAACAATGCTGGCTAACACAGTTCAACAACAGTGGCGTAGCATGCAATTTGGCAACTTTGCATTGTGTCCATTTAAACCCATATAAAAGGTCGAAAGCGAAGGTTTTCACCGAACACCCAATGGTTCGATCTTTTTCATGGGTTTAAATGGACGAACAGCAACGTTGCCAAATTACATGCTACGCCACTGTTCAACAAAATCATATGCCTCATTGACAAAATCATAAAAACCAACAAAAATTAATTATAATGTGATGATTATGAAATGGCAGAAAATAATATCTACTATGAAAATAAAAATTAAAAATAACAATAAGTAAAAGAAAGCGTTTGACATAAAATTTTTAGACTTAAAAGTCTACGTAACAACCAACTTGAATTTTACGGTTGCCGAACTATGCACACTTCGCCTCTGATCAAATAAGAAGCGCTACAATTTTGCGAACAATTCAGAGACTTTTTTATTGCTCACCGATAATTTTACCAGTGAACGAAAAGATTACAGATCGCGCTTCAAAAAAACAGGCATCTGTTCAGATGATTCCAGGGTCGATTAGTTCGAACCGTTGACGCCAAAAAAAACTTAAACGTCGCTACTCGAAAAATCAACAGTTTTTGACTAAAATTAATGAATTTGCGCAAAAAGTATACCTATATGAGATTTAACAACAACGCATCTACGAGCATATTTCAGGAAGATACTCTGAAAATTTGAAGCTGAAACATTCAAAAATAAAGCTGGAAATTATGAAATACGGTAATTCCCATAATCCTCAAAGAGTGCGAGTGAAGGCAGATAGACATGTGATCATTCGCACTCACTCTCACTCACTAAGCTTATGGCTAAAGGAATTTCATAATTTACGGATTTATTTCTAAAACCAATTTTGCTCGTTTTGGGCTCAAAGAATCCATAAAAAAATTTCGCTGGTGCTGACGTTCTTGGATTTTGCGTTTTTCTCTTTGATTTCGATTTAAAATGCAAAAATACGACTTTTCCCAAAAGCGACTAGTGACGATATTTATCGGATTGAAATCTGGAAAAGTTTTGCCTGGAATCACCTTAATGTAATCTTTTTATACACTGAGGGAATCATCGTTATGACTATAGGAAATCCCTGGAAGATCCTTAAAATTGCAGCAGTGAAAAGGAAATACGAAGCATCTCACTACTCATAGAAAACGAAACAAGAATTGAATGCAGTTATAGCTTCATAGTGCCTTCAAATTTTGTTCTACTTTGGAACTGGAAAGAGAAAAAAAAGGAGCCTTGTGACTTGTCAATTCATGATACTCGCATACGGCCTATCTATACAAGAACTAAACTAACTGATAGTGAGCTCCATTTTCATCACAATGATCCTAAAGTCTCACCACGATCAGCATTTTAACGTTTCTAATGCTAATTTTTATGATCTATTAAGTACCTGGGCTTAGCAAGATTCAACTTTTATTTGGGCACTAGGGGTTTCAACGTTTGGGGACACAAAGTGCCCTCGTGTGATTACGTTACCAAACGTTTGTGCTGCATCTATAGTACGAATAGTTTAATCTATCTAACTTAAAGGAGACCCTATAGTTAGTATTCCTTCAGGGGTTTTCTAATTGATTAAGTATAAATTTATGTTTGAGTTTCATTATGCGCTCAACGGTTGACGATTGGATACGAGCAGAAGGTTGTGTTTTTCTAGGAATGTGCTTTTCTTACAAGATCAGGATTTTTTACCGAATCAAAATGTTATTGGACAATTTTTTCTGAATTTTACTATAGTAAATGAATGCACTCTGAAATAATTGATAACTATACCTTAAAATAAATATATCTATATCTAAAATGTCGGTGTTTTCCTTGAATAAGGGACTGAAATACGAAAAATCAAATTTTCAGGAGAGTGAAAAAACGGCTCCTTCTTCTTTTCTGAGAGAAAGAAAGGGGTTTCTAAAAATAGACAAAGTCAAGGAAGTTCGGTAAATTTGCGCTGATGAAGCTTTAAGTATAACGTCTGAAACCAAATTCAATTTTATTTTAATCAACAATCTGATGCAATTCCGATTTTTTTCTTGGATTAAGCTTCTATTAAAGTCTCTCCAGTTGGCTCAACGTTTGACTACGGACTCTTATTTCTCCGGAAAAATTGGGAAAATTTATTTTCTCTAGAACCGCAGAAAAACGAAACCCGCTCCCTTCATCTTAATTTGAATAGAAGTTCTGCCAATGGTCACACATCTGATCACTGGCCTGATGAAGCCACAGCGACCGCAGTTATCCAATTTTTCGATTTTTGAACATGGATTATTCTTGGGGAAAAATCCTTCAGTTCAGGTTCAGGTCCCGATCTTGAATTAAAAGCACAAATTAAAAAAAGAGAGAAAAAAAAATCAATAATAAAAAAAAACTATTTCAATATAAATCCTATTTTATTGGATCAATTCGATAAAGTGGGCTTTAGATAACTACTATTTTGATCGAGGTGATACATCTAAATAGAGGCTGAAGGAAAGAAAAATAATGAACAAAACAGAACGGTTCAATGAAAAAACTGTTCGGTTTTTACCTGAAAAAAAAAGTCAACAACAGAGTGGAAAATATAACAATCTCCGTGGTTAGATAAATTTTAAGTTCTTTCAATGTGACAAATCGTTCTGAATGGATCGGTTGCAAACTTGTGCTACAGCAGTAAAGGGGAGCAAATTTGTAGTGTAAAAACATGTGTAACTAACATTGATAGCAACAAAAGTTCCAAAATTTACTCGGAAACTGAATAAATGCGTTTATACCAAATTCCAAGATGGCTATCGTATGCTCATGTGGCGAGTCACAATGGAGGAGTCCCATCTAAATGCAGCTTATTCTGTGCATCAAAATTGATTCTTAGCAGAGTAATAGAGAAATTAGATGGGACTCCCTCATTCTCATTGTGACTCGCTGAATATGACGGTCATTTTGGAATTCTGTATAAAAAAAAAAAAAAAAAAAAATTATTGAATTTGCGAGTAAATTTTGGAACTTTTTGATACTGCCGCAACGTTACACTTGATTTCGCACTGGAATGAATCCTATTGAAGATGATTCCTCGCCTGTCTGAATTGAGATGCTGGCTCCACCGATGCCGCCACAAATCAATTTAAAAAAAAAAAAAAATTACTTTAAAAGCTTATAATTTTTTTCTTTTCTAAAAACTCAAAAGGGGCGTCCCCACAGGAACTGCGTCATTATTTTCTGCATTTTTTAAGCCAAATTCTAACAATATTGATCCCAGATTGACGGAGGAATCAAGCACCGTAATTCTGGCAGAATTTTAGGCCTGGTAGACGCAATTTTATCAAAAAGATGGAACGCCCCAATCTATAGATTGGCTATAGCCAAATATCTTGCCAGAATTTGGGTGCTTGATTTTTCCGTCTATCTAGAGCCATAATTTTGTTGGAATTCGGCTAAAAAAAATGAGTAAAACACTACATAATTCCTGTGGCGACTCCCATTTCGATTAACGATTTCAGAAAAAAAACTACTTTCAGCTAAAAGTCGAATTTTAAAAACGTGATTAGTAGCGCTATCTATTGAGCCAGGATCTTATTCCAAAAAGGTGAGGAATCACCTTAAAGATGTGGCAAAAGTTTGCAAAAGACCCATTTACGCAGGTTGATCGTCGAAGTTTTCAACCGGTTCAACCGAACAGTATTTTCAGGAATAAATTAACGAGACGGAACTGCAAGCAATTGAATCATTACACGACGAAAATGAAAAAAAAGGAGAGAAGGGATTTTGATGCGAACATGCTAAGAAGCGGCACAGAAAGGCAGACTGGCGACTTTGGTAAAGGGTTTTGAAAGGCCTACCGATCCTTCATCTGAGTCACTTCGGAAGACAGCGCGAGTGCGTGCCCTGCCTCGTCCGCCATAGCGGACCCTAAACCCAGGGGCGTTCGACCCGGGGGGACCCTCCGATCTGCTCCTACGGGAGGACCCCGATATCTTCAATCTTGCCCCTCCTCGCTCTTCAGACTAGAACAAGTTCAAACACACAGCGTTCGTTTCTCAAAAAAGAAAAAATCTCCTGGAGCAGAAAACAAAAAGTAGGCTTGTCCTGAAAATAGATCCCCTCAGCAATGTTCAGGGTCACCAAAGAGTTTGTCCACCAGTTGACCGGCAGTCATGAACAAGTTGTGAGTTCCTCGACTCAAAGTTGGTCGAAACGCAACCTGCACAGGAGTCAAGGACAGTGGCAACGTGAGCAATCTGGCAACGTCGCATTTCGTTCATTTAAACCCATGTAAAATATCGATAAGAGGGAGTGCACTGTGCGCCCCCAATTTTTGGACATTTTTCATCGCGTTGGTGGGACCAATTGCAGCGTTGCCAGATTGCACGCGCCACCACTGCTTGACCCAATAGTGTATGGTCCCAGACAACCAAAGTAATCATCATAGTAAAGGGTCAAGACCACATACGTTAAAACTATTCAGATAATGTTCCAGAGGTAATGAAAACAAATTTCCAAACAAATTGATGAAATCTTTTCGTCAAAATATAACCATCACAGAGTAATTGCTTTCGCACAGTAAACAGTACCAAGAGAACTTAATTGAAGATGATTGGCTGAGAGTTTGAAAAAAAAATATAAAAAAACGTAAATCATACGAGAATATGAAAAAATAACTGATGATGTAAATCATTCATCCGTATTAATTGACTCTTTAATCAATTGATGAAAGAATGCGACTCTTTTCGAAAGTATACTACGTGAGTATAGATAAGCTTTTCTACCACCCATCAGAATTTTATTGTTGTTGATGAAAACTTATCGACGACAAAAATGTAAAATAAATGTGATTTGTATACATATGTTACACAAACATACGATTAGTGAAATGCTATAAGAATGTATTGACCCTTGTGTGCCCAAGGAGGGGGGGGGGGGGTGAATACTCACCCTAGGCCAGTTTTTCAGAGATATAACAAGTTAAAATTTCAAAGAATCACTTAAGCTTCCATGTATTCCTCGATGGCCGTATTCAGAGGCTATCCTCCAAAAACCGGATACTTTCATCAAATTTCCCCGTATTTACATGCAAGAAAATCGATGGGGTGAAAATTCGACACCCCCCCCCCCCCCGGCATAAACGTATTTCAACCAGTTTGGATGAAAAGTTCTTCATGTGATCTTGTGGCTTACTTTATGTAGAATCAGAATGTGTAATTTTTTTGGGATTACCTTACATAATATAGCACATAAATTTCAAATTTGAAGGAATCAAAGGAGCGTTTGTTACAGATTTTTGGAATGTTTGACCTAGTACTTTTTTTTAAAAAAAAGTTCTGTGGTTAATCTTGGTGACGATTTTGAATAGACATATAGATATAGGTCATGGGCGCCCACAGAAAAATTTCAAGGGGTGGGGCAAAATTGTTGAGCCCCAATGGAAAATGTAGGGACACCCCCCCCCCAAGGAAAAGTGATTTATTATTTATTTATTTATTTTTTTCTCCCAAATGATAAAAAATTTTAAGCTATTGTATCAAATAATATATTAGTAATTTTGACGTGTTTGATATTATGAATTAAGTGACAACAGATGATAATGATGATAAGAAAAATGCATAAATATACTATTCCTTGCAAAAAATTCGTTAAAATGACAAAATAAACTAATAATTAATAAAGTTCGTCAACTATTACTCCTTCAATTAACATTTCATTTTCTTTTGATCCTTTCAATTTTTTATCGTAAAATGTGGACTTTTCTGGATTCTAGGGGGGAAAGTGCCCCCCTTGCCCCCCGCTGCGGGCGCCCATGATATAGGTAGTGCCTTAATTGAGGATAACATTTCGACAAATCCGATCGAGACGCAGAGGTGGTCCTTGGAGGGGGGCTTTGGAGGCTCAAGCCTTACCCCACATTTTTTTTTTTTTTTGGAAAAGGGCTCAAAAAAAGAGAAAAACAAAGGTCAGAACACCATGAGCCCCCCCCCCCCCGATTGCACTTTTAAATGGGGCTAAAGAAAATCCCAAAAAAAAGAAATCATTACCTGCGCGACAGGGTGGCAAAAATATCTTCAGATGAAAAAGCCACTATATTATTCTCATGCGAAAGTAAGCCATCATACAAGCTGATTTTCGTTACCCCCCCCCCCCTCATAAGCCTCGACTATTCTTATTCTTATCGGTAGGCGAACCTTTTTCAATGCTGAGTGACGTAGTACAGGCTGAGTAGGTTCGAGTGCACTTCAAAACAACTGTGGCACAAAATAAAATAAAAGTTTTGGTTGGCTGCTTTCGCGAGCTTCAAGTCATTATCAGAGGGAATCGGTGCAGGCTGCGAATACGGGAGAGGATTCAAAAGAGGAGAGAGGGTAGCGGAGGGAGGAGAATAGAGGGTGAGAGAGAGAGAGAGAGAGAGAGAGAGAGAGAGAGAGAGAGAGAGAGAGAGAGAGAGAGAGAGAGAGAGAGAGAGGGGAGAGAGAGAGAGAGAGAGAGGAGAGAGAGAGAGAGAGAGAGAGAGAGAGAGAGAGAGAGCGGGAGAGAGAGAGAAGAGAGAGAGAGAGAGAGAGAGAGAGGAGAGAGGGAGAGACGAGGAGAGGAGGAGGAGAGAGAGAGAGAGAGAGAGAGAGAGAGGGGGAGGAGGGGATATGGAAAAAAGTCGAGATCAACTGGGTTCGCACAAAATGAGCCTGTGCTGGCACCGTTGCAAAACTTTTGAGCCTGAGGTTAAAATGACGGTGACCGAGACAGTGTTGCCTGATCCGGCGGTTTTTTCTATGTGTTCTTATGGGGAAAGCCTTAGGATCTGGCAACATTGGACCGAGATGAAAAAGAGAAGAAAATCTATAGCACACCGAGAGGAAAACACTCCACATCCTGAAACGAACCAACGGGTTTATTTGGTGTCATCAGCTGCCAAGTATACATATTATGTAGATACTGCAAAGCCGTGTTTTGTTTACATTCGATCACTGATAATATATCGTAGGATAGTTTACGGAAAGCGTGAACTTTAATTTAAAATTAAAACAGAATATATTTGGATTATTCTGGACTGCAGCTTTTGTACAGCGAGGAGCTGTTTAATCCCTCCTATTATCAGTTGTGAATTTATGGATGCTTGAACATTTTCGATGCGATACATTCATTGTCAGAGATGGGGAACAACTGTTAATGAATAATAGTTCAAACAACTGGATGTCCAAAACAAAAACAAAAAAACAAGAAACAAAACAAAAAACAAAAAAACAATTGAAAGGTATAATGTTTTGTCAAACGTGTGGGAACTAAAATTTATTTACTATTTCACTATTAATGCCCACGTGTATTGTTCATATCAATCAAAATAAGAACAGCAACGTATACTTGTAAACTTGCAAAAAATGGTCCATCAGTTTTACGCCCTAATCTCCGCATGTATGAGGCAAGGAAATTTATACTTCACGAAGATTTGGCGTTTTGTTTACGGAATTGAATGAAATGTTTAGCGGGGTGCAATCTAAGGCAACTGGAAACCAGGGGACGCAATTAAAGTTTTAAAAAAAAAGGGTAAGTTAGAGCTATGCCGGGCGAACGCAAATGCGTTCGTAACGAATCCTGCGAGTCCGTTAATGAACGCGTTCGTGAACGTTCTTGCAGTTCACAAGAGATTCGAGGGGGTTTGTTCATTTATAGGGGACGTCTATTGATGTAATGAGTAGATATTGGATGATTGCTGTAGATGCATCGCTTTTAGACAGTAGAAAAACTGTTGTTTTTTGTTTTTTGTTTTTTTGTTTTTTTTTCTCTGTAATAAGTTAAAAGCAAAATGATCGCACAGTATAAACAAAGTATTACGCTTTTTTTCCTTTTATTGAGGAATCAACGACATTGGAAATATTGAACGAATAATAGGATCAGAAAGGATTCGAGCAGTCACTAAAATATGTTCACGTTTTTTTTTGTTTTTTTTTTTGAAAACACATAAACCACATCGATTACAAATTGACAAAAGCGCGTAGATGTACCTTGTAAGTATACCAAAGACTGTATGAATCGATTTCAATGGTTCTTCGTGTTTTCATCGTTTATTTTCCGGGTGGAATCCATGATACCTCATGTTCCATATTTCTGTGGAAAAAGTGCGCAGAAGACCCATTTGCACGTTTTACGGCCAAACTTTCGCAATTCTTTTCGCTTTTTCTCTAGCAACTCACAGACTCACAGTCTTGCAGCGTTTTATGTTGGAGGTGAATGGTATATTCCCTCGAATCGATATTTTAAAGGGGTTTGAATGGAGCGTTGCCAGATTGCACGCGACACCATACTGCATATTCAGAAACGGGACCAATTTCTTTCTCTCTACGGGGACAGATGATAAGGTCTCATTTCCCAAAGCGCATCTCAAATAAATTATGACGATGCCAGACGTTGAGATGGAATAGACATCATTGACGTCGTCTTTAACAGACGTCACAAGTATGCCGCACTGAACGACTGACTGAGAGAAGGGACAGACTTGGCCGCGCCCTTCCTCAAGTAACTAGATTCGATCTTTTCATGACGTGTGCACTTAACTACTTAAAAGCGCCCTTTGAGGCCAGGCCGAGCGACGACTACACCACGATGCCGCGCCCCGACGCGACGCTAACAACATGACGTGACGCTTCTCACGTGCCCGCGCGAGAGCGACGCGCGACGCGTCGGCAATGAGGCTTGAGAGTCGTGCGAGAGTGAGAGAGAGAGAGATAGAGAGAGAGAGAGGGGTGGGAGAGAGAGAGAGAAAGAGAGTGAGAGAGAGGGAGAGAGAGAGAGAGAGAGAGAGAGAGAGTGAGTGAAGGGGTGGGGTGTGATAGAGAAAAGGGGCTGACGGGTGAGGGTGTGTTTTTGTGGGTTCGAGAGAGAAAGTTGGCCAAATTTGACAGCTAGCAAAGGGAGCACGAACAAGAACTCTACTCCTACGAGCGAGCCGCCGAGCGGGATGTCGAGTTTTGGATTCCTCTCTTGAGAACTTTACAATCTTCACATGGTATAACGTCTTCGCGCTGTAAGAACCGCGGCCTATAGGAACTTGAAAATTCTGGGGCATGAAGGACGTTCGGTCGTTCGCTGATGACTTGCCAAAAGCGGCAACACTGTTGAAAAAAACAAAAAAGTTTTGGAAACACTCGCTTGAACTTCAGGAAATAGGCACGTCATATTTCAACTTCACAATCCAATATTGATCTCACCAAAACTTTTGTTTTTCCGACCAGAAATTTCGATTGCTTGCACAAAAAAACACTATATTATATTACGATATTTTCTCCGCAGAAACTCACGCAGAAATGACAGGAAATTTTTGTGCTGAAAAATTTACAGAAAATCTGGTTGTCCATGACAGCATTTTCCAAAAATGTCAGTATGTGCAGAGGTAACACAAAGGGCGCAAAAAATTGCCTGATCTCGTGATCTTTGCGGACAAGAACCGGAAAGCGCGAGGTAAGTTCCAGACTTTTATTGGAAAATTGGAGCCTTCACAAAACGGAGCTATGTGAATAATCAAGTACCTAAACAAATTGCGAAGACGTTCCTGAAAATTCTTGGAGAATTTGGAAGTGTTGAGCGAAAAATAATTGTTTTTAACCATACCGCATCTCAATTTCATTGTAATCTCAAAAAGTTGAAAATTTTCGTAAAATTTTGAAAGATCTCAGGGCAGAATACTGCCTCTCCTAACCAAGTGATCTATTTATGAATTGTCTACTGTTGAGAACAGAGGTAAATCCTGAAAGCCTTTCTCTTTTTCTCTTTACAAATCGCAATCCTTGAGTTGCGGGAAAAGACAAGCTCTGAGATACTAGCAACGATAGGTCACGTGATGGTCATTCCCCCTTTCTACCGCATTTGTTCAAATTGGCGGAAAAAGAGGGGCAAAATTCAAGATCCGCTCTTGGTCAGGTCCTACATAGAAGCCAATTATTCTGAACCGTTTGAATTATTTTGACTTTCGTTTCGGATGTTTCGGTGGAATACCACCACTTGTAATTCGAGGACTGGTACGACGCACTATGGTCTATGAAGAGGCCGAAAATTAGCGGGGGAAAAAAGGAATAAAAAATCATCGCACCTCGGCCATTTACGCTATAAGTTTAAAACTTTTTAGTGATGTTTAAATTACTTTTTTCAAGTGTTCGCTGTGATTTACATTGGTATTGTGGAAGTATGTAATTGAAAAATAATGAAAAGTTTACTTTCTAATTTTTGGCCTCTTTTTGACAATCTTATTAGACCATAGTGTGACGCACATTGGCGGATCCAGGAATTTGTCCTTCTATCTTTTTCCTCCATAAGAATGTGTGTGTTAGAAAAGTACAGATCAGGGGCTGCAGTCTCGTGATTTTCGATCCCTCTTCTATCCTTTTCAATCACATGCGTTCTAATGAGAAAAGAGAGAGATGGGCAATTTCTTGGTGACGCGACGCGCGAAGGTAAGTCGGGATGTCGCACAGTGGAGTGCGAGTCAATAGAAAAGGTCGTACATGGTTAGGAGACTTTAAATGCGTATATTTTTGTTAATACGAAACTTCGAAGTTTGAAAGTAATTTCATTAGTCTTATTGTAAAATTTCCTACTAAAATCACCCTATATAGTTTGTATTTTGACGGTAAACACTATTTACGAGTAAATTTGAATTTTTAAGTCAAATATTCTATGTCCACCCCTTCCATTGAATTCGTTCCACTGTGCGTCGCGTCGGCTCAGTTGTGACTTGTGAGGCCATGAGTTTCGAGAAACTAGACTCGGCGGTATTTCTGTATTTTCACGCCTCCCGCAAGGATCGAGCCGCGTAATTTCGACAGCAAAACTATCACTATGAACCCGGGGGGGGGGGGGGTATTAACGAAGAATTTACGAAATGAAGGCCATAAAATATGTTGCTCATCGTTTACTACGGATTCGCTAACGACCTCGGAAGAGTAATAATTATCATGATGATATTCGCTCTTGGACCACGATCAGTTTTTGATTATTACTTGAAAGACTCCGGGCTGTGTTAAATAAGTTATGCAGCATTGAACGTTCATCACTAACAAAAACTGATTGTTAAGATAAAAAAATTTTAGGTTTAATAATTTTGATTATATTTTATTTGCAGAGTATGATTCATTCAAGAAGTTAATTTAATTAATGTTTTTGTGCGTTTCCGAAGGACAAGGGGTTCAGGAAAACGGAATGCTATACTTCAAGAAACCCATGCTAATAATTTCCTCGAGGATGATCATTTTTTGATAATATCCGTGGGGAACTACTGGCTAGTTTTGAAGCCTTATGGCTTCGTTAAACATTTGTTTTCAGATTTTACAGTTAACAATTTCTGTTCTCCGAAAATTGCAATCCAAAAATGCTTCTCACACATGATAATAATGCTGGATATCGAGGAGTCAACTCTCAACTTGCAATGGGACTCTTGCAAACTTTCGCTATAAGAAAATAAATAGCCCAATCTGATGTAAAAACCAGCGAAAATCACGGAAATTGCACTAAGAAAGTCTCAAATTCAGTAATAAACTTACATAACTGCTATAACGGCAAGATCGTGATGGCGGTTCAACGCAGGTATCATGGGAGATTCCTGTCTATTAAGTCACTTTCTTTACGGAAATACAGAGATATGTCTCAATTTAGATAGGAATCTCCCATGATACCTGCGTCTTTCCGCCATCAAGCCCGATTCTGAGAGTGAATTTCGTGATTTTTTAGTGTTCTCATCGTCATTTTTACAGGTTTTTATGCAAGAATTAACTCTTCAATCTCACATAGCAAAAGTTTGCAAGAGCCCAATTTGATTTACACGGCGGCGCGCGGCGCGGCGTTTAATGATTTGTTGGTTCCAATCCAGACCGAAGCTCTCAACGGTGTATACCACCAATTATAGCTACGATTGTACAGAAAAACTTCGCCAAATTAAATATGGGCCCTGGTTAATCGACCCAAAACTCCAATATTCAAGTTTAGCGAAGTAAATGCCAATGTAATATAGGTATGCCAAAAAACAAAAAAGTACTTGATATAAAACACGTTTTTTTTTTTTTTTTTTTATTTTTTTTATTTTTTTTTTTTTTTAACCCTTTGAGGGGCAAATTAAGGAAAATAATTTTTTTCCAAATTTTTTTGCATTTCTAGGTTCCTTAGGGTAAAAATAGACCCCAAAAAAATTTTCATACAATTCCATATACTAGTATAGGAGAAAACAGGTGGCTAGTGTAACTATCCACTGCCCCACAAAGGGCTAGAAAATTTTGTTACCATCTTTTTTCGAAAATCAGGTTTAAAGTAATTTTTAAGGGCCAAACAATGACAACTATAAGTCAGAATCAATCAAACAAACAATTATTTATGAGAAAAAATTGTAATAACAGCCAGGAAACTTATTTGAGCATGGTTTAGTCTTGAAAATAACGCGTAAATGGGACTTTTTGACCTATGATCGACTAAAATTAACTTTTTAGACACCTTGAAGAGCACCAAAAATCTCAAAAAATCATAAAATTGTTATTTACACTATAGAGAACAAAATTGCCCAGTAAAGTTTACCCCAAAAAATTGTAACTTTTGAAGTTAATCCGAATTTAGTGTGTGGCAGAGCAACATTTTTGCTTCGAGCTGCGCTAAAAAGTGATAATTGGCTATGTTGCAACAGAAGATGTGACTTTTTTCTTTTTACAAATTGTTTTCTAGACTATAAAGATAATATAAATAGAATAAAAACATTACATTCTTCATGAAAGCACCGAAAAAAATCCAAAATATGCTGTAAAACGGCAAAACGCTGTAAACAATGCTGTAAACGACGATGTTGCTTCAATGAATCTCCGAGGCCTATTATTGGCTGAATGCAAGCATTTAGAATGTGAATAAGTAGTTCAAGTTATAATAAGCCTCTAAACGTCTTATCTGAGCCCTAAAAATTTCCCTTTTAAAAGGCGAAAAACTTGGAAATAGACAATGCATCACTGTTTGACCCCTTCAGGGGCAGTGGCTAGTGGTACTAGCCACCTTGTTCTAACGCTTGTAATTATATTACAAAATCAGCAAATTTTATTCACTAGTACTTCAAACTGTTCAAAATACTTTCAAAATTCATAATCTGCCTCAAAAATTTGCCTAAACCTTCCAGAAAAAAAAATATTACTACATTAGCGGGAGCCGGTCTGTCTTGGAGGGAAAATCTCAAAATGTCAACATTTACCTGGTCTAAAAATAATGTTTACCGCTGTGCTATCATGTGGAAAATATTTTTTCCCCATTTTAGAACATCTTACCAACCAAAAAAAGTGGCTAGTTACAATACCCACTGTCTCATAAGCTCAGGAAAAAATAAATAAAAGGTGGCTAGTGGCACTAGCCACTGCCCCTCAAAGGGTTAAACAGGACACGGTTATCGACGTTTCTCCGTCCTTTCTGCCTCCCTGTCAATTTTTGGGATCTCAGCCAAACTTTCCATCTCGAGGCCCATAATTCGCCAATCACATTGAAACAAAAGTAACAAGATTTCCAGCTCGTCTGTAATGCAAGCATCGATTGACTCCTATGCATAATTCAGTGATCGTCAGACCTTTTTCCGTTCTCAACAGACGTATTGGTACATTTTTATATTCACCGGAGTGCTGCACCGGTCTGTGGTGCAGGAGAGATTATGGATATTATTGTTTTTAAGGTATCTGGATATCGAGAAACACTGAACTATGTAATCTTTTGATCCTATGGTCCAGCTGTGTTCTCCGGTAATTTCTAAAACACTACTCAATCAGATTACATTTTTATTCATGGTTGATGCGGACGCCTTTTATGATTCCAACCAATGGCAGCGCATTCGATCTGACATCGTTGCAATTCGTCCGTTTAAACCCATGTAAAATGACGATTCGAGGGAATGCACTACGCACCTCCAATATTTATACCTTTTTCATGACTTTAACCCATATATGCCCAACTTTTTTTGAACATGTTGGGTGTTTTTTGGTGTTTTTCTCAAAAAACACCACCTTAGAGTTAAAAATATTTAAATTTAAAAATTGTGAAATTTTCTGGTCCAGCTAAATTATAGGTGCTGAATGGTCACAACATTGATTTTTGAGTTAAATTGGCCTAAATTTACTGTAATTTGGCCTGAAAAAAACTATTTATAGTGGGTCGTTAACGACCCAATGGGCATATATGGGTTAAATGGGATTCATACAGAGTTGCCAGATTGCACGCGACTCATTATGCATGTCAGTCGGCGCGCCTCAGTATATTGATTGAGCCTTGGACAAATAGAAATGGATTTTTTCAGTAGAAAGGAAAGGTCAACCAAAAAGTGAATTTTCAGCAGAAGAAAGTTCGTGGCGTTGCAGTAAAAGTTCGTTTTAAAGCTTTTCAAGAAGCTCCCATAGTTATTAAACAGGATCGTTTATAATGTTATAATTTTCCACTGCAGAAATAATTGTGACACGGTGACAAGTCGCGCACCTTGTGACATCCTTAAAGTCAAAAATTTCAACCACATATCGACATAAAAAGGATCGATCATGCGTAGCTGTGTACGGTGAACATCCTCGAAGTCGATCGATCTTTTACATAGTTTAAATGGACGAAAAACAACTTTGCCTCACGTCAAAAGTCGTAGTTGATTTTAATTCGTTGTGCGGATTAATCTGAACGATAGTCACCAGTAGATATAAACTAAGGTTCAGAACTCATAAGGATTAGCGCTCACAAACTTCACTGTGCAAAACTACTGTGAGACTACGGTCGCACAGTGAGGTTTGTGAGCGCTAATCCTTATGAGTTCTAAACCTCAATTTATAACTACTGTAACCACAATTCATTCAGTTCCGGTCAAAAGAAATCACTTTTTTTTAGCAGATTTAGGCCGCGAAAGGGAGCATTTGGTAATGATAATTTGATTAGGCAATTATAATTGACCCTTAACGCTCTTGATGGTCTGAGTACCTGTACAACGTTGGATGAAAAAATACTATTTCTCTCGTATTATGCTACTTTTCAATCCTGATCTCATGCATTAATTTACCATGAGAAGAGAAGGACTGGGACAAAACAACACAGCCGTCGCCCGTCAGTCGTCACACATCATCTTTGGTTCAGTGACAGATAACGAGAGGCCAGTTCTTATTGTTAGGTGCAGTGGTCCTGCATTGCATGCTCTTTATTTTGCGGTATAGAGACAGTCCTACATACAATGTTTATGAAAAACATAATATAACAACAGGTCTTCTTGTTAGCTAGTGGTTGATCTGTCTCAAATAGATAATTGGATAATTCTGATGACTTACAATTAACTAGCAGACAGGTCTGCTAACAACAGTTTGTTTTAGTGTATCTATGCAAAGTAAGTACTTGCAGTGGCGAGGCGTGTGATTTGGCAGCGTTCCTATTTCCCGTTTAAACACATTAGAAAGATCGAGGTGCTTGGTCATCGCCAATGACTGAACTGTTCGACTTTTTTGGTGAATTTAAATGGAGAAAATACGTTGTTGCGAAGTTTCACGCTTCGCCACTGAGTACTTGTTATTTGGCTTTGGCCCGCGGTATAAGTGAACCTATATGAATTCCGAGACACACTGCGTATACATTTGACAACTCTGCTGAGCCTCCAAGCGTTAAATCGCGGCTACGGACAGTAACACCTTGAGTCAAAAAGAATCGCTTACCACCAGTGTTGCCAGATACAAAGTTTTTGGTGCCTTTTACATTGCAGTAAAAGGAAAATGAATTATTTGTTTCGGGACAGTGTGGTTACACTGATCCCACCTATCATCATAACCAGTGTTGCCAAATATTCCTATATGAATTGCCAAATGTTACATTGAGTCAAATGCGGGAGAAATCGGATAACTATCCGAAAAAGTATCAACACTGATCATATCTTAATTCCTGGCCTCTTAACCGCGCTGCGGAGTTGACAGGTTTGTGCGATAAATTGCTTCATTTTATACTCGCACGCCACGCCACAGAGGACTGTTTCTCCAAGAGTTGACAGAATCAACTGGAAAATTCGTAACCGTCCATGGATTCAAATCGTCAGCTCTGGCAACAAGGGATTTCCCGTTTAAACTATGCCACCCCATATTCGACCCTCGATTGGAAACTGTCGCAAATTTTTGCCACAGCAATAAAGAAGATGACTTCTGAAGTGTTTATAGATTACTTGAAAATAACCTTGAGAGCATCAGAAAGTCTGAAGATTAACTCACAAACTGGATAAGGGCATTTAAACAAAATTCCAATACGGCTGTCATAAAGCGAGGTACAAACACACACAAAAGAGGAGTTCTATACTTAATTGCTGCTTTATGGCACAAGAAAAAATGATTCATCATACAGAAACAGACTAAATAGGGAGGACTCCCCCATTGTGAGTCGTTACTCAACAGGCATCTTATAGAGTTTTGTGTAAACGCATTGATTGAAATTTATACGTCACTTTTTCAACTTTTCGGTACTCCTAAAAGTATAAAAGTATTTTCAAGTGGTTTCACGCTCCAACTGACTTTCTTCACTGCTGTGTAGCAAAAGTTTGCGGCAGTCCCAGAACACCAATCCTCTCTCGTATGCGGGTTACAAATTAATAGACAAGTTTTCTTTAGATAGATAAAATAAATGGTGTTTTTTTTTTTTTTTTTTTAATCCAAACTGAGCTCGAACACACAGCTTTGCGATGATCATGCGAGACAAATGTTTGTTCGCCATAGAGATCTTACACAGCTATAATTCAGATTTTTTTATAGCTCATCCTAATAAAATTGCAAAGAAAATCAGGATCGTGTATAACATAACCAACATACCACCTCATGATACAAATTGAAGAGTCCTGGAAAGAACGACAAATTTCACAAAAACAGATTTTTGTTTCTTAGCTGATGAAAAGGGGAAAATTACGTTTCTTCTTATATGGACCAAGCCCGCGAGTAAACTCGTTTTTCTCCTCTAGTCTATTTCACATTGTTTCAGTCTTCATTCCAGATAAACGCAAATATCGATGAAAACTGAAAACACTTACAAGATAAGCTTTCGTCGGGCGCCTTCAATGCATCGTATAGGCAATTCCAACTCCTCAGAGTACGAACAGTTAACTACCTTCCCTAGATAAACGGAAGAGAGGCGTTCTTTTGAACTAACCTGGCCCTTATTAGAGGGTTGAAGGTTGTTTTTTCTCATGAGAATCTATGTATGTCCACCCAAATTAATAATCTTGCGCTATTCAAGATCTCTATATTCAATTTGTACTTTTGTTATTTGTAACCCGTTATAGATTACCATGAAAACTTTAATCTTCATTTTTGTGACAGTTATCGTTCCCCCTGGATACTCTTCATTTTTTGATGTACAAAAAGATGATGTGTACACTGTACAGTCAACGCTTCAAAGAAAAGGATATAAATATAAAGTTGGCCCGGCCTGCCGCAATATGGTCTGAGATTGTCAAAAAATTGTAAAAAATCAGAAAGTAAATTTCTCTTTTATTTATCATTTATAAACTTTCAAGACAAATTTGCAGAGAACACTTCTGTCAAGAATTGTAAACCTATTAATGCCATTGGAAAGTTTTAAATTAAGTTTAAAAACTCGGAAAAGATGATTTTTCATGACTTATTTTCACTGATTTTTTGCCACTTTTTTTTTCGATTTCAGACCAAAGTACGGCGCAAACCGCATTTTGGCAACCATGAACTCTTCCCATTTGAATTTATGAAAAGACTCGATTCTTGAGGGGGCCATGGCCCTGTAACTATTCGATTGTTTCTCATACATTCAAATGGGAAAGATACAAAGTTGCCGGATTGCTAGATCCGCCCTTGGTATACGGCGACGCGTGGAAGGAGTAGGTCTGTAAGTGGTGAGCGGAACACAAGATAATTCGAACGGTATTAGCATCCCTGTTCCTGGATATCCGATAATTGAGGGAGAAGGAACATCCGCATAGTAAGGGGAACGCGGAGGGTAAAGCAGTATAAATTACCTTAACCCCGCATCATTCCGCAATCCGCAGCACAGTATATACAGAGAGCTGGTTTTTTTCCAACGGGAGGATAACACGCGGCTTCTTATTTTGCTCGTATATTTTTGAGCTTGCGATAGCTTAAGCCGAGGTGGATTGAATTTTCTTCCAGTTCGTGCCCGGCAGCCGTGGATCGGCACTTTCTCGGAAGCCACAAATCCCTGCCCCTCCCCTCTTCCATCGACCTATACCACACCCCCAAACCCTCGTCCTACCCCCTCCCTGAGTTACATGGCGCTATCTTACGTTTTCGATTTAAATTCATCGCCGAGCAGACGCTAAGAATTCCAATTTGAAATTTTTCCCCTCAGATTTTCATCTTTAAAGGGCGCGTCTACGTTGAATACGCCGCGCGTGTCCGATATAAGGGTGCAATATAGGAAACGCGCAATATAGAGAGGGCAAAGTCAATTTTTTACAAAATTGAGTTATTGGTGGGTATTTTTATGGTTAAAATTGCTGACACGGAAACGTGGATTCAACAGTGTGAAAGAAAAACGCAACTCAAAAATCGCGCACGAGGAAAAAACAGAAGTAGTCCAATTTTCATGCGGAAAGAAGAAGGGAAGTCCAGGCGCAATGATCGATGATGAAAAGTGACTCCGCGGACAGCGGCTCCATGGTTTTTCGCGGCTCGCAGAGAAAAAAAAAAAAGAGATTGATTAATTTGTTGAACTCTTTCTTTTAACTGAACCATGATTTTCAAGCTTCGATTAATTTCCATCTCGTCCAAATCATTAAGGGAAAAACAAGTTACGTCCTTCCCTCACACACGGTAAAATCATGATAAGTCCATTGGCCACAGGGAAAGAGCATGGTGTAAGTCCATAAGCCATCACAGGGAAATAACATGAAAGAATATGACAATAATAAGCCCGCCCAATGTAAGTATACATATACGCGGAAAGAACGTGACAAGTCCAGAGGAGTCCTTGCAAAAGCTGCCATTTTCGGAAACTTTCAAAGTCCACGGAACGATTTATTGTTTATAGAGCGGTGGGGGGGGGGTGTCATAGAATCAACTATATGATCTACCATACATTGGTTTGATCTCATATGCACTGCATTCTAGGGGTAGTTTGACGATATTGTTTACCTGTTTTGCGTAAAATTGATCGCATTTTTCAATTCATCGATGGTTCCACCGGTTGACAAAAGATTACACAATTCAGTTCAGTGTAAGACTGAAATGCAAAAAAATTCTTTGATCTGTAATCTTTCATCAATCGGTGGGAACTCCGTCAGTTAGTTAAAATAACCGCAAGTTTTTTTAAGTCATCGACGACTCCACCGGTTGAAAAAATATTACAGATGCGATCGTTTTCGTGCATTGCAGTCATACACTGAACTGAATCGTGTAATCTTTTCTCAACCGATGGAATCATCGGTGAATTGAAAAATAATAATACGATTAATTATACGCAAAACGGCAGCTCTGCCTTAATGTGACCCAAAATGCACAAGTGAGGAGCTGAAATCTTTTTCTGCAGCAAAAGTTCACCAAAGAATCATTTTATGGACTGGCCTTTATAACGTTGATCTCCGGCTCTCCGTACACTTCATTCCGCAATCCTTGCTATCAATCAATGTCAAAAAAAAAAAAAAATCTGGAAATTTTTTTCAAGCTAGAATGTGTCAGCGAGAATAATCTACATCTTTGCTTCCACTTTTTTACATTCGTGAAAATAAACTGGCTGAAAGGTTGACTCTCCCGAAGACGTTATTGTCAAACAAAAAACATTTATTGTTCCTCTCTGAATGATAGATTGTATTTCTGAAAGGAACTTGGGCAATTAATGCAGCAGAAATGATGCTCGCTGTGCAGTATGCATTCAACTAATATCCTAGTCAAGATAATAGCGTGCATCATTGCGAATATGGAAGTATAAGTGCGGGGGAAGGGAAGTGTCAGCAAATGAGATAGACGGTGAGACGAGGAAGTAGAGGGTGGGAGGGGGGGGGGGTTGTTATTAGTGGTGCGGGAGTTATTAATTGATATCTCCCGAGTCCAGACAGGCAACGTTCATCGCTGCTCAGCGGTTCCACATCGATGTATAACAGTTCGGTTCACCAACCATCAAACGTGCGATCACGACATGCATCTAGATTCAGAGGCGGGTTTCATGACCGTAAGCCGATGTGTCAGCAATCAGCATCATCAACCCCGCTGATGAGCAATACCTCAATTTCTAAAAGCTGATGCCTTATCGACTTTATGGTATAAACACGTATCAATAATGAACCGTTTAATATCGAAAACGACTTCATCATATCAGAGCCATATTCCATAGTCTTTCCGCAATGTACGGTATCATCTGCGCGTCGCTTCAGCATGGCAAGTAGAATAATTAAAGATAATCAGAACTCCTTTCGTTACCCACAGTGTCACTGGCCGTTAAGTTTTTGTTTTTTGTTTGTTTTTTTTTTAAATCATGGAGTCAGATTGAACGCGAGCGATTATTCACAGGAGTGTGCTAGCATAAGGGTAGCAATAAGATAAGGGTATCTTTCAAACAGTAACGTAGCGTGTAACGTGGGCAGTGGCGCGGCGGTACGTGCAATCTGGCAACTTTGCATTTCGTCCGTTTTCGTCGTTTAACCCATATAAAATATCGATTCGAAGGAGTGCACTGTGCACCTCCAATACTACGAACTTTTTCATGCCTTTAAATGGACTAAATGCAAACTTGCAAGCGCCACCACTTCCCTCAGGCAATGCTGCGCATTTTGTTCATTTCAACCCGTTCAAAATATTGGACCAGAGCGGTGTTCTCAGCACTATCAATAATTAAAAGTCTTTCGCGGGTTTGAATAAAAAAATGCAAAGTTCCCAATCATACGCTACGACACGTTTTCAAGACGTCCTATACATCCATTATACGATGCACCTGTGTATAACGAATGCCCCTATGTAAATCGCTGAGTAATTTCTGTCAAAAAGACGCATCAAGTTTAAGTTTTTAACTTAGACTGTTCAAAATTTGAACGAGTATAAGTAAATATCTTAAAGACCTACGGCGCGGTGGCTTGGCGTTATTTAGTTTTGTTTTTTTTTTTTTCAATGTCGTTCGATTAATTTTGAGGAGCCGAATGATTTTTTTGACAGCTATATTTTTATCTTTATTAGCATTAATGACGCGAATGAAAGAAAAACAAATTCTCTGATACATACTTAGTTCAAAAGATAAATGATTGATGATCTCAATTACATTTTTTCAAAGAAAAATTGAAAGCACAGAATTTGAAACACTTTTGTCCCGGGGGTTCACTTTCTCGCAAGTACACTGACTCAAAATAATGAATAAAAAAATTGAGCAAAAAAGGATAGATGGATATACCTGCAAATTGGCGCCGTAGGGATAGCTGTTCAAAATACACACTGCAGAGGCAAAGCGGAAAATGAAGAAAGTTGTAAGGTTTCAGGTCTCAGTTTTAATTAAAGATTTGCTGCAGTGTTTATAAATCCTCACTCAAAGCTGTCCACTTACTTCTAATTCGTGCTGAGGTCAATCTCGCGTGGAACTCGCGAGAAAAAAGTATAAAATGGGACTCAGACCGCGGAATATAACCGAGTGCTCCTCATATTTTCTCAACGTTGCCCATATTTAGGACAAAAGTCCGAGCTTTCATTCTACGAATGGTAGCTGTACTAGCGGATACAAATATTCTGGATACGGTTTGCATTCATGCGATTTGCAACGCAGAATATATACCGATCAACACATTTTTTTTTTTTTTTTTTTTTTTTTTTTTTTTTTGTTGTACAAATAGGTGCGTTCCGTACATACAAATATTGTTTTGGTAAAAAGCGGGTAATTTAAAATTGACCCTAATCATATATACCTTTTCCGGACTTTAAAAAGGCATCTAATCAATCTGATTCCGGGATTTGAATTTTCCGCTCATCAGTAAAGCAGTTTATTGCATTTTACAGAACTAGTTTCTTTGCAGTGCCTCTATCCCCGTTAGAACGATTATTTACTCTAAATCTAGCAACACTGTATTTTTTTCCCCGACCCACTCCCCTGGAGGACGGTTTTCCGAGCGTTAGATTTCCTCATGACTTTCAATTTGTTAAAGCACCTGCGCCCTTCGCAATTGAGTCAAAGCTTGACTCTTTATTTTTAAAAAAAAAAAACCGTCAACTCGACGAGGATCGTTTAGTTTTTTGCGATGGTCCCCACCCCCGCGCTTGCCTTGCCCTCACTTGCGATTTGCGAAAATGGACTGTTCTTACATATCACCGAAAGTCAATGCACTTGAGTCTGGATAAGCAACCTGTTAAGCATATCTGATGGTAAGTTTTACTCAAGACGCGGAATTAGGGAATCCCAGAACCACCATGGAAGGTGGTTTCTTCCTCTCCACCATTCTTCTCTCCTTGTAATCTAAGATTTTGATTTTTACGCACTGGAACCGCATCTGTATCAGTGGCGTAACGTGCAATTTGACAACGTTGCAGTTCATCCATTTGAACCCATGAAAAAGATCGGACTATTGGGTGTTCGGTGAGCACCTTTGCATTCGACCTTTTACATAGGTTTAAATAGACTTAAAGCGACGTTGCTAAATTGCACGCTACGCCACTGATCTGTACTGCGGTTCTACTAGACTGCGCCTTCAAAAAAAAATAAAAAAATAAACACAAATGAATCCACTACAGCGAGAACGAACCATCACGAGATTTGCGATTATATGTATAGTGAATTTAAACGGAGTCACAGCGGCTCGTCTGAATCCACAGATGAGATGAAAGTTTTGTTACACGGAAAAAAAACTATATACGGTGAAAATAACCATACGGATACCTGATTTTGGCACCTGCTAGATGTTATGGTAATGTTAACCAAAAGTATACTATGTTTTGACTAGGTACTAGGTGATGTTCCCTGATTGCATGTCGAATTTACTCAAAGTATCGGCAAATGTACCATACTTCTGGTCAAGTTGCGCCGGATATTCTGATGGAATTCGACCTTTTGCATGGATTCAAATGGGGGAAAAAAGGAACGTTGCGCGAATTGCACGCTTGGCCCTTTGCTTACGAACAAGGCGAGCCATAATCTCACAAGCTTTTCAAATTGACAGCATTTATTTTCAAGACATAAATATTTTATTGAAGGTGACAGCTTGTTTATTTTCGGAACGGATCCTCCCTGATTGATCATCGCGAGCGTGGTTTGAATCGATTAAAGCGTGTTGCGTCTACCTATATTAAGGCGCGTATCTCTTTTTTTCGTAAATCTATAGCTGAAGATTCGTTACTCATTGGTTGCCGTAATCATTCGTTACCATTCTGGTTGTTGTGTACTTTCAACGCGCGAACAAATGTAGGTTCAGAGCACGCGTATTATATACCTCGCCGACACAATAAATGGGAATATTGTACAGGAGAAACTCACGACCTTCCTTAATATTTTTGATGGCTAAAAAACAATGAGAACGTTTCAAAAAGTGGTTATCGTATGAGTAAAGATAAAAAGTTAGTTAGGTAATCTCTGTCATAAATAGCTATACATTCTGTATAAGAGTAACAATGAATTTATCAGTATCTGGTGGCAATGACCTAATTCTAGGAATACTTTAAATACTTTACTGTAAGAGCTAGTTTCACCATCAACAAACTTTCAATTGCCAATGAAAAGTATCGGATGAAAAAACAAGGGTAAATCCATACTTTCGAGTTGAATCGTGCAATGCAAGAGAGTTAAATAGGGAAATCACAAAGAAGCCAATCGTAAGTTTAATCGATTCATGGTGGGTTTAGACTATGTCCAATCAGTGGCGGCTCGTGCAATTTGACAACAATGTTTTCCCTCCATTTGATTCAATGTGAAACAATCGATTTGATAGGGAAGTGTTTCTTCACGAACAATATGGATTGTTGTACATTGATTCAAATGAAGGATAAAAATCGTTGCCAAATGGCACTAACCGCCATTGTATCCAATTTAGCTTTGCTCTCTTCCGCAGAAATCGAACAAACATACATCCCAATATCATACTGCAAAGTTTCGATCGACAAGAAAATTTCACAGCTAAGCTCTTTTACATCGCACACTAGAAAAAGAAAAAAAAATAAGAAGAAAAAGACGAATATTCCTAGATATTTTTCCAGTAGTCTGCTGCTCAGATAGAGCAAACCTATAGGGACTATGGATACTATATATGGATATTCCATAAATAACTTTGAGTGTAAGTTGTAACCCTCATGCTACGATATTTTCATGCAAAAATGTTATTATTCTTGAGCGAGCTTTTAAAAATACGACCGACGGTTAATTTAGTTTTTGAAATTTTCCAAGGATATAGTTTTTGAAATTTTTCAAAGACGAGGTTTTTGAAATTTTCCAAAGACGTACTTTTTGAAATTTCCCAAATATGAAGTTTTTGAAATATTCCAAAGACGTGGTTTTTTACATTTTCCAAAGACGTAGTTTTTTAAATTTTCCAAAGATGAGGTGAGTTTTAATTTCTATATACAGTTATAAAGAGTGGAGAGAGGAGAAGGATGTTTATAAAACAGTGTGCTTACTCGGGCTCTCTCGGTGGCGGCGCTAACAGGGATGTCGTTGGGCACCTTATCTCTTTCTTCGTTCATCGTTGACATAAATTTATGTGCTCTATAGGCCAGCTCGGGGTTTTTCCGACGTCGAGGCAACGCCGGCTCAATCCTTTTGCTCGCTGTGAACAGATAAAAATCAAAATTTAAGAAACAACTTCAAAACAGTAATTCGCAGAGAATTTAAAAAAAAAAAAAAAAAAAAAATTGGAAACACATTTAACACATTGGTAATTAGAGCTCGTTTCAGAAGTGTAGGCGCACCTAGACCATAATCTTTGGCGACTTTTCAATTTTCATTTCTTCAAAACTAACGAAACTTATCTTCGACTTTGAACTTTTAATTTTTAAGTGTTCGTCAACGCTCTAATCTAATTCATTTTCATTCATTTTCATTTTGAAACAAGAGAAATAATGTTGAAAAATTCCAAAGATTGTCGGTCTGGGTGCGCCTACACTTTTGAAACCACCTCTACCAATGGGTCTGTTGCGTATACTTTTATTGCAGCAATAAGACAGACTGATTATAACGTAAAGTTCGGTGGAAATAATGATATGCACATTAAAAACTTTCAAAATTCCCAAATTAACTCAGGAAATCACTTCCATTTTAAACGTCCGGCGCTACATTATCCGCTACTATCACAGACAAACAACTACATAGACGGAACCACCACATTTATGTAAACATCAACATAACTTACAAACATTTGAATGCTTCGTTTAGATGCATACAATTCTTATATTTTTTCACAATCTTTTATAAGCAAGAAAAGACCAGATAGCAAATGCAGCCAACGTTCCATGTATTTAAAAGGAAATTCCATCATTTGAACAGTTACAATGTTTGTTAACATATACCTTATGTAGTATAGTAAGCCGGTGCAAGCGATATCTAGGTAGTGCGGGCTGTTTAAAATTGAAGTGATTTCTTGAATTAATGAGTGGTTTTTGAACGTTTTTAATGTGCGTATCGTTATTTTTGCCTATTTTTACGTAAGAACCAAGGTTCGATATTCTTGTACCAAAAGTATACGCAACAGACCCTTTCATATTAATAAAACCAGAAAGAATTGTCCGCAGAATTACGAATTGTAAAGCATAGGGTATTGTCCGGTGGGCTGGTCACTCAAACATGAAAAGAGGGGTGGAATCGTCTAAAAAAATCAAAGGGTTGTTGACCTCGCGAGTTCACAAAGACGTTGAATCAAATTTGAACCGCATAACCCGCTAGGCGCTGCCCTCAACTGCACTAAAACCACACCCTATATACACACAAGAGTGCCAACGCGTCAAGCACAACGAGAGGGGGGAAATCTAGTGGTGGTTTCGAGGGTATAAACACTGGAAAACGGCCTACTTACAAAACAGTAGACCTCGCGCGGTTGAAAGTAGTTCACAAAATCAAGATTGACCGTTCGAGCGCATACTTTTCCACGAGAGTCTAAAGCTCTGTGGGGGACGTTTTACTAACATTTAAAACCGTACGTCATCAGTGGTAACTGGTATGTAAAACAAGACTCAAACGTATTTGAAACTGTGAGCCTAAGAAGAGAAAAGAAGAATTTGCAGCTTATAAGTGCGTTAACCAAGAGTTCATAATAATTGTTTTATTTTATATTGCTAACGCGACGAGCGTTGATCATAGAGCAGCATATCACTGCATTTTCTGCAATTCTGCAATGGAACTTATGAAAACGATCGGACATTGAGTTTGCAAAGAAAAGTTTTGAATTGACCCTCTCTTCTCGCTTTTAAATAAATAAAATGCAGCGTCGCCACACTGAAAAAAGCGATATAATTGTCATAATACCAGATTCTAGTCATATTATACAACGATATGACAACGAAAGAAAGTCTACTACTTTGACCAGAAAATTCTGGTGTCAATACCAGAATATGTTCATAGAACACGGAAAAAAAGATTAGTGAAAATAACCATACGGATACCTGCTTTTGGCACCTGCTAGATGTTATGGTAAACTTGACCAAAAGCATGGTACCGATACTTTGAGTAAATTCGACATGCAATCAGGTAACATCACCTAGTACTAAGTCAAAACATAGTATACTTCTGGTTAACATTACCAGAACATCTAGCAGGTGCCAAAATCGGGTATCCGTATGGTTATTTTCACCATAGTTTTTTCCGTGAACTAGAACTTCCTAAAAATTGTCAAGAACTATGGTACAAACACTAGAATTCTCGTAATTGTACTACCCCTTACATAGGTTCACATATTGCCATGATCCTGGTAATCTTTTTTCCAGTGCATAATGCACGCTTTCCACGTTAACAATAGATCTTATTTGTTTATTTAAGTATGAGTATACATTGATTTATTATTTATCAAAAGTTGTGTCAACTGTCAATCGTCAATCATTTCCTGCATACGGCGTTTTCTCTCTCAGAAAATGAAAAAAAAAAGTCCCAATTTTCGTGTTTATACAGGAAATTCCACCAGAGGATTTCTCGAGATGGTTTGTGATAAGTCCCAAGCCATAGTATATTTTATTCCGGTATTCTTATACCTACATTAACGTTGAGGAAAAAAAGAAACGAGTTGATTACTTTCAGTTCTACTGCAGGAAAATGTAGCACGAGAAATGTTTACAATCGATACCAGAACTCAGGGGATATCTTATGCGGTCCAATTCGATGAACGCACGCGTAGGTATAAGATTTGACATCAATTATTAATTTACTTTTGCAGGAACTATATTTCGTTGTATTTTGCTGCAGACTTCCGTCGAAACGAAGACTCAAAGACCGACAAAATGTATTAACTTTAATCCGCTGTTCAAAAAAATAACGAAAAAACTCAAGACGTCGAAACAAAAATCTGAAATCGAGTGTAGTGTTGAGACTATGCAGCTGTAAAAAGTCGGCGAAAGTATCAATCCCCTGATAAAATGATGTACTCGAACATTACGGCATAAAAAATTATTCTTGGGTAATAGCTGTAGCTTTTATTGGACCATCTGACATGCCCGTAATTTCACTTGACAAAATAAACATGCGAATACGAAAACAATTGGATAAATTAAAAAATAGTTGGAAGTTTGAATGGCTATAAGTTTTTATTGCTGCCTGATTCATTCATGAAACTGGAGGCCTGACAAACAAAACAAAAACCTGAACGAACTTCCACCGCAGCGGCCACAAATTGAACGTGAACTTTTTGTTGGGTCCAATTTTCATCCGAGCATCATGAATGAATCAGTGTTGCCAGATCGAGGGTAAAAAGCCGTATCGTCCCCCATATAAATCAATGTAAAACATACGGCTTTTTCGCTCCAATCTGGCAACACTGGAATGAATGAACAAGTTGCCGATGTCGATGAATTATTTGCGATGATGATTTGATTCAGTTTTCCCGCATGTTGATCAAAAATAAAAAAGTTGATAACGATGCACAATTGAGTGGAACAGAACCGTGGAGTTGGATTTAAACAATTGCATTTAACTTATCTTCGTGTGAAGCTTTACCCAAACTCTACTCATCACCTTGCATGGAAATAAAAAATATAAACGAGTTTAACTTCATGCCAAATATGATATTATTTCACAGTGCAAATCGATCACATGAGCAGTGGCGGTTCGTGAACGATCGATAAATCGTTTTTCCCTAATTTGAAATTATTCAAAAGTATCGATTTCTTGGGGGGGGGGGGGGGCTCATTACCAGTGGCAGTCGTGGTGGGGGGGGCTTTGGGGGCTCAAGCCACCACTTTTATGGGAAAGGACTTCAAGAAAGGTAAAAACAAAAGTCGTAACACCTTACGCCCCCCTTTTAAAGGAAGAAGGCTCAAAAACAGTGAGGAGAGGGGGGGGGGGGAGGTCAACACATTTTTTTAAGCGCCTCCACTTCGCTAAACTCACGTGGACCGCCACAGTTCATTACACCCACTAAGGATCGATAATTTTTATTAGAATTAAATAGAAGAATTACGTGAGTGGAGTGTGATGAGATATCCTAATGAAAATAATTCACGAGTGATATTAATCAAAATTTACAAGAGATAAAATAATTCACTCCACCAATTTCGTATCTATTTCTTCGTCACACAAAATATCTTCCCTGATCTTAACGATTACTGAAACGATTAGACTCATTCAGACAAACGACTGAGAGGGTTATAATGACTGTATACGCTTTCCTCAATTAGGTAGATAGATAAATGTTCCTGCTTTGCGGATGTGGTTTTGCCTACTTCAAAAATTGAAGGCGCTCGGATCTACTTTTGGTGTATGTTTACGAGCCTTGCAGTTGAAACAGAGGGTCGAGAGGGTATCGAACAAATTTTAACTCATCAGAAACACACACTACCACATAGTAATGTGAATTCATGAGGACGCGAACATATCCTCTGTTTAATATAGGGTATTTTCTAGAGAACTCCTCAAATTGCGATTTTGATGAACATTTAACTGATGACTGACAAACACCATACAATTTGTTTGCATAAATCTCTCTAAATTAGAAAGGGTTAAAGAATATGGGAATATGATGGAAGAATGTTTTTTTGGATGGTATCAGACATCATGAGAGGCCATTACTTTGTATAAATCATGATCGACTTAGTCGTGACAGGCCAAGTATCGAAACAAAATACCTTGAAAATCTCTGCGACATCGCAATACTTTCTCAATTATTCTGATTTCATTAGAGTGAGAAAGTAAAAAGGACCCATTCAGAAAATCTCAAAAGTAGATGTAAGGTAAAAATGTTGAGGCTATCAAATTGAAGAAGAAAAAAGAAAACAAGAAAAGTACGAACTTTTGAAAATGGGTTGAACATGGGAAAATGGGTACAAAACTTGTGTGATTATTTTTTTATAGATATTCCTGTAGAACATAATTTCCGCTCCAAATACCTGTACGAGCACTTAGGTTAGAAAAAGATAAAGCGGGGGGGGGATTATCCGGGTCCGGGATAACTTCCCTCTTTGCATCCATTTTCTATTCCTGCATGCATTCAGTGTTATCAGATCTTACGGCTTTTCCCATAAGAACACATATAAAAACACTGAATGACACACTGGATCTGGAAACACTGCATGCATCTAGTATACATACAGGGTGTTTTTTTTATCTCCCCCCCCCCCTGGTTTTTTTTCTTGCTAATTGAGATAAAATGTTGCGGTTTGGACTATTCTTCATCATTTTGGCTGAATTTTCTTTTTTTGGGGTCGAAACCCCCCCAGCCCCCCTAGGGGGGCTCCCAGGGGGGCTATCTCAAAAATTTCAAATGGCAACCCCTATCTTGTGATACATCGTTCGAAAGAGCATAAAATTTTAAGACTTTTGGCGCAAACCGGAAGTTGATATCGTTTTTCGTTTTCGATATATCGAATTTCAAAGTTCGATTTGGACCCATTTTCAAAAAATCATTTCTCCACTTTGGAAAGTCGGAATTAAAAAAAATATGGGTCCAAAATACTCTAAAAAGCAAGTACTTTTCAGATAATGAAATGGTTTTGACATAAAATTTGATTTTAGAGCCCCAAATTTTTTTTAAAAATTTTGCCCCTAAAAGGGGCTATCTTGAAAATTCCCTTCCACGACCCTTATTGAATGATACGTCGGTCAAAAAAGCATAAAAAACTGAACATTTTGGCGCAATCCGGATATCGATATCGTTTTTCGTATTCGAGATATCGAATATTAAAAATTCAATTTTCGCCTATCTTCAAAATTCGATATCTCGAATACGAAAAACGATATCGATATCCGGATTGCGCCAAAATGTTCAGTTTTTTATGCTTTTTGACCGACGTATCATTCAATAAGGGTCGTGGAAGGGAATTTTCAAGATAGCCCCTTTTAGGGGCAAAATTTTTAAAAAAAATTTGGGGCTCTAAAATCAAATTTTATGTCAAAACCATTTCATTATCTGAAAAGTACTTGCTTTTTAGAGTATTTTGGACCCATATTTTTTTTAATTCCGACTTTCCAAAGTGGAGAAATGATTTTTTGAAAATGGGTCCAAATCGAACTTTGAAATTCGATATATCGAAAACGAAAAACGATATCAACTTCCGGTTTGCGCCAAAAGTCTTAGAATTTTATGCCCTTTCGAACGATGTATCACAAGATAGGGGTTGCCATTTGAAATTTTTGAGATAGCCCCCCTGGGGGCCCCCCTAGGGGGGCTGGGAGGGTTTCGACCCCAAAAAAAGAAAATTCGGCCAAAATGATGAAGAATAGTCCAAACCGCAACATTTTATCTCAATTAGCAAGAAAAAAAACCAGGGGGGGGAGATAAAAAAAACACCCTGTATGTAAAGAACGATGAGAGAGGCAGACTTTCTATAGGTGTATTTGTTTATCTTACGTGGCTTATCGTCCCTTCGAATGGTCCATGCTGCAGATTATTAGTGTTCACATAAAACCATAACCATAGGATGAATAATTCGTTTCTGTTTTAAAAATTTAATTTAACGGAAAGATAACACGAAGGGAATAATTCGGGCTGAAAACAAATGGCAAGAGAGGCAGAGAGCGAGGAGAGAAAAGATCAACGCTCTTCTACCTCATAATATTCAGGAAAATGAAGGTATGATACTGGGGGAAGAGGGTTGCTACAAATTCTTCAGCGAATCGTCTCATTGATAGGTTTGAAAAATGTTAATTTACGAACGGACTGACTTAATTTCGTATTGTTTTTAAGAAGTGTTGATGGCTGTAACTGGATTTGATGAACCTCTCTACTCGCAGAGTTTAATAATTCAATGATGGGGCGTATTCATGATTGAATTAAGCAAAGTTAGTGAATAATCGGCGGGTCCAAAGTTTCTGAACTATAGCTAAGAGCCTAAGTCTCCTGAATAAATTGCGTGTGTGGGGAGGGGGGATGTGTAAAATAAATATGAGTCAATAAATGTATCGCTTCGCTGAATAGAGCCCCCAATTCAACGGCCAACAGGCCATCCCCTTCAGCATTTGACAATAAGTACAGGTATATGTATTGGGACCATTTTATTGTCTCAATCCAAAACCCCCAACGCAACGGCCAACAGGTCATCCCCTTTAGCATTTGACAATAAGTACAGGTATATGTTTGGGACCATTTTATTGTCTCAATCCAAAACCCCCAACTTAACGGCCAACAGGTTATCCCCTTCAGCATTTGACAATAAGTACAGGTATATGTATTGGGACCATTTTTATTGCCTCAATCCAAAACCCCCAACGCAACGGCCAACAGGTCACCCCCTTTAGCATTTGACAATAAGTACAGGTATATGTTTGGGACCATTTTATTGTCTCAATCCAAAACCCCCTACGCAACGGCCAACAGGTTATCCCCTTCAGCATTTGACAATAAGTACAGGTATATGTATTGGGACCATTTTTATTGCCTCAATCCAACACCCCCAACGCAACGGCCAACAGATCATCCCCTTTAGCATTTGACAATAAGTACAGGTATATGTATTGGGACCTTGGAACCGTTTTTATTGTATCAATCCAAAAAGATACATTAAAACTCTGCTCATGACGCCATCACTGCGAATCAATCTATTCCGCAGTCTTGTGTAGTACTTTGGAGCAAGTCATGCGAGGTCATTTTGTCAGTTCATTGAGCTCTCTCGCTCGCTCGGTGCAGCACATTCGCGTCGCCTCGTCTCGTCTGATACCAGCGCCTTGAATCGCTGCAACCCCTACAACTCTACTGCATAGAATTTTGCTTGCGAATCGATTAAAAAGGGTATTCTAAGCAGTCTAACAGAAACGTGTGGATGTGAGTGAGTGTGTTTGTGTGTATATGTGATGTGCTCACGTTAAACGCCTAATCTCGTTAGGTTATGCTCGCGGATTCACTGTCTATGCATTTCTACCTCCTCTCCTCTCTCCCCCCTCCCGCCCTTGACGGCTTCCCCTATCTTCTTCCAATGTTATTTTTCTCTCGCCCTTCGGACTTTTTCACTCTCCGATTCCGATATGTCTCGTGCTCATCCGTCAGCCATTGACTTTCCGCGCTTTATACTCTATAGCTCGCTTTGGTGATGTCGCGGTTTTGAATTCCGCAAGACTTTTCCGTGATCTCCATTCCCCTAATTCGCTTCATTTATAGACTGTTTTAGGAGAGCGATACATCGTATCGATTGCCGTCCGAAGACCTCTGATTCCAAACAAACTGGTTTAATAATCAAGAAATGAATGCGACCTTTTTTTCGATTATGAGTTCTACGGCCTCGAAAATGCTCAACTATGCCTGACTCCTTGACTAAAACTGCATTTTGAGGTTAGAGTCGCCCGAAATCCCGCCAATTTTACAACAACGTGATAAAATTTGGGTAATTCTAACCTCGAAATGCATCGTTCAATCTGTAACATCTGGTTAAAGAGATCTTAGTCAAAGAACCAGGCATAATTAAGCTTTTTTGAAGACGTAGAATTCATAATCACAAAGAGGTCGCATTGATTGTTTGATTTAACAGCCTAAATTTCCGTTCAAAAATGCGCTTATGGGGAAAATACATTGAATCAGAGTATGTTTGGAACCAGAGGGCCTTGGACGGCAATCGATACGATATATCGCCCTACTAAATTAGCCTATACCTACTCGGACTCCCTGCAATTTCGATACCCAGCAGTTTAGAGGGTGCTTGGTAGTTGTGAGCCATCGCATCGCCTTGAACATCAAGTCGATGATTGGGACCATTATAATCTAATGAGTGACATTGATTCAAATAAATAAAAGAATAAAACAAAAACCAATCATAATCGGATACTCACGAGCGACTACATTTGTGAATATCGCAGCTGAGAAAGTTAGCATAATTACTCCGTGTTAGCTAAAATCTCTCTGTAGTTACGACAATCGCCAGAAACAAACAACATACTTCACTCATGAAAACCTCAACATTTCCCGATCAGTACCTACGGTAACTACGCGGATTCATGCGGAGAAGTTAGGAACCAAGTTACAGCGAGAGGGGGGCGGGCGGAAGGGGGGGTCACGGAATCTTCAAAAGTGTAATTATAAGAGCCAACGTACTTACGGCATGCACTCATATTAAGCAACCGAAATATCTGGAACTCCTGCATTACGCAACATCATCAAAAACGCTCTCGACCAACCGAACGGATAATTATTCTAAACTGTATTTAATTACTCTCAGGTAACATAAAGAAGTAGAAAAAAAGAGAAAGGACGGGAAAGAGGAAATTAAGTTAATCTCTGAAGTCTAAAGAGCGCACATGGATTATCCTCTCATGTCTTCGCCCTTACTTTAAATTAGTTTTGAATCTGCAAGTTTAATAAGTTCATAAATGTAAGTATGAGTTTAAGTATAGATGGACTTGTATCCTTTTTTCACACCTATATTGTTAAGAGGAAACGATGCCAAAATCATACTCGTTCGAATAGCTCATCATGAGTGCGTGTTTTAATTGAACACTTTGAGAAGAAAAAAAAATTTAAAAAAAAACAAACAAAAAAAATTGATGATCTCCTGTATCAAATAACAAAGGTTAGGCACGATTATACTAATCCTCTTGTTATACGAGTAGAAACTTTCCACAATTTTTTTTTTTTTTTTTTTTTTTTTTTTTTTTTCACGTACCTTGAATTCGTCAGGTTACAGTGTGGCTAAAGACCATCATTGGTCAATTCCGGGCGATCTGTATGATGACAAAATATATTGGCTCACTGCCAGTTAAATTTGCCAAAATGGCTACCAGAAGTTTTGTTCAATCCTTATACAGAGCTAGAATTTGGTGCTTAAGCGTCAAAGTCTAAAGAATTGAAGCAATATGAATCAACTTGAATCTTTAAATAGGTCGAATATGCGCATATACCATTGGTTTTGTATTAAATTTATTTTTAAAATGTCTGATCCAAATTCTATTGATTTATTGGCAAAGTCGAAATCGCGATACTCAAAGTCTGAAAAATTGAAGTGAGGAAGTAACTTGAATCTTTAAATAGGTCAACTAAGCATACCGTTGGTTTCGTATTCTTTTTATTTTTGATATTTATGGGCCAAATTCTATTGATTTTTGGCAAAGTCTGACAAATTGAAGCAAAGAAGCAACTTGAATCCTTAAATTTGTCGAATATGCATACTACGGGTTTCGTATTCTATTTCTTTTTGAAATCGTTGATCCAAATTCTATTGATTTATTGGCAAAGGCCGAAATTGCGATATTCCGCAACCGCGCGCGGTATTCGAAGCGTCGGTCAAGAAACATCCCTTCTCTAACTCCGCGCGCAATTTGAGCAGCGGAAAGAGAAAGGGAATAGCGGTGGTCGCGGTCTGGTGTTCGTGAAAAATGAGGAAAAACCTATAGAGTAAAGAGGATGAGAAGGATGGGTGGGGGGGGGGGAGAAAGGGAGGGGGTGGGGGACGCGAAGCATCGCGCGGTGAGTTTACTGGCCTGAATTCGTAACTATCATTAAGAGCAAGAAGTCGGCTGATTTAATTAGCTGGCTGTCGAAAGAGAAAGAGAAAGAGAAAGAGGGTGGGAGAGAGGGTGGCGAAATGAGGGATACAGAAGGAGGAGGGGGAGAAGGAGGGAGCGCAGTTTCTCTTGCAAGTAATTGTATCGAGCTGAGCCCATTGCTATGGAACTTACTTTGCAAGGTTGCCCGATTGCCGGTTTACTGAGCTTGCTGATGCGGTAGCTTTATCACGGCCGATTGGAACCAACGAGTGCATTGTTGACTAACCAGTAACCGTTGACTTCTGTGGCGTTGTAGTCACTATGGCGGATCCAGGAAATTATTCTTATTTCTCTTTCTGGCCATCTGAATGTATGTGTTGAAAAAGGATAGACGTACGTGACTGCCCTTGATACGCCCTTATCTAACGTACACGTTCTGGGACCAATAAATGTACGTTACTGACGGTCTTCCGCCCCCAAGTCCGCCCTAAGTACCTCAACAAGCATCGGCTTAACGACTCAACGGACCGCATCGGACCGTTTAAAAATGGCAACACCACAAACTAACCTCAAAATATGCATCGCGAGACGTAAACCAACGAATCCCAGCGCACGTAGAGTGGGTCGGGTTGAGTCTATAGACCCGCCCTCAGTAACGTAACGTTGAGAGCGCTCCTGTTGAGCACTTAATGCACAACAATGACTTAACTGATACTTTACTATTTTAATGATTAATGATTCACGTTTAGGGGGTTTGACATGTTTTATTTCTTACCGTAAGACTTTTCGATATTGATAGGTTGACAGACTTTTTCGGTTATAATTATTTGTTACTTATCTAAGGGCTACCTAGGTCTGTGGCACCTGTGCACGGCGCTCGACAGCTCCCTTCATTCCGATGTGCCGTTAAAGAAATGTGAGGTTATAATCAGGGCCGGATTTACATTTTTAGCGCCCCTAGGCTGAGCTTTGGCTGGCGCCCCTAAAAGTAAGCACTCTCGTGGGGGGGGGGGGTCCCCAGACTTCCCGGCCCGCCAGACTGGAAGGAGGCTGTTAGGTGTTAGGAATATTTTTCAAATTCACCAGTAAAAAACACGATTTTAAACATGTGTGTGGTACCCAGTTACGTTACGAAAATTTTGACGCTAGAAAAAAGCTGGTTTTGGAAAAAAAGAAGTGACGAAAGATCGAATAATAAAAATATTAATAATAAAAAAAAATCTCCTTTACTCACTATTTTACATCGGTTTCTTTCTTGCTTTTCTGTTTGCAAAATCATCGATTACGTCTTCATAATCAATCAGGCTTGTGATGCGCTGCTCAATGGTGAGTAGAGCGAGTCCCGTGAGTCTATCTGTTCCCATCGTTGATCGGAGGTAATTCTTGACCCGACGCAAGGTAGAGAAAGAACGTTCTCCAGAACAGTTGGTTACTGGTGTAGACAGAATCATGCGGAGGGCTATGTCGACGTTTGGGTAAATTTCTAAAACATCACTGTCATAAAGAAATTTATAAAGTCCTCGTAGACTTGCTGTTTTCTTTATCAGTTTATCGCCTTTCTTCTCCCATAAAGACGAGCCACACTGATTCAAGAAGGCTTTAAGGTGCGATGATTCGTCATCTAATGTTGGTTCAAGATCATTTGGATATAAGGCTACAAGCTCAGCAGCTTTCTTTGAAATATTAGCAGAATCCTGTATTTCGATATCCTCAAAAAAGCCAAATTTGGAGTGCAGATCATTGTACTTATCAGCACGACTACGTAATTCTACGCTCAAAGTGTCCAATATTATGTTGAATGTATTAATTCTGAAATCTTCTCGTCCACTGAAAGAAACTTCACCCTCTCGAGACTCGCCGAACTTAAGTTTTCGCTTTGGGCGTCTTTTTTTGTCGTACTGAACTTTTTTTTGTCGTTTCTAAGCGGTCGTAATCTTCGCGCAAATTTGACACGTAGTCGGAAAGGGCACTGTACTGACGTTTCATTTCTCCGAGATCTATGACTTGACTTTGAAGTTTTTTGCTCACTTTATTGAATGTTTCTAAAATACTCCCCCAAATGGTGACCATCAAGGCTGTTTCTAAGGAGTTCAATTTATCTTTTAGGCAACGGGCCTCATGCCTGGTATCGCCTGGTTGGTGCTCATCATTAGCAATTTCGTCAAGAGAGTTAATCACTCCGGTCCAATCTTTAACGAGGGTAAGACAAGCATCATGTCGAGCTGCCCATCTTGTTTTTGAGAGGCTGTGGAGGACTCGAGTGCAGTTCTTACAAAGCACTTCCCATCGTTTCGTAGAGCAAGAGAAAAAATTGTAAAGCTCTTGCAGGAGAAAGAAAAACGCTATGGCCGTAACACAAGACTCAACAGCCGAGGAACCTACAAGATTCAGAGAATGAGCCGCACACGGCACATATGCAGCATGGGAACATAATTCCTTGATTCGCGCCTGAACGCCGGAGTAGACACCCGACATATTCGATGCATTATCATATGATTGTCCTCTACAATTTGAGACATCCAAGTCACACTCTTTGAACACTTTTATCACTGTTTCGACTATTTCCTCAGCTTTGTGGCCAATGTTGGGCAAAAAACACAGGAACCTTTCGACTGGCATGAGTCATGTGAAAGGAATTTTATCATAGTCTGCTCACTGCTGACTCAAAATATTGCAGAGTGGAGAGCCGAGATAAGATGGCAGTGCCAGTGTATACGACGAAAGAGATCTAATTTCCAATAGTGAGCCGCCGCGCCGCGCCGGGTGGAAATGCCGTGAGGCGCGGCGCGCCCGAACTTCGTCAGCACGCAGGCGGACAGACCAGTTATCAGTGCATAATGCACTGATAACTGGAGAACTGATAACAAAGAAAAGAATGCACTGTGCATTCTTTTCTTTGCGCCTTTGTTCAAGTAAGAAAAAGATACCACAACATAGACATTTTTAAAAAAAGAGGTTTTTTTACATTTTGAAAGAAATTCTCCAAAATTTTGCGCCCCTCAGAATGTTGCGCCCTAGGCTATAGCCTATGTAGCCTAATGGCAAATCCGGCCCTGGTTATAATCGCCATTTTTAGGTACGACCTAAAGCCCGTCCGGACCGAACATTCATTGGTCCCTGGTGAGAGAAGAGAGAGAAAGATAGATTCCTGGATCCTCAAATGGTTGCACTAAAACCATTTATCCAGTCTCAAATGCGCAACGACTCAATGTTAATTTAAGAACTCGGCATGTTTAAAGATTTAACGCATGAGTACAGGATCGTCAGCAAAATAGATAGATATCAAGAAATTCATGAGTAAAACCGACGTATAGTTTTGCAAGTAGCACCCTTCACCTTGTAGAGTCCCTCTGTATATTAAAGAGTCTTGCCATACGAGGCATAATGTATCTGATTGGCTGCTGATTGTAATCTATCAGGAGGCTCAAGGAGGCGTTCATCTCTGTGCTTTTGCTCTATTAGTAGCTTAACTTAACGTCTCCTCTTCGAGAAAGCGCATTTTTTAACTAAACTGTACGGCTTTTTTGAGACCTTACAATCGGGTTGAAAAACATCTATCCAACTGTTCAAAACTCTCTTATACGGAATTTTTTTGCAGTAAAAGATTTATTCGGAGAAATATAACAAACGCCTCCTGCCATAAGCGCCGCATACAATGACGCCTCTTTAGGCCGCTTCTTCTTCCTTCATGCACCCGTTAAGTGACCAGACTTTTTCATAAACAGGGACTCTACCTTCATTGATTTTGCAGGAGGATATTAAAAGGGGGCGAGCGCCCCCTCCCCTCCCCGTTCAGCCAAAAAAGGGGGAAAAGAGGGGGGAGGAAGGGGGAAAAGAGGGGGGAGGAAGGGGGAAAGAAATGGAAAAAACAAAAATGGGGGTCGCCTAATAAGGGCGAAAATCCCAAGTTCGCCACCCCCGTTCGCGAGGGCTGCGAATCCGCCATTGTTACTAAATGACTCTTAACTGCGTTGTAAGTGCATTCTCTTCGCTGGTTCTATTTTTGCAAACTTCTTCAAAATATGTTGGCATTTAGTTATTTATGTGAAAAAATTTACTGAAACAATTTCTTTTGCAAATGGGGCTGCAATTATTTTTTTATTCATCGTTCACTTTGTCAACAATGTCCCGTTTCACGACGCGAGTCACAAACGCTGGCCGGGAGCGCAACCGGCCTCATAGTCCAAATAGCCAGCCGTCGAATGCTCGAATCCTCGAAACCGTTTCCGCCAGAGAAGATGAACAAATAAAACTGCGCGCTGCTTCCACTTCCGTGAGGAATTGCAACAATAAAATAAGAATGGGTCGATCCACGAGAAGTTCCAGAGCGGACTTTAGTCGGAAAATTGCATCGGAGAGGAATACACGGATAAAAAATTTCAAAATTGAACACAATTTAAGCTACGATACGGTGATTTTATTGTACTCGGTCGATTGTTAGATTTAAATAACAGTCGATAAACGCGTCTTGAAAGGATGACGGTTTAAACATGATGTTCATTGGTTATTTGACTTGTTTCCTCACTCCTTATTCTTAGTGTAGCGCAATATGCAAGTCTGGCAACATCGTACCTTCGGAAATTGTCTGCATCTGCGGGTTCTCACTAAAGGTCAAATTTGGGAGTGTATTTTCCGCCAAAAATCATTAAATCTTTTCCGTCGTTTTAAATGGCAGAACGCAAGATTTCAGACGTAACCCTATAAATACAAGGTATACGGCACACGTAGTGGCGTATTCGGGAAGTTTGCCTCTTTCTCCCTTTGCCTAACTATTTGAGGGCATGTGTTAGGAAAGGACAGAGATTAGGGATTAAGAAACGTGTGCTTAGATGGAGGTGGTAAAAGACGAGACATTATTTCTGGGTAGTACTAAACTGACGCCACCCAAGTCCTTAAACGTGTTTTAGACGTCACTGATGATTATACAATGGACAAACAGATCTTTACACTGAAAAAAAAAATAATAAAATTCTAGTAATTTTACCACGTGAACCACGATGAGTCTATTACTTTTTCAGAAGATTCTGGTTTTACTATTAGAATATGGTCACAGTATACCAGAATCTCCTAAAAAAAATTCAAGACCGCTGGTAAAAAAATTAGAATTTCTGGCGTAAGTACCATCCCTTAGGTACCTTGGTTCACATATCATCGTGCTTCTACTATTTTTGCATATCTTTTTTATTCAGTATAATAATTAATTAGTCAGGGTTTTGACACAAAACGAGCAATTCTTTAATGAACGCTTTAAAATTACCTCTCGCATAGTTTCACTTTATTATAGAGTATAAACAGACGCACGAACAGTTTGCAACATAACGTTTTCTGAAGAGATTTTCTGAGCACTAAGGATTGCCAAGGAAAAAATGGAGAGAAAAAGAAAGAAGTAAATTACGAAGTATGCTCATTTCCTTTCATTTGAAGGAGGAACTGCTGGGGAAAATAAAATGAACGCGAAATAATGAAACGTACGAGTAACTTGCGCATTTTTGTCAAAACTCCTGCGAATTGGCAGCGCTGTGTCGGAGAAAATGCCCCAGTGGTGGAGGGGGAGGGGGGAAGTGTGCCTTTGAGGGATGCGCTCCTAACTCACTCACTAGGTCAGAAATTCAGTAGGGCAACATCGTTTCCCCGAACAGAGTTCAATAATTCCTCCCGAACTCAGCGTCCGTGAAGTAGATTCCTTAAAACAAAAAATCATTATTATTTTTTTATTTATCTATTTATTTTTCATTTTTTCATTAATATGATACTAACTGTCTGGAAGAAAGTATCAAATTGAGCCTCACCGCGGGCGCTATGCGCGTAATACGCCCAAGACAATCGTCATTGGTGCCTGAGAAATGAAAATAAATATTTAAGTATAGTCAAAGGTGGGGGCCTAAGATAATATTCATAATTTCCCTGCACTCCCCGCGCCCCGGTCCGGCCGGCCCCCCTCGACTTTCTTATTTCGAAACTTGTGAGAGGGTGGCGCTTAGCCACAGCCTACAAGACTACGAGTACTCACGAGTCGTAATGTCGCAGGTAGCGAATGTGACTCGCGCCTTCTCGTTGTTGTCGGCTATGTAGATAACAGTATTCGACTTTTCCGCTAGAGTGTGTGCAACATGAAACTATATTTCACAGATAACAGTGTTCGACTTTTCCTCTAGAGTGTGTGCAACATACAACCGTATTTCACACAGAGGCAAGAACGTTCAAAAGCAGCTTAATTAATTTAATTTCCGATTAATTTTAGTTTATGGTGTTTCTTTAAAAAGTAAAACGAGCTCACTTTATCTCATAGAGTTTCTTCTGATTATTATTATTTTTCTTTTAAAGTAAGAGACCAACTTAAAAGCATGTTTAGGAGGTGATTGAACCCGTGTTCTCCTTTATAAAATGACGACATTCGCTGAAATGAAACGTTATTGTGAGGTTAGCTGCTTTCGCAGCGTAACACTAAACGTCATCAGTTATATGCTTTTTCTCCCAATTTTTTGGTGCCTCGTAATTGTTTTGTTTGCTATCCTAAAAATGAAAAATATCTTTGCTCTTTCCTACACCCTATAACTTTTATAAGAGACTTTACTTTGGCTCTAAAAAATACCTGATAGTCTCTGAAAATTATGACTCTTGACAGTTTTTGTTGATGTCCAGTCACTAATCTTGAGAGAAGAGTCCCACTAATAAATCGGTTTTTTTAGTTGTTCGTTTTTTTTCTTCATCTTGATCTCACCCTTCAACAATAGTGTTTTCATTTATTAAATTTTGTCAGATAGGTCGAAGATACTGCCAATGTAAGAGAAAAACTAATTTTATTTGAAAAAAAAAAAAAAAAAAATTGGGAATGTTGCAAAAAATGAGTTGCTCCAATTTAAATGGACAAATTTCAGGCGTACTCGCCATAATTTTTCTCGTTTGACAAATTACGTGCAAACGATTTTGACGGAAGAAGAAAAATAGAAGGTAAAGTGGAGAAAGGCGCACTTTATAAAGAGAACTGAGAGGGAGAGGGGAAGAGGGGAGAGGAGAGAGAGAGAGAGAGAGAGAGAGAGAGAGAGAGAGAGAGAGAGAAAGCTGTAAGATAGCAGAGATTCTAAGGGGGGGGGGAGGAAGAGGAAGAAAAGGACGAAATAGAGGTTTGAATATAGATAGATACAATAGCCAAGAGTTTCTGTCGGTTACGGTCAGCGTAACGAATGAATATGCATCCTTGATGCCACGTCTCATAAGAAATCATAGAACCTCTCATTCAAATTGATACAAGACCAACAGACAAGATTGCCGACCTCACTGGAAGATAAAATCAAACTTCTTTAAATTAATGTTAAGCAGAGCCTCATGGCCGTGCGGCGTGCATGTAAATTCTTTGTAAATTAATCCTCCTACAGAAATCACCGACTGGGAAAATTTCTGGTTTCCGTAACAAGAATTCTGTTTAATATTTTCCCAGCCGGAATTTCTGTCAAAAAACTGCGGGATTCACATAAAGACGATAAGATTGCGGTATGGTCGTTTTTAGTTGACACCCCCCCCCCCCCGGCATGTGCAGGGTAGACTTGCTGGACAATCACAACCTACACATGAAGGTCACATTTATCTCGGACAATAACTAGAGAATCATTTCAAAGTACATACTTCAGGCTAAATCATCGACACCGATTCTGGTCTCAAAAAAACCACAGTCTTTGACACCCTTCCTGCACCAAAGGAGACCTCGTTTCAGCAAAATTAGTTCTAAATTAGGTGGCTCAAATTATTCCCGAAAAAATTCCTACCCACCAAAAATCATTGCTTCGACCAAAACATTTTGTTGTTGTTTTTTTCACAAAGAAATATTAAAGCTCATTGTAAGTCTACAATGATTAACGAAGTACGTCAAGTCCGCAGTTATCATGAATCAATAACTTGAAATTAGACCTAACCCTTCTTTCATTTTTTAACAACTTTACTGCACATCACAGTCACCTGTAAAATTCAAAATCACGGGGATACAAAACTGCCCAAATACATCAAATATAGACTGTTGCAGTATAAAAACGCGTGAACTTTAAAATGCGTGCGTAGGTAATTGATCAATCGATCAGATGCTAGTTTTGCAAGAATGTATTGAATTTGAACCGATTAATAATTACTAGTTCCACGATGCGACTCTAACTGATAACATTAGCTGCTGTGGCACTTTGCTTTAATTAAATGCAATTCTACTTCGGTGAACCGGTTTAAACAAACATTACACATAAACCAGTTGAGTGGAAAGTATCACAATGACTTACAGAAATACTCAAATCACTAATCTTGTGCTTCATCTTAGGTTGAATCGCCGATGTGATGAAACAAAACAAAACAAAAATTCAGCTGATTTAACAAGTCTACTGTTAAATAGGGATCGCTAAATGGTTTGTGAGGTTTAAAAATGAAATGTTGAATCATCAAAACGGCATTGTTAAAATAACACAAATGGTTACTATCAACCAATGGCATGATAAGATTAACCCTTTAAGGACCAGGTTAGTTCAAGAGAACACCACTCCTCCGTTTCTAGAGGGAAGGTAGAGTTAACTGTTCGTACTCGGTGGAGTTGGAATTGCCTATCCGACGAATTGAAGGCGCCCACTGAGATCTTATCTTGTAGTGTTTTCAATCTATATTTGCATTTATCCGGAATGAAGACTAAAACAATGTGAAATAGACCAGGGGGGTGATCACGGAGGATCGTTTCGTTTCGGTATCGTTATCGTTATCGTTTGCATTAAATCAAATGGGCTTGCTTCTGCGCAACTCGATCGCGCAGGTGATCCCCTCCTCACCTCTTCCTACTTGAAACGATCGAGTAAACGACAGCCTCCAACTCATCGCTTCCTTTCGACCGTTTCAATCGTTACGAGAGGCTCAAAACGATTCGATCAGTTGAGCCACCCATAAGGATACACGTAAACGATAACGATAACGAAAACGAAACGAAACGATCCTCCGTGATCACCCCCCAGAGGAGAAAAACGAATATACTCGGGCTTGGCCCATAAGGGGTTAAGGCAGGCAATTCCTATTGCAAAAAGTATTCTGATACCCTTCTTAGAAAAATCTTCATGTTGTATACTTCCTAAGTTTAGAATTAAGTCGAATGATAGAAAGACTATTGTAAATTACTTGGTCTATAGGGGGTGGTTTTGAATCATTCAGAAAAGCAAAGAGCAGGCAGTGCCTGCTTTGCTTGCTGGTACCACACGCCGCCAAAACTAATAACTTTTCTGCAAATTTCATTTACAAATAGCAATTAGTTTATTTAACAATTTGCTTTCCACTTTAGCAATACCGTTTCGGTAGTCTAGAATTCCGATCTGTTAATTAACTTCCACTTCAACAATACCGTTTTGCTAATCTAGAATTCCGATCTGTTAAATGAACTTCAACCCATTTTGCGGTCACAATTTTAAACATTAAATATGGTGATTCGTCAACGGTTTTTTACTTTCTCACTCTAATGAAATTAGAAAAATTGAGAAAGTATTGCGATGGCGCAGAGATTTTTGATGAATTTTGTTTCGATACTTGGCCCGCTGTGACTAAGTCAATCATAATAATTATAAAATAATTGGCTCTTATCATGCCTAATACTATCCTAAAGAACATCCATCCATGATATTTCAATATTTCTGAACCATATGTGGTAGGGAGGAGTAAATGCACAAAATTTCTTTGGCGTCTGTCTGTCCGTCTGTCTGTCTGTCTGTCTGTCTGTCCGTCTGTCTGTCTGTAGTCAAGAACGTGAAATCCAGCATAACTTTTAAACTATTGATCCGTATGCATCCAAATTTTGCAGAGATATTGCTTTTAACATTCCCCAGAAGGACTTTTTTGTTTTTTTAAAATTTTAATTTTTTGGTTAGTTATGGATGAAAAATGGTTTCCATTAAAATCAATGGGAAAATGGGTCAAAAAAGAGAAAAAATTTTAAAAATTTCAATATTGGATCTTTGGATTTGGAAGAAAATTTGTAAAAACATTCTACAACCAGCCCACAGTAAAATTAACCCCTTATAGTTCAGTAAAATAACCCTTAAGACCGTTTAAAAAATCAATTTAGGGCGTTCGAGCCAAAAAATGGAATAAAAGTGAGAAATTAATCTTGTATATCAGTGCCAATTACTAAAAGCTGGATGAATTTTGATGAAACTTTGTATACACAATGTACTACCACAGTACTAAAATATTTTCTTCTCACTATCATCATAATAAATCCTTTGGACCGTTTCAAGGGACCATATAGGTGCGATTGAGAAAAAATAAGACCAATTAAGCAAATAAAAACATAATCCTACTTATTGAGATAATTCGGGTTCGGTCCAATTAATTTTTAAATTTAAAACCGGCACAAACAATCTACCTACCTACATTTACTCTACTTTATATAGAATTTCTTATCATTACAATATACAGCCCTTAAGACTGTTTAAAAAATCAAAATCGGTGCGCTCCAGCCAAAAAATGGAATTATCGTGAGAAATTAATCTTTAAACTTGGAGTCAATCAATTATCACTCGATGAATTTTGATAAAAACTTTTGTACACACAATCCACTATCAAAATACTAAGATATTTTCCTTTCTTAGTCACTATACACAACTGATAAAACCTTTTCAAGAGGCAATGTAGGTGGGATTGAGAAAAAAATATGGGAATATAAGCAAATAAAAACATAATATCCTATTAATTGGGATAATTCAGGTTTGGTTCAATGAATTTTTATAAAAACTGGCAAATACAATCTACAATTAGTCTATAAAAGAAAGTATTCCTTACAGATACAATATACAACACTTAAGAGAGTTTAAAAATCAAAAAAGGGTGTTCGACCCAAAAACATGAATTAAAGCGGGGAATTAATGTTAAAACTTGGAGTCAATCATTCATGGGATGAATTTTGATGGAACTTTGCACAAACATACTATGTTACTGACCCACTAAAATATTCCTATCATACAGTCATCATCAAAAACCTTTAAGACCGTTTCAAGGTCCAATATAGGTGCGATCGAGCAAAAATCTTTGAAACCAAGCAAATAAAAAAATAATCGTAATACTTGGAATAAGAAATTCAATTATGACTCAATTATGTTTGATGAAAAATGCAACAAAAAGTTTGCAACCAACCTACGCAGGGATTTCTTTTCAATGTAAAACTATAATATACAACTCTTCCTAAGTCTGAGACTGTTTAAAGGCAAAATAGCTGTTCCATCAATAAACCCAAAAAATGGAATATCCAAAGAAAATTAAACTTATAAAGAAAATGGATGGATGAATTTTGTTGACAGTTGGTGTACACAATCTACAAACAAAGAACATCTTTAAAGGGAGTTTTAATCTACCAAACTAAAAAATTCTTTTAAAGATCCACAGTTCAAAACCCATCCTTCAAAGGATGAAGTAGGCAACTATTCGTACAGCTTCTCTGCAAAATCGCAAACACTTCGAATTGAAGGCGGAATTATGTCCAGAGATGAAAATATTTTAAATTTGATGGGAGTCTAGGAGTCTCTCCCAGAATTCTAAAGGGGGTTGGGGGTCTCCCCCAGATATCTAAAGGGGGGTCTGGGGGTCTCTCCCAGAATCCTAAAGGGGGGGGGGTCTGGAGGTCTCCCCCAGAATACTAGAGGGGGGTCTGGGGGTCTCCTCCAGAATACTAGAGGGGGGTCTGGGGGTCCTTCGACCCCCCCCCCCCCCAGATAAAAATGGAGGGAGAAAGTGTTCGTAGGGTGTTCCCTACAGTTTATTGGTTTTTGGTTTTTTTGTTTGTTTTATTTTTAACGATGTTATTCAATACATTTTCACACTCGAAGCGGCGCCAAAAATAACAGCAACAGTCTTATGACTTTCATTCACAAATATAGCAATTGGTTTATTCAACAATCTGTTTCCCAGTTAAACAAAACCATTTTTATTTTATCATTCTAGATTGTAGAATTCTGTATAATTAATTTGACTTAACGATTTTGCATTCATAATTTTTTTCAACATTAGAATCGGGAATCTGTCTAAAGATTTTTTGTTTTATTTCTTTACTTTTTATTTTTTTGAAAAAATAATGATGTCATTCAAAATGCATATTTACACGCAAAACGAGACTAAAACAGTCCACAGGGCCATCCATAAGACTTTTTCTGTACACACTATCGAATAGCTATGAAGATATTCGTCACGTGAGAGTCAGGTATTTTTTTCAAGAAGTTCGGCAACTTTGGAGACTAGTCATTTTTTGTTTCTTTTTTTTTCCCTCATTAGATCTAGCAGCAGTATTGCTTACATGCATAACGTTGCGTCTCGTCTACTTCGTCTCTTCGGTCCTCGCGGATCCACAAAAAAAGAATAACTGGTAAGTCCTTGATTCTAGATCCCGCTTCTTCTTCACTTTCCAGCCAGAAAACGCAGCGTTGAAAGAAGACACCGCGCGCAGCCGCGCCTTCTCGTCATCCTGCTTCGATCTTTTCCCCGCGATAGGTTCATTGCAAGCATACCTACACCATTGGATCTGCCGTTGGAGATGAGCGCGCGAGGGAAATCGAAGCAACGGGATTAAAAGTAAGAATATAACGGACCGTCGCGTTGCACGTTGGACGCCCATAAGCTAACGAAAATAATTTGTGGGATAGACTCGCCTACAACGGATTATCAAAAATATCCGATGAAACCAACAAGTGATGCTTCGATAGAGATATGGTTCGAGATTGAAGCCACGCTCGAACATAATTTGATTAGAATACATGCATATTTTTCACAAAATAACAATGGGCGACGCAGCTACTATGGAGACGGAGGGGGGAGGGGGAGGTCGACCACCCCCAAATCCGATGTTGTAAAAAAATACAGCAATAATTAAAGAAAATATAAATGAAAAAAAATATAAAACAAATAATGAAATGGAAAACACTATTAAGGCATGATTTCATAGCCTACGATTTATTATAATTTGAATAAACGAGTGGCAAAAAAGAATACAGTAAGATTGAATTTTTTAATTTGATCGGTTTTGTTTTGTTTTGTTTTGTTTTTTGTTTTTTGTTTTTTATTTGTTTTTTGTTTTTTTTTTTTTTTTTTTTTTTTTGTGGCGTAGGAACAAAAAGTTACGCAGTGAGGGGTGGGTTTCAAATGGGAAGTTTGATGTTTTGAAAAAGGGTCGAAATCGAACTTTTACTTTCGATAAATCAAAAATGAAAAACTATATTGATCTTTGCAGTTTACGCCAAAAGTCTTAGAATTTCATGTCCTTTCAGACGATGTATCCACTAGATAGGGACTGCCGTTTGAAATTCCGAGTTTTGTGGAGGAAGGGGGGCGAAATTCAACCTTAGTCGCGCCCCCAGAAATTTATGGATAGTCCAAAAAGTAGTTCCTAATAAATTATAAACATCCCCCGAGTTTCGTTTTTTTTTTTTTTTATCTTCAACCGTTCAAAAGTTACAAAAGGGAGACTCTCTTGAAACACCCCGTACAAGAACATAAAAATCGAACAAATAGTAAAACATGGAAGCAAAAACCAAAAGTAAACATACATTTTCGAGAAAGCATATCAAGGGGGAATGTGAGGAGGGAAATAATGAGAAAGCACACGAGGGCAGGGGGGTGTGTTCGCCGGCAGCTATCGAAAAATTGTTACCGCACAAAAAGAAACACTTGCTTGCGAGAGGAAAACGAGAAAGGAGGGGAGTCTAGTGCACTAGCATAGCACGAGGCTCAAAATTCAAAACGAGTCGTAAAAGTTCATAATATCCTCTACAAAGAGCTAGACTGCTCTCTTCATTTAAATTGTGAAGTTGAGTCTCGAGGGTTTCGTTAAGTTTCGAAAGGGAACTCGAGACCAACTCTCCAGGATGAGCGGAGCAGCGGCTTTCAAATGAAAGCAGAATTTCTGTACTATAAAGCGAGCTGCATGAGTTCCGAATACATTTCAAGCGCAGGGCTCTAACAGCAGAGTAAAAATTTCGCCAAAAATGGAATGCAAAATGCAAAATGCACAAATGCACTTTAAGGTGAATCCTCCGCGACCTCCTGTAGTGACATTCAAATCCGTTAGATATGCGCCACTGACGCGCGCGCTCTCTGAAGCCACAGCTTTGCCGCCTTCGACAGTCATTTGTGGGAGTTAGGATCAATTTGTCGGAAATGTTTGAAAGTTTTGTTCATAATCAAATTCTCTGGAATATTTTTTGATACAGTTCCAAGCTTTTTACGACCAATATTTCGGGTCGAAATCATCACTGGCAAGAAATTGTGAGTTTGAAGGTTGCAAGCAATTCAATCAACGCCTTCATGCTGACTCACAATTTCTCCCCAACATTTTCGACCCGAAAAATTTGTCGCAGAAAGCTGAAAATGGTAACAAAACGCTCCTTGAGATGTGATCTCGAATTCTATTTACAAATTTTTCGAAAAATTTACTCTAGCTTTCGTAACTGACGGTCAGTGCGAAGTATACGAGTACAAACAGACAGGGTATAAATTTTTTTTCGAATTTTTACTTCAAGAAAACATCACAAAACGGCATTTTCAAACGGCTATAACTTGGTTAATACAGAACGGATCGCGATAGGATGATGTAATTGTCTTGGTATTTTACAAAAATATCAACCATCAAAAGTCGAATCTGTTGATAGTGCAACTGGCGCATTGAGCATCACCATCAATCTCTCCTGCAGTCTATAGAGAAACTTTCGAGAGCCCACTGTGTGGGAAATTGGGAGCGATTGAAAACAATGGTGGAAATAATCGCGCGGGATGGGTACTTCATAAAACTTTATATTTCCCGGGTTTCGAAATGAGCTGGACGTATATCGATCCGGACCGCCAGTTCCAGAGAAAAAAATTCTTATGTGCAGAGGATAAAACAACGCCTACGCCGAGAGAAATCACTTCCTTGAAAACAAGGAAACACGTTTACTTGTGACAGTTTTCCTTGCGCGAAGTAAAGTTCTGTTGCACGGAGAAAAATCACTATCACAACAAGGAATCTTTTACTTGTAGCAGCAGACATTTTCTTTGGGTTAAAGGAATTCCCCCTTAGTCAATATTTCACTGTACAGTTTTTTTAACACAAACGAAATACACCTTGGATTAAAAAAAGAATTACCTCAATGTAAATAGAACTGTGCCATTATTGGACGCCAAAAAAGTATAATTTCTAAAAAAAAAGTCTAGTAAAAACTTCACCTGAATCTCACGGCTATGTCAACTGAATAATTTACATTTCTTTAACCAGAAAATTAAGGTATTTCTATCACTTATAGAAATCCTAGTGGAAACACGGGGAACTATTCGAGGAAACCGCAATATTTGTTTCCAAACCGAATCGAGAACTGAAGTTTAATCCAACACAAATAACACAATAGCTTGAGTAACAAAATTATAGTATTGGCTAAAGCAAACTGAAGCAGCACGACCCTTTAAAATCAAACAACCTAGCTAGGTCACTAATTCTTATGTGGATGGTCGGTTTTGGAGCATATCCAAGAGTTAAGGTTTTTCGTCCCTCGCGTCTATAGTTGGGCAAAATGGCAACAGAGTATTGAATTGACGAAAATCTGCCGGCGGGGTTATGAGCAAAACTTTGAGCCAAACCTGTGACCTGCGACAAATCTATTTTCTGTTGCCGTTCACCGTTCATCGTTTGCCGTTGGGCTGGCACTTGAGCACCGTCTTCTTCAGCGCTCCAACTCATTCGATATACCCACTTTTCTATCGCTTTATGCAATGATGGGGCCATTGCGAGATGCGGTGCCCCGTATACCCCACCTCGTGTCAATCCCTTTCCGTGTGTCCCTTTTGCTTGTACCAAAGTGAAGTATTCAGGATCAGCTTACTATATAAATGCCCCCCCCCCCCATCCCAACAAACGTCGAGATAACGATATTCCGCTCAGTGGGCAAATAAAACTGATTAAGTCGTCAAAACTCAGCAAGTTCGTTATAAAAGCAGGGGTGGCTCCTAAAATGCGATGTGTTGATGTCTCATCCATAAGAACCTTTGGAAACAAATAGATTCCTATAAGTATAGGGAATTATTAGATCGCCTCCATATAATCGATACTTTTACGATATATGTATTGGTTCAAATGAGAGGAAAATGATAATCGATTGTTCTCGACTCTCGATGCACCAATGCGGTCTCAATCATTGATGTATCCTCCCTAAAAACCTACATGGAAACGAATAGATTCTTATAAGTATATGCGGAATTCATTAGCTCCTCCATATAATCGATACTTTTACAATATATGTATATGTTCAAATGAGAGGAAAATGATAATCGATTGTTTTCGACTCTCAACAATGGTCTCAAAATTCAGTCATCATAAATTACCGTCCTTAGCTGAATTTCATGGTGAGATATGATTGACACACGTAGTTCTATTAAGCATTTTAACAAAGATAATCCAGGCAGAGACGCATCCAGCACATCATCTATCTCTCTCGTTTACCGGAAGAATGTATAGGTTGAAAAAGGGGTCAACCCTGTACACCTTATTGTCGAACGCATATTTGTTTCAAGAATAGAGAATTTCTGGTTGCGCCACTATTTTAGGCAACGAGCTTCACTACTATCTTACCTAGAAAAGGCAGTTTAATGGATAAGCTACATAATCGACATGGAGGCTTTTTCGTTTAGGGTTAGGGTTTAATTTTTTTCTCACCTTTCTCCACAAAAATCAGCGCAACGCTCACAAAATGAATAATGCGTTTGGATGATCTACTACTCTTTGCGGTTGCTAAACTACAGTCGGCGAATTCAAGAATGTAAGTTGACGCCATAGATTTTAGCTGAGGTATAGGCCACCCGCAATGCTTATCAAAATGAATTCAATCATTGCTGGTGGCCTACCAGCCAAAATCAAGGCGTTGAATGGCATTCTTTAATTCGCTGACTGCACAAAGGGAATAGATGGGAAAAATTACACCTTAACTAATCTAATAAGCTTCTCCTGGTCGATAACGCAGATTACCTTTGACTGCCACTATCTAGATAATGTATGGCTCGTTGGTTTTATAGATGACTTAAACTTGCAGTTTTTCGCTCACTGTGCTCTGAGATCGACTTCCACCACTAGGACGGCCGAATAGAAGTGGAGCCAGCCACTGCACAACAGTGTTGCCAGATGTACCTAAAGATAACCAAATTGTATACATTTAGCTAAGTGAGAAATCGGGTAATTATCTGAAAAAATGGCAACACTGCAGCAAAATTCTCAAAGGGATGAGATTGCAAGAGTGAACAATAAGGTTTACGAGTCCGAGCCCTCTACCCCTACCACCCTTGCCGATACTACCATAACGGCAGTGAAGCATTTACCATAATCTGTTACGTACTTCTAATTGAAAGTAGGATAAAGCGGAGCGTTTAAGTTATGAGGTTAGTTATTACTTACTTATTAAATAGTTTTTTACTTAGAAAAAGTGTAATAGGGTGTCCCATAGTAACAATGTCACACGAACGGAGGGCTGCGCTGGTTGCGGTTTGTAAAGAATTTAAAGAAATTTCTGATTCAACGGTGGTTCCACCGGTGGACAAAAATATTAAAAATGAGGCTATTTTCATAAAATGTATGGTCAATGGTCATACTGCGTTTAACCGATCTGTCCATGAAACGTAAATTTGGGAATTCCATTAATTTTACGCCAAATGGATACCATACACCCTAACTTACAAAATGCTATAACGTCAGTTGCGGGGGTTTTTTTGTTTGTTTTTTGTTTATTTTTTTTTATTTTTTTTTTTATTTTTTTTTATTTTTTTTTTTGCCTAATACTGCTCCAAGTATGCTGCTATGTTTTGATGTTGATTTGTCTAAAATGTACGCTTGTCAGTGGTGAAATAGTACTACACTAAGCACATCGTTAGACAAACCATTAATCCTGCTCAATACCATTTTCCGACACCCTATTGCAGCTTGAATTATTCATGATTAGATTTAGACCATCTCTGGCTAGGAATAGCAAGCTCGGTTAAAGAATTTTTAGAGAGGTTCAGTGACAGAAGTTTGCCTTCTAAAATCTATCAGTAGAAAAAATAGTTTAAGACACTTTTTCTTTCCGCGCGCGTGCACAGAAAAAAACACATTTCCTACGAATCTTATCTCAACCAAACCTTTTGAAAAAAAAAAAAAAAAAAAAAAAAAAAATGACCCGGCAAAAGATTTTTAGTCAAGCATGCCAAACTATTTGTTCACCAAAGTTTTAGTATACTCAACCGAAGAACTTTTCCTGTCAAATTTGTGTGTTTTTACCCCTCTTTCTTTTTTTTCACAGAGTGAAAGAAAAAATAAGGGAAAGTTCGGTGAAAAGCAGAAATGAAAGCAATATTGTAGCGTTGTAGAAGGTTGCAGGAGAGGGAGTGCCCCGTGGAGGGATTGGGAGGGGGGGGGTTGTTCGAAACATCAAAATTCACAAGCTGCACTGCAATTCGACTCGACTGCGTGCGTATGATGTTCACATACTGCTCAGCGCCTTCTACAGCTCTCATACATGCAAAATCACGTGCAGTCGTGTAGAAAACAATTTCTGATGTACTATATTTTGAGCAATTTGGAGGCAGTGTGAGTTAAAAAAAATTAGCCTGGACGATGGAAAGTTGAGCTATGCTTGGTCATGCTCAGTATTATTTATTTTTTTTAATTTTTCATGAGTGCTTTTTTTTTTTTAATTCCATCATCCCGTTTCATTCAAAATATTTGACAAGAAAGAAACGTTCGCACGGAAAATTTGAATATTCAAACGCAATTTTAACCCCCATCAAACGAAGTTTTTCCACCTCGTAGCAGATCTGATACCTAATAAAACTCGAACAAACCAAGATTCCAGTCACGTTTTGATAATTCGCTTTGAAATCAAAAGCACGTTCAAACGGAGACGGGTAGAGAACAAAGATAGATAATATCCGGTGCGCGCAAAAAGTGATTTTCGAAAAGAAATGAAAGGAGAACGGTTCAGGTTCAAACCGATACTGGTACTTACATATTTTGTCAAATTTATTTACTCATTTTGGTCATTTCCTCAACGACTCACAAAGGATCAAAGCATGGATTTCCCGCGGTGCCAATCTTTTGGTTTTCGTTTCAGAAACGTTTGAAGGTAAACATATTTTTTTTTTTAATTTTTTTTGTTAAAACAACTTATCTTGCCTCAGTTTAACCTGTAACACTAATAATTAACTTTTTAGATACTTTGCCGTCTTCTTTTCATAATTTTGATTTTGTAAGTTCATGAAATTATGTCAAAAAAATGCACTACTTCGATCCACTGCGCGACTGTTTACTGCGGATTCTTTTGATCCTATACCGTCTCTTCTTTCTCCCTCTTTCTCTTTTTTAATTTTGTTTTTGTTCGTAATCAGCTGTTGCCGATACGAATTGCAAAATATATCGTTAGGTTTCCATCTCTCCAAGTCTGACAGGGCTCTCTGCTTCAGAGTCGTGACAGTAAGAGAGGCAAGCGAATCTCGAGCGAAATTATACTGAAAAAACAGAGTAAATAACAGAATAACCGGGGCCTGAAACAGCAAACAAGGGCGCTCGATAGTAATTAACATTCTGCGAGCTTTTATCGCTTTATCACTTCATCATTTCAGGAATCGCGACGGTTGCATAAATACCCCCGCCTCCTTTCCGCCCCCCCTTCACCGCATCTCCCTTTGCAGGGCATGAAACTTGGGTAATATTTGCATTACAAGACTTTTCAGCAGCGCCGCTCAACCCACCAACCCATCTCCCCCCCACCCCTCAACCCACACCCTCGCCTCGACGCGACGCCTGACACTAAAAAGAGTCAAACGCTTAGCTAAGGTCGCGAATGTTGTCGGTACGTTGCAGTGATAACCCACCTCAGTCTCGACCCCGCGCGGCCCACCCGCCCCCCACCACTAACTTTCCCCGTCCCTTTCTTTCATTATACATATTCTCTGATTCCGGCGTCGCACTATGGTCTGAGATCAGAAAAAAGTGGCCAAAACTCGGTGAAAAAAAGGCATCAAAAATAATATTTTTCTAGTTTTTACGCTTACTCTTAAAACCTATGTCTATGTCATTTCTAAGTTTAAATTACGTGTTCAAAGTGTGCTCTGTGCATAAAATTGAAGCTGAAAGTTTATAAGTGACGAATTTATGAGAATTTTACTTTCCGACTTTTGGCCAATTTTTGATGATTTCAAACCATAGTGCGTCGGTCGCGTCGCACTATAGTTGCGGAAAACAACTTCACACAAGCATGAAAAATCGAAAACTTGGAACGTTCCGTAACTTTGGCAGTGCATCAGACATGGGCTTCCTTTCAGGTTTTGCTAAAAGGATGGATGACCTTTTTTTCTCTCAAGAAATTACTTTCTAAAAACTGTGACCATCGACGTCCCTGATGACCCTACACTGTCCTATTTTTAATTACAATCCAAGCAAATTTTGGGTATAAAACGCATTTTGTAAGTAAGTACGTTCTTAACTGAAACAAACAACTTTCTTAACCTATGCCAGCTAAAAATGACGACCTTAGTACAGATCTGAAAATGAAAAGTTGTGTTTAGTCAAATTAAAATTAAATCCGTGTTATTCTGAATTGATGATTCAAGTTGATAAAACTCCGTGACAACCTCACTTCAGAGGAGAAGAAAACTAAGCTTTAGAACCATTTACTGAGTCATGCACTGAATGAGAAAAGGTGGAGAGCATACCGCTCATAAAAGGATTTTGGACCTCGCTGGGAAAAGGGTTGAGACCTCAGGGGTTATCCGAGCTTATAATTAAACTTGCAGGGGTTTTTTTTTTGTTGTTTTGTTTTAACTTAACGACAGCAACAATCTCAAAGGATTGTTCAACGTTCAGTGTTTACACGATCTTGGAATAGCGCCGGCTTTTAGACTGCGCTTATCAAAGCGCCTGACAGTATTTTAATTTCATTTACCGTGAGCGCTTCTAACAAAGGTAAAGCATAGTTGCCACACTTAGACACGGACAGCTATCAAAACTTCATAGGTTCAACTTCAAAAATAGGTTTGGTCTTCTTTCATTGTATTTTATAGACTACAAAGAATGGCTGAGTTTTGCGGCTGTTTGTGAAATGCGTGGTGTCTCATTCGGAAAAAAAACCGATCATCACGGTGTGCGATTGCGCCCCGAATAAATCGATACTTTTGCTTAGGTTCAAATGGGAGAAAACTTGCAATCGATTGTCCACGGTCGATGATGGATTCCACGCATTAGAGTCATCTCTCTAAAAACGGTCCATACAGGTCCATAAGGTCCATAAAACCAATTACCAACAATCCCAACACAGAGTATGGATATGTATGGATCCATATGGACATGTGTGGATCCATATGGATATGTATCGTATGGGTATACGTGTTGATATCCTTACAGATCCATATGGGGGGGTCGGTACAAAAATACGTACTATGTCTCACAATCAGTAACGAACGCATACAAAGCACTTTTTATGGCGTGTAAATGTACTTTAAACTCAAAAGTGAACCGCGTTGTACCAGAATACTGAAATTAAGGTTAAGGTAAGCGACGAAGGATGTGATACTCGATCCCCGCTTTTCTCAATTAAATCACACATGCATGTCAGGCGACGATAGATTCAAGTCAAATCCCTTCCTTCTATTCATCATTTTTTCAACTTAAACATTCGCAGTGCGAAAACGAGAGGGACAGAAGAGATCCTGGGTACGCCCTGATTAATTTACGACGGAGGTTCAACTCTAAAGATAGTCTGGTGGCTTTAAAACTGCTGAAGCAAAAGTTGTAAACAGACCCATTGCACATTTCCTCTTGAAACTCGCTACATGATTATTTGAGGTTATCTTTAGAGGAGGGGTCCACTAAAACAGGGGGTACACTCTTCGGGAGGAATCCTAATGTTACGGTGATTCAAATTTTCCATCAAGAGCACACCTTAAAGTTGTATGGGTCCTTTTGCATCTATATTGCACGTATAGGTTGTATAGAAAGCCTCATTAACTAGACACCGCCGCGCCGCCGCCGCTCCACTTATATCCTGTAAACCACCATACACTGCGCGAGCACTTGACAGCAGTGACAGTATTAATCTTCAAATCCTTGATACTTTCTGAACGTTCTAGGCACATTTTTAAACCATTATTCGGGGTATTGGAGGATTATGGAGGACTTTGAGAATAAATTATTTGGATGGTTAAACATGTATACTTCTAAAGAAAAAATGAAGGGTGTCACAATATGACATAAAAACACGCGCTATTAGAGTCTGACAATATCTAAGGGTGCTGAGATTAAACTTTTGCTTTAGCCATAACACGTGATGAAAAGTGCAATATTTTTAGACATAAAATATGGTAACTAATGATACTTTTTCGGAAAATGTTCATACTTAATTCGATTTTTGTTTTTTTTTTTTTTTTTTGTTTTTTTTTGTTTTTGTTTTTTGTTTTTGATTTTTTTTGTTTTTGTTTTTTGTTTTTGTTTTTTGTTTTTTTGTTTTTTTTTGTTTTTTTTCATGCGTTTAGAAGGGGAAAAAAGCAACGTTACCAGATTTTCCGCCACCCCACAGAAATTCACAAGCGAATAAATAAGGATTGAAGTAAAAATCTCCTACGGGCAAAACACACGAAAAGTAAACTAGAACTTTAAAATTAATTGGAGAAAGTGTGTTTTGTGTCGAGCCTAATAAATGCGAAAACGCGCTGATTGTGAGTGCCAAAGAGTCATGATAAGTCGTTCAAACTGCCGCCAACAGAAAGCGCTAGGGAGGGTCATATTTTGCCTTACAAAGTGAGAGGAATAAAAAAAAAAATTAAATAAAAAAACTTTAACATTCTCAACTCTCTGATAGTACCACGTTTTTCCTTTCGACCCTCATAAGTGTTTATGGAACAAACTAGGTATAAAAAAAAAGTTGGGCAACCGAAAATCAAAAAATAATGAAATCAGTCAGGCAACAGAGTTGATGCGGGTGAGATATGACAGCATTGCCTGTTCGGACGTGTTTGGTTAGTTGACCAAATAATCAGCGAATAATTTGATTTTACTGTATTGCCAAACTCATCAGATAATCTGCGAATAATTTTTTGCCTAACTCTGATCGGAATAAGTCCAAAACTTAATGGATCTGAAAGGCTTGCCTATCGCTGAAAAAAGGGGTTTGGCTTTAGTGCGGCAGACGCCTGTGAAAAATAATAAAACTATGATCACTCTAAGTTCACATATCGAAATCCAGGGGCGCCATTTCAAATTTCCTTGGGGGGGGGGGGGGGAAAGCTCACCAAAAATTTTGATGACTTTTTTTTTTTTTTTAATTTTTTTTTTGGCCATGCACCTTTAAAAAAAATTTAATCCTCATATAGGGATAGTTGTTCGTTGAAAATTAATTTTTGGCCATTTTCGGCTACTTTTAATTACCTTTTTCTCTTTTTCCCGCTTATTCCTCTGCCGCTCTCTGACTTGAATTTCGGCAATTGAAAATCCTTGGGGGGGGAGGGCAATTGCCCCCCCTGCCCCCCAAATGGCGCCCCTGTCGAAATCGCGTCATCCAAGAGCGCAATTGAAGCCGTATCCGGTAAAATGGGCTCATAAAACAATGGGAGTGCTCTTCCCGAGAATTGTGCATTGAGAGCAAATGGAGGTTATTAGCTGAAGAGCACAACAGTTATTTTATGGTCCCTTCTTCCGGAGACGGCCTCAATTTCGGTTCGAGCGGCAGATATATTTATACAAGCGGAATATTGAACGGAATATCTCGATGGAACGAACATAGAATTTTTCTCAATGTGTTGGAAATAATTTCGTTGTTGCGCTCCATCGAAAAGTATAGCAGAAAATGTGACTTGTGCCCTTTCGTCAACAAATGAGCGAAATTGTGATAAGATTTTGACCTAGATTGCTATAATTAGTCACGATTGCCTGACTGAAAAAGTCGCTGAAATGACCCATGGACGAAATTATTTTCGTCCTGTATATACAGCTTCGCGTCGCCGTTGATTCTACTGTCTGACCCTCAAACGGCGACTGTTGTTAACGCTATTGATTTTTACGGCGCTGACCGGCTGCTCCATAATAATCCGACTTTTCCGACTCCTTACATTAGTGCTTTTCCTCGAAACTTTCCTTCTTGGAAAAGTAGGTTAGTAATTGGGTCTCAAGGAAAGCTGGTTTCAGCCTATCATGAACTCAAGTTTGGCTCAAAATCTAAACTTCGCGGTAACTGAAGGCTCTCATGCACAGATTCCAAATTCATGAGACCCTTTCGTATGCCAACGTGATGGTATATTAGCAATCTTTAAAAGCTATAAGAATCGTGCTTTCAGTCACATGGTAACTATTTTTGATGGGTTTTCTCCAATTTTTAGATTATTACTTGTTACTGTTGTATGTTGCCCCCCCCCCCACATCTGACAGAAATGAACCAAACAAGATTTTTAACTCGTTTCACAGTGTATATCGACGATGTTTGGCATAGACTTCATTAAAATTGTGCTGAACAGTGGAATTTAGGACGCTAATTTCAAAAATTCTATCTCAATATCTACTATAAACTCGTCCCGATTTATTTATGCAAATTCTACTTTTTTGCACTTTTCACGAATCACGATACATTTTAAGTTGTGAAAAAACTAGGATATTTGAATCAAAAGTTAGGCTAAATTCAAACTTGATAGATCAATTTACATCGAAATTTTTGCGCATTACGCGAATAGAGGTCTAGTGTTTTTTGTCTAAGGACCTTAGTTTTATAATTGAAGGGTAGAGGGAATAAAGGGGGTATGTGACATTTTGGGAAAAATCGAATTAGCACAGTGGATGAAGGAGTAATGATGGTACCTATCTATAAATTTTCCAACTTGGTCCAAAAAATGTAGGATATGACCCTATACTTTCAAAGCTGTTGCGATTGATGTTCAGCTAAAATGTCAAAAACGTCCATACTTTGAACTTTAAAGTCGATTTTCTCAAAATCAAAAAAGTGTCACATAACCCCTTTATCCACTCTACCCTTCAATTAGTTCAATTGACTAGAGGCGGACAGTCCGGACACCAAAGTCGCATATAAGCGCAAAAATCGAGCATTTATAGGATTTCCATAATAATCGTTCTTCACTGGCTAACAAGTAACGATGCTCCGATGAGACCGGACGAGGCTGCGTATACAATCGTACATCTAATTATATTCTTATTCTTATGAAATGGCAACGTTGTAACGTCGCGTCGACCCTGAGAGTGAGACGCACGCGGCCAGTTCGAGAACCGCGACGAAAGACGAATCCGAGACTCACAATCGCAATGCACTGCAATCGGAACACGAAGTAAAGTCGGTATCGACACTTTGACAGGTGCGATAGCCGCGGAGAAAGAGGATGGTAGCGTTCTAGAATTCAACCATTTACTGTATCCATGCAAAAAAGATTATGAATAGCAGCACTTTTCAATATACATAGATATACTACATCATAGAATAATGTAATCTTTTTTGCAAGGATGCATCAAATGGTTGAATTCTAGAACGCTACCGATGATTCCGATTTCCCCTGCTCAATCTCATCGCAATATGCCAGCCTATGCCGCGACATACACAGTTTACGCATACTGTTTAACTTGTAAGTACAAATCAACATTTCCTTCGTGTTTTCCTTAAAAGGAGGATCCTCAAACCAGAAACAACAGACAACGCACGCACGCAACTATACCTACCTCGCTCATAACGACAACTTTATTTTATTTTATTTATTTATTTTTCGGGATCCTAACAAAACAACGTCAAACGACCAATATCAGCAGCCAATCAGAACAAAGCATTACATTCTCAGGTCGTTGCGGTCAAAAATCTACGTAGGGGCCGTTGGATGTTGTTCCCTTCCCCGTATGATTTTGTTGAGTCTCCAAAAATAAAGTCGTCCCACGTGCGATCGGGGCTATTGCGTAGTCTCTGATCTCTCTGTCTCAAACGAAATGACGGGTAGTCCATCAAAGTTAGAGACCTCAAAAATGTACAAACTTGAATATAGACAGTAAGAAGACAATTTCCTCCACATTTTTCTCAAAACAACATTTTGTTTTACCTACACCCTTCTTCCGCGTACAAAGGAATAAACCCCTTATGAACCAAGCCCGAGTATACTCGCTTTTCTCCTCTAATCTATTTCACATAGTTTCAGTCTTCATTCCAGATAAACGCGATTATTGATGATATCTCCGGGCGCCTTCAATGCATTGTATAGGCAATTCCAACTCCCCCGAGTACGAACAATTAACTACCTTCCGTATACAAACGGAGGAGTGGCTTTCCTTTGATCTAACCTGGCCCTTAGAGGGCCAATTGATACTTATACTTATTGTCGGTTGCAAGAGGCATGGCAGTCTCTAAGTCTATGAAGCTGCCACGCATGTTAAACATTAAATTACCAAACGCTGTTTACTCTTTGATCAAGACCTACCAGTGACTGCTCGTGGAATTTGGCAACAATGGTTTTTCCCACTTGAACCAATGCAAAAGTATCGATTTATTGCAGAGGAATCAATGGACCTGCTGAAGATCGATGATTTTACGGAGGCTTAAAGAGAGAGAATTTTGCGTCGCCAAAATTGCAACCACTGGTCTATACACTCTTTAGGCCCAGGACCCAAAAAATGTTGGGGGACAGACGGTTCTTCTTCTGGAGTCTCGACCAATGAGAAGTGTCAATTCGTAACTTGGACTTGAAAAAAAAAGAATCATCCGCTCCGAAGATTTTTTAGGGTCCAGCGATCTCCATGTACTTTGACTTTCAAAAGAAAAAATGAAAATTTTCATTCTTCCATTTCTCGACCAATTTTATAGAACTTTGCAGTTTTCAGGTATTTCAGAGTTTAATAGAGAAAGTGTGCCCCAAAATCTGAAACTCTTTATAAAATATTGGAAAAAAAAAATTATCAAGGACGTTTTCGATGAGAGGACTTTCTTTTGCATGCTATAGTCCATGGGGCATTATCAAGTTGAAGATAATCATCAACTTGTGTAGCCATTCGAGGGAGGACTTTGTTTACGCAGTCGTGTTCATGACGTCAAGGCTCAACAAATCCGAAGACGAGAAACGCGGCATCGATGGGGCTCAGCAATTACACCGGGAAACTGGACCGACCGCGAACGAGGTATCCACGGCACCAAGGAGAGCGCGCATCGACGCGACGAAGGACCGGGAGAGCCGAGGTTGGTTGCCTGCAAGAAAATCTTGCGGCATGCACGGAGAAGAGAGAACAAAAACATTTTGCTGGATGTCCCATGCTTACGACAATATCCAAAGAATTGAAATGGGCAGGCATGTTATTGTCACAGTTCTGAGCGATTTGTATTTCAGAGTACTTTCATCTGCTAGCAGGTCACTGACGCAGCATGAGCACCAGACTGCTTTTTCCCATTACTCTGATACAAGAGAAAGAAATTGAGTAGTACTTACACTAGTGTACAGGACATACTGTAATTCAATGGATTGTTTCAGTTGCCTCAATCAGAAACAATATACACTGGAAACCACGCACTAGAGGTCGCGGTCGTTCGAGTTGGAGCACCCAAACCGATAGTTTTTGGAATTTGCCATTTTTATTTCTCACTCAAAATAAAAATGAATGACAGCATTTGAGCGCTGGCTTTCGATTGAAGAACGCTTTAAAATCAAACGGACGAAATCACAGGCAAATATTGTTTTGATTTGAGGGAATGGAAATTGAAAATTCGTCGAAGATTACCGGTGAGCTGCGCCTACACTTCTGAAACGAGCTCAAGCCAATCGCGCGGTGGCAATTTTTTTTTTTTTTTTTTTTTTTTTTCGGAGACTCAACAGAATAACACGGAATGCAACATCCAACTGGACCACAACTACGCTGACTGATGAAACTCCGCGGTATTTCGCTCGCATTGACCTCAACATACCTTTGCTCATCAATTGACGCATGCTGGTCCAGTTGGGCATTGTTTGTTGAGACTGAGACCACGGCAAAAAAGCTCGACCCGATTTTAACACTGACTAGATAGATAGTGCACGATCTCTAAAATCTCTAAAATATATTGTCTCAGATCCCACTTACATTGCACGTAGCACACGAATTACGAGTTAGTAAAGTGTATGGTACATATTATTGGAATTATTTTTACTCATTTTCACAGTAATTGTATGTTATTTTATGTCTTATTTTAAATGTTTGTGTATCGAACGGTGACGACTACGTGTGAGTATACCCTGATACCTAGTCGAAACTTTATAGGTAAAGTTCGTTTCAGAAGCAAAAGTGGAGTTCACCGACGATTAATCTGTGGTAAATTTTCAATCTGCCATTTTTTTATCAGGTAACAAAAAAATTGCCTGAGACTTGGGCAATGCGATTTTAAAAGCGCTCTTCAAAATAAAGAGCTGAAGCTCTCAAATTCATGTTGATTTGAGTACATCTTGCCAGAAATTAGAAGTAACACTGAAAAAATTCCAGAGATCATCGAAGGTAGACAACTTAGGATAAGATGACTTATTTAAGGGTGTATGAGAGTCACCATTGGAAGGGAGGTAGGGAGGTTGTATTTGCGCTTACTTATTTTTTTGGTCAAAAGCGAAAGATTGTCGATGAAAAAATTTATTTTTAAACATAATGGTGCAAGTGCATCCGCAGTGTATTCCATGAACGAGCGCGCACTAACAGCTATTTGCGTGCAAAATCAGCTCCAATGGCGCGGCGCGGCGGTACTCACGGAACTCTTGTTGGCTCAAGGAGAGGAGATTCTCCTTTACATACAAGGACTCAGTTGAAACTTATTGCGGTCCGTCTCTTTCCAGGAGCTGAACGTAGCTCCCTCCCGAGTTCAACGAGCTACGGAATGTCAAGCGGTGTTGTGTCAGTGGCGCATCTAGGAACTTGTCCCTCTCTCTTTTTGTCCATTCAAATGAATTAGAAGAGGATGAAGGTAGTGTATACTGTATAGTGTATGGCGATGACTCCTGCCCCTCTCCTTCTATCATTTTCTAACACGTTCATTCTTACGGACAAAGAGAGAAGTTGACAAATTCTTGAATGAGCCACTGTTACTTTGTGTAGGATATGCAGGGAAAACTGTTATAGAGAGTACGCAGTTAGCTCGTCTCATGTTTAAGTTAAAATATACAAAGAACACTAATAAATTTGAGGGCTATACTATAGTGACAATAAAAGTTTTGACAGTCAAGATGCTCATGGAGCGCTGACAGCTTGATGATTTGATTACACGAGTTTTGGCCACATACCTCGAACTCTTGACCGCTAAAACTTTTTGATTAGATAGTAAGTACAAGCAGAGCCATAAGCCCTGCGTCGACGATTCGACGCAACCCGCATTACATGTACAGTTAATGTTCTCTTATCTTTCTTTTCTTTTGTTCTCTCAAGACTGAGCGAGGTTCGGGCTACGTGTAATGTGGGTTGCGTCGAACAGTCGACGCAGGACTAATGGCTCTGCTTGTACATGTAATACTTTGGATTCTATATCGCCTTCACGAAAGTCTGTAAGGATGGCAGCCCATCCACCGACAGTCAGGGGCATCGGGAGGGGGGAGGTCGGGCACAGGGGGCACTGTCCCCCGGGCTCCCCTCCTAAGAGACGTGACAGGGGGCCGCACAAATAAAAGGCACACGATAAATTCGGCCCGAGCCCTTAGATCCTGTCGACGCCCTTATCTACATTCAATGTCTTATTTAGTCTTGTAAAGCTGTGCCTGCGGACAAAAGTATTTATTTAGAATAATGTTATCCGTGGTGCTGAGTTGTTTACTTCTACCCCAGAGACAAAGATCATACACACTAACACACACTATATGCCCCATGCATTACACAAGAAAAAAAAAAAAAAAAAAAAAAAAAACCTCTTTTGTAGTGCTGACAAAAACCATTGGTACTGAGCCAATCACACATTTAATTCATCCAGCAAAATCTCTACTTAACGAAAAAAACTTTCATCCAGTGGCGGATCCACGGGGGGCACCTGCCCCCCCCCCGAAAGCCTCAAATTTTGCCTTTTTTTAATAGAAAACAGCCCGAAGTTGCTTCCACCGACGCTTCAAATTTCAAAATTTTACAGACGTGCCCCCCCCCCAGAAAAATTTTCTGGATCCGCCACTGCTTCCATCAGTCACCGATTGTTAATGTAATGAGCTATGCTCATTTTTACCTGAAACTTCGCTTTAGAGTTCTGATTTCAACTGCAATGGTTTCAGAAATAATCAAAAAACCGTTATTACGTTAATTATAAACCATAATTTAAAGTAGGTTGAAAACCAAACCCATGTCTACAGGCCATCTCTTAACATTAGGCGCGACTGTTGCGAATGTTGACTAGATGAGTTCCGACCAAATTTGAGCAGGAAACAGATGCAACTACCGCAAGCATAGTGGTGCGTCTCTATTTGCCTCTCTCTTCTATACCCATACAGTTGTGGCAACCGCGCTCGGGCACTTGTTAGAACCGCGGCCACGGCCTAGAGTCGGGCTCCCTCAACCGTGGAAAGTGTCTCACGCAGCGGCAGCACACCGCGTTTGGCTTTGCTTTGGCCATCTCTCAAATGGGAGGTGCTCAAGGAAGAAAACAGTTATCAGATCTGCTATTCCGGCGCACACAAGGACTAGATGGAATATACTAGAATACCTTTGAACTGAAGAGCTGCTGACTGCTTTCAACCTAACAAAAATGTCGCAACAGTTGGGGCTAGCAGAACGTAAGCTCCTGCAGAAATCCATCTAAAAACGCTAGTGAAAAAGGATCTGCAAAGGGAATGTAGTAATATTTTGAACCTCGCTGTATAGCGTCGAAGGTGAACTTGGACGTGTCGAATAAAGAAACTCGGGAACTTTCACTTCTAGCATATTTCATCATAATCAAGATCGGGGGAAATGTGTCCCTGATTCTTCCGTTGGAATTAAGTGATCGGTTTTGCCTCCGATCCTTCAATCGTGTATCCATCTTATACGAGGAGTTATTCAGTTATACAAAAAATACCCCTAAAACTCAACACTTGACTCGGGTGCACGTATCTAAAAATTGAGAAAAAAGTGCTTGTATTTTGCACACTTTCTGTCACTCGCGTGCTTTGAACAAGAGCTTGAGTATTATAATTCTACAATTTGATACTTAAGGAACTGTACTATTATTATTATTATTATTATTTTATTTAACAGTTCATATTCGTCTGTTATTCTATAGTTTTTTTTTAAAAATGTGTTGAGCTAAATGTGCTATTCTTATCTTAATATGTTTACATTAAAGACGCAGCGGAACAAGCTGCGGAGCATGCAATGCGGCAAAATCAGTGGCGTGACGTACAATTTGGCAACGTGGTATCTTGTCCATTTAAACCCATGTAAAAGATCGAATGCGAAGGTGTTCACTGAAAATCCAGTTGTTCGATCTATTTTATGGTTTAAATGGACGAACTGCAACGTTGCCGAATTGCACGCTACGTCACAGGGCAAAATGCACTCCGAATTCGACCATTACGAGGGTTTAAATGGAGAAAACGCACCGTTTTTAGCACATTACCACCGTTGCCTTTTTGATCGCCTCGCCATAAAGAGCGCGCATTAGTTCCTTTTCAGCTATAGATTTGGCGCAGAAAAGCGACTCGTGAAATCAATTTTTTCTCAAAACTATAGCACTTAGAGGCTATATCATATACTCCCTCCTACAATGGCCGACTCTTTTTCATAAATGAGGTTGAGGACTGAGGAGGCAGTGGCGCTGTACTAATAAAAAGCGTAACTCACTAATAGCCAAAAATTTGAATTTGGCGCCATCTGATCAAAACTGGCATCCAATGAATGTAAAAAAGGCCGAGAACAAGAGCGTCCGCACCAGGGCGTCCAGCGCATTGCGTATTGTGAACTGCTACGAACTCATGCTATCTCATTGTCAGTACTCTAGTTTCCGACAGCACTAAAGTGCAATACACACAAATAGAATGTGGACGATTTTTACATAATTACATGCTATGCACCGCATGTAAGATGTTGCTCAACTGAATTCAATCGTAATATGCCTCCTCGAGGGGGCGTTGAATGCGTATTGCAACCTCCTAAACCTTTTGTCTCAGTGTCAGTGTCCTTGTGGCCGCGATAGCACTTGAGGGATCGAAGAATGTGCACCTTGAGTTTTTACGCACATGCAATACGCAGCACACCGTACAACGGTATTCATTGGTATCAGTGCCGTACGCGGGGGGGGGGGGGGGGTCCCCCTCAGACTTCCGATTTTTGGGGGTGGAGGAGAAGGGGGGATAATTTTCAGTCAAACGCTTGTCAGTGCGAGCCCTTCCCAAGAAAAATCCTGCGTACGCCACTGATTGGTATTGTAATGTGAGCTGCGTATTGCATACTTTCAAGAGCTCTCCGTCTCACTGATAACACAAATACCCTAGCTCAGATTTGAGGAGCTTTCTTTGACGATTATTTTGTAGGAAAACAATATCGTTTACAAATTATGAGCCGGCCGTGGCCAGAGCTATCCGGAACACCGTCTCAATTTAAGTATTTGTCATTAAAGTTGACTCTGAAACATCACGTGTGCTCTTAAGTAAGTACAATTATGAATTCACTACTGAACATCACAACTTATGTTCTATATACAAGGCTCTTCTACAATATTTGGCTTCAATTCACTATTATTCGTGTGAGATTAGACAACATCAGTTAACAAAGTGCTGAGTGCTGAGTTGAGGCTGAGGTACCAAACGCATTCTCCGCATCGACGATTCTATACCCAAGCCACGGCCACTTGACGATTTCACATTTGAACAGAAAGATGCAGAAAGGAACCAACTACATAGGAAATCAATTGCAGTTAGTTCCTTTATGCATTAAAATATCCATTTGACAGGGAAGACGGCCACGGCGGACGCAGTGAGATGGTGACCGTGGGGGAGGGTAGGGGGACAGGGCCATTACCAACGCCGCGCACCGCCTCTAGCCAGGCTGAGGAGCGACGCTGCTTTCTCGATGAAAAATCAAGAAAACGGTGGAAAATAGCCGCAAGGTTTCCAAGCGTATACGTACCACTCTTCTCAAATAAACGAAGAACCAGATTTTCGGCGGGTCAAGTTTCAATCATGAATGACATCTTTCTGAGCTTCGGCAGTTTTTTTCGTGGTCTGATTCTAGTAATTTAGTCCCTACCCCAGATTAGCCTGAAGATTTAAGATAAAATTATACTATTCCATTTACAAAGAAGACGCTTTGTCCTAATTTGGGTCTCAAATCACCTTCCTAGAAGCGTGAACTTAAAATGTCTACGGTAGCTTTTGAGGAAAACAGCTCCATCTCAAGCTATAGCCATTATTACTCCCCCCCCCCAAAAAAACTAATGGCAGTTTCTCATAATGTAGAGTGGGACCGGACTTTTCCTTGATTGAGAGATCTTACTTTTTTAATTTTGTGATTTTGGTTTAGAAGTTTTTAAAACTGTCAAATTGTGCCAGAAGTGTTACCCGATTTGACAGTATGCATATGTATATTGTAAACATGCAGAGTTCCATCGAAAGAAAAAAAAAACATTAGTATGTCAACAACCCAACATTGTTGAAGGATGACGTCTAGATTCTTGGGTCAACGTTTATTTTCGGTCATTTTTCCAAGAATGCTAACTTCCGCTTTCTTAGCTGCAAAACCGAAGATAGTGGTGGGAAGATCTCTAGAAAGACATACTTTTGAAAGGGGGGAAAAAACTTGTAGTTCTCTAAAATATATTGGTTTGAAGAAAATTGTATTTAATTTAGTTGTAATATGTTCTTAGCCGTACGCTACACAACTTTGGACAGAGACTTCATAACTATGACGCATTTGAGAAACAGCTAACAGCTCGTTGCTTCATTCGATAGACCAGGGCTGCCGTTTTGCGTATAATCAATGCTATTTTTCAATTCACCGATGATTCCACCGGTTGAGAAAAGATTACACAGTTCAGTTCAGTGCACGACTGTAATGCACGAAAATACTCTGATCTGTAATCTTTCCTTTATCGGTGGAAACTCCGTTGAATAATTAAAATATCCGCAAGTTTTTTAAAGTCATCGACGACTCTACCGGTTGAGAAAAGATTACAGATGCGAGTATTTTAGTTTATTATAGTCATGCACTGAACTGATCTGCGTAATCTTTTCTCAACCGGTGGAATCATCGGTGAATTGAAAAATAGCATTGATTATACGCAAATAAACGGCAGCCCTGAGACCTATGCCTCTGAGGTCGCGAGCTTGCGGATTTTCAGTCAATTTGAGAGTGTTTGAAAAATGGGATAACGGAGGGGCAAATGGATTGAATGAGTCGCTGAAAAATCCAATCTTGTCATGTCGTGTCGCAAACTCGCTCGGAGAACAGCGCATTTTTCTTTCGCGCCTCTTCACTCGAATCTTCAGCTCGCGACTCCTCCTTTTCCTCCTCGACTTTCGAGTCGCTCGCTCGCGCCGCGCGCCGGGTCTCGTGCAGTATAACTCATTTCGATCGGAATATAAGAAGTGTCTCGCAGCGCGACTCTGAGTCACCGATAATGTTGCCGGATCCATCAAATTAAAATTAACTACGATCATAGATTTTCTTTCGATTGAACTCATGCAAAAGTGTCGATCAAACTAGCACAGACGCATTTTGCACATAGCAGGGTCCACATGTTATTCCCAGAGACAATATATAATAGAGACCACGCACTATCTATCTTGCCCATGTTTGCGCGCGGTGGCAACTTTTTTTTTTCGGGGTCTCAACAAAACACCGCAAAGATGGTCCATACGTTGACTGATGAGAAACGTCGTTGAGATTTTTGCCTACTGAATCCGAAGAACCGAAATTGCATCAGTCAACGTATGGACCGTGTTGGATGGTGCTCCTTCATTCTCCCTATGTTAATTTCTGTTGAGCCCCGAAAAAAAAGTCAGCCACCGCGCGCAAGGCTAGTGCGTGGTCTCTATTATATATTGTCTCTGGTTATTCCTCACCTGTCTAAAGTTAGAATCTGGATCAACAGGTAGCGCCACTAGCCACTTTCAGAGAATGGAGCTGTATCAAACTTTTGCTACAGGCTTATTAAACTGATTAGGGGATAAACTCCTGAAAAATGACGAGCTCACTAAAAAATCACGATATCCATTCTCAAACCCATAAAATGCTTTCAAAGCCGCAAAGGCGGATATTATTGCCTAAACCTTATGGCAATTATTTGCTTGTTCTTCTTCTTCTTATAAGAGGTGTCGCGAGAACACCACGCCAGGATGGAGCTTATTGAGATAGGGAAACCCAATTATGTAAAATGTGATATTTACCGCCATTACACGGTCTCGGCGCGAGTTGGAAAGCATTTCATGAGTTTGGGAGTGAATTTCGTGAATTTTTAGTGCGCTAATTGTCAGTTATATAGGGGTTTTCCGGGTTTTACCATTTAATCAACTATTATTAAACCTGTAGCAAAAGTTTGCAACAGCTCCATTTGACTTTGAAGGCTTGTACTTTTTTTTTCTGAAAGCATTTATAGAAAGCGGCGTCTCCGTCCCCACAAGAACTGCGTGATCTCTTTTGGCTCAACTAATTGAGCCACATTTTAATAAATTTGGTCTTAGATTGACGGTGGAATCAAGCACCGACATTTTAATAAAATATTAGGCTATGTAGGGACGTGTTATCACATGTTAAAATGCACCTACATAGCCTAATGTTTTGCCAAAATTTCGAGGCTTGATTTCTCTGCCAATCTAGGACCAAAATTGTTGACATATGATTCAAAAGTTGAACAAAAAATTACGCAGCGATTAATGCTTTCAGAAAAAATTATAAGCCTTCCAAGTCAAGTTCTTGAAAAGTGGCAGTGACGCTATCTACTGATTCAGAGTCTAACTTCAGACAGGTGAGGAATCACCTCAAGTCCTCATGGTCCCGCACACAGATGACTGGTGAGTGGTGAGCGCACTTATACGACAATTTAAAATCCCATGAAAGTGCTCACCATCCAACGTTTTTCGGGGACCGTCATTAAGCAACAAGAAAATAAGGTCCAAGGTAGAGACAAATAGCGTTGAGCCTCCGAAATATGTATCAAACTCACCGCGAATAATGAGTCGTGAGCGTTCAAAAACCGCGATACATTGAATTTTAATGGATAGTCAGTGGTGGCGCGTGCAAATCGAGGGAGAGCGTACTGAGTACACCCGCGAAATATTTCGACCTTTTTCGTGACTTTAAAGGGACTAAATGCAACGTTGGCATATTGTACGGGCCGGCCGCCACTGCGTCTATAATAAACGAGGTTGTGAATCATAGTTCGAGAGATTTGGCAACACTGATTACAGCCAGCTTTTGCGTGCGAGAATTTGAAAGACACTCTCCTAAACGCGCCGGGAAATCGGAGGGGAAAAAAGAAAAGAGCCCGACGACTGACACGACGCACTATGGTCTGAGTACAAAATAAAAGTGGCCAAAAATCAGTGGATAAAAAAAATCAAAAATCATCGTTTCCTACCATTTAAAAATATAATTTAAAACTTTCCAGCGACCTATAGGTTAAAGTTACTTGTTAAAAATGATCTCCGAAGTAAAAATTGTTCTTGAAAGTTTTTAAGTGATGAATGAAGTGACGAGTTTACTTTCTGATTTTTGACCGCTTTTTGACAATCTCACACCAAAGTGTGACGACTCGACTGTGCGTGTTTACATCTAAAAAAAAAAAAAAAAAAAAAATAACAACAACGAATTGAGTACTGCCGGATAAGACGAGAAAATTGGTCTATATTTCTCATTGGCGTTGGTAATAAAAAGTAGGCTGCTTTTGTTGAAGGGGTTGCCAAATTATTTGGCTTTTCCGACTTGTTCGTAAAATCACATGAAGTGAGAGGTCGTAAAACTCGTGCGATCCGATAACAGTGCCTCTTTCACAAAACCTGCCAAAGACAAAGACGCTAAAGCACTAAATTACTATGCACTTTTGACAATCCTTCCTGAGACAAAAACCCATTATTATATTAGATACTTTCAGACACGTTAAAGTCATGAAAAAAAGCCTGCACGAAAACACGGATTTGTCGAGTTTGACAGTAAGATGTGTTTCGGTAACACTTACAATAAGTCCCTCTTTGATAGATATGATTCTATAGGAAGAACGGACACGAGCTCAGAAATTCTGATTGGTTGTTGGTTTTTAGGATTTCAAGGAGGTGAATGAGAGGATAGGAGTTGTGCACTATGGTCTGAGATCGTCAAAAAGTGGCCAAAAATTAGACAATAAATTTTTCATCATTTATCATTAAATACAAAAAAGTTTAATTAAGTTAATTAAGTTTATAAATTTTATAAACTTTCAAGACCACTTTTAACTACGGGAAACACTTTAAACAAGTAATTTGAACCAAGAAATGTCACAGGAAAGTCTTAAATTAAGTTTAAAAAGTCAAAACCGATGAATTTTTATGCCTTTTTCACTGAATTTTGGCCACTTTTATTTCGTACTCAGACCATAGTGGTGGCACTGGCGGATCCAGTGGATTGTCTTTCTCTCTCTATGGCCATTCGATCGCATGTGTTGGAAAAAGATAGAAGAGGGGGCAAAAGTCACGTGACTGCCCCTTATCTGTCCTTTTCTAACACATCCGATCAAATGGTCATATAGAGAGAGAAAGAGAATCCACTAAATCCGCTACTACATAGTGGTGCGGAGGAACGAATGAGAATGGACCGGAATGCCAGCAAAACTATCAGTCCACCGCTGGTCCATCGTTGATCTTAACCTTCAAATTCGTTCATGCGGTCAACACTCCTTTCGAGTACATACAGCGTCATGTCGTATGTCCGTGCTCCCTATTGAATCATCCATCGAGAGTAGGCCAGTGCGATGTTCGATGCATTGACCGAAGTTTCGATTTTTTCCTGCCATCGAATGGATTCGATGCTAATGCTGATGTCGTTCGATGCATCGAAATTTGTTATTTATCGATATTTTGACTAAAAAGAGACATAAGAGTAATTTTTTTTCTCTTATAGACCATCTCAGAAGCATATATAAGTATATCATGATTTCTGATGATTTCTCATTTTTTACTTGTTAAAATTTGTTTCGATGCATCGATAAAATGTCGATGTTTTTTGAAAATCGAACTTCGATGCACAAAACTGGACATCGCTCAGGCGTAATCGAGAGATTCTAGTTTTCGATGGGTCTGTTGCAAACTATTGTACTGCAGCAGTTTAAGATCTAAAAAGGGTCAATGCTACACAATATCTTGAAAACATTGTTTTCCGAAAGTCCACAGTCTCAACAAATGCGTTTGAACAGAATTCCAAAATAGCTGTCTTTCATCATACAGAAACATACTTACAGATTATAAATGGGACTCCCTCATTTTGACTCTCATTAGACAGCCATCTTGAAATATTGTTTGAGCGCATTTTTTTAGGGTAGACGGAGGGTTCACTTATTCATTGTCACTTTACAGCACATGTCCATACATTTAATTATATCCTCACCTTTGAAGTCCAATCTTTAAAATTGTAATAAGAAGCTGGTTACATTTAATTGAACTCCAAAAGGTATGTATAGTTACGATAGGGATTTTTTTGCTTTGCATTTTCCGCAATAGTCATGTTTATTGCATCATATAAAGCTTCTCTCCATGCAGACAATGCGAATAAAGACGGTGGTTTAGAAAGAAGAGCAATATTACCGAGTTTCTTTATGACAATAGAAAAAAAGGGACTTTGAAAAAGTTGACTTATAAGAGAAGTGCACACACATTTATTAGTGGACACATCATATGCTAGACACGATAATGTTGGACACACAAATCAGTGCGGACTTTAATAGTAGTTTAACTTAAAAAAAGTGGACAGAAAGTCTGTGCATGAAAGGATAGTCCTCGAAGCTTTTCGAGTTTGTATGAGTGAATTATGGAACATTTCAATGCGCCTAACGTTATGAACTAATTTTCAAGAGATTTCACACTAGAATTGACCCTCTTACTACTGGATACTGGAGCGAAAGTTTACAACAGGCCCATTTAGTAGACAGATATACCTTTCCGCTGAAGATTTAGCAAATAATTTTATCGGTGAAAATAAAAAGATAGAGCAGACAGTTAGCAAAAGGGTGCAATGAGTTTGAGAAAACGACAAGCGTAATGCGCTTTCTAACTTTCTATCGCCGCTTCTGAGAAAAAAATTGCCAAATTCAATATTGATCTGAACTCCGATCCCTGTTCCTTTTTTTTCTTTTCTTCTTCATCGAGCCAAACTGAAAACGGGTCACCGATTCACCAAGCGCACTTCGCCTTTCGTTTGTTTCCTCGTAAAGATGCAAGTGAGTCAGCAGCATAGTTGCCATGTGTAGGTGAAGGTGCTCAATTAATTGACAGCCCTCGACAACTATGTACAAACAATAAATCAGTGGCGTAGCGAGCAATTCGGCAACGCTGCATTCCACCCATTAAAAATTGTTGAAAAAGTCGAATTCAAGGATGTCAACCAATCAAAAAATTCCTCTCATAAGATCTGCTTAACGTCAGCACTGGTTTTAATGGATAACGTTATATGAGATAAGATTTCTTGGTCTTTGAATAAGCATTTACGGTCATTCAAATTCCCACCCTTTACGAAATTGACTGTTTGAGGGAAACAGTGGGTTTCAGTTATATCGTCGGTCTACAGTAATATGGACTAAAGACAAAATATACCTACTTTTTTTGGTCGACCGACAAAATGTCTACGTAAATGTCTATACTACGAAAAAAAAGTCTACCTTGAAAAATGCCCATATTCTATAAAAAACCGTCTACAAATTTATGTCCACAAAATAAGTGTCTCAGGATATTAATGCCTCTTTTTATCATAAGTCCACTATTTTTTGACAATACCGTCTCCGTAGCTGTCACGATGTCTACAACTTTGGAACAGAAATTGACACGTGGAAAATACATCAGCTTGCTAGTAATGTGAAAGAAATAGCGAGTTAACTATCAATTAAGTGTATGATGCGAAGGATATTTTTCAAATTTGCAGATATTGTTGAGAAGTTAGTCTACGATTTTGTCCCAAAAAAAGTGGACGTAATGTGAAAAGAGGGCTGAATGCTCTGAGGATATTAATCGTGAACATAAAATATGTAGACATCTTCAGACTGTGGTTATTTTCCAAGGTAGGAATTTTTTTCGTAGACTTAGATACTTACGTAAACATTTTTTTCGGTGGACCAAAAAAGTAGACATTTTGTCCGTAGTCCATATAACTGTAGACATACTGACTGGAAACCGAACAGTGTTACCACATCCATTAGAAACTTAAATCTTGGAAGTTGTTAGTCTCTTTTTTTGCATATGCGTGCAAAAAAAATGCGTGTTTTGAATGCGTGTCCTACAAAATGACAAAGATCCGGCTAAAATCACGTGACAAGGGCTTCTGTTTTTTCTTACTACATGTGATGCGGAATAAACAAAGAGGGTGAAAGACAAACTCCTTTAAAATCCACCTCTGTTTGTTCCTCAATCCGGCAACCTTCTTCGTTTCCGCTCAGTGGTGTGTGATCGGCGCGAGTTCAAATTGAACTTTACCTCCCGGACATGAGTTCTGGAAAATCGGGAGCAAGTTCCTTAAGTCCAATATAAAACAAAGACGTGCTTCAAATGCAGCCCGAGATGCACCTACGGGGTGTTTGCATCGGACGGGGACGGGCCAGACACACTACGTCATATATTATGTCACATGAAATCTCTACCGTGGGAGCTCTCCAAGGTTAAGCAAAACCAGGGGTGGTTTTTGTGAACTTCGATGCGTCTATACCATCGCCAATCAAACTATAGTGGAAAGTAATCGATCTTTAAAGGATAGAATATAGACTTCAGGTAATCGATATACCTTCAGAGAGTAATTTGCAGGTTTCAATTGGGAAATAGCTATGATCGATTGTTCACGATCAGCTATTGCAAGCATCGAGCTTACGGGCCACAGCTGATCTGACCACCCAACCCACTATGGTCAGAAATCGTCAAAAAGAGGCCAAAAATCAGGACTTAAACTCTCATCAATATGTATCATTTATGAACTGTCAAGACCAACTTGAATCACAGAGAACACGTTTCTACTTCTTCACAAGGTAGGAAAGCTGGAATGTGTTTTCACACTGCTAAGTATATTGCAACAAAAGTTTTCGAATACGTGCAAATTGTGCACCCTTATGAACGCTTCTAAAAAGGGCATCTTCAGATGTAGCGGCCAAAAGAAATTTGATCGAAAGGGGTGATAAAAGGATTATTCTGCGGAATTAGTATTTCTATGTTAATTCTATTCACGCGGCGGAAGGATATAATTTTGCATTATGCATACTTACAAACATTTCCTTACTAACTTTGCATACTTAGTTGCCGAATCTACTTTTATTTCGGTTTTCTCAAAAAGCACTCTCCAAATTTGTATTTGTATTTGTATTGTATGCATATGTATGCACTTACATATTATAGAGACATTGCAGTTGATTCAGTAACCTTCATCAAATGTCTCGTTGACTAAACCTGGCTAAGCACATGGGTGGATGTTAAAAACGGGCAATTTAACGACATAGTTACTATAGCAACGCAATCAAGTCTCACAATAATTCTAGACATAAACAAACAGTGTCACTCACAGACAGCTTCATAATCAAAAGGGCCGCATATACTCGATTGAAGCCAAATCGTTCGAAAGTCTGCCTGTGACGACATCACTAAAACTAGCATGTGATGGTCAGCATAACTAAAACGAGAGGAGTTTAGCAGAAATCGCTAGCCAAAGACTTACAAAATGGCAATTAACAACTCTTAAAATGCGGTTGCAAGGACTTTATGGACACCCTGTCTCCTCCCTGAGTTTCAAACAGTTTATATTCAGGAATCGTTTTCGATCAGAACGTAACCTACTCCTACATACATATTACATAAGGTTTACCTTTGCTGAAAACGACCCCCAGCGGTTGACGCACATAAATTGTATATTAATCAACATTTTCAGTGTTGTTCTTTTTAATAAAAAGTTTGCGAAATATTTGCGAAGAAAAGGACGAGAGAACAAAGAAATATAAAGAGAAAAGCTATCCCGATGTATGAGCGGCGGGGGGGTGGGAGTGGGGGTGTAAAGTACATTACTTATAGGGTTTCAGAGTGTGTATGTACCGAAGAAGCTAAAGCGGTATATAACCAGTAGAAATTTTTAAGATATAATTGTAATTGAGAGAGACCGAATTTTTGAGCCAAATAAACAAAATAAAACGCAGTATAGAGACAGAGTATTTAGCCTTTTTCCGGGTAGACCTGTAGTTAAAAAATGGTCTATTTACATACAAATTGAAACTTATCGGGAGAAATTCTGACATCTACTTCAGCATTTTTCGATTATGGGAGCATCGTAAAGTCGCTGGAGCTACAGTTCATCTCCGTGGAAAAGTCGCCTACATAATTACACGCGAAGAAGTAAGAGGAACTAATGTAAAAAGTCTTAAAGGAACTAAAAAGAGAACGGTAACGCGAGGAAAGGCGAGGAGGAGAAATAAGAAGGGAATATCAAAAGGATTATTCAAACTTGAGTTGCGATACTCGAGGAAAATTTCAAGGAGACTTGATGCATCGAAGCGTTGTGCACAAAAGAGAAAAAGAGCTAAGAATTCAAAGACTCAAACGTGGTTGTCAATTTTCGTCCAAAAAAAAAAAAAAAAAAAAAAAACGCTGCATATTTTTCGTTAGTATATAACAGAAGCATTCGCGGCTGACGTCACTAAAAAGTGTAACTTGAACTCATACTCTAATAAAATAACATATGTATGCAAGTATACATCCAATGGCTCATCAATAAAAATAAAAATAAAGTTGTTTAAAATGGTTAAGAAAAACTTGATGAACGACTCTGCTAGGTAGGCAAGGGTAACGGGATATTTTTGTTCCTCCCTATACATATAAATTTGGGGATAAAACAGAGGCAAATTGCGAATTCACCTCTAGAAGTCCTATAGGAAATTGGAATTTTCAGAGTCACGGGTAGTTTTTTTTTAAGATATTTTGGTTTCGGACCAATCCCTAGATTTTTCATTCATACCTATACACAAAACTCTCGAATTTTACTCAACATCTACATAAACCAACGTCGCGCGTCGGTCGGAGCAAATACCATTCGCCGAGTTTCATCAGTAAATTTGCCAACTATATAATAATTATATATTATTACATATGCCCCGATTCGAACGAAAACTATAGAATGCGCATGAAAATGCGCCTGAATTTGTGAAGCACTTGACAGATAAATGATCTTTTATTGCAGCAAGCTTGGAGAGACAGTAAGGAAATGTTTTTTGATGACTATAATAAGAGTAATTAAATAATCAAGTGAATAAAAACTTCTGTAAAAAGTAAAACGAATGAAGTGTCACGGAAAAGGAAACTATGCCTGTTGTCAAACTGCACTCATTTTAAATTTATTTGCTGCTCCTTTTTCAACTGATTGTATAAGATTGATGAAAAAAATCAAGTTACGTTAATTGAATCTAAAATTCTAATAAATCCGCTTACACCAAGGCAATTTTTGACGATAACAATCCTCAACTCATTTTCAATTTCTTATTAATGATCAAACATCGCAACTGTAGTTCTATAAGTTTAAAAAAATAAATCACAAAAAATATTCCGAACGTTGGGCTCACTCTGTTTTTCCACGAGATCACCATCAGTAAATAAAAGATATAAAAAAAAATTATGAAGTAAATACTGACCATATGTTGACAGAGGATAGGTGCGGATCCGAATTTGTCCATCCACTCTACCCTCCTTTTGAGCCTCAAAATTTAAGGCGTAAGTTAGAATTGATGTCAGAAATAAAAGAGATATAGTCCAAAGGTGGCATGACATCTCCCTCTACATCACTTAAAAACTAACGGGAATACCACCCACCTACCAAAAGTGGACTTACGGACGATAAATATCAAAATCAATGAGTCGACCTGATGTCTTTTTTTTCATCATAATGATACGTCATACTTTGATTCAAACCGACGTCAATATGACAGCAATTCGATCCACCGATTTTCCTCTACTTCCCTTCAAAAATCTTATGAGTTCGATTAAAGGAGATAAGAACAAAATTGCACATGTAAGAGAGCAGTTATTGTAGTTATGTACGTTTGCCCGAGCCTCGTAGACGATTCATTCGCGTGGACATTTTTCGAAAGATAAAAAGCGCGACAATTTTTCAACGTTTTCGTAATGACTCGACAACAGTACTACAAATAAATCATGCGCTTAGTTGCGCTTCCAGAGGAACTGCCTTTTCATTTCTATGTTGAAACACGATGAAACTTTGTTCAGTATAATAATCCAATTGATGTCTGATGTAATAGGGTCCTAAAATCGGGGGTTGTCGCATCTATAGGAAGTAATATTTCTCTTCCTTCCTCTCTTTACGTCAATTTAAATGCAAGTGCCGAATACAGAAGAGGGTGTGGGCAATGACCAAAATTACAAGATCGCCTCTCCTATATACTTTTTTAACACATTCATTCCTAAAAACGAAAAGATAGACAGAGAAGTTTCTGGGTACGTCACTATTCCGTTCCTTGATAGATTAGAAAAACACTTCATATTTCAAGGAACGATACGGTGTGAGAAGAAGTCACTATTCCGTTCCTTGATAGATTAAAAAAAAACACTTCATAATTCAAGGAACGATACGGTTTGAGAAGAATTGCGCTTTAGACCGGCACAGGGACGCAGATTCGAGGTCGAGATTACCTTTAATATATAAATGAAAAAGAAAAGAAAAGAACCTCCTCATAGATTCCCGTAGGAATGTCTTCACTTATTGGGTGGTGAAGCGGATTGATAACTCTATAGCGGGGTTAATAAATTCCTGATGGATTCTCGGATTGAAAAGAAGGATAGTGCGCGAATAATCTGCATTCAAGAAAAAAAAAAAAAACTCGGTTCGCACGAGATGGAACACACCAAGTTCTTCAGAAGCAAGAAATCCTCGAAAAAAAAATAGAGAATGGATCTAGGTAAATTTTAAAATGCGGATTCAGGGGCTGTACTCTATTCGCACAGACGTAGACGTTGCGGAAGTGCCGACGCACAGTAAAGCGGAGCGCGTCGGACATGGAAAATATTACTAAAAATGAAAAGTTGCATGTTTTTAACGTCAAGAAATAAACTATATTATAGGGTGATTATTGTATAGGAAATTTTACAATAAACCAAGTGAAGCCGTTATTAAACTCCTAGGTTGCGTATTAACAAAGATGTGTACGCATTGAAAGTTTCGCTCATGTCCGGTCTTTCCAATTGACTCGTTCCACTGTGCGACGGGACAGGGAAATTGTTCCGTGCATGCTGAAACAGGGAAAGTTTCAGTTAATGTTTTTGCTTTCTAGTTTTCCTTTGTTTACTTTTCCTTCTTCATTTTTCCCCATTAGATGAAGGCAAACAAAGAGCGCAACATAACCAACACTTTCTGGAGATGGGATGGTAATAAGGCAACTACTTAATGCACTAAAATGAATCCCGTTATAATTTTATAATTGTTATTGTAAAAATTCACAAACATAAAGTATTCCTTGAACATTAGCAAACCCTCCTCGTGTTAGTGGTGGAAGACATAGATAATGGTTCAAGAAGGGTTTTTTTTTTTTTTTTTTTTTTTTTTTTTTTTTTTCAGTATCGTATATTTTTTTTTTTAGTATGGCACATCATTCGACTGTCGGTCATCCATGGGTGGATCCAGAGGGGGGCCACAGCGGCATCCCCCCCTTGGACCCAAAAAAAAAACAAAAACAGTGAGAGGAAGAGAAAGAGGGGGGGAGAGCAAAAGAAAAAGAGAGCCTAAAGGTGTTCATGCAACTTTCTGATTATTATCTTGTTTGGGAATAGGGAAAAAGTGACAGGGGCGGGATCTTCCCCTTTAACGAACAAAAATTGAAATGAGGAAGTATAAAAATGAGGAGTTAACGGTTAAAAGATGCCTCAAATTGGCTGTAGAGAAGCTTACATTTTCAAAATTTTCTAGAGGGGGACCCCTACACCCCCACTCACGTTACAAAAATGCCCCCCCCCCTTTGAGACTTTCCTGGATCCGCCCCTGCGGTCATCTTCCGATGGTGGTCTCATAGCGCAGTGATTTGCATTATAACTTTCTCAGTTGAGATAGGAAGCATTTGAAAATAGTCATCACTATTCTCAAAATTTAAAATTACGGAAAAAAGAGAATACTGCAGATAATAATTAATTATCAATGTTGACGTTTCTTTATCAATTGCACTCATATTTACTTATTATCTTATTATTAGTTATTAATTATTAATTGTCTCAACTTAGGTGAAAATACAAAAATTACGGGGGAAAATAGAGACTGCATTACAGACAGAAAAAAGGCAAACCCTAGAGTATTCACCGCACATTCAATACTTCGACTTTTCCATGAAGTTCAAAAGACAAAAATGCAACGTTGCCACATTGTAACTTCTCCGCCGTCTGCAAAAGCAACAAACTGCAAGATGATAGTATATATAAGTAATTGAATTAAAATTACTATAAACTCGGGTTAATAATCATGAAAATGTAATAGACCACTGTGACTGAAAGGGTTAACTCACGTATACACAACTACCGAACAGAAAAAACAAGAAACGCTTTGGTAACGCAGGCAAATTCTTTCGTAGAAAAATGGTCCAGCAAAATACTTTGGTTGATCCAACCAAATTTCTTTAGTTAGGCGTACAAAACCTTCGGTTAGCTCTATACTAAAGTCTACTTCTGTGTCATATTTTTCCCCTCAAGAGTTTTGTCAGCGCCACCAAAGCGATTTTTCCGTCTTTTCGCGGCTCGTGTGTTTCCTTCGTTCGAAATACTTTTAAAAGATCCACTTTGAAATTATACATATTTAAACAAAAAAATAAAAAAAATCTTATGATTTGACCCACTGTGAGAAGGGGCGGCGAAGCCCTTCAACACCCAACTCCATGACGTTCCATGCAATCGATAGATTAATCGGGCATGGAAAGAATTCCTCGCGGAATAAGAAAAAGGACGGATTCCGCGCCGGCAATCCAGAATTAGTTATCGCCGTAACCGATTGGCACCCGGCCAAAAAACTATGAATATTTCACCCACTAAAGCGAAGATGTTGAGGATAGAGAGCAAAGAGGCACTTAGAATCCACTTCCAACTTCCCCCACGATGTTGCCCCCAAGAACTGCGGTCGCAGGGGCAGCCGAAATTGCTTAAAAAATTAATCGGCTCACTTAAAATCCGACGGCCGGGCCGGCTCGACGCTGCGCAGCTTGAGCGAGGGGGGTGGGAGCAAGGAGGGTGGCGGATCTTCTTTCGGCGAGAGGTTAAGGGAGCGAAAAAAAGAAGAAAAAAATAAGGAATTCGCGCAAAAATAGAACTCCAGCTGGAATGTCGAAAAACAAGGGGCAAATAATGAAATAAATATACCCGAGAGTGAATAAATATCCAAACAAGAAGATTGATGCTGACGGGTAAACAGAGAATATCATAAAAATACGGATCTCTCACCCCTCCCCCTCACTTTATGATGAGCGTTAAGGTTAACTGTTGAAACTATCACATATTCACTAGCGCCACTGTGCCACGTGAAACTTCAGCGAAGACTGCTGCCACTATCCTTAATTGGCGTTTGCAGACTGGTGTAATGGTGCGGTGTATAAGACTTAAAAAAATCTTTCGAGATATACGGCTTTTTCGACTGAAATTGAAATCGCACTTTGCACGAGGGAAATATTTTAATTAAATTTACCGGGGCCCAAACCGAATCCTCGTTTCTGATTGTTAGCGGACAACGCGGTCCACTTTCGGGACATCGATGGGAACTTTGTCGCGTGGACCCACTTTCGGGACATCGATGGGAACTTTGTCGCGTGGACCCACTTTCGGGACATCGATGGGAACTTTGTCGCGTGGACCATTAAGACCTTGTCGTTCCTCTTCCGGAAGAACAACGTAAGCGACGTATGACCGGGAAATGAGTTCCGTCATTTTATGATGTTATTTGAACTAGTGTTAATGAACCAGGTTCTCCATGTTTGAAAAAATCTGTTGACTCACTCTGCAGGGTTTCTTTAATAGCGGGTCATTGAGATTGGACCATTGGACTGCAATCAGACGCGTGTTCAACAAGTTCGAGCGAGTAAAATAGACCAATCACACACTATTGACAGATTAGTCTACGATTTTTTCATTAGGTTGTTGATGTGAGTTGCCACCTATGGAGGCCAATTTCGTGCTTAATTATTTATTTAATTATAATTATATCAGTACTTGCGGCTTGCATAGTTTGCTTTTATTATTTTACTATTTTTTTCCTTCCTTACTTTTTAATTATTTGCGTCTTTCTTTTCGCTTGTTATTTTCGATAATTTTAGGCGCCCTTGTTATTTATTTTAATCCATAATTGCTTTTCTTTTGTGACTTAAGTATGTGCTTCTTTCTAATGCCATCCGTGATCCTGATGAACAAAATAAAGCTTACGGCTTAGCTCATTATGTAAAATTTTCCTTCCTTTAATTTTTCCTTATTTTGAAAACTTTCCTAAAGAGGGCTCCCTTTAAACTGGAGCTGTCCCCCTCGACCGCCACAGGGGTTTCCACATTTTACACACTCCAGAAAACTTGTATATTGTTAAGCCAATGGTTTAGAGCGGGCAATTAGTTATAGACTGCATGTTTAAACCTTTACATGATGCACTTAAAAAAATTATTCCTGAATTGTAGTAATATTACCAGAAGCACCGACGATATGAGAACCACAAAAAGTCTACTACTTTGATCAGAAAATTCTGGTTTTAATACCCGAATATAGTAATAGAACTAGAATTTCCTCAAATATTTCAGGAACTATGGCACAAGGCCACAAACACTAGAATTCTGGTAATTGTACTGTCCTTCACATTGGTTCACATCAAGGTACTTGTATTTAACAGGTATGCTCGCCTCGCTTCCCGCGTCATCTTCAGTGGCGCGCAGTTCAAAATCATCAGCCAAGATGGCCGACAAAAGAAGAAAACAAACCGATTCTCACTCGGGCGACTCGGAGTTTCGCCGACCTCACTCGGGTGATACTCTCGGGTTACCTTGGGTTCACATGTTGTTATGCTTCTGAGACTCCTTTTTTTCAGTGTGCTATAAAATCCCTTTATTTTATAAAAGTGTCCCTAAATCCCCGCCAAATCTGACAACGCTGCATTGGGTATGGAACTCCGCCGGATGAGATTAATGAAGGGCGTTCGTGACCGTTAAATGGATCGCAGGGACGGATGGACGCGGATGGAGACGGGAAGGGACGGGACGGGACGACTCACAATTATTATTTCGCTTTATACTCGCGTCAGGATATTTTAAGACAATCGACAAGAACGATACATCATCTGTCGATCAACCGAATCGATTTAATAACAGACCATAAATTGAAACATCAGGCCATGCCAGGCCCACAACAAACACCGCACCGCGCGATTTATGATTTAAACTTCCAGCTCATGTAAATATATAGTGGCACATTAAGACATTAAACTTCGAGGTTAGCATTCGCAATTGTTTTCCAGGTGAGCATTGAGAATTGGCGAGGAAATGAAACGACAAATGTATAGGTTGGATCCGCTCGTGTATCATTCTTGTATATGACAAGGTTCCTCAATTGAAGAGCCGGCCGGATGGGCGAAGAGGATAAGGGACAAAATAATCCTCATTTTTAGAAAAAGTGTGACTTGAGGGGGGGGGGGATCTACACAAGAAATGTTTGGTTTCGAAACTTCTGATGTGCTTGGTAAAGTTTTCATCATGATTGGGCAGCTTTTGAATTTTTTATAAACGAAATCAAAGCACGTAATTTTACGAACTTTTTTCACAAGAAAGCTTAATAGCACATTAATTAATGAGAGAATGGTGTGTATAATTGCAAGCTATTTGCTTCTTATGGACTAAATTAAAATAATGCCCGATCTTGAAAACGCTGCAATATGATGGTTATTACGCAGGTTTTGAAACAAAGATCTTCACAAAAAACATAATTTTTAATATAAATATGGGGCCATTTTATTTGGATACGTGCACTGGTGCACTCAAACTGTTCAAATAAGGTTTCGAATTTTAGATAATATGTACGTATAGTTTATAAAACATATTCTTTTGCGATGTATTTTGGAGATTTGAAAGATTTTGACACCAAAAGAACAAATTTGCAGCATTTATGGGGGGAGGGGGGCAATGAGATGTATTAATTCATTTGTCAGCCCGGCGTCATGAAGCTCAAGTCCCGGAACGTTCGTCCTGATGGACCGTGTTCAAATGACTAAATGTCGTACAATAGGCGAAAATGGCTAATTCTGAGGCCAAAGTCCAACCGATTAGAATCACTTAAAATTATCGACGAAAATCTTTCACGACTAATTTCAGTCGCTTTTCTACATAGTGATTATTCACTGAAAAAACGGATCTGTGATAAGTTGAACTTGCGCATAGTAAGTTACAAAAACTTTTAAGCGATAAGTTTTGATGATTCGATAGTCCTCCTATTTTGCCACCAATTGCATATCAATGAGCATCTGCTGTCCACTGTGCGACGTGATAATGAAGCATGTTCTCCGCACTGTGTGACGGTGCTGAAGCATCTTGATAGAACACACAGAAAATTTGAATCTTTTCTAAGAGAAAATTTACCCAAAAAATGATTCGCAAATGTCTTGATTCAGCAGTCAAAATAACCCTTAAATCCGTGCAGTCAGTTTTTCAGAGAGCATTTGGAATCGCGCGAGGCCACTGTCACTCTCTTCGCGCTAAACGCGAATGAACGAGGTAGGCAGAAGAAAACTCGGGAAAACTCTTCGCAGCGTGAGCAGGTATTTTCATTTTGAAACCGAGTATTTGCGGAACGATCATTATTTTCGACGCTTTGCACGCCATCTATTGGCGTGGCCAATAAATTTCGCTCCTTCAGCCGCAATGCGAAGTGAAATTGTCGAGTGCATACATTACCCACGCAAATAAAGGCAGAAGCAAACACTGTTACGATGCTATCACAATATCACATCAACAAGTAACGTGATTACGTAGAGTATAAGAGCAATACATGATATGGCTTTTAATATTTACGGCAGCGTTGGAATGTTTTTGTTGAAACCGGAAAATGTTCTACTTTGTCCACCCCCTCCTCCCCCTCAAACTCTCTGCTCCTCACTCCCCATTTCCTCTCTGTGCTTCCTTCAAAAAAACAAATAAATAAAATAAAACAGCTCCGGCGTATACTGGTAAAATGTTTTCATAAGGATAGGTATGTAAGTAAAGTCCAATAAAATGTTTGCGGTAATATCTGACGTCACACGCGCGCACGCTAACGAGAATGGCTTGCAAAAACGCTGATCATTGTGGAGCTGAAAATTTGAACGGATTTATGAGATGAGGGTCATCAAAGCATTTTACAGCAAACAAAACGGGTCTATCATATCGACAGAAACCAACAACTAGGTTGGATGCAGCGTATTAAGGCCATGGAAGTGAGAGTGGTTTAATCACATAATGACACGCTAATTTTATATTGAAGCAACAAAAATCAGGAGCGCGAACTGGAATTGTGTAAACGTTGTGGTGATATAAATTCAAACAGAAAACAAAAAAACAAAAAACCCACCATACAAAGAGGTCAGTAAAATAAAAGCTGATGTATGTCAGTAAGGACCAATCTTATTTGATTTGATTATTTCCACAGATCGAGCTGATAATTATAGCATTGGACAAAACAATTTATGATCGAACCGTCGCATCGCATGAAGTTGCAGCAGAGCTGATTTATTTATTGGTGCAGCAGCAAGTATAAATAGTTATAATTGTTATATTGATAATAAAAGAAAAAAACCAATAATACGCAACTTTTAAAAGTAAGCATTTAAAATGCAACTTTTAAGAATTAGCTTTTAATCCAGAATATTTTCTATGGATGAGATCAGCAACGATGCGGGGTGACTAGCGCGCAACTGTTTCCATCAATCTGAATTGAGGAGTTCTCTGGAAAAACCACGTATAATACCGAGGGTACGCTCCAGTGGCGTAGCGTGCCATTTGGCAACGTTGCAGTTCGGCCATTTAAACCCATCAGAAATATCGAACCATCGGGTATTCGGTGAACACCTTCGCATTCGACCTTTCATATGTGTTTAACGGGACACTGTACAACGTTGCCAAATTGCACGCTACGCCACTGGTACGCTCGTCCTCAATAATGCACGAATCAAAACGATATAAAGAGAGTTTCTATGATGACTTAAACGGGTAGTCTCTTACACTGAGGAATGGACTGAGCTCCAACTGTCACATTCAAAGAAGAATGGTCCGTTTAACTCATCAGATACACACACAATAAAGCTTTGAAATATGCATGATTGAGGACGAGCATACCCTTTGTTTTAAACGTGGTTTTTCTGGAGAAATCCACAATTGCTCGTGTAACCCCAGTTTCAAGTTTTCACGAATCATTCAATCGGTGGTAAATCTGAATGGTGATGTAGCGATACATCATACCCGTAGAAAAGTATCGATCCATCAAACAGTTCGATTCTTAGGCATATATTCAAATAGAAGATGATAAATATAATCGATTTTTCAGGAGCTCCCGCCACGATCGAGCCTTCTGATTCAAACGAGCGAAATGAATCGAAAATCGAAGTAGTAGTCGAACGAACGAACGAGCCACTTCAGCGAGTTGAATTGATTATTTGAAGAACGTATTATTACCATTGTCATCGACGCGGCGCGGCGCACAGTGGAACGAGTGAATGGGCCCAATATATTGTCCTTCTCTCTCTTCTCCTATTAGAATGCATGTGTTAGCAAAGGATAGATGAAGGGGCGAAAGTCACGTGACTGCCCCTTATCTATCTTTCTCTAACACACGCATTCCAGTGAGGGAAGAGAGAGAAGGATAAATTCCTGGATTCGCCAGTGAGAGGCCGGTCATGGCATAGTGACTTTAAATGCGTATATCTTTGTTAATATACGCAAGGAAGAAGTTTGAAAGTGTTTTCCTTGGTTTTTATGTAAACATTTCTAACCAGAATCACCAATCATAGTTTGTTTTTCGGCTGCAGGTAAAAATATTTTTGCAGTTTTATAATCATTATATTTCATGTCCGACACTGTTTTTCGGCTGCAGGTAAAAATATTTTTGCATTTTTATAGTCATTATATTTCATGTCCGACACCTCCCATTGACTAGCTCCACTGTGCGGCGTGAAGGAATAGCACTTGACATGAAAATAGAGTTAATCAGTGATGATCGAGCGAGTAATAGCGTGATCTAGATTTCCATACCTCTTACTTATCTCTTTAATCCGACATAAAAAAGAGGGATTGAAGAAAAGTTATAGAAAGGAGAGAAAAGAAAAGAAAAAAATATGCCGCCTTCTTTGCAATCTCAGAATTTGCATGAAAGGAGAAATTCGCATTGATAGTCAGACTCTCGTTGGTGAAAAGATGCAAAGAACCGAGTCTCTGCTGAGGAAGAAGGATCAAATAAATGGGACATCATCATGATGAATATGGATCACCTAATCCTATCAAACTCACTGGGAAACTTTCGAGCCGTTTCAGCCCAGAGTATATATGAGAATAGTGAGTAAGTATTGGTACACGGCTGACAATGGGTCATCAGCTTGTCTCTGTGCTCGATCAGAGTACACCCAGGTGACTCCATCAGGGACCACGGAATGAAGAATTAAGTTGTTCGAGCTTAATATCAGCCGCAAAAAAGTCGCGTTCAATTTGACAACATCGCAATGAAAATAATAACTCCTAAATTAATTCTAATAGCACAACGATTATTACGACCGCTGAGCGTCTAGTACTTTTACTGGCAACATTTTGTGTTTCACTGTCAGAATATGGTCACAGTAGGTACACCGCGCAGATTTTCCTCAAAATATACAAGAGCTGTGGCACAACTACTAGACTTCTGGTTAAAGTATCAGGCCTTCCTTCGCATTCGGTTGACAAATCGCTGTTCTTCCAGTAATACTTTTTTTTTCTCTCCCTCCATATTTCCCATGACTTGTAACATCTATATATTTCAAAAAGGAAAAAGGTGAAACTTTCGGCGGTGCACTCCCTCAAATCGATATTTTACACATAGGTTTAACAGGAGGAAATGCCAGTGCTGTTAGATTGCAGTTGACACCGCTGTCGGTCGTACTATACAAAGTAAGGCCCTAAAAATATTTGAGCGCTCACCTATGTACATGAAAGAACTTATAGACAGTCGGGGACAAAATATAATGTCAGACAAGAGACGTCTTCTTCGCTTTTGTCTTAGGTAGGCAACATGCAATGCGTAGATTCATTGAGACAAACATTGAGAATTGTCTACCTCCTGAAATCGTCTGACATTCTCTTTGTCTCAGACTGTACTTAATTACATTCGATTATTAGTTCAGTGGTTTTTACGGGTAAATATAACGTTCACGTAAATAGACGCAAAGTCGGATCCAGCCCTCGCGAACGGAGGGGGCGAGCTTGGAAAACCCCCGGTGACCCCCTTTTTCATTTTTCTCCCTTTAGTTTTTATCCCCCTTCCTTTGCCCCCCCCTTTTTTGGCCGAACGGGGGAGAAGGTCGATCGCCTCCTCCCCTGTATCCGCTAATGAATAGACACGGAAATTACTCTTAAACATTGGATTTGTAAAAACTTTCTAAAAAAAAAAAAAAAAAAAAAAAAAAAAAAAAAAAAAAAAATTATGGGTGAATCAATTTAATTAAATTATTCAAAAGTCAAAACGTAACTCTTTAGACTAAATAATGTTTATGACCTATCTACCTCTATACAAGTTCTACCATACAGAATTGAACCAAATTCAACCTATCAAATTTCTAACGCTCTAGTTTTTAATTTAATGAATCTCCATTAAATAAAATGGGTGATTCTCACGAGTGGGGAGGGAGGGACGATGGTTACGAAAGGTGACGAGTGAAAATACCAGCAGTGCTTTTACTATTAATAAATTAGACGACTGATTAAGTCTGCAGTCCGATGATGAAAAGTTGTGCATTGAAGCGGTAGAAAGAAAGATAAATCGTTCATTTCAAGTGTTGCCAATTGGTTACAGAATGTGTCAGGGATCAACTTTTTTATTCAAACGTTGTCAATTTTCAGAAGAAAATAAGTTTTTTTTTTCCCCTTCATTATTCTTTAAACGCAAAAATGCAAATTTTATGGACTTTTATCATTCTTATAAATATTGACGTAGTAGTTTAGCGTAAAGTAACTGAAGCTCGCTTAGAGCAAAACTGAGTTGTAGCTTTGCTCTTTAAATTCTTCAACACATACGTATATATTAGGCTACTGAATGTTTTGAGGAAATATGCAATAATAAAGTAAATAAATGCAGTTTAAAGTATACAGTTACAAAATGGAGCTAAATGAGAAACCAATGCACACTTTTGTCACCTCCTCCAACAAAGTTTTCTAGGTTGGCTTTAGCCCCTCTATACGCAAATGTATGTCGATATCTATCAGTGGCGTATCGTGCAATTTGGCAACGTTGTATTTTTCCATTTAAACCCATGTATACTAAGTCGAATTTGAAGGTGTTCAAAACTCAATGGATCGATCTTTTCCTTGGGTTTAAATAGAGAAAGTGCATCGTTGCTAAGTTGCACGCTACGCCACTGGTCGATATGACAACGCAAGTTTTCCCTATTGAGTCTCAGCGCTGCCTCGCCCTTCGTTCTTTACGGTAATTTTACTCTTGGACTATACCTACCCTACCCTCCGATCCATTGATGAACATTTTTCATCGCGTGATGCACTAAAAAATAACTTTCCAAAGTTGTCAAATTTATCTTGAAATTTTTACAGAGTATTTGAATAGTTATAGATAACTAACTGATCCTACTGAACTGTTTCTTGGTACACAGTACACACACTAAAAGTTGAATGTGCTTCTTAACTTTGAAAACTTGCATTTGCAGTGCCCACTGATTTTTCACTGACTCGAGCTCGGATTTGCTTGACCTTGCCGTCATCTTTTGCTTAAAAAGAGAAAGACAAATTGCATTGAAGGCAGCAGCAAAAGACAGACGAAAAGGAGGAAAAAAATATGATATTTTTTTCACCAAAATTAGAACTCCCCGAAATTTCCTCTCTTGACAGGACAGCTCAAGATCGTGGACGATTCCCTATTGATACGTTAAGATTTCCAGGTCATGATGGCAACTCTGATCTCAAGAGTATTTCAAGACACCCCTTAACATTGGCAGATACGGAGGGGGGGGGGGTGAAGGAGGCGATCTCCCCCACCCCCGTCCGGTCAAAAAAGAGGGTAAAGAGGGGAAAGGGAGGGGAAAAGAAAGTGAGAAAAAAGGGACAGGGGGTCTCTGGGGGCGAAAATTCAAAGTTCGCCCCCCTCGTTCGCAAGGGCTGGATCCGCCAATGCCCCTCAAAGAAAGCTGACAAGACTGTGATAGAAGGAATTAAAACTGTGAGACCTTCGATTTTTTTTTCTTTAGAATCGCTCGCGCTCCCTACACTTAAGATTCCTTAATTAATGAAAAGGGTTTGGTGGTATGGTGGTATAAAAATAATCCGAATTTGCAAGTGCGCGCTTTCCTTGCTTCCGCTGAGCTGTAAATTCATTTTTTATGGATGTCAAAATTCGGAAACTGATAAGAGCTCTTTAAAACCCCATTCATATTTAATATCCATGATTATCGATGGATTCTACAATCAAAAAAGTTGGTATTCATGATGAGTGCTTCTGCGGCTATGAAGGCTGATGCAAGCCGGGCACCCGCCACCTTCGTAGCGTTGCGTGCAAAGTGGCAACGTTGCATTTCGTCCGTTCAAACACATTAAAAAGGTTGAAGTCTTGGAAAGCACTGTCCCTCGAGTTCGACCTTATAAATAAGTTTAAATTGGTAAAATGCAACGCTGCCTGATTGCACTCCACTCCTATGCCTCGCCGCGCCACCGCCCGGGCCCCGTGCATACGATGTAATCTCATCCGAGTAGAGTATCAACAGTAAAAGAGCCATAAAATCCAAGAGTTATGGACTAATATAACGTGATTCCAGGCAAAATTTTTAGAGATTACAATCCGACAGATTGCACTAAAAGTCGCATTTCTGAAAGCCGTCTATATTGAGCAATTCGAATGAAATGACAAGAGCTCACATTAAATGTCGGATCTTCAGAAACTCCGTCATTTATTATGGACTCGTCGAGATCAGCAAAATTGGTTGCGAATTAAAGGCATGATACATGTAGAAGTTCTTAAATGCAACTGATTCTACCTGTCCCACGAGTGTGAGTGATGCAAGTTATTCTCTCCACATCAGTCCTCTCCATAAAAATATTAAACATGTTCAATTTATTCTGCTGATTTTCGATTTCTAGGTTTCTAACACTGCACGCTTTTCTCGCACACACATGTGTTGGGTGCATCAACTTGGGCCCCCCCCCCCCCCTTACACTTGCGATATCTCAGAACGCAGTTTCAGAATCAAATAAGAATTACGAGGTAAAATCTACGAGAGGTCATGAGAAAATGTATTTTAATAAGGGTTTTAGAACGAAAAACCCGCATTGACAACATCCTCAGAGTCTTTCCGCAGCCCCCCCCCCCTTCACAACTAGTTCACCGGTTTCTCATAATTTTGGTTTACTCATAAAGTGATTTGTTTGGTCCCAAATCGAAATATCTCATTCGATGACGTCATCACTAATTGAGTCAGTTATCAAATAATAATTGGCTGCGCGGGGCTCAGTATACAAAGCAATTGGATGGCTTTATTTCGACAAGAGCCACACAAATAAATATGCCAGTCTACCGTAACAAGGGTCCCTGGATCCTGTTTAACACTTTCATAACCGGAATTCCGGTTGCATTTACAAAAACTCCGGTTACATTTACAGGAATTCTGGTTGGGAAAAAGGTTGGCAGAGATCTTGTTACGCTAACCGCCAATTTTTCTCACAATCAGGGGAAGAGCTATTGGTTCCCTATAACTCCTATAGGTAATTACAAGGTGCACACTGCACATGGAGGATACCTTAAAGGAGTTGTTTCCTTTATATTTTGCATGAGGTCGTACCTTATCTGCATGAGAGGTCTTATAAATCGCAAGATTTGATAACCCCCCCCCCCCCCACCCCTTCCATCAGGGCGAAAATGGTAAAATCCTGGATACGTCACTGGAGTACATGCACAAGCCAGTGGCGGATCCAGCCCTCGCGAACGGGGGGGGGCAAATTTTGGATTTTTGCCCCAAATGACCCCCTTTTCTTGTTTTCGCTATTGCTTTTCCCCTTCCTCCCCCCTCTTTTCCCACTTTTTTGGGCCGAACGGAGGGGGGCGATCACCCCCTTCGCCCCCCCCTGTATCCGCCAATGAGCACAACCGAATAGTCTATACGCTTTTTATCGTAGTGATTAGATGGCCATGGCTTAGCGAAGAGAGGATCCAAAAGCTGATGCTTTCCCAAGTTGTTAATCCCTTGTTCCATAAAACCATTGAAATTAAGCAAGAACAGATTAGTTATTAAAAGTTTGAGGTGTGCTAATTCTCTCAATATATTTTCTTGAAATGAGCACGCTTGATGTTTCAGGAGCCCTTCGGACCCACTAAAACCAATCTTCAACTACTCGCCTCAACTCCCTAAAGGAAGAGCCCTTGACCGGCAAAACTTATGCAATAAGCTACGATTAAATCTATACAGTTTGCACATTAACTGAGATCCGGGAGGTGTTAAAGAAATTTAATACGAACTGCGGCTGACGTAAGTTGAAACGACGTTCAATCGATATAGAGCGCATTCTCCGGGAAAATGCCCCTTGTTTACACATACCAACGAACTCACACACACCCAAAACGAAACGTTACCTCTGTAGAGAAGGAATCGAGGAATTCAAGACGGGGTCGAGCACAACAAAATTACACAACTCAATTGAATCATCAAGCAAAAGATAAGGACCCTCGTTGCCATAACCAAATCAATACCAGCTGAGCGCGACACACTCAAGGTGTTAGGAATCGGTGCCGAAATAATGTCAAGTTACCTACCGCGCGGTGGAAAACCACCGTTAGTACGTGCGGTGTTTCCTTTTTTAACACAAGAAAAACAAGGTTTTACTTACCGAATTGCCGTTTGCAGAACAGAGAAGAGACCAATATGTCTTTCAAAACACTGTGTTATATTTTTAATTTCGAATGTCGCACTCAACAACTGTTTCACACTGTGGAATGGGGGAAAACTGAAAAGCCGCGATCGAACGAAAGAGCGAGAGGGAGAGAGAACACTTCGGCAAAGTTCGGTTCGTAGAGTCTCAGGCACAACTGCACAGTGAACGGGACACTGGAGGGAGCCACGAGCCTCGTTCGGCGATCCTCGGTTCCGGACGATGGTGGACGGAAAAGACCGAAGAGAGGAGAGGGAGACTGGGTTCTGGGAGCGGGAGCGCGAACTGTAGCGGAGGAACGAGCGATCTTTTTCCACGAGACACCGCGATACCGCGATTCACGCCCCTATCAACTGAGAATTTCGGACATCCGGGCGCTATCTATCGACAGTTTCACGAACCGTCAGCCTTGCTATCAGCGAGCGCTCTCCGCCGGGATGCGCGGTGCGCTGTTTCTGTTATCACTCACCTTGCTAATTCGGTAATGGACGACCGCGGACAGGTGCGCGCTCGCTGCACTACAGAGAAAGTACGCGAGTGTGCAAAGGGAAATAACCCCGTTTTAAATCACTTGACGGGACTTTTTTTTCAGTTTAAGCACCTAGTTGACCGTTACATTAAGGACGCTTCCGATGCTCCGTGATTGTAAAGGCCAAAACGTCCGAATCGTAAAAACCCCATTACTTAATATGATCCTGTGCTGCCATATGGGGGGGGTACAAATAAATTGAAGAGAATCACTTTTATTGTGATTGGAAGTGTTTGTGAAAAGTAAATGGTGATTGCGTTAATAATGTTATAAAAATCACCAGAGTCTTCATAATACAGTGATATAGACTATCAAATAGCTTCGGTTCGAAAAGTGACTATCTTAAATGGCGGAAGCACTTTATATCAAGGGCGGATATGTTACCCTTTAATGATTTAAAAATTCACTCTTTCGTCCATTAAATCTATTTTGGGAAAAGTTATCATTATTTGATGGGTGTTTACAATTGGTGTCAACCAAATTTTTTTTTTTTTCCCTCCTTTTTTTTCCTTTAAAAATTAAAAGGACCCATCAGGAAAAAACCATTTTTTTTTGCCGAAAAACGGCCGGGGTCATCAAAGCGATTGAACCTATCTTTTTTTGAACTTGGACAGGACGCGTCTCGATTAATAACTTGTCGCTTCAAAAGGTCCTTTGCTTAATTGTGCGACTGCATGGTCCAAAGTATCGTTCCCCGTCAAACAACTAGAGGCTGAAGTAAGCTGCAGTTTGCAGTCAACGGGGTACAGCCATTATTTCGCACTCTTCATGCCTTGCGGCTGAAGTAGACACGGCTTAAATGATGAATTCACACGATCGATCATCGGTGGTTTAAAGCTACACCACCGACTAATCAAAGACGAGGATTGATTCGCAACATGCAGTCATCTTATGTTAATCCCATCGAGGACCAGTGTTGCGGTTGCGAGTAATTTCAATGGCGTTCCCAAATAAAACCTCTACTCTTTCGGTGAATAAAAAAAATGAAACATATATCAGTAAAGCAGTATGATTATAGATCACATGCAAATACACGTTCTAGTTTGTAGTATTTGAATTAACCGCGCTGGAAAAACCGTTGAATTTTAAAATGCATTAAATATTCATGCAAAACGGCAACCTTACCGAGGACCACAGGGACCATAATCTGTCTCGGCCTTGGTGTCGAACAATTTCTCATCCCTAACGTCCAACGAAGTATATAAATACATGAGGCCGATTGCTCAAAATTGTACCCAGAGATTACTATTAGTAATCTCTGATTATACCGATGACCAAAATCAGAGGTGGAGTATTCACTAATTTTACGATGGTCACTATGAACTAATGCAGCAAAACATAATGTATGGCCTCAGCTTAAAAGAGGGGAGAAAAAACTACCTCATACTTTAAATCCCCCTCCTGTTTAATAAAGTCAAAGACTAGAAATTAATCAATTTGTATTCTGTAAAAAAAAAAAAAAAAAAAAAAAAAAAAAAATTTTGCTGATAAATACTCATTTGACTGAACAGGGAAATGGGTGCACTCGTTTGAATTGTTTCAGGTGTAAGTGTGACTGACTTAAATAATCAAACGCTTTGTCCTACAGGAGAACCAACGCAACGGATGAGGAGAAATCTGCGGTGAACTGTTGAAAAGCATAAAATGCGCCTTCAATTCCTTGCATAGACTAAAACATGTGATGCCGTGTACGAATAGTTAACTACCTACTGATTTAGATGAACTGACATTCATCGGGATTTTGATACTATTTATGAGAGAGGCTTGAGAGAAATATCGAGATAATGATTTCAACTGCTGATAAGTCAGCGGAATAAGGCCGGTAAAGTCACCGTGACGTAAGTGTAAAAACGATTCGTCCATTGATTTAAGCAGTGGATTCTCACAAAAACACGCGTCACGTTTTGGGGAACAGGTCAAAAAAAATCGTTCAATAAATGTACGAGTATAAATATATCTGTATTAAACTTTAAATAACCGTTCTTACAGTAATGTTGTTTCAAATGAGTTACTCAAATGAGATGGGCTTTCATATTAATGCAAACAACATATAATACTATACATATATATGCGATTCCAAGGGGCTCTGATTTAAAGTCAGCTTTCGTAAAATTCGTCTAACTTTCTAGAGATCAAACATAGTGGTACATAGTAAGGGCTAGGCTGCAAGATGGGGGGGGGTCATACTCCCAAATTCGCCAAAAATTTATTCTCAGAGATATGACAAAAAAAAATCCTGTCCGATCTGAAGAGAGAAAATTGGAAGAGCTGATGGATGAGTTTTTTTTTTTTTTTATCCCTCGTGCATTTTATTCGTGCACTCTGCCCCTACTCTATACTCTTGTCCTGCTCCCGCGTTAATTTATTTCAGACTCTCCCTATACCTTTTTTCCTCTTTTAAATTCATGCAGAGGGGTGAATAAATTTTGGTTCTGCCCTGAACACGGATTAGTTGTAAGCTGAATGAATGCTTGTACTGTCGGATGGAATGCGACCGAAACTCCTGTTCCACAAAATTACATGCAAGCAGAGGCAGATAACAAGTGTTTTGACACGAGCGACACTGATTTAAGAATGTGGAATACGCGGGGTCATCCGATACTCTCGGATTGTGGCGTGGTCTTGGTCTTTAACAAAATTGAATTTTCCCAGCGGGCTATGGTCGCTTTTCAGCTATAGTTTCATGATTGAAAACCGCGGTTTAAATGAAAATAAAAGTTGTTTTTTTTTCTTTCTTTCCTTTTTAATTAAAAATAAAGCGAAGTATCAAAGAAATATTATTTTGTTTTAGGGAATATCATTGTGTAGTTAGTTCTAGTGACTGGACTGAGTTCAGACTCTCATGCTCATTGTTGAAAAAGCGTGAAAGTAACCTTCCAAAGATCACACATTTTTTTATTTTATACTTCATTTTTGAATAGGTCCGGATGACCGCACCCATCACATGATTTCGACCCTCGCCTCGCGAAATGCATGAGATGGACGACAAACAATTTCATATTTTTTTTTTTTTAAATCTTTCACGATACTTTTCAAAATTCGATTAAGGCAGGTTATCAATCATAAAAACTATCTTAAAAAATGACGACTTCATTTAGTGCAATAAGACAAATTCTAAAACAGTGGGATATTTCAAGTGAATTATGCATTGAAACTATCACTTTATTCCGTTGAGTAGTTACTAAAAACCAGGAGTTGTTAAATTAGAGCGAACACAAATTAACACTAATTATCTGATTTCGAAGAAAATACAAAGTCTGTAATACAATAATACAAATATAAGGAGGCCAGGTCGCAAGCACCTCACAAACGCAAAAGGTTACAGATTGATATTTAAATTTTCATGAGATGTGATGGGTACCACCACATAGTAGTCAAATGCTGAAGAAACTCTCTGTTTCTAGCACATGTCACCGAAAGGAGGAAAAGGCGGAATTTCCGATATACTATGGCAACAATGTCCGCTTGAAAATTCAAGAGGCGCGTTTATTATGCTCAAGAGAGGTCGCCGAATTCACTCCTAACTAGAAGTCAGAGGTAAAACGGTTTAGTTTGAGTCCACGATTCCTTACCTCTTTTTGCGCATCTCCTGGTGCCAGTAATTTGAAGACAATGCCACCGTATACAAAGACGAAGAAAATTAGGTCATCGTATTGTGAATGAAATGATTTCGGAAGCTTACAGAGTCACTGTTGTTATTTCAACGGCTTTTACAGAAATTTCAGCGCTGCTTCATCAGTAGTTAAACTTCGAAACAGTTTCGTTTAATAGAACTTGCATGGGATCAAGTGAGATGCGTTCAAAGCTTTAAATATATCTAAAATGTGGAAGGTTTTCAATTACCAGACAATGACTTTTCTGCTACCTAGAAATGTACGTCGAGTTAAAGTTGTTAAAACCAAGACTGTTCCTTTACAGACGTATATTGTAAGTGTAAGAACATAATAATGCAGTGAAAAGTCAGTTATCAAAACACCTGCTGAAGCGTAAAGCATTCTAGATTCTTCGTCCGATATTTCCGTCTTGAAACAATTTAAGATAATCTATAGGTATAATTATGACCAATTTAGGTTTCATTCAAATGATTTATGAGTTGCCATCGTTCATTACTTCGATCAAATGAGGATGTGTTATTAAATATGTTATTGAATAGTATCGATCATTAAATATCAAACACGATAATGGTACTTTTCAAACGGGCCGCCGTAAAAAGTTAAAGAAAACTCTTTGAAATTAAGAGAATGCACCTCTCATTGGCTTTGCAGCATCTTCTTGAGAATTAAATGTCTGCGAATGATGCGTTGCTTTTGAGAACTTTTCATTTCGAGCAGCCAGCCTTTCCCTCACTTTAAAATGCGCCATCATAGATTTCAATGCAGCACACTTCTTTTAATCTACCTGACCTAAATTGACGACCGACTCCACTAACTTCAGCTTCGATGTTTTGCATCGTGTATTGATTGCAGTATCTCGACGGTTTGAAGGGGTTTTAAACACGAACTGGGTGCACGAGGCGCCACGACTGTCTCTCGCCCAGTGAGCTGACGTGACTTACTGACTCACTTTACTAAACCGACTTCTCTGCTACAGATTTGATTTGTTACAAGCGCAAATTGGGGACTGGAGAAGGATTTACCACATGAAATGCAGTACCCTGGTAAAAAATGTTCTATGACCATTTTTCCATAATATCCTCACCGATTTCCGTGGAAACCACACAAATTTTCATGGAAATTATGGAAGTTTTCATCAGGGCAATTAATTATGTTGTGCTGTTCGCTAATTTTATTTGCTTCGTATTTGGATTCGAAACTTAAGTAATACCCGGAAGTAGGACAGGTCAATGGCGAATTGTGTTGTTAACTGGCGTTAATTTTGCAATTTAACTACATAAACTTCTTGTCGGGTAAAAACATAAATGTGCAAAAAATGTTCTTGAATTTTAACTATATACCCGGTTTTGAAAACCTCATATATGATGGAAAGTGAGACAATTCTTCGGGGGGGGGGGGGGGGGGGGGATTTACCGAATTCAATATTTTTCAACAACATGATTCACAAATAGAGTTATACATTACTTTCAGATGTTTGGTCCATTTAACGACTGATCGATTATAAATAAAGAACCAGGAAGTTTCTCCAACAGATACCCGCGTAAAGATGAGTATAGATTTGAAATTTTTACCAATCATTTTAACGTGTGGTCTACTTGAAGATTCAGGGAATTACTTATTCGTACTTTATGCTATCAATGAATTAAACGATTTTCATGGGGGGGGGGGGGGCTTGCTTTCCTTCCACCTATTATCAAATTAAATTAAGTGAGAGGTTTTTTTTCAAAAAAGCATTGGAAAAAGGACACAAAATTAAGATACCTGGAGCTGCTGCATCAACAACATCGTTAGATATTCTTGGCTCCTTGATGTCTATCCTCACTGTTTTTTTCCTTGATTGGAGGCGCAGACCCTGAAATCAAACCACAATCGGTTTTAATAGCTCTCTCATAACATCACGGGTCTCTCATAAAACACGAGTAAAAAATAAATTATGACAGAAAAGACGTTGGAACCATACAATAACACTTCACGGTGGGTCTTTCTACCTTCTCACTTCACCCAGTTGGGATGGGTCTGTTGCACACTTCGGCTACAGCGTTTTAAAGTATCAATTCCTATGTAAAAAGCCGAGAAAATAACAATGGCAGCATTAGAAAACACTAAAATGCAGTAATTAACTCACAAATTGCGAAAAACACAAGACACTATTCACCCCTGTATCTTTCCACCACGTACACGATATTTCGCGAAATTAGCGCGGCACATTCAAATAATCACGCCCGACTGTCATCACAGCTGACTTCATAAACAAATAAACAGTAAATACTGACGGTGTCTGCTCGAATTCCTACATCTCAATATCCTCAATTCCTCACGAAAGGTTGTGAAAGGTACGGAAACCGATATTTGTGTCGAAAACTTATCAAAATGAAACAATAACACACAGGAGTTTCAAGCATGATTCTAACTTCGATCATCATGCTTGAAACTCCTGTGTTTTATTGTTTCATTTTGATAAGTTTTCGACACAAATATCGGTTTCCGTACCTTTCACAACCTTTTGTGAGCAATTGGAGATATTGAGATGTAGGCATTCGAACAGACACCGTCAGTATTTACTGTTTATTTGTTTATGAAGTCAGCTGTGATGACAGTCGGCCCTGATTATTTGAATGTGCCGCGCTAATTTCGCGAAATATCGTGCACGTGGTGGAAAGATACAGGGGTGAATAGTGTCTAGTGTTTTTCGCAATTTGTGAGTTAATTACTGCATTTTAGTGTTTTCTGATGCTGCCATTGTTATTTTCTCGGCTTTTTACGTAGGAACTGATACTTTAAAACGCTGTAGCTGAAGTGTGCAACAGACCCATTCCTTCCGAGGAATAAATGTTGTCATCATGTATAATATGTAAGTTTATTCATTTCTTGGTGTTTTATGACCATCTGATAGGCTTAAGACACCCTTTTTCTCCTTCATAATGTAAACATGGATTCTACTTCTGAATAAAATGAAAATCAGGAAACAGAAGTTAATTACTTTAAAAATTGATGGATCAGTTGGATGAGTCTATGCAAAAAGAACCACCTTAAGAGTTATCATATACATAAAAAAGAGGAGATCGCTCTTTTTCGCCGGTCATGATGGTGAAGCACCCTGGCACCTGCGTTAATTTCATTTTTTCATTTAATTTTTTTTTCTTTTTTTTTCAAACGACTGATACATTTTTCACTGTGCGTGTTTTAGCCTTATTGTTTCCCCATTTTAATGTACCTATCGTGTACTTTTTATTGTATTGGCAACGTAAATTTTGTCTCATCTATGTATAAATACTCAGTTTATATTGCCACCATTGGCGGTGTGTGCATTTCTCGACAAATTGTCGCCTGCGCAGAGGCGAGTCAGAAAGTCTTTCTATCTCTCCTTCTTTCTCTTTTTCTTTGTCCATTAAAAAATGGATTCTGTGGAAAATGATGAAGAGCGGGACTGAAGTCAAGTGATAGTCCACTCGTTCATCCTTTTCTAAAGCACTAGTTGAAACGGGCAAAGAGAGGGAGAGAGAGAGAGAGAGAGAGAGAGAGAGAGAGAGAGAGAAAGAACGACAAATTCCTGGATACGGATATGCCTCTGAGTTCACGTATAAAAGGATGAGGAGTCATTTGGAGCGATTTTTTTTCGAAGGACACGGCGAGCATCGAGCGAATAAATTGTTAATCGATGCCGTTCCCCGGTGACAGATGCGTCCTCGAATGTGATTTATGTTTTTAGACACCTCCGCTTTCGCGAAAGAAAGAGTATACCGACTCGAAGTTTAGCGTTGAAACTCTTCTGCAGCACGGTTCATAAGTTGGTCAAATTGTTAAGTAAGTTCTCCTCGGTAAAAAGATACATAGAAAACTTTACCACAGAAAAATATCAAAACAACACAATAAAAAATGGAAGTTAAAATAATTTTGGCACATTTTTTCCTGACCCTATGTACAGTGCAATAATAGGGCAGTTGCAAGGGTCTGAAATGTTGTTTTTTTTTCTAAAGAAAATGAAAGCACTTGATGAGCTGAGGACAAATATGCCTTTAGTTTCCAATTAAGTCCCATTGCTCCGAAGATGAGATTTTGGCCCTAAATACATTGTTTTAAATGGAAATTCCGCGTTGTGACGTCACTACGCACGCGATTTTTTACAACTTTACACGTTCTAATCCCCAAAACCGGGACACTTAGGAAGAAACCAAAGGCACCATTGTTCTCAGTTCATCAAGTACTATCCGTTTCTTTATGAAAAACACAAGATGTCAGACCCTTGCAACTGCCCCGTTACCATATACTCTTGTGACACATTTGGAACCAGAGACAACTGAGACCAAGCACGACCTATCTCGCCCATAGTGACAACTTTTCTTTTCGGGATGACAACAAAGCAACGTCCAACGGCTCCTATATAGACTGCCGAGCTAAGATGTTGATGTCATTAGCGAATCAGAAAGGAGAATCATTGTTTTGTTCGTTGGTCAACAATCCACATGGGAGCCTTTGGGTGTTGTTTCCCATGTTCGTTTGTTGAGTCCCCGAAAATAAAATCGGCCACCGCGCGATCGGCTAATGCGCGATCTCTGTTGTCTCTGTTCAGAACCCAGTTTTTCTATCATCCAACGATTTATTGATACATAGTTCAGAATGAGAGTATAGACTTCCTAAATAATAGCGGCGATCCTTCTTTTCCCTTCCGCACTACTTTGTAGAGCATTGAGAAGAAAAACCTTCCACTAAAAATGAACAGAATTGGTTTGAGAGTAATAGTCATATCAGTATCATAATGCGTGAACACGCTAATATAGTTCGTAGCATAATCTTTATAATTACGTAAAAAAAAGGGCGTGACCTCTTCGGGTACTCTTGTTTATATTACGATGCTGGAACTGTACTTGTACTTGTGGTTTGTTCGATGTCAAAACAAAACACTGCTAATGATTATCTTTTGACTTTCGGGAGAATTATTAAAATCAACGAGTTCATTGTTCCAGAGCAATCCCGCGGGAGACTCTCCTTACTTCGAGCAAGCCCTCTCGAACTTTAAAAGCCACCTACCTTCCACGGATGATGACATGATTCGATCAGGGTGAAAGAGTATATAGGCAGCTTTATAGGTACTTATAGAAAAGTCAAGGTTGTCAGAATGCTTAAAAATTAACGTAAACAAAATAATTGGAAGTTAGAACTAATTATCCTGGTGAAAGGAGGGATCGAAAAAAAGGAAGACGGATAAAAGATCAAAGTCAGAAGTTTTGTGTACTTCAGAAGTTGGTCAATTAAGTAGATAAAACACGCATTATCATGGAATTGAGCCAATTCTGCCCTTCAGACCGCAAACTTTTGATCTGGCAAAAAACACCTTATTTTTTCACTTTAAGGTAACAAGTGACACATCAATCGATAGGTATCGACATTTTGAACAGGGTGACCATAAGGGCCGATTCAAAAATTTTCAAAAAGACCAAAAGGCTATTTGCAATAGCAAAAATGTCAGCAATAGCTTCTTCTTTGAGGATATGAACGTTTTTATACCTTTATTGGAGACTTTTTTGAGAAAACTTTAAAAATGTGTTTGAAACCCCCCTACCCTCCCCTAATACCCTCAAGAAAATGTTGAGGGCTTATGGAAGTATCAAACAGTAAAAAATAGGGGTAAATTCCCTATCTGTCTTTCTTGTCTCAAAACTTTTTAATCAGCCATTCGCGATAAATATGCCTGATCCTGTCGGTCTGGGTCACCCGGTATTTATTCTCCTATACATGATCTTACTGTGCGTGGAAACCACAACCGACAACCCTCCAACCATTCAACCATCCAACAATCGAACAGTTGTGGCTTCGCGGCTCGCATTGCGAACTTTTCCGGATTTTAGGGTGCGCTGAATCGGACTCGATATTTCCTGTGTCTCGCCACAATTTACCTCGGGGAAGATTGATGTCACCAACTTTTTGCAGCTGTTGTAAGGACTCATGAGCAGTTCCCAGAGCAATACTTATGTCGTCCATTACCGCATAATTTAGCCGTTAGTGGAGAGAAAATGGATTGGCACACATCGTAACATTAAAGTAAATAATTGGAATTTAAAAAAACAAAAATGATGATTTGCATATGAGGTAGGACTTCGGCCGCGCGGAACTCGAAGTTTACGTGCAAGACCGAATTTCATGTCTATCATATAGATGTTTATATATCAGAGTAAAGTTCCTTTATTGAAAGCATTGCTGAAACAGCAAATCATATTTTTGAAAATACAAAAATTAAAAATTCTCTGGTCACAGTTTTCGTGGCGTATTTCTGGAGGTTGTACGTGGTCAAGAAGTTATAACCAGTATAATATTGTAGTAAATTATTTGCAATGAATAGGGTTATGAGATAAGGGAAGCGAACGACCTATCACCAGATAAATTATGCTTCATGCCTTCAAAATCTCATAATGCATAGTATCTTTATTTTGTGCATTCATTGTTTGAGGTTTTCACGCGCGACATTTTACTGCATTCTGTGGCGCCCCACTTTCTTGTTCGAAGTGCTCACTTGTTGTCAACTGAAACAACCCCTCTTTTCAACATACTTTGGGAATTGGGCAGAGGGCGCCGCGCCTGTCGCCGCCGGGCGTTGATATTTGTAATTACCGGCGTCATCGATGGTGAAAAATGGATGAGGGGCGAAACAGAATAATAATGGTATTTTCCGAGGCTGTTTTCTAAAGAATTCTTTACCGATGATAATACGCACTTCTTGTGGAGCCAGCGCGCGGTGTAACGAGTGAGTGAGGGGTGGAAACGAACTGGAAAATGAGAATCCTCGTCAAAAAGCGCAGAGATATACACGGCCTGATAACGAAGAAACAGAACACGCTAGAAATGAGCGCATGTTTTTCAAATTTTACTGGGAAAAGTTTTTGTTGTTAGTAATTTTACACCACTATCAATTATGTTGACCCTCTATAGTAGATGTGTACAAATAAACAGTGAAAGTTTGCAACTGACTCATTCCTCGATTTTGACCATATCTAAAAAAAAAATCGTATCATTCCTCATGAGGACTCCAAATCAAACGAATAGAGGTAGAAAATGTTTTACTGGATGTTTTTAATTTCAGAAAAATTTATTGTCAACCCCAAAAATTGGCCATAGATTGATTTTTAGAGGGAGATGTCTCACCCTAACCTAAAATATATATAAAAAAAAAACCTTAATATCAACAGTCACAAAAAAGGTAAAACTTTTCTCAGAATGGATCAGAAATCCATGCATAGTAATCCATGCATAGTATTAGTGAATTATACTAATGACAGCTCGTTGGAGATAGCATTCGTAGATAATGCTTCGAAAATAGTTGAGAACTGCTCTAACCGATACTGCCAAAAATTTTACCGCAGGTTGCTCGATGGAGATTTTCAGGTTAAATTGTTCGTCTTCGTATGAATTTAACTCGCAGTTAAATGGCGATTATCAAGTATTTGGTAAGTTTTTTGGAGATTATAGACCAGTGGAAAAGCCACGAAGCTAAATGGGGGGGGGAGGCCGAGGGGATCTAAAATTCTTCAGATAAGCGTTTTCAGATAAACTTTACCAAATTTTGATCTTCGGACCCCCCTCCCGCCTAGACAACTTTCGGGCCCCGGACTCCCATCTCAAAAAAGTCCACTGTGATCAACCAAAATTGATAGAGCTCGTCGGTAGTTAAATTTTTTGCCTTAGTTACAGTTACAATAAAGTAAAAGAATTTTAAATCGTATTTATAGAGAGATATAAATCACGTTTAGCACGTCGCTGTACATTAGCGTAGACATACACCAATACGACCCTAACCTCAAAAAAGCAGCCACCAGTTTTTCTTTCTACTTTTCTGATTCCATCATTACCGAATAATGTTTAGAGACGGTATTGCGTAAACATAATACTTTTATTTCGACTAAGGTAAAAAGTTGTGGAGGGGGGAGGGTGCGGTTTCATATTTTTTTTAATGACCCTGAATTTAAGGAGAGAGAGAGAGAGAGAGAGAGGGGAGAGGGGAGAGAGGGGAGAGAGAGAGAGAGAAGAGAGGAGAGAGAGAGGGGGGGAGGGAGGAGAGAAGGAGGGAGGGGGAGGAAGGGGGAGAGAGAGGGGGGAGAGAGGAGGGGAGAGGGAAAGGGAGGGAGAGAGGGAGAGAGGGGCGGAAAAGAGAGGAGGAGAGGGGAGGGAGAGAGAGAGAGAGGAGAGGAGAGAGGAGAGAGAGAGAGAGGGGGAGGGGAGAGGAGGAGAGGGGAGAGGGGAGAGAGAGAGAGGGAGAGAGAGAGGGGGGGGGGAGGAAGGAGAGGGAGAGGAGGGGGGGGAAAAGGGGAGGGAGAGGGAGGGAGAGAGAGAGAGTGAGAGAGAGATGGAGAGAGAGAGAGAGAGAGAGAGAGATGATGATGATGATGATGAACCGTTTTATTGAAAAAAAGAACTAATGCTAATAACATAAGTAAAAAAAAAAAAAAAATCATACAGTTTTTAGGCAAAGTTTAAGCTCTTGGCCTATTCTGCCACTTAGAGAGAGAGAGAGAGAGAGAGAGAGAGAGAGAGAGAGAGAGAGAGAGAGAGAGAGAGAGAGAGAGAGAGAGAGAGAGAGAGAGGGAACCGCAGTCCGTATAGATCGAAACGGCTGAGGGTCCGACAAAAATTGCGGTTCCGCCCCCTGTGCGCGCAGACGGATTAACTGCATCCCGGCATATCGATTTTCATCGTCTACTACATACTCTATGATCGAGAGCAATAATGCTTGCATAACTTCCTGGTTTGCATCTTGGGGCTTAACTATGAGTCATTCATTGAGAATGAGAGGGCACAAGAAGAGGGGGAGAGAGAGGGAGAGAGAGACGACAGAAGGGGGTGGCGTTATTGCTGAGAAGTTGGTGGAGGGGGGAGGGAGATGAGGGAGGGAGAAAAATGAATCCGAGCGTCGCGACGCAATGTGATGCGATGCACCGCCGCGAGTAAATCTTATGTCTCGTGTCTCGTAATCTCGCCCTCCCTTCAGGGGATTCCTTCAAGTAGAGACCGGGAGGGGAGGGTCAGGGGTAGAGCGATATGGGGGGGTGTGATAAGGGTGACAAGGAAGGGTGTAGAGTGTAGACCCCCGCCTCCACCGCACGGTGCAGTGTGCAGTTAGTTGCAGTACAGTGCACTGTAGTGTACGAATGCGTAATGCAACTATTACCTATATAGTCCTAGTAGTGTGGTGTAAAACTTGGCAGAATCGTTCTTTGAAAAGTCTCGATTCTCTATTGTATCTTGTACTTCGTTCTTTGGGCTCGCGTTTCGGGATTAAATAAAAACATGAATGGAACGGACCAATGAAATACATATTCAGCAAGTGGGACATTTGAATCGACCAATGAAATACGTATTCAGCAAGTGGGACATTTGAATCGACCAATGAAATACGTATTCAGCAAGTGGGACATTTGTATCGACTAATGAAATACGTATTCAGCAAGTGGGACATTTGAATCGACCAATGAAATGCGTATTCAGCAAGTGGGACATTTGAATCGACAAATGAAATGCGTATTCAGCAAGTGGGATATTTGAATCGACCAATCAGGTACGGATTTGATCGATGGGGTTGTAATTTAAAATGATCGGTCTTATGCTGATTCGACGATTCAGTATCATGTCACCGCTAGAAAATGCTATTGCGGCAGTGAGTGAGTTTGGTCGTAAGAAATTTTCTTTTCACAATAAACGATTGAAATTATGTTACCCGTGAAAAAAATCACGTCAGAAAAAAGATGATTCCAAAATCCAATTTTTCAAAAGTTAGTAAATGTCCGAAAAACAGTATTTTAGGATAGGTCTATCCTGCAGTGGTGGCTCACACCACAATCCGTGTTTTTTGCCATTTCAACCTGTATAAAAGTATCGACCAAAGATAATCAAAGAATCCCTCGAAAATTCATAATTTTACATAGGTTTAACCCTACACTGCATAGTGTATCACTGGTGATACATGATGTAAAAAGCCCTATATCAGACATTGTAATGTATATTTTGACTTATTCCAAATTGTATCACCAGTGTCACATTATAAGAAAACATAAAAAGGGGCGCAAACATTTTTCAAAAGACCACCAGCACTCATTATAATGCATTTAATAAAAGAAATCATGGTTGGGAGAAAATTTGTCCCCGTATCCAATTCAACCCCAATTTCATTATTTTTACTAAGCTTCTGGCATTTGCTCTTTGAAAAATCCAATTAAAGGAAAAAATTCTTATTTTTTTGAAAATTTTGAAAAAAAAAATTGTTTTTTTTTCTCGCCATTTCTTATGGTGTTATAGCACTTGTAAAAAACAAGACAAAAATGGAAAAATGAGAATTTTCACCGAAAAACTGTCGAATTATTTTTTTTGCTATTTTTCCCATATGTATATGTGACCACTTAATGAATCGAAAAATCCAGTTTTGGTTGAAAAAAAAAATCCCATGCAGTGAAGGGTTAAAATTGAGAGTATCCGTTGTTGCCACATTGCACGGACCGCCACTGGGTCTATCTAATTATATCGTTTATATTAAATAATTATATAAATATCGATTATTTTTTGGTGGATCTTTTTTGCCTGCAGGCCCTGCAGAGTGGAGAGGGGGGGGGGTGTTGATAAATAAAATATGACAACCCCCATCGGACGCTATGCGTTACGGGCTTACGGCCGCGACGCCATTATTGTCGCCACACTATTCAAAAGCTTATCTTAAGTTGAGTAAGGGACTTGGACTCAACGCTACCATACTTTTTCTCGTAAAATTTTATGGAAGGAGCACCATTTCACAATCGTTATTTATTATAAAAAAAAAAAAAAAGTTTGCAACTCTCAAGGTATCGGGTCTCTCTTTATGCAGTGGCGGCTCGTGAAATCTGCCATTGCTCTTTGAACGTATGCCAAGAGATCGATTCTAGGTCAGGTACGGTTCCTCTTCTGAAATCGATTATTTTATCCAGATTTAAATGGAGGAAATCCATCGTTGTCACATAGATAGCTCATACAAAACAACCACTTTACTCTATATGCGAAGTCATAATAATTATGTAGTGTGAAAAAAACATGTTTACATTGAATCAAATTGGAAAAGAGCAAATAGATTTGCGACAAACTACTGCAAAACGCAAATCAAGCTGTGATTCATAAGTAAAATGACTTGAGCCGAAACACGCGATGAGCATAGGCGGAACTAGGAATTGTTTCAAGGGTAGGGGGGCTGAGCAGTCAAAAAATTTATGCCCCCTTTTTTTTTGCTTTTCATGAGTTTGATCTCGAATAACTCTGACCATCAAGATCCTTGATGCCCCTTTTTCTCTTACTTACAATCCAGGCAAATTTTAGGGGGGAGAACAGTTAGTTCCGCATTCCAAATTGAATCGAACTTGAATTATGTGGGGGGGGGCTTGGCATTCTTCTGGGGGGCTTAGGGCTTAGGCCTACAAATAATCTTGAACTTAATTGGAACGTATTATGGACGATTTCATTTTTTGCCGGGTTTCTAAAGAATATATCATTTTCAGAGCGCGACCCCGTCTCAAAAGCGAGAACTATTAATTTTCGGTTTTTGCTAGGGGTTGAAATGGGCAAACTGCAACGTTGCCAGATTGCATACTTCGCCATTGGTATAACTTGACAACCCTGTCCGGCGCGGAGGGTGTTCAAGAATACCCATGGCACGCCTAAAACTGATTCAACCCCAAGTGTTTGTGTACCTTAAAGTGTTGGTTGTCTACGCGGTCGAGAGTGAAATTAAAATGAGTGAATGAATGACGATGAATGCGGCTTTTCCTTCCACCATTCACCGCAACTCGCTCGCCACCACCCACCACCCACCCACCGCACAACAACCACGAGAAGGGCATCCTTGCCTTGCACTCTCGCGCATCCCCCGGTAAATAATTCGGTTCATAAATAATGACTCGGATAACCGTGCAGACGGGGGGACATGAGAATGGAATGGGATGACGACGAGACGGTTTCTAATAGGGGGGGGGGGGGTTGCTGGTGGGAGGGAGTCAGTGGGGGAGGGGGAATTAGTGAATGAATAAATTACGACTTTATTTCGTAGCTCGGCGCAAGTTTGGTCATGGAGAAATGAAAATATGTATTTGTATGTGTATATAGCAACACATACAGTGCGACGCCGACGGGGTGAACACGAAGGATCATTAGCCGAACGATAGCATGGCCATGGGGATAGCGTGGTCTCTTGGTCCTCATCGCGAAACTAAAATTAAACTCGCGAGTGCATCGAACGAGACGCGAAAAAATTGAGAATAGAAAAAAAAAAGTTGAGAATGTTATGAGTGAAAAGAGGCGGAACGTTTGGAGGAAAAGAAAAAAAGCGATTTGAAAGAGATGAATTCTAGTGGTTGGGAGTAAGTGCACTTGGTCAACATCCAACGTTGCCGGGTTGCGCACGCGATACTTCAATATCACTAAACCCTTTCAATACCACGCCCGAGTATATTCGTCTTTGTGGGAAAAAAGGTGGATCTATTGGAGGTGTTCTCCCTCGAATCGATATTTTGAATGAGTTTAAATGGGGGAAATTGCAACGTTGCCACATACACGCGACACCACTACCTCACACTATTCCAAGGCCCTATTGAAAGGAATAGATACCCCAAATTGTTGACAATGCAAACTTTTGCTATAACGATAAAGAGTGTTTCAAAGTATGTAAAATCGCCCGAAAAGTCCATTGGTGGCATCAGAAAGACATGAAATACGATAATAAACTCACAAGAGACGTTTAATGAAATCCAAGATGGAGGTAAAATATCGAGCAACCTGTATGCATGCACCTTTTAATATCCAAGGATTGCCAACGTTGAGAACCTCACAGCTTCATAGGTTATGTGTTTATTAACGTTGCGATTGGGTGTGATCGATATTGTGAGGTTGGCTGTCCTTGGATGTTCGTGGTGCATGCATACAGGTTGCTCGATATTTTATCGCCATCTTAGATTTCATTTTAACGTCTATCGTGAGTTTCATACTGCATTTTATGACTTTCTGATGCCATCAAAGCACTTTTCATGCAATTTTACATGCTATTGAACACTCTATAGTACCGTAGCAAAAGTTTGCAACAGACCCATTGCAAAATAATAATTCGTCAAGTGCCTTCAATTAGATGGATATGCAATATTAACTCCGTGAAGTAGGAATAATTTACTACCCTCTAAACTTAAGCGAGCTAGTGTTGATTTATTTCAGTGACTTGGTAATTTTAAGGGTTTGATTACTGATTTTGTCCGTTGGCGTAACTGGAATTTCTGTGGTGGGCCAAACGTATGTGGTGGGCCAGGGGGTCTGGGGGAAAGCCCCCCAGCTAACAGGGTCTCTTTTGGAAAATATTGAAATTTAGCATTTATCATACTCGTACATTTAGCCATTTTTAGTTCGAAAACAAACAGAAAATGAACCCTCAAAAGATTGTACTTTTGTACGTGTTTCTCTATTTGGACGGAAAACTGATGTACTTCAACACTTTGTTTTCCAACTGTTGTCTAACAGACGTAACCTAAAATTAGGAACTTTTGTGGAATATTTCTGCTCTTCAGATGTTTTTTCCTCTCCTTTAAACTATATTGAGTAAACTGGCTTTGGCATTGAGCATTTAGACTATTTTTGGAGAGTTTGGTATAATACCGCTAAACTTTGAACCTGAATGTAAAAAAGAGGAAATTAGGATCTCATAAAGATTCCATTTTTTTTTTTTTTTTTACATCGGATCTTCTGGAGTGGGTCTGGCTCCTCTTCGTTACGCCCATGATTGTGATGCAATATGAGAGAGCGAGCGAGCGAGCTAGAGAGAGAGAGAGAGAGAGAGAGAGAGAGAGAGAGAGAGAGAGAGAGAGAGAGAGAGAGAGAGAGAGAGAGAGAGAGAGATACATATATGAAAGAGGAAGGTGAAAATACGTGATTACATATATCTTACCGTTGGGCACTGGTTGTGGTGGCTTATTGACAACTTCTTGAATAGGTCCTTTGTATTCATACCACCGGTAGGTACTCTGGTACTCCGAGTGGAGCTGTAAAATTAAGAAAATTTTGAATTAGACAAGCAGGAAATAAAATCTAACGACACAAAAAATTACGATGATAAAATAAAAAGAAAAAAACTATAGTGAATACAGGAAACAAAAGCTCCATACATTTTCAATTGATATCGCTGATTGCATCAGGTTTCTGGTGATTTTGGGCAAAGTTTGGGGATCTTTAAATTCGTCAGATGGCGCAACAACCTTTTTGCAAAATGTTGTGTCTTTTTGGTATTTTGAATGAGATAGATGACTATACGCTAATTAGCAAAACGTCACGATGTTCTTCAGGTTTTTGTAGATGTAGATTATCAAAATTGGATAAGAAACAAAGTCGTACCTAATAGAAGAGTTCTTCGTCATAAAAGCGAATAGAATAGAGAAACTGCCTCTGATCCGAAATCTTTTCTTTTAAAAGTGTTTTAAAATAATATGAGAATGCATAAAATTGGGATTTTTCATTCAGCTGAAAAATAGACTTTGGTCAGATCGACAAATCAATAAAAAAAAATTAAATATATAATGACCCACTAGAATCTGAATCAGTAACGTTATAAAAAAAAAAAAAAAAAAAAAAAAAAAAAAAATTAATCAGGAGCATACCCTCCGTTTCATGCGCGTTTGTGATAACAAACACATGAATTTTGAAATTGTATTCAGTGGATGGATATCTCTTTTTTTGGTACGATTAAGTCAGCATAATTATATCTTACTCGCACCCCATTAAAGTGTTACCCGAAATCTGCTCTCAAATATAAGACTTTACTTCTCATCCCATTTTGATGATTAATGGTTCGAAAAATCCATAAAAATATATAAAAACACTGTGGCATTCTAATCATTAGTATAATCATCTATTATACCTCTCAAATTAAGATGTAAAAATTTCGCCAGGAATCCTCTTAAGAAGGTTTTTAATTAAAGTGTTTGGTCCAGATACCTAAAAAGATGACAACTTTCGACAAATATATGAGCTTGTTAACCCTTTATTGGCCAAGCCCGAGTATATTGGTTTTTTTCCTCTAGTCTATATTTCACATTGTTTCGGTCTTCATTCTATAGATAGACGCGATCATCAATAAAAACACTTACAAGCTAAGGTTCCTTTCAGGGGCCTTCAATTCATCGTATAGGCAATTCCAACTCCCCCGAGTACGAACAGTTAACTACCTTCCCTATCTAAACGGAAGAGAGGCATTTTTTCCAAAAACAACCTGGCCCTTATTGGGTTAAAGTTTGGCCAAAGCTTTAAAAAATAATAATAATAACAATAATGATAAAAATAAGACATGGTCAATCATTATGATGGGAATTTTGATAAGTTTGAAAAAGAAAAAAAAATGTGTAAATAAAAAATGAAATCAATAGATTGATGAGAAGGTCCATGAAATATGTGTAAAAAGAACTTCCCGTGACGTCAATTCACGGCGGGAGAAATGACTGCAATACGTCAGTTTGATTTATGGTTTTTAGTAGCGAGTTGGCATATTCAATGCAGTTAAAGTTGAGTTACAAATCTGCAGGGCTGCATGGGGTCGTTGCCCGATCGCTCCGTCCAGACGGTACTACCTTTACTAACCGTGTCTGCTCGTCTCAATGTCTCGCATATCCGTTCACAATTGAAATAGAAAGTTACCGCAGCCTGCGTTATTCTCTATTATTTTGGACAAATATGTAGGGGGGGGGGGGGGGCTTCCAAAATCCGCTGTATATAAGGCTGATTATATGTGTTACCTTCGAAAGAAAGTACCCTGGTAGAAGTTTTTACTCTTCACGGAGAAAATTTTCTGATTGAAATTACGGAACTTAGGAAGAAATTGGGGGGAAATGAAATTCCCTTTAAAATAATAAGCATTCTTATTGATTCAATAAGAATTTTTGTTGATCCAACGATTCTTTCTTGTGATTCTTCTGAATCATCAGAATGTTCAATTGGACCAAAGATAATTCTGGTTGAATCAATAAGAAGTCTTATTATTTTAAAGGAAATTTATTTTTACCCCAATTTCTTTCTATACTCCGCAATTTCAATCAGACATTTTTTCTCCGTATTTAAATCTTGGCAATCTTTAAACAATTTTGCGGGTTTCAAGTGTTTAAAGGACTAATCAGAAAGCCCCTTTAAAAGTATGTCATGAAGAATCGAAAGATTCATTGAAAAGAAAAGAAAAATTTAACAGTATACGAATTTAGATCAGGGTACTTTCTTTTGAAAGTCATAGTACATGCTACTGCCGATAAGACGTGGGTCAACGTACGGGAATCGATTAATCCTAAAGGTTTAAATGGCGTATCTTCAGATGACCATAGAAACACGGTATAGAGTCTAAAGTTCTAGAGCGGTAGACATTGTGTCTTGGTCATGTGACGCCATTTACACCAATAGAAATGATCGATTCCCATTTTCTATCGTCTTAGTAACTGAAATTCCGCTATCAGCCTGCTGCTGTTTAGAAGAGGAGGAGGAAAGGTACAAAGGGGACAGAAAGAATGTCAGACGACTCCTGGAGGAAGGCCACCCGTAATTCTTATCTCAATGAATTTAAGCATTTCAGAACGAAGGTGGCCTACCTAAGCTGCGAAATCTAAGGAGCCGACCAACACTATCTCTGCCCCCGAATGTAACCCCGCAATATCTTGACGCAAAAAAAATCGCGGGCAACCCAATACGCTCTGAGATCGACAAAAACGAGCCAAAAATCAAAAAGTAAATTTCTCATCAATGAGTATGTTACAGGACAAGCCCGACCGAACTGTTTTTTTTTTTTTTTTTTTTTTTTTTTTTTTTTTTTTATGGAGATTTAGATTGACCGTTAGTGGCCAAGCAAATAGTGTAAAAATAGTTGTATTTTATAGAAATAAGACAATTTTCCGTTGAAAAGTAAGGTTGTGGCTCGCGTTCAAAGGTAAGCCTAAAATCGCAATTTTTGAATTTCCAGTTGCCTATATCTCAGGGGCCATAGACTAAAAAAATATAAAAAAAATACGTTTTGAGCCACTAAAAGTAGATACAATCACCAAACAAAATACCTTCCAAATCCACGACTATGCGCAGCAACATCTTAAATTAATTTTGGTTGATTTGATATGGAATGACCCAAATCTATTCGCTTTGATATAAATCAAAATAGAACTATACAAATGGCGGCTCGTGCAATGTGACAACAGTAGGTTCTCACCATTTAATCGTAGTAATGCAAAATAATGGATTTATTAGCGAGGAACCGTGCTTAGTCTCGAATCGATATTTTTGCATAGGTTTATATGGTGGAAGAACGCGGTTGCCAGATTGAACGAGCTCCTACTGCGCATAATTTAGCTGAGACCTGTATTAATAGGTCAATAGAGGCATGATTAGAGGAGATTAGCACGACATTAGCTTAATTAGAGACTTCTCTGAGCGGTCACGCATTGTAGTAACACGGACTATGAATTCCAACCAAGGAGAAAAGTGTTTAAGCCGCACCTAACCTCATAAACAAAAGAAAAAAACTCAGATGGAGGCTCAAAATTTAGCATTTATGAACGAATCAGAGGGCGTAAGTAAAGCGGCGGACCAACCAGTGAAATCGATCGTTCAATATTTTCTGACATTTTAATTAATTCTGGTCCATTTTCGTGATCTATTCTCCTTTCAAAGGCGTCGCGTCGCGTGCAATCTGGCAACGCTGAGTTTTGTCCGTTTAAACGCATGTAAAAGGTGCACAGTTCACTACCTCAAACGATATTTTGCATGGATTTGAATGGACAAAATGCAGCGTTGCCAAATCACACGCGACGCCTTTACTTACTTGGAAAGATGGTCTCAACATTTCCATCAACTCATCGAATTTTTAGTGCATGGAAGCTTATCTAAAACCTACAATCAATCGGCATTCGAATAGCAGCTGACTGTAAGTAATAAAGATCTTAATAAGTTTTCCTTCAACGTATTAAAAAAATGCATCATATTATTGTTAATTCTCTCTCTCAGAATCCAGGTATACAGAACATCAAGCCCCTTTTTCCAGATTTCTCAGTGAGATGTAAAAAACTGCGTACTCTATTCTGTCGCACAAGACAACTTATTCACATACATGTATATTTATGATACATCATATCAGCCCACAGGCTCTAATATATTTGAAGCCGCATTTTTACTTCAAGAACGAAATATTCCCACCTGCGTATCAAAAAATCACCGGCAGCGTAACCAGTTGCATCCCTGAAGGGAGAAGGGGGAAGGGTCTAGTGGAGAGGGGGTTGCCGGCCCCTCCACACCCTCTTGACGGTCCACTGACCTCTTCTCCCCCCTAATAAATGTCTATGGCTACCAATGGTGTAGCCAGGAATATATCTAGGAGGGGGGGAGGGTCCGGGGTCCGATAAGATTCAACCCGGGGAAGGGGAGGGGGGTTATAAAGGTAGAAATTTGGTAAATTTTTCTGAAAACGCAAAACCTGGCCCTTTTACGGGGCAAATTGCGGTGTTAAGGGGAAGGAGGCCCAGTTTACCATTTTCCTTTGGTCCTCGCCACTATGATGGTTACTCGGATAGGCTTCATAACACATTTTCCCGCCATTTATCTTTAATGATATTTGTCTTGTAAGGGGAGCGTTCTAGAATCATCCGGAGTATTGCATCAGTGCGGGAAAGATTATGAATGGATGTCATTTCTCTAACACATGCAGTTATACTGCAACACAGGATACACGGAAAAAAAAGATTAGTGAAAATAACCATACGGATACCTGATTTTGGCACCTGCTAGATGTTATGGTAAACTTGACCAGAAGTATGGTACATTTACCGATACTTTGATTAAATTCGACATGCAATCAGGTGACATCACCTAGTACCTAGTCAAAACATAGTATACTTCTGGTTAACATTACCATAACACCTAGCAAGTGCCAAAATCAGGCATCCGTATGGTTATTTTCACCGTAGTTTTTTTTTCCGTGTACTGTAATCTTTTCTGCATCGGTGCAGTACTCCGGACTATTCTAGAACGCTCCCAAGTGAACGAGTAGGTATATTCCGCTCTCTAACCCAGTCTTGAAGGCGCGAATATCCAACTTTTTGAAGAATCAAAATAATATATCGGTTGATTTTCACCGTAAATTGATCGATATGGATTGCTTGAGGATTGATCGTTGTGGGAATGGCTTGGAACTAGCCTGGTAAACCTCTTGAAGTAAGTACAAGTGGTATCAAGTAAGTCGTCCATGACGTTGCAGTCTGCAAAGAGAGTAAGAGTTTTTTGTGTTTGCATAACGAGGGCTCTGCAGTCTGCAGCTCCTGCTATATACATTATACCTCTCTTACTGCTCTTGCCTCCGCCTACGCCTCCGCCCGTAGTTCCGTCAAGTTTGCTAATTGGTGATCGACACCGGTACGGAGCACAGTAGGCAAACGAAATCCATTTCGTGGTCAAATATTAATAAGGGTCAATTTGGAATCATCGAAAAATGACAAGTAAACGTTGCCTCAAAACGCGCCATTCTTTATATAAAAAAAATAAAAAATAAAAAAAAAAAAGGTTCACACAGGGAAAAAAAAGAACGAAAATCGAAACCCTTTGGTAGCGCTGACAAAACCTTTTCGTAGAAAAATGACCCAGTAAAATGCTTTAGTACACCGAAAAAAAGAGATTACCAGAAGCATGATGATATTATTATGTGAACCAATATGTAATAAATTGTAAAAGCAAGTACAATTACCAGAATTCTAGTGTCTGTACCAAAGTTCTTGAAAATTTTGAGGAAATTCTAGTTCTATAACCATATTCTGGTATTAACAGTTAACACCAGAATTTTCTGCGGTCAAAGTTTTAGACTTTCTGTGGTTCACATATCGCTGTGCTTTTGGTATATTATTAATGGAATTCAGGAATTATTTTTTCTAATGTACAGTTAACCAAATCTTTAGGTCACCAAGCAAAACCATATTTAGTCAGGGTTACGAAACCTTTGTTTAGCTGGAAGGACTGGACTAAACTAGTTATAATCGAGGGGCTATGGGCTATATGTTATAATTCCTATCTCAAAATTGAGACAGCATGGACGATCTAATTCTGGTTCGTTCGGTCTCATTATATTTTAAATCTTAAACCAAAAATTGTAATTGAATCATTGGTTTTAAATGAAAGAGCTAGTGTTTTAGAGTGGCTATCTGGACTCAGAATTCTAATAAAATTATCCAGGTGAGAAAATTTTGCTTGCTTTCTGTTGTGAGTCATTTGCTTTTTCGTGCAAATTCTTCCAAAAGAAATAATTACAACAATTTCCAATTTCTGTGTGGTGCGTCCAAATAGCCAGCCCAAAACAATTTCAGCTTCATTTCAAACCGATTTCAAATGGATTCGTCACAACTTTTTATTTAAGCTTTGAAGTTTAAAAAAAAAAAAAAAAAAAAAAATGAGGCAAATCAAACCGAGCCCGAGTGAAAATGCTCATAAGAGATCTCCACCATGGCTGTCTCCATTATCGATTGAAATAAAAACATAATTGAAAGCTTTGATTCGTAAAATTCGACAATCTCTAAAATTACTGACTCAGAAAAACCCCTCCCCTCTGGATTCAAAAAAGATGTCGCTTTGTACTTATAGAAAAGGTTATCTTCATTGTTCAATGGTGACTGTCACCTGCCGATTTCTGTCCATCAAATAGTTCAATTTTGCCGACTGTGCGGCGCGACTGGCGCCATCCGACGCTAATATAGACACGGCGACGCCGAAGCCATGGTTACTCAACCGCGATCCCCAGTATTTGTATCTCTATACTTTTAAACCGTTGTGGTTTGTATCTATCTGTTTGTAAACGAAATCTCAATGTGCGTGGATTGGACTAGTTCAGAGAAAATCCGACGCTAATCATCATCACTCGGAGAGCCGTCATGTCATGACTGGGGAGATTCGGGACTGCAGTTGACGGCTCCAGAACGATCGATTTTATTGTTTATCTCATTTTTGAACCTGGATGCAAAAGTATCGATTACTTAATATGTGGACGATCTGTTGAGCTCTTGAGTAGATCTATGCGCGTTCGATCGAAATTCCTTCGTGCGATCAAAACGAAATGTCAAAGTTTCGATCGATCGAATTCTGATCAATCGGGAGAAAAATAAGAATTATACCATCACGATTTCATCAGTAACAGCAGCGTGTAAACAAAATGTTCAAAGCAATCCAACTTCATGGGGTTAAAGTTCAGCTTTAAACTTTTATAATCTGTACAAAAGCTGCTCAATATGCAGGACACAGATAGAATGGCTCGTCTTGGGCCCATGCATGGGTCCTGCATTGTAGATCAGACTTAAAGTTTGATAATTTGTAGAAAAACTGCTGAATATACAGTAAAAAGAGTGCATGGCTCCCATCATGAGCCCCACTGTATCGCTTAATGGGAGAGCTTTTTAATCCCAGGGTTAAATTCGAAAAATTATGCGCGAATAAAAATTCTCAAACGTTTTTTTTCTTTATTGAAATCTGAGAATATTACAAAAGATCTCTAAATCCATGTCAAGATAACTAAAGAGAAAATAGGAAAAAAAGAAAAAAAAAATTGGTGAGATTGCTTTTCAGTTCCCAAGATGAATTTGCGTAGTACTTTTGCCTCTGCAGCAGTGTCGGCGCGTTCAATTTGGCGACACTGTATTGAGTTTATTTAAAGTCATGGAAAAGGTCTAAATATTGGGGGTGCACAAGTGCACACCCTCGATCGTCATTTTAATGGGTTTAAATGGACTAAAGGACAACGTTGTCAGATTGAACGCGCCGCCACTGCTCTACAGTAATGCGGCGGTCCTTTAATCACCAGTTGAAATAATTGTTAATTTGCGGAGTTCCATTTCTGAAGAAATTCGATTTGAAGGAAGTAATTGCAGTGCGGTTACGGATGTCGGGCAAAATGGCAAGAGAGAAATTAGGCCGTAAATGTGAAAAGCGCATAATTCAAACTTCACCACTTCTCTTGCCTCCCCCTCCCCTCCCCTTTCCTCCCTTTACACGACCCTCAGCCCCTCTTTCCGCACCCTTGCCCCTGCCTACCTTTAGACGTGTCGTGTCGCGTGTCCTCCCCGTTAACGATAAAATATCGTCGTGGCATGCGGAGACCATAAAACGCTGCGCTGTCCCCCGATCCCCACGATATACACGTTAATAATGCAGATGTTTAAAAAATTCACTTTGTCGTCAAGTGTCAAGCGAATTTCGAATGTTGGGGTCCTCGAGGATTTATGGCCGGAGCAAATATTTGCCAAGGTCACAGTTGCCAAATATCCATGTGAAACATATTTAGTCCCTGCCGTTTCCATTAAACACGAGATAAAGAATGAGAAAAAAACATTCTGGCACAGAATACCATATACAAACTATTCTCAGGGTGAGAATGGAAGACCCTTCTTTAAGCATCGTAGATTGGGGTGACTTTTTGGACTGCTGGGTGACTTTGGACAGTAGGATATCTCTTCACAGTCCTACCACACGCTTTAAAATAAAATGCCCACACTGTCCAAAGTGTTTTACTTTTCTTTAAATCGTGTGGAAGCACTATGAAGAGATATTCTACTGTCTAAAGTCATCCCGCTGTCCAAAGTCACCCCCATTGGCGGATCCAGCTCCCGCGAACGGGGGGGGGGGGTGCGAACTTGGGATTTTTGTTGTTAGGCGACCCCCTTTATCATTTTTCTCCCTTTCTTTCCCCCTCCCTTCCCCCTTTTTTGGCCGAACGGGGGGGGGGGATCGCCCCTTTCGCCCCCCCCCCCCTGTATCCGTCAATGGTCAGCCCAATGTACGGTACAAGAGGGATTGTTCTACTTGTAACAAGAATAGCAGGCACTTTTTCCTGTAATATCTGCTATCTTTATGGGAATTTTTTTAGATACATATTAGAACGCGTTATGTTAAAACTGGACGTGTATGATTTTGGTCACGCAGCGAATATTAGGTTCGATTTTGAGTAAAAGTACCAGAAAATTGACCACCAGACTTTTTTCTCTTTTACCTCGGTTTTCTTATAAATTTATACAGTTATGGACTTTAAAAATGGATCAGTGATAGCGTTAATGGCGCATGAAAACACGGAAGTTAAAAAAAAGGGGGACGCCTTTTGAATTTAAAATTATGTGAACCTTTGGAGAGTTTGGTACTTTTACCAGAATATCCTGGTGTTAAAATCAGAATGTTGTAAAAGTACCAGAATTTCTTCAACAATTTTAAGAAGTATGGTACAAACATACTAAAATTCTGATAACAGTACCACCCTCTACCTAGATTCTCATATATCGTTGTGCCTCTGGTAACATTACTACATCTCTTTTTTTCAGTGAAGTACTTGGGAAACGAAAATTGGCATACGCGCAACGCTTTACTCAGTTCTACGAGGAATCCAATGAGAAAGAAATAATCCGGAGAAAAAATTGAGAAAAATGTCTTTCAGAAAAACGAAGAGAAAACTTCGAAAAATGAAAGACTCCTGTGGTTTGAATGTCTATTTGACGGGAAATATAAGGCCAGATATAAAATTATTTCCAAGTGAACGCGAATGAGATTTATTTCTCTCTCGTCCAACTCGCCGACTCTCATCTTTGCTTAGTGAATAATTAATCTGGAGCAAGAGAAGGAGTCACGAATGAGGATGGTCGGAAAAATTCACGCGAATACATATATATACACCATTCGTAATTCGGACTATATTCAAATTCAAACGAGGAAGGATGGAAAAAGAAAAAAGACTTAGTGGAAGGAACTGCAGTTGAATCGTTTGCTTTCTAAAACGGCACATCAGCATAGGAAAACGCATGATGATGTGCGATTTTTCAAATCAAGCGTTTCACTAGATAGTAGAGAAAAGAGGAAGACTTGATTCAGAAATGCATTACTTTCGATACATTAGTTTCTAAGTTGGATGGTTTGATTAAACTGAACTTTTCACATTCGCGTGTTTTAGCGATACAATGCAGTGCAAATTCGCCATCTCGTAGAGAAAATAAAAAAAGTAAAGGATATAAGCTTTGATAGCTTAGATAGCTTAGATATCCTCATAAACGAGGTGAAAACACGAACAAAATAGAAGCAAGCTGAACTTTCCTCCTTGGAGGAACATATGTATATGATCTCTTCCTCGAAAGAAAGAGCTGTCGGTTGTGATAAAGCGCGTTGGGATTCAAAAGTTTGAAAAGTAGCTGTACTTTTTAGAAAACCTGGGACTTTCTTCGGATTATTTATGATTCCTGTGTCTCTGCGGAGAGAACTCTACAGAAAGGATGGGGCTGCAGGAAAATCCTTTGCTTGCGTTTGCTTTATATGTTTTAAACGTACGTTAATAATTTGTTCGCGTATCTCCACCATGCACGTGAAAGATCTGAATTTTTCATTTAGTAAATAATGTCGAGAGTGCTTGCGTTAGTCATATTGAATAAAGTGACACTTATGACACTGCCCTCTTTCCCTGCCCGATCATTTGATCAGATTTTCACTACCTAATTTTTCGGGTCCACTCGCCCCCCCCCCCTCCTGTTCTATTAAACTATTTTTCTCAGATTTTATATTCGTCTGCATACATGAAAGCGGGAACCGCGTATATACATTTATAGAAACCAAAAATGAAATATAATCCCGCCATGAATCGGTTTTGATATGCTCGTTCGATCTATAACTCACTGAAAATTTCACCTCATTTTAATAGATATTAAAAACCAACCGATGCAGTTCTCTTTAGTTGGGGGGGGGGGTGGCAAGATTTTTGGGAGGGGCTTGTCTATGAAAAATGATGAAATTTAGATGACGGGAGGATGCAATTTTAGACTACTTTTGCCTCAAAACCCACTTAAATTCGTTCACAGAAAAAGCTCAGTTTTATTGCAATTTATTTAATAATAATAAAAAAATGCATTAAACCACTGCGCCGGTCGTCCACTATCACATGCTCCTGCTGAGGTAGTCCTATCCTTCTGTTTGAAACCATCGAGTTGGCACGCTCTATTTTATGTCACGAATAGGCACGCGGTCTACAGGTGTCACCCAGCTTTTCCGATGATCGTAAATCTTAAAGTTTTCAATGAAAACTGACCTAATTTGCGCTAAACCCATCTTTCAAACTCCAAATTATAGAATGTAGAAGAAACAGTTTAAAAAATTCATTCACGTCACGTTGTAAGGTCGAAAACACTAAACCGCGAGGGACGCGGTCAAAAATTCACAATATAATATTCATTTGATACTCACGAGGGTGGACAGACCGGGGGTTCCAAACTGGAAAATGATTTTGCCCAAAACAAAATATAAACCCAAGCCCTTTTGCACACATACACTTAATTTAATACATGAGTTTAAATGGAAAATACCCGTTTTGCAAAGGGACGACGGAGAGACCTTTCCAAAAAATGACCGGAAATATTTTGACGAAAAAAAAAAAAAACATTGAACACGAAAAAGCTAGAATTATATATACACTTAATCAATACCGAAAAAATAGGAAAATACTAGTTTTGAAGCGATGACAAAACCTTTGGTAAAAAAATGACCCAGCAAAATACTCTAGAAAAGCTAACCAAAGGTGCCGTAGGTCCAACTGAAGAGGTTTTGTTGGGTGAACCAAAATTTTGATTGGCTCAACTAAAGTCTGTTGCATGGGTCCAGTGGCGTCGCGTGCCATCTGGCAACAATGCAACTGCTCCATTTAAACTCATTGAATATATCGAATTTTCCTTGTGCACTGTGCACCCCCTGAATTCGATATTTCACATCAGTTTAAATGGATAGAATGCATTGTTGCCAAATTGCACGCGACGCCACTGCATGGGTCATTTTTCTACCAAAGTTTTTGTCAGCGATACCAAAGTTTTATTTCCAGTTTTTTCTTTACGCAATTGAGTATAAAAAATAAAAAAAAATTAACATTAAAGTATGGATTTTCTGGAAATAAGCTTCTGACTAATGGGACAGTTGCAAGGGTCTGAAATTTGGTGTTTTTTATAAGGAAAATGATTGTACTTGATGAGCTGAGAACAAATATGTCTTTGGTTGCTAATTGAGTCCCATTGTTCCGGAGATGAGATTTTGACCCAATTTACATTCTTTTAAATGGGAATTCCGCGAAGTAACGTCACTACGCACTCGATTTTTGACAACTTTGCACGTATGTATCTCCAAAACTGGGGCACTTAGGAAAAAACCAAAGGCAGTATTGCTCTCAGCTCATCAAGCATCAAGTACTATAATATTCTTTATAAAAAACAGAAATTTCAAAACCCTTGCAACTGCCCCATTGCATTTGTTGGTCGATTTTTCTGGGGAGACTCTACATTTTCCAGGGGGGCTGGAAACCCCCCCCCCCGTTTACGGGTCTGAGGCCCTACCATTAACTTAGTTACGTTGAAGGGTCTCATCGCAGTTTTAAAGGCCTCACGCTGAGAGTTTCATTGGAATTCCGTCATTCCGTCATCATCATCGTCAGTCCAACCCCATTTCGATTCGGCCAAATTGAATCCAATTATGTTAACTAAAAGCTTGCATTAAGTGTCGGAGACTAGGTGTAAGGGTGCGATAAGCGCACGTGCTCACGAATTGCATTACGAGTTTTTACTTTAAGCCCACCGAAGAGGTCGCCATACGCCCCTCCCCCACTCCGCCCCACCCAACCCCACGCTCGATGATGTCTCAATCTTCCTCCCTCTAATGATTCAGCTTCGACCCCTCCAGGCCTTCGGGCTTACTTCTGTCTTCTTTTTAGTTAGTAATCTAAGCCACGTTGCCTTTTGGATCGAAGTTACTGTATTTTTCCCCCGTCGATGATCTGGCTGAAACGAGAAATCCTTCAGAGACAGTGCACGATAGACTGAGCTCGAAAAAAAAAGTGGCCAAAAATAAGTGAAACAGTGGCGAGGCGTGCGATTTTGCAACGTTTCTTTTTTCCCCTTTAAACACATTAGAAAGGTCGGAACGTCTGGTCATCGCCGCTGACCGAAGCATTCGATTTCTTTAGTAAGGAAATTACATCGTTGCCAAATTTCACGCCTCGCTACTCCATTGAAAAATAGCCATCGAACATTATCTTTTTGGACCTTTTTACCTCAATTTAACTTTGTCCAGTGACATTTATAGAGGTTAAAATTACTTATTGAAAGTGCTTCTGTGATTAAAATTGAACTTGAAAGTTTATAAATTATAAATTATGATGAAAACTTCACTGCGTTTTATTTATGGCCTGAAACTATATACTTGAAAACTGATCCGATGAAATCTATGAATCTCGCGTAAAAAAGTCTGTTTCTCGGCCAATATGAGCCATACAAGACCGATATATTCAGCGCCTCTGCGGTAACATCGCGCGCTTTTATTCAACATTCATGGACCGTGGCGTGAAACAAAGTCACAAAATCAAAAGGATATAGTTCGAGAGCTTTTGGGGAGAACATTCACCCAGTGCGACAGATTGGAGCCGGGGAGCTGGGAGCCGGGAGCCGGCGTTCGGAGGCCAACGCGGGAAGGGTTTGGATCAGCTTTTGTGAGGCACTGGAGCTTTGGAAAACCGTCGCAATGGGCTCACGATGCGGAAAGCTGCACAGACTAGGGCGAGCGGAGGCGAGTGAAGGTCAAAAAGTGGCGACAGTGTTCTGTTCTGTTCTGTTCTTTATAGTGTATCACTTTGTTCGCTTTAAGTTACAACGTTGCCAGATCTTTAGCGGAAAACTTGGAATTTTGCCGTTGTATACATATCCAGCTGCATGCTTGTCTCGAGAGTCGAGATGCAGTCCAGGGCGATCTCAATAGACGGTTTTGGTGATGTCAACAAACGATCGATATAGATAGCTTCCCACTGCTTCTAGTAGCTACGGTGCAGCTTTTTCATGAAACTTTTAGGGGATTCCTTTATTTAGCGATAGTTCCATCGGCACACGTTGGATTGAAACATGGATTTTTCCGGATATAAAAAGTTGTTGTTTTTATACTTTCAAAACATGTTATGGGTCATATTTAATTGGGTGAAACCCATAATAGTTTACTCATTTGAAGCCTTAAAATGAATGATTTCACACGCATTTTTAAGCTATCTATCTTCCTTTTTCTTGCTCATGATCTTTTTCATTTTATTCGTAAAATTATGTCCGGAAAATTCCGAGTTTCGACCCACTGTACGGCAGTGCCGGCGCTGGCATAACCGGGTATGCAAGCTTATGTGCTCCACACATCGAAGACATTTTTCAAGAGGCGGCAAAAATAGAGGAAGGGAAATAAAGAAGAATTAAAAAGAGAGGATAGAGAGAATAAAAAGAAATAGAGCAGGAGAAGGGGGACAGAAGAAAGGGCGGACAAGGGAAGAGGAGAAAGAATAAAGTCGGCAAAAGGTTTACACTTAACCCTCTAAGGGCCAGGTTAGTTCAAAAGACATCCACCCCCTACTGTTTATGTAGGTAAAGTACTAAGGTAGTTAACTGTTTGGACTCAGGGGAGTTGGAATTGCCTATGCGATACGTTGAAGGCGCCCGAAGAAACCTTATCTTATAACACTGGTCTGCAAAAAAAAATGACGAAAATTTCCAAGCTGATGTATTGGGTGATTCTTATGTTTTTTGGGTCGCTGAACCCGAAAATGACCTCCGTTTTTCTCTATCACCCTCCAGTTTTCCGGGAAATCCATTTTTCTCCGGAAAATTCACCGTTTACCGTCAAGTGCAAAATGATCACAAAAATTGATTATTTTCTTGCATGTAGAAGCAGGAAATAGCATAAAATCTTCTCTAAAACGAATTAAGATGCTTAAAAGTGATGTTAGAGTTAGATTGGGGAGGGAGAAAATGACTGGGGGGAGCGTGGGGGGTAAAAAATGACCAATTTGCATGAAAAATCGGTGAAAATTCAGTGTTTTTTGGTGCATTTGTGGTTTTCTTTGGCCCCAGAACTTAATTTCTGGTCACCTCATACATTAATTGTGGCTCAAGAATTAGCATAAGACCCTGCGGAGTCCACCACTGTTTGTGGTGGGAGGGGGGTGTACAGTTATTGCATGAAAAGTTTCCAAAAACGGACGGAATGAAACCCTTCATTTTCTGTACGTTTTCCAATTGTATTTTATGTATGTGTCTCCTAAGCCCCCTCTCACCCATTTTGCTGCCTTCCTCACCCCTTTTACTTCTATACACCCCCCCAGCAACCCCCCCTCCCCCACAGCCATCATATTCGTTTAATACGGGGTCACTCCATTCCAAGTGAACCAAAAATATGAACAATGGCACCTGGCATCCACCTGTCCCACCTCCTTAGATTTGGTTGAAATTTGGTAGGTACTTGTGTTCTCATCACAATTTTAAGAGGCTAAATTGAAGCGTGCGTCCTAAATCCTCTTAGTTTTTTAGTTGAGGAAGTTTTTAGTTTTCGGTATTTTTCGGGAAATAGCGTTATTTTTGTCACGTCAAAATTTTGTCATTTTATATACATTAAAAAATCAAAACTCTCGTTCCATGCACGAATCATCACCAAATTTTGAGGACATATGTGTTTTAAATGTGTTAATTCAGAAAAAAAAATGTCTGCAAGACCTATCCGGCCCCCAAAACTGGCCACAAAGTAATAAATTTTGAAACTCGACTCAATTTTGAGCCTAAAAACGATCTAACTTCAGATGAGTGTTCCTCTAAAGGCACGGATTTGATTTTAGATTTCTTTAGCTCAAATGAGCCTAAAAGTATGATAAAAAAGGCTGTAAAAATAAATTCATGCGGTTTTTGCTCCTTGCACTGTACACATGCTATGTTTATTTATATGTTTCACCCTGCGGAGCGTCGATTTGCGCGAATCGCGTTATCTGGCATTTTGGCGCGTTCAGTTTGGTATGATAAAATACCTCCACACGTCTGAAATCTTGCTTTCTAGGGCAATTTTTCTTGTAATCCAACGTGGTGGCCATGGTTTTTTTCTTAGATTTGTTAAAACCCAATATTATATCCCTCAAAGTCGGCAAGAAACACCATTTTCAAAAACGAACCGAAATTCGCGAATCGCGTTCCGTTTCGCATGATAGAATATTGCTGTACATCTGAATTCTTGATTTCTGGGTCAATTTTTCTTCTTTTTTAACGCGGTGGCTATAGTTTTCTTCTCAAAATTGTTAAAACCCAATATTATATCCATCGAAAATAACAAAAAAACACGATTCTCATCAGAAACAAAGCAAAGTTCGCGAATCGCGTTTGCCGGCGATTTGACGCGTTCCGTTTGGCAGGAACTTGGTAGGGGGGGGGGGGTGCTGGTGGGGCTGTATAAAAGTTAAAGGGGGTGGGGAAGGCAGCAAAATGGGTGAGAGGGGGCTTCGGAGACACATACATAAAATACAATTGGAAAACGTACAGAAAATGAAGGGTTTCATTCCGTCCGTTTTTGGAAACTTTTCATGCAATAACTGTACACCCCCCTCCCACCACAAACAGTGGTGGACTCCGCAGGGTCTTATGCTAATTCTTGAGCCACAATTAATGTATGAGGTGACCAGAAATTAAGTTCTGGGGCCAAAGAAAACCACAAATGCACCAAAAAACACTGAATTTTCACCGATTTTTCATGCAAATTGGTCATTTTTTACCCCCCACGCTCCCCCCAGTCATTTTCTCCCTCCCCAATCTAACTCTAACATCACTTTTAAGCATCTTAATTCGTTTTAGAGAAGATTTTATGCTATTTCCTGCTTCTACATGCAAGAAAATAATCAATTTTTGTGATCATTTTGCACTTGACGGTAAACGGTGAATTTTCCGGAGAAAAATGGATTTCCCGGAAAACTGGAGGGTGATAGAGAAAAACGGAGGTCATTTTCGGGTTCAGCGACCCAAAAAACATAAGAATCACCCAAAACATCAGCTTGGAAATTTTCGTCATTTTTTTTTGCAGACCAGTGTAAGCGTTTTCATCGATATATGCGCGTTTATCTGGAATGAATACTGAAAGAATGTGAAGTAGACTAGAGGGGAAAAAACGAGTATACTCGGGCTTGGTCCATAAGGAGAAAACTTACAATTAGTCTGGTAATTTCTATCCAAAACGGGTCAGAAATAACTTGCCGCCTCATAACATAACGCCAAGATCTTTTCGGAATATTCCATTTTTTGTGCTTAAATGATTAAATTTTTATTTCTGGGACCGAAGTAATGCTAGAAGTAGTAGAAGTTAGATGAAAAATGGTTCGCCAAGGTATTTTTAAGGGCTTGGTCGATTTAAAGTATCCATAGGAGAATTAATTAAAGCAACCGAATGTGGACGAAAAAATGGTCAAAGTCGCAGTTGGAACTAGTGACTCGCTGACAATAAACAAGAAAATCCCAAATTGACCGATGGGATCTGAATGAAGATGGTGAAAAACGATAAACTAGGTTGCTTGAACTTTTTTGCCACGTCTGAAGTACCATTGTTTTGGAATAAATCGCAATTGAAATTTAAAGCCTCCACGAGAAACTTAGGCAGGGCGGGGGGGGGGGGGGGATACTCGACTAAACATAAGTACGCTGAGCTGCGACTGCAAGAGAGTAAAGTCAAGTATCCGCCGCTGCCCCTCCTCTCCTCCCATCGTCAATTGGTTTTGCGCAAAGGCGTTAATTTTCAATCGTGATTTATTCCAAAACAGTGGTCCGTCAACCACGGCAAAACAGTCCAAATGACCAAATTTTACACTTTTACTTTGACTTTAAAATTTCTTTGATCAATATCCGATACTTTTGTTTGAGGTGATTCCAGGCAAAAGTTTCGGTTCTCCCTTGTAATCCACTAAATGGTGCCACAAGTCACTTCCCGAAGTGCCGTCTAATTTTATGGGCCATTTGAATGGTATACCATATTATGATTATACTTAGTAGCGAAGAATGCTATCTGGCAACATTGGATTTGGTCCATTTGAATCATTACAAAGGGTCGGATGCGATAGTCATCGCCGAATCCTATAGATAGTTCGACATTTTTCATGGGACTAAATGGAACAAATGCAACATTTCCAGCAAACACGCGTCGCCACTGATTACGCTAATTTGCGGAACGTCACGGTGTTCTTCAATTTTTTATAGATTTTTTTTTTTTGAGCCATGTATTCATTGACTAAAGTCAAATCAATGACAAATTGCCTCGATTAAATCGTTCAACCAAATCGGCATACTACTGGACCATTCCAAGATGACTAAATTCAAAACTTATACCTATATGTACAATCTACAAATCGTTCAAGTTTATGATTTAAATCATTTTGGAAATCATACATCCGAGTGAGTTTTATGAGAATTTGGTCGATTTCGGTTAGTGCAGTTCTCAGTCGAAGTTGTAGAAGCGATCGAAATCAAAATTACTTGTTGAAATAGATAACTTGAGCCTCAAATAAAAAAAAAAAAAAAAAAAAAAAGCTCACCATCAACTTGAAATCACGTTATTTTTTTCATTTCGTTCAAAGTGCGCATACGCGGGAAAGAGAGGTTTTCGTGCGAATAACCAGATTTTTGGAAAATATTTCAACATCAAAATTTCCGCGTTTAAAATATCCCTGGAAAAACTGGTCATCAAAGATCAGGTGATCTTGTTCCAACTGTCACCTAAATTAGGTGATATACCCAAGAATTGTTGGTATTATCACCATAGGCGGCGCGTATAAGGGGCTATTGGGGCTATAGCCCCCCCCACTTTTTTCGGAACAAGGGGCTACACATTTTTTTGACCGAAAAAAAAGGGAAAAAAGGGAAAAAGAAAAAAGAAAGAAAAAGAGAAAAAGAAGAAAAAAGGTTATTTATCCCCCCCCCCGCCTGCGTCAAACTTTGTTGTGAAAAAGGTGAAGAAAGAAAGAGGAAAAGAAGAAGAAAAAAAAAAGCTGTTGATTTTTAGCCCCCCCACTTTCTGTCCCCACGCGCCGCCCATGATTATCACCTTGCTTGTTTAGGAGACAATTAGAACAAGATCACCTCATCTTTAAAAACCAGTTTTGCCCGGGATATTACCATTTACCAGCACCATTGCTCTACCCGATACGGCATCCTGGTAAAATTACTCTATTCCGTCAAATCGAGAAACTCTGGTGAGTCGTGTTCATCAATAGTTCTGGTTTTTTTGTGTATACATATACTTGCTGACATTCTACGCCTACTACTGCCAGACATTTTTGCCAAGAACTTTATTTACTGTGTATTTTCCATGACTTAAAGTATAGACTAGATACAACGTTAGCCAGATTGCACGCTCCCCCACCTTTAGTAAGTCGTATAAGTTAGATTGAAGATTGTAGCTTTCGCTTTTTCTTCCAAGTTGTAAAGAATAAACAGAGATACACAGGAAAGTAGACATAGATTTCCTCTTTTGCAGCTCTTAACTTAAGATTTATATAGTATCCAGTAGCGCCGCGTGCAATCTGGCAACGTTTCATTTCTTCCATTTAAACTTGTGCATAATATCGATTTGAGTAAATGCATCACGGTGCACCTACAACATTTCGATATGACTTAAACTGGACTAGATACAATGTTCCCAGATTGCACGCTTCCCCACCTATAGTATGTCCTATAAGTTACACTACTTTAGAACTCGTTTGTTTTGAAAGGATCTAAGTTAAGCAACCCACACAAAACGTGGCTCAGCCTATAATCCATTTCTTATCCTACTCGTGTAGACTACGCCACTCGGGAAGCATAGGAGTCGGTGAAATAAATCCCCTCTTCCAGAGCTTCGAATGAAGAAAAGCAGAAAAAGGGAAAAGAGAGAGAGAGAGAGAGGGGTCGAGGAAAACGAAAATAAAATAAAAGAACAGTAAAAGAGGAAAATTGGTATCGAGAGGTGAAATGGTGAAAATAAGATAAGCTTCCCTTTGACTAGTTGTATATGAAGTTGAACTGATGACGTGGCTTTCAGAAACACCCTAATTGGAAAAGGCGAAAAGGGTGAAACAGGGTAAGCAATGGCTGAGTCAATAATTGACTTGCGTAGCAAAGTGTGTCGATAGTGAATGCTCGTTGGAGTCTTAAAATAGTAGACGCTTTCAGAAAAAAGAGCAGCTGATTCGAATTGACCAATCAAACGCGTCAGGCTCAACAAGCGGGTTAAAATTAACCTATCAGACATTGGCTTTCAGTAGTTCAAAAATGTCATTTTCATTTCAGTGGATAGTTGATAGATGCTGATTGGAGTCTTGTGAAGATATTCTATCGTAAATGAGCATTTCACAGAATTTATACGTCCATCATCAGTTTACTGTAATCCTCGATTTTGTTCTCACTTTTTATTTTAATTTTCCCCACATTTTTGGAGATTATAAAAGTTTACCCACCCCCCTCCCAGGAAAGTTGCACAGAAAAAAATACTAATAGAATTTACCATCTGCATAGCTGATTTTGGAGTCTGTCAGAAAGTGAGGGTAAATTTCACTAGATTATGGTAAAATATACCAACAGGTTACCATAATTGACTACAAAGTTACGTTGCGCATTTACCATAATATGGTGAAATTTACCATACTTTCTAGCAGATGGTAAATTCTACCAGCCTTTTTTTCCGTGTACCCATAGCTTAGTTTCAGTATTATGTGTCTATTTTAAAAATCTCGAATTTGTGAGAATTTAGTAGATAGACTGCAACGAGAAATAGAGGAGTTCCTTCGAGTATGATACCTACACCACCCTGGCCATGCTATACCATTCATCAAAGGCTCAAATGATATAACATGCCACACACATAACGGCCAAAGTTTGTAACCGAGAGTCGAGACAGAGAAAGGGCGCAGAGCGCTCACTAAAATCGAGAAGGGATGGAGAAGGGGGAGGGGAGGAGGAGGGGTAGGAGGAGGGGGAGGATGGGGGAGGGGGTCGTAAAAATATCGTCCATCTCCAGTGGCCCGGGTCTGATTACGCCGCAGAGTTTACTTTTGACAACGCTGTTGGGGCTCTCGTTGGCATTAAAACGGTCCCCCTCTTTAACTTCATCTAGAGACCTTTCCATCTACAAACTCCATAAAATATTTTCCTATACAACCCGTCTCTGCGGATGGTTGAAACTTTAATCTTTCATGACCGATTTCCGCTAATTGTTTTTCTAAGCTTCGACTAAGCGCAACGGATTCATGAATTAACGAAATTGGTTGATTATGTTATGGATCAGAATCATCAACAGAGCCTGTGATGCATGGATGCACTCAAACCAACAAAAAATTGTGAACATTCGCCGCATCAGTATCTTATAGAATTTATCAGTTTAACTTAGATTTTGAATGGAACCGACGTATGTTTAATTCGCAAAATCAAGGAAAGGTATAAGTAAAGAAAAAAAAATTAAATTACTTCTAGTTTATTTTAAAACCTACGCGTTTAGTTTATTTATATAAAAACAAAAAAACAAAAAACGATGCTGAGTTCTGCCAAAAATTTGATTAGAAAATATAATTTTTTCATTTATTCATTTTATTTTACGGCGGTCCTTACTCTTTAGTTCCTAGTTGTAAGGCATATTGGAGTTTCCACGAAATAAAGTTTTAAAAAAATATTTTGGCCTTATTCTAAATACCACAAAATATTTACTAACCCCATATTATAAACCAATAATGTGACCCCATATTTTTAGGCGTTTTTCTCAAAAAAACACAATTTTAAAGCTAAAAAAGAAAATGAAAATCCCGAACATTTTTGGGTCCAGCAAAATTATTTTATATCTGACCAAAATTGGTTTTTGAGTAATTAGTAGGCCTAAAATTAAAGAAGAAACACGGCCTAAAGGAAAAGGACTAGGCCCATGTGTTAACACAGGAAAGAACGAAAACAACTAATTAAATTTACTTATTTACATTTAATTAGAATCTAAATTAAATTACGAAAAATTAATCAAAAGAAAGGTAACAGTAATCAAAACAAATAATGATAATTGAATACTTAGGAAAGAGACACGAACTCGAAAATTATGCTTGAAGGCGGTGGAGCGACGGAACGCAAGAGAGAAAACTCAATCTAACCCTTTTAATATTTACTGAACGGGGTTGGGGTTATAACCATCGCATCGTTGCCCTGAGCTTTTTAGATAGGTAGTTAATTAATTATTCCTACAGGCTAGTACATAAATTTTGCACTGCGCTTTGAAACTAAAGGCGCTTAGTGCAACACACACGTGGCGTTAAGTTCTATTGCAAACGATCAAGACTATTCCGGAAATGTTTAAGTTTAGTAATCAAAAATAATTGAAAACTTAACAGGTAGGATTAGCTCTTTTAATTTTGTCAAAATAAACGGTTGAGAAGAGTTCCTTGTGATTTTGTTTCGAGTCCAAGGAAAATAAAAAGCCTCCCAGGTTATGATAATTCTTCGATGATATCTGTTTCTTCTTGAACCCCATACAATTTTAGGAGGATTATAGAGCAGCCGTTTCGAGTACAATTAATGGCATTTTTCTATTCACCGATGATTCCACCGCACCAGTTGAGAAAATATTGCACAGTCCAGTTCAGTGAGTCACTGTACTGCACGAAATTACTTTGATACGTAATCATTCCTCAATAGGTGCAATCGCCATAGAATTATTAAAATATCCGCAAGTTTTTTAAAGTCATCGACTCCACCGGTTGAGAAAAGATTACAGAAGCTAGTATTATCATGCATTACAGTCATAAACTGAACTGAAGCGTGTAATCTTTTCTCGACCGGTGAAATCATCGGTGAACTGAAAAATGACATTAATTATACGCAAAACGGCAGCTCTGAATTAATGAACCGAAGCTTGTATTTCTGATACTTAGTTTAAAAGCCTTGGTTTTACGAACAGCTCAACTGAGCAAAAATCTTCGTATTTATTTAACCCTACTGTGAAAAATGTTGAGGTTGAGACGTTTGCTATACTTTACGGTTTCAGCAACATTTAATTTTCATTGCGATTTCGTTTTTCATTTTCTTTTTAAATATACTTGTGAAAGAAAATAAAGGGAAAAAATAAGTATCAAAGCAGCTAGGTCTTTCTTTATTCTAGAGGAAGTATAAGACATTTTCACTATTTAGTAAGAAGCAGCAAAGACGAGCTAAAAAGTTAAAGCTCACATATATATATACATCTATGGATCATTGAAGATGGACAAATGACCGAGCAATGCAATAACCAAGAGAGAGAATTCTCAAAAGTTAAAAGTAAAAGAAAAGGGAACAAATGAGGAAGAAATGGAGGTAATGCGATGCAACGATAGATAGAACGTTCGGTGCAAACAACGCTGGCGAATCCAACAACGGATTGATTCATCGATTGGCTCGGGGAAGCGAGCAGACCTGCCCCATAAAAAATGAACAAAACGCCTCGAGCTGAATGAAATCGCGACCTTTTTTTGCTTTTGATTCGGGAATGAAGATAAATTGAATGAGCGAAAAAAAAAAGAGAGGACATCAGAATGGATGGAGAAGGGGAGAGGAAATATGCTGGTGTTGAGGAATGAGAGAGACAGAGAAAATTACGATAGAGAGAGTGAGAGAGTGTGTCTGTGTGTGTGAGAGAGAGATAGATAGATAGATGAGAGAGAGAGAGAGAGAGAGAGAGAGAGAGAGAGAGAGAGAGAGAGGGGAGAGAGACAGAGAGAGAGAGAGAGGAGGAGAGAGAGAGAGAGAGAGAGAGAGAGAGAGAGAGAGAGAGAGAGAGAGAGAGAGAGAGAGAGAGAGAGAGAGAGAAGAGAGGAGAGAGAGAGAGAGAGAGAGAGAGAGAGAGAGAGGAGAGAGGAGAGAGAGAGAGAGAGAGAGAGAAAGAGAGAGCGCAAATCGGATTGATGAGGTCACTGCAGAAACAAGCTGCATTAATGCAATTAGACAGTATTTGATTAATAATTCTATTTAATTATTTCGGTCGTAATTAAATTGCTTTTTGCAGATGAGCTCTTTTATTCTGTTTCCGTGCTGAGTGCGTCGTAGTTTGGTGCTCATCTGTTTGACCCACACTTCACGTTTTAAAACAAATAAAATCTCGAATTCATTACTGATGTTAACTTAAGGCCGATTTTACCATGAATAAGTCCGTGTCAGAATCGGGGATGGACGTGTTGACCAATCAGCGTGCAGTGAACCTCGTGTCTGCAGGTAGCTGACCTGACCCGGTGCCGATACCCGCTTTTCTTGGTAGTTCTTGGAGTGCGTTTTAGAATAAGTTTGTAGGCGCAGCTTACCAACGATCTTATAAGAATTTTTACTTTTTACTCTTCCCAATCAAACAAAACTTGCCTACACGATTTTGATCTTCTGATTTAAAAGCGTTCCTCAATGAAAAGCCAACACTCAAATTCGTTCTCATTCAGTTTTACGGTGCAATATGAGAAATATTGTTGGAAAGTAAAATGCACAAAGACTATCGGTCCAGGTGCGCCATACACTTCTGAAACGATCTCTAGTGATGCTTGTCCCAATCCTCTGCCTTTCGGCTGGATTTAGTTTTTCTTTTCGCCATCTTTGATGCGGCAGTAATATTTTATTGATGATTGTCAGCTTTTCCGTGGTTTTTATTAGATTTTGTTTTGTCTATGAGTTTGATTACATGACAATAAGGAATTGTTTCCATCGATTTGACTGCTCAAATTCTCTGGAAGAGTCTTTGAATCGGATAGCGTTGGATGTGTCTTGAAGAGTAGTTAAATATTCGTACGCGACTGTTCCGATTTAGTCTACCCTGAAAATTGAAGGCGCATCCATTAAAATAAGATGCAGTTTCTACCAGCGCGCAGCGGTCGCATTGCGGGAACTTTCAGGAGGAGTCTTTGAATCGGATAGCATTGGATGTGTGTATAATTTTGAAAAGTAGATAAATCTTCGTACGCGACTGTACCGTTTTAGTCTACCCTGAAAAATGAAGGCACATCACTGCGGGATCCTCCGGGAGAACACTTTGAATCGGATACCTGGAGTTGTGCGTCAACATTGATCGGTTGGTTTCATAAAATCGACCAACCTCCTCTTTACACCTCTTTAAAACGTAGTAGCCACCCCCCCCCCCCCCCCGAGTAAATTCGCTGGTTACGCTCGCTCCTGAACGGTACGACACCTCTACGCAGCTCTACATAAATACCAGTACACAATACACAGCACTGTGGCTAGACAATTAATTCATGAAATATGATTCAGTGGCTGGTCGGGCACCATCGATATATTGTTCCTCTCCCATTTGAACCAATGGAAAATTATCAATTTCCTGCGGGATTCAATTACACTCCGAGAGGATCGATATTTTCTACAGGTTTATATGGAGGAGACATCGATGTATCATATTATTTCACGCCACCGACACGTTTCGGGTTTCCTCTTCATTTGAGAAGCGCAGTTTCAACATTTGAGTTCAATTTTTTCCCTCTCCTCCAAAATACAACCAAAACCTCAGTGTTTTTTTTTTTTTTTTTTTTTTTTTTTTTTTTTTTTTTTTTTTCTTTCTTTTAAATTTCAATGATTTCATGTCAAACCAGTGATGTAAACCAAATAATCAATTATCAAAATGACAGTACGGCGGTTTGTAAATCATCAATAATTATCGTTTTCCCTCCATTAGATCCATATGATGCAAAAATATTGATTATCTAGAGTGTTCCAATTGAATCCCCTTAGTATAGATCCTTTTCCTTATAGTTTTGCCTTTACAGCAGTGCAGTGAATAGTTCTTTATTTATTTTCTTTCTCCCCTTCAATATATGTATATTGGACAAGGTAAGATAAGATGATAATCCTTTTAAACTTATACATTTACATTCAAAGTGAAAATGAGAGGGAGATAGAAGAAATCCTGTAGGCTGATTGCGGCCAACAAGACAAGACGAATCAGAAAACGATCTTGAATGAATAACGTGATAAAAACAATGAAGCCCGGCTGGAACTTCAATCTTCAGCCAACTCTTCACGACAAAATGTCGGATCTATATTCTTGCATGACACGTGATTTAAAAAAAATAATAAAAAATCGGTTTCTGTCTTGTCTTTTCAGCTGGAAGTCCGCAATCAATTTTCTAGGTGCGCCACCGTTACAAATGTACCTGCAAACATCGATTTATCATAATTTAGGCACTATATTATCAGAAAGGGCACCTAAAACAAGAATAAACTCAACCTAAAACTTGATTTTATGGCGTCTTTACGTTGGATCATGACAACTATTTGCCTTCGTGTTTCTCATGCTCCTGATGACGAATCCTGCACTTAGACCCGTGCATCAGACAAATGAGAAACGCCAGCTAAACTGATTATGTACTCTTATTAACCCACTTGGTTAAAGTCTGAAAACGCAAAAAATTACTTTTTTTAGAGCAAATTTTGGTGACAAGGGGAGTGACCCCCGGGCTACGCCACTGATTAGAGCGATTAGTTTTGGTCAAAATTCGTGAGCAAATCAATTCTCCTTCTTCCCATAAGATCCCATATTTTAATACGTAAGTACGTGCACTACAGTATACACATGGTGAACGAATGTTTTTAGAGTCAGAACTCTTTAGAATCAAATTTTTTCAGTGTGAGCACCTCTTCATACGCCCTTGCTGCAAAGTCTCAAATAGACGGCTTTATCATGTAGGAGAGAGCCAATTTTTCTAAGTGTGCAGAAGGGATTCTGCTATAAATTAACAGTCAGTTACGTTCAGCACACACAGAAAAATCGGTACCCTCTTGCATATAAAGTCATCAAATTATTCATGATCCGCCGCTGAAAGTATACCAGCTGTTTCGGAGATACGAATCAAAGCCTTTATCAGAGAAAAGTTGATAACCTACCTTGTCTACAGGCATCGATGGGCATGCTCTGCAAAGGTTCCAAAACGTGCCGATCATGCTACGCGTTTAGAATGGGGAGGGAAATAGGGGGGAGGAGGGGTGCGGGACAAAACTTCCCGCGCGTAAACACGTGGAGGGTGAGAGGTAACTGATATATCAGAAAAAGAAAAACAAACGGCGGATCACACCTGATGATTGGTTAAGCGACGAACTGATAAGGAATGAACGCACGTTTCCGAGATTACCTAGAGTCCCTATATATGAAAGAGTCTCGCCATACGAGGTTCCATCTCTGATTGGCTGCTGAAAAGTGAAGAAGAAGAAGGGGTCTATGAAGCCTGGAGGCGCGCCTCTTGTTTACATCTTCATGGAACCATCTTCACTGCTGCCCAGCTTTGAGGAAACTTTCGGCATTTTTAGCTTGTACTGATGAAATTTGAATTGGAAATTGATGAAAATGTGTTCAGAACAGAATAAAATTCACGCATTACTTTTAGAACAGGTAGTGAAGCCAACGGGTATTGGAGGTTAGGTTGACCTAACAAAGATTACTTTCACACGAATACATGTATAAGTAATCTTTGGCGGGAAGATCGTTGGATAAAAATGTAAACAAGAGGCGCGCCTCCAGGCTCCTCAGACACCTTCTTCTTCCTCACTTCTGTTCACGTGTCTTGACTCTTTCATATATAGGGACTCTAAGATTACCCGCAGAGTGAAGGCGAGCACACACAGTTCGATGGTCGCGAAACGTCACGAAGCGAGAGAAGCGACAAGTTAACTGAGCCAGAGAGTCCGGAGTCGCCGAGCAAACCACCGAACTTGGCGCGCTGGCGGCGAAGGCGGCGTTGAGGGGTTCTTTTTTATTTTCTTTGCCAGTGGAAAAACTCGGAACTTGGAACTCGGGGACTCGGCCTGCATGGCCAACTCCGCAATCAATAAGGCGGTGAGGCGGGGGGAGGGGCTAGGAGTAGAGCCGCGAAGTTCCTAGTCGCGTCGCGTCGTTGGGGGTGGAATGGTTGATATGAGGGTGGAGGGTGGAGGGTCGCGAGTCGGAGCGGAGGCGCCCTCTTGCGGAGTAGTGTGCGTAGCTCGCACTCGCTGTACCATTTCATCCCCCGACCCCCACCCTTTCCTATCTCACCCCCCAGCCTATCTCATGCGCCCTTCACAGTAAAGAAAAATGAAAAAACATTCATATAAATTTCTTTCAACATAGTTTATTTTTATTTCATACATTATTTCCAGTGGTACTAGTGTAGAAATCAAAGTTTTAGTTTGCAATGTTTCCGTCAGTGAAATCTCTGCAGTCAAAGTCTCCCCCTCCAAAAACTTCTCATAAAATCGTTCGATTATATTTTTAAACCACACACACACGGTCATTTGGAACAAAAAAATCTCATCTCGAGCTCAAAATACGCGTAATTTGGACCTACAATATTAATAATAATAAAAAATAAATAAAATCATATCTAGACCTCAAACATTTGTCCTTGGAGCTAAAGCCGGCATTAACTTTTGTTACTCCCGAATAACTGCTCTGACGCAAAAAGTAAAAAAAAAAAGTAAACAAATAAATAGATTGATAGAAAAAATAAATAAAGACAGAAGTGGATAAAATAAAATGGAACTATGCATTTTTCTCTAACTTACACCGCTCGTAATCAATCTATGGAATAACTGTTCGCGTTTGACTGATTGACGAATTATGAAGTACACAGCTCATCAATATACACATACACCTCTACAGAAATAACTGCAGGTAAATGTGCCACTGAATGGAGCTGTTGCAAACTTTTGCTACAGGCTTATTAATGTAGTTGACAAGGGGGTAATACCCAGTAAAAATGACGATTAAAGCACTAAAAAATCACGAAATCCATTTCTAAACTCACAAAATGCGTGTAAACGCGAGACCGTAATGGCGGCCGGGGCCGCGGTTTTCATTGGGGATCTTCAATCAGCGCCATCTACACGAAGTGTCCTCGCAACACCACACAAGAAGAAGAAGAAGCATACAATTGCCATAAGAAAACCGCGGCCTCGGCCGCCATTACGGTCTCGCGTTTAAAAGCATTTTGTGAGTTTAGGAGTGGATTTCGTGATTTTTTAGTGCGCTAAACGTTATTTTTACAGGGTATTACCCCATTATCAACTATTAATAAGCCTGTATCGAAAGTTTGCAACAGCTCCATTATGCATCTCAGCGCCGCGGTAGGTATAACTGCGGATATGTATCGAGCTTTTTCCTTTTTCCTTCCCTCTATAACTTTTTCTTCTATGGAAGACCGAGGAGTCTGTAAAGGGTACTACGTCAGACCTCCCTTTCAAGTTAGTCGCAAAGGAATCTAGGAAGTTTCGGCACGGAAATTTCGGCGCCGGAGATCTCGGCGCAAAAATTTCGGCGCGGGGAAATTTCGGCGCGGGGAGATCTCGGCGCACGGAAATCTCGGCGCCTGATTTTTTTTCAAGCGGTAAAGGTAAGTAACGTCGAGTGAAGTTAGTACTTGGATCGATTACGGGGAGACCGTTTTTTTTTTCAAGCTGTAAAGTTAAGTAACGTCGAGCGTAGTTAGTAGTTGGATCGATTATGGGAGGACCGTTATTTTTTTTCAGATAATTCATAATGTTTTAAACTTTTCCTTCAAAATGAGGAATCTTCCTCGAGGAATTGCTCACAACTTGCAATATTAAATTTTCTCTAATTTATTCGACAAGGGCAGTATACAACCGCAATACCTATTTATCTATTTATTCATTCTCTTTCAGCACATTTTTAAAAAATTGACAAAGGGCCATCTACACCCCTCACAAAAACTTTTTAAACACGCCCAAGAGTGTTCTTTAGGGGGGGGGGGTCCCCCTAAAAAAAACTCTTGGCCACTCCTAAGCCTGGATAAGTGTGAAGGAAAAGTTTAAAATATTATGATTTTACTGAAGAAAAAAAACGGTCTCCCCATAATCGATCCAAGTGCTAACTACGCTTGACGTTACTTAACTTTACAGCTTGAAAAAAACGGTCTCCCCATAATCAATCCAAGTACTAACTACACTCGACGTTACTTAACTTTACCACTTGAAAAAAAATCAGGCGCCGAGATTTCCGTGCGCCGAGATCTCCCCGCGCCGAAATTTCCCCGCGCCGAAATTTTTGCGCCGAGATTTCCGGCGCCGAAATTTTCGCGCCGAAACTTCCGGACACCGTCGCAAAGTGTAAAGCAAGAATACAAGCGTGAACACTAGCACTAGACGATATCTCGGCTTGCTTATAGTTTAAACGGTTCTCGAGATGAAGCTATAGTAGGTAATAGGTAAGTAAGTACTAACTTACAATAGGTTTTATTCTTTGGAAAACCAGCAGGTTGAATGGTTGGTTCTTTTCAATCGCAAAATCTCTATATATATCGTCACGCAATCTTCTTTGATCGGTATAGTCTCGCTATCGTGTCGTCTTGCTTTGTCACTTGTTAGTTCGTGTTGCAAAAACGAGAAGAAACGATAAGGAGAAAGTAGCGATACGATAGCGATACGATAGCGATGCGATATACCAAGACAAAAAATGACATGAAAAGAAATCATCATGTGGCAAACTACTCCTTCAAATCACCGATTCAAATCATCGGTTTAATTAAGTGCCGGGTAGAGGAGTTAAATATTCCTACTCCGCGGTGTTTATTTTGCATATGCCAGTAACTGAAGGCACTCCATTCTCTTTTACGAAAGTCGGCAATAATTCCCTGGGACCAAATAATGGGCTTGACTTGACGGTCCTCCGAAAGATGTTGGATGGTGCGCAGGTAAGTATGATTGCGTGTGGTTTATACCCCCCGTAAGTGCTCACCGATCATCTGCGTGCGGGACCGTGAGGACGTAACATTATTTGGTCCCTGGCAAAACTGGCCAACAGAGATCACCTAAAATTGGTTGATATCACCTACAACTCTTGGTGATATCACCTACAACTCTTGGTGATATCACCTAATTTAGGTGACAGTTGGAGCAATTTTAGGTGGGTGATCAGTTTTGCCTGGGGCCGAAAAATGTTGGTCCGAAATACTACTCCTCCTAGATGCATGGTGAGGCCGTAAACTATCTACTAGCATGCTCGAATCCTCACCATCCACCAATGTAGTTTGACCATTTTGGACCAACATTTTTCGGCCCCAGGGAATTCAGGATTACTTTAGAGAATAACAATTAAAACTATGAGAGAACTTAATTATTGACGGAAACTGCAAGTAATATTCTCGATCGTGATATTAAAAGGATTAACAGAGCTGAAAGGGTGTTAGGAAAGGGGGAAGGGGTTGCAACACTTCACTTTGTATCGGTATCATTTTACGTTGCACACTCGTAGAAAGCTCCGCTTATTTATTTTTTTACTCACCTCGAAGTATACACTATATGTATAGGTACAGTCAACGAATTAAAGAATGTCAGTCAGCCCTCTATTAAACTTTCGGACAACACGACACGAGGTAGCAGGAATCGATTAATCCCATGGGTTAAAATGACGGCGTCACATGACTGTGTATCTATACAAGACTTGGAGTCATTCGGTCTGAAACGAAATAACTCCAAGTCTTGTTTACCTATAGTCGCGCGTGACGCCCTTTAAACCACGGGGATTAATTGAGTCCTTCTATCTCGTCTCCTGTCGTCCCAAAGTTCGGAATTGGTCTGCACTCTGAAGGTAGACTATCTTCGATGCTCCAAGTCTTTGTGATACCGGATACGTATTACGTATTGCAGATTATTACCGTCAACTTGAATCAAAATGGAAGGAGTTGACTGACGCATTATTAGTTAATTCGCCAACTTTATATCTACTAGCAGGGACAAAGATACCTGGCTAGGGTATGCAATATACAATACATAAGTTCCCAATAAAATTGTGTATTAGATGCGTAGCGTGCTGCATATCCTAGCAAGGTATCTTTGTTCCAGCTAAAAAGTACCTACTCCTTACGTATACTCTACCAACCATGATCACCCGCGCATTTGTCGATTATTTTACATGAGATTTCGAGGCGCAAGGAACGAGATGAAAGGATCGCACCAGTATAATCATCAGTGTGCATAATTTTCTCAGGTTCTTACAGTGTTCATCGGTTTTTTTGGGGGTTTAAATCGAAGTTCATGCTCCATATTGCTGGAACAAAAGTTTTCGAAAGGCTCATTTGTTTATTTTTTTAAGTAAATACAGGGTGGCCAAAAAGCTACTGAAAAATGGTCGTAACTTATCCGCGAATGAAGATTTGTGAGTTCGGTTTGTACCATTTTGAGAGCAGTCTCAAATTTAGGGCCCCAAAGGGATACTTCGAAATTGTCAAATAGTAGCCCCCTATCAAGTAATACATCACTCGAAAAAACATTAAAATAGAATAATTTTTTTTTCGCAAACTGCATGTGGATATCTTTAAAATAGCGTTCGAGATATCAAAGGCCAAGGTTCGATATCCACCCATTTTCGAAAATCCATAGCTCCCCTTCAAATGGACCAAATTTAAAAAAAAAACTTTATGAGCATAATGTTCACTAAACAAGCGCTTAAGTGAAAAAAATTACGTTCGTTCCTAAAATATGTCAAAAATCGATTTTTTTTCAAATTCTTCAAAAATGTTGAGTGTTTAATTTCTTCGAAAAACAGTCAAAATATTGAAAATATAAACTGAACCTAGCCAGGTTATGAGTCCCCCTTCCTAAAGCTACTTACGGCGCATAAAGTCTCAAAATAGTTAATTAAAATTTATTTAGTTTTTTTGAATCGTTTAATGTGCAGTTTTTTTTTTGCTTTAAAGAATTAATCGGGGGGGGGGGTGAGCCCTGCGTTGCTATTGACGTGACTAACAAATTATCAGTTCATTCTGCGCAATACTTTTACCGTTTTTCGGAGAAATCGCAGTGATTCAACATTTTTTGAATAATCGAAATGAAAATTGTGGGTCCAAAACTTAATGTTGACCAATTATTTGGGAACTGACGCAATTTTTCCTTTGAGTGCTTGTTTAGTAAACAACTTTGCAGACAACGTTTTTTTTGGCTCATTTTAAGGGGAATTACATATTTTTGAAAATGGGTGGATATCAAACTTTGACATTGGATACCTCAATAAGTGTTAATAAGGATTAATCGACGAGCAATTTGCCCAAGAAGTCGTAATTTTTAATGTTTTTTGGATTGGTGTAAATTTTGATAGGGGCTGCAATTTGAACAAGCCCCCCCCCCCCCCCCCCGAGGACCCCAAATTTTTAACTACCACTCATCAATTAGCCCTTTCAAATGATGAGGAATGCGCAAACCTATCTTAAAAATCTTCAGTAGCGTAGAAGTTATGATCATTTTTTAGTTATTTTTCGGCCACCCTGTACAGTGGCGGCGCGTGTAGCCTGGCATTATCGCATTTCGTCCGTTCAACCCATTGTAAAAGATCTATTCTAGGGAGTGCCTGTGCAGTGTGAACCCCCATTATTTCAACTTTTTTCATGACTTCAAGTGGACTGAGTGCAAAGTTGTCAGATTGCACGGCCGCGGCCGCGCCACTGCCCAATGCCCATGTATGCAATCATAGGGGGGTTGGAAAGCCCTTAATATTTGGTTTTCTTTTCTTTCATATCAATTTCCAAATTAAATATGGCTGGACTTTGGACTACTCTTATCGTTGTCCCACGTTGTGTGCTTTTGCCGACTCTGTCTAAAACTGACGGCAGAGAGGCAAGTGACGGCGCGATTCGCGGCAGCGCGTGCGGTGTATCCGGCATCCGTCTCGATTCTACCAAGACGCATTTTCCACCCCCCCCCCCCCTCCTTTCAATGCCCGCGGCAAGATCGAGTCTTGTTGGCGCCTTTTTCGCCAAGATATTCTCTGTATCTACCAATGAGGGTGAGATTACTCAACCCCCCATTTCTCCGATGATAAGAACAGCTGTTAACGTCTAACGTCTAACCACACCCTCCTTTCTCATCGTTACCTACCACTTTAATCGATGCAACAATCGTGTTTACTCTCTTACGGCCGATAAATTTTTATATTGATGATGAGACGCGGCGAGTTAAAGGTGATCGATGTTTGGCGGGGATGCGGAACTTTCGGTGATTTATACTTACTTTACTTCAAACGAGCGCGGCGCCAGGCATCGCGCGTCTGATACTCTGATTCTATCCGACTTTCCTGGAGGCTGTATTATGATAAAGACATTATTAAATTCATCTGGCAAACAAATGCGGAATGTAAATTAAAGGATTCTTATAAATTTACATATTTTACAAAAGATGATGAGCATCATTATCCTTTCAAGCCTTGGTTCTCTTGTAGGGATGCTGATACTGTATTGATACCCATGTTGGTATCGATAATCGATATTCATGTTGGTATCGATATTCATGTTGGTATCGATTCTTTTTCCCCAATATCAGTATTTTTAGTACCAATGCTTTTGAGATATAAACAAAAAATGGGCTGCATTGAGGCTTAAAATCCTCAATATTTTTGCTTTAAGCTTGTGAGTTGCGAGGAATGCGACTGAAGGATGATTGAGTATAGATAACAGAAAAAAGCACATACGAGGGCGAGGGCTGTCGTCCTACTGTACCAATACTGATGATGGTATTGATATTGTGGCCCCTCAATATTGTTATTCGGAATTTGATACTGTCAATCCTCCATCAATACCAGTATTATTTGATTTCGAGAATTGATACTGAACTCATTGTCAGATTTGGACATCCATGCCTTCATGACCGAGTGCCACATCATACTCATAGAATAAGGAGCTATTGACCAACCCAATGTCAGAAAAACCAACATGCCTAACTCAAACTAAACGAGAAAAAATTGTTTTTAAGTAGGTAAAGGGCAGAGAATAGCTTGCTTGATTTTTCCTTTTTCTACTTTATTACTCCTTTTTATTCAGGACTGAAAGGGCTTATCAACAATCGTTGATCAGTCTTTCGTGAGAGGAATTACTTTGCATAGAGCCTGGCCCAATTGGTGAATTCCGTCTGTTTTAATCAAGATTTGCTGTTTAGCGGTCTCAAAATTCAAACTTCTGGTTTATGCTAATGAAAGACCTCTGAGAAATGGTATGATCTCTCGCTAGGCAGGCAAACTCTACCCTCAAAACTAAGAGAGCTTATTCTGAAAATGTAGTTTTGATTTATTAAGTTAGCCTTGTCTAGATAATTTCATAAATATCCTCTAGATCAACAACTAGGTAATAGGTATGTGCTATTAAACTTTACATGGTTCACTATTCATAAATGTAGGCTATCATGATGCCTACTTGAATAATTGAAGGCAAAGATCACAACCATGAAACTGATATGTTCTTAAACGTATACTCGCTGCCACTATACTTTCATAGGTGCTGAGAGGGTTTGACAGGCAGCTGGGCAATATGCATGATAAAAAGCATTTTACTCATGGGTAAGGTCCGATTCCCTCCAATGGCCATTTTTCAAAGTTTTATTTGGGAGGGAAGTCTACTAACTGTTGTTTGCGAGGTATTGAAAATCACAATTCGATTGAGAACAAGTATCAACAATTCACAAAACCCATTTAAAAAAACAAAAATAAAAAAAATAAGTAGTGCTAAAGCACTTGAGGCGGTCAGTTGATTCATTGTTTTGGTGCTACATGACACGGTCCTGAAATCAACATTGCTTTTTAATTTAAAAGGGTACCAATAATACCCAAGGAACATGGCCTCTTGAAAAACATTTGTATGTAAGAAAACACATGTAACTTTTTGACCTCAATTTTTTCCTTACACCTGCCTAAGTTAATAATTTTTTTATTTTTATTTTTTTTAATACTGTGGTACTTTACAGGTCTCCAAAGCGCAACAAATTAAGCAGCAATTTTTTGTACGACTTCATCCCTTTCATTTTGAGTCATATTTACTGAAAACTATATTTTTGAAGGAAAAGTAATAGTCATGCAGTAAAGGATTAAAATAATGTCATTAGAGTAATTTCATTAGCTTACAGAAGGGGATGGAAAAAAAAAAGTAATTTTTCCTTACTTCACTTACGCTTTTCGACTCCAACTTTAACCAAAGCTCATATTTTTTGAGCACCAAAAGCAATATTTTAGACGCATTAAGCCCTTTGCATCCGATAGGGTCTCCAGGCTGATACCGGACTTTTCGATGAGACACGACAAGATAGCAGGATTAGATTAATCCCATTGGTTTAAATGTCAATACACAAAAGATCTCGAGTCGTTCAAGTTGTTCGTCTCAGACTGAGTCTTGTTTATATGGTCTTGTGATGCTAATTAAACCAATGGAATTAAGCGATTCCCACGATCTCTTCTTGTCCAAAAGAGTGAAATCTGCCTGCTGAGCCCTGGTGCCAAAGTATGTATTTACTCTTATGTAAGAGTAAAATGGAGAGAGGTGCAACAAGCTGCCAGACACCCTCAGGTACAGGATCTGCCTAGAGCACACAAGGAGAAAGAATGCTCTAGAGACAAAATAATAAATTTCAAGAGCAGTATAATTTGAAAGGACTTTATTGCACAATTCAAAAACATTTTTCCAACAAAAGTAAAAACTTTCTTGATTTCAGCAGAGCTTAACTTTGAAGATTAGAGGTGGAACAATTTTCAAAAATGATTGAGGATGAAAAGTCAAACATTAAAAAACATAATTAAAATGATTTAAATATATTGTGATTTCAGTAAGGAGTCAGTTCAGTAAAAAAAGAAATACAGACAGACAGTAAGAAAAAAAATCTCAGTCCATAACAGAGAGGAAATGGGGGCAAATTAAAATCAACTACGATAAATTTTTACTAATAAAGCTATGGGAGATCCAGCTCTCAGGTTTTTTTATGGATACTATTCAAGGATAGCAATAGATACTAAAATCATTTACATTGCCGACTCAGTTTGACTAGAAATGTAGATGAAAAAACAAAAATATTCAAAAAACTTTGATAAAATAAAAATTATGTGTCATAAATTTAATAAAACTGAATTTGAGACAAACTTTACGTTAAACACTCCTGTTGGACTTACTATTTAATTTTGTCGCATTAAAATTGTTGCTTCAAAAATGATAGAATATTGAGTCAATGAATAAAAAACTTTTTCAGAGAGGACCAAACTAGAGTAATCCATCAAAAGGGAGAAATGCACATTGGATTGGAGACAGTTTTGAAACATGTACATTTCTTAGAGGGGCCAGTCCACGTTTAACCAGAAACATACACTGTATGCAAGTCAAATTTACTTTAATATATTGAAAAGATTGTCTGCATAACACTTCTGCCGACTTTCATATTTAATCTAAAAAGCCATATTAGTTCAAAATAAAAATTTAAAAAACACTGTGAGAGAGAAGAATAAAGACTGTAGCAACTCTGCCGCTTATATTCTATTATGCACTCTCCAATGGCACACTTCTTGCTCTAATTTGGACTGCTTTTTTTTAAACTGCCGCTGGATCTGCACTAAACCCTTTTCATAGATTACTTCAGACTGATTCGACTGAGGAACAAGATAATAATTCAACACTACTAAATTAATGTACCTAATTTAACCTAGCTGAATAAGGCAAACTCTAAACGTCCCTACTCAAATTTACTTGCGTATTTCAAATAGTATTTACTATGAATAATATTAAGTCCGGTATTTACTTTTTTACACAAATATGTACATAAATTAACCTAGTTTTATATGGACGATATCACAAACTAAATTCACAAGACCAAACAGTCCACGCAAAATGAGTCAGACTTTTGCAGCGACAACATTCTTTACCCTTTGAATTGAGTTGATCTCCGGAGGAAGATGCCAAAAACAACAGGTACGGTGGTAAGCTTTCCTTGGAAATCCTCAATTAATCATTAGGACTATCTCCGGGGAAGAGTACACCTCATGTTTTCCTACAATCCCTTCTTCTGCAGATCATCAAAATTGGTGAAAATGATCATGAAATAATTGATGGCATAAAATTTAAACAAAATTAAAAATGTAGAAATGTAAAAAAAAAAAAAAAAAAAAAAAGCTCCTTTTGAAAATTGTAAAGTTATAAAACACCAACAAGATTGAAATGCAAACCTTAGATTGCGAAAAATTGCTGGGGGATACCATGAGATAGCGCAAAACCGAGACTTCCAAAAAGAAAAGAAAGTGGGAGCTTGACTTAATAGACTTCATTATTTCAAACAGAACACAATTAAACGAGAGGCCACACATTTTCATTGCAGTAAACTGGTGCGGTTTAAGCGTTCCATTGGAGTAGAACAGAGCAATCAAACCACTCTAAAAAGTCCGCTCACCGATCACAGTTACTTTCAACCAAATGAGAGTAACCCGTCCCATCCTGTTCCATTCATGAAAAATTAGCCTACTATGGAGGAGTGGTCAATATTCTAGAAAAGAGAGGAGCTGAATAAATGATCAAAGATTTGGTGGGAGTTGATAACTTTCTTTTCAAAAATCTGCACTCTTATCATCTCAGGAGCAATGACTGATCAAACAAACTTTTGCTCAAGATAAAAATAAACATAATTTGATTTTTCAATACATAACACATAAGTGAGGGGAAAGTTTATTCTTTATAGTCTTTGCTTTTCAGTCAATGTTCTCACCAATCCTCCATTTGTCTTGATTTACAAGTGAGATTACCGTGCTGAAAAATAAGATTGGACCATAACACTTAGAATAAACTGAAAATACTTGAAACAATTCTATAAATTAAACAGACTTAAAGCAACGAAAAACAAAAACTTCAAACAAACAAAAATAACCAAGCATCGTAATGGCTAGCTGTAAGAAACGAAGGGGAAAAAATGAAATTTGAAATAATTCAGAGCCCACCATTTAAGATGAAAAGTTTTAAATTGGAGAAAAACAAAAACAGTCTAAAGTTATTAATGAGACGTTAGTTCATTCTTGTGCTTTGATTCTATGATTCCTTTATAGTAAATTGTAAACACAGATAGGTCGTAAATTTGTTACTTTTGATCAAGTAATGATTGATAGTGTTAATTGGACCATGATCAAACAAAAACAGAAAAAATAGACTAAGAAGAGTCCGATAATTAATTTATTTGTAGGATTAATTTTTTATGTTTTTGTTTTTTTTTGTTTCACTTCGGTTTTGTATCCACTTTTATATCTACACTTTTAACAACCATGATTCAATCTCGCTTAAAGTACGTTACATAAATGACAATTCTCCATTAGGTTTAAAACAACCTAATTGTAAGTGCTAAAGAGCAAAAATGCTTCTGGACGAGTCCCTGGTATTAAACTGTCCATGCATAAAATTCTTTAAACTTCAGCAAAAGATGTTCTTTGAAAAGGAAAATATAAAATTTTGAATCGATATGGCACAAATAAAAAAAACCTCCTTCAATTCTTCAGGATGAAATTTGCACACACAAATTCTTTTGATAAAAGAGGGGAAAACATTTAAGGTTAAAAGAGAAGCTTTTTGATTTTGACTCGTAGGTACAGAAAATAATTTATTCTGCATAGCTTTAGAGGGTGAAATAACACATTCAGTTTATAATGAAATTTCATTCGAGCGCATGGAATTTAAATTAGTGGTTTTAAATTTGGCTTGCATACTTCTAAGAACATTTTTTTTGAAAATCTAGATTTTTCCAAACCTAAGGTGAAATTTGATAAAATGAGGGAAATCGTGAAAGACGATCCCTCAAAGTGTAGGAAAACAGAAGTTAAACAAGAGCCTGCATCTTATTTACTGATTAAGACATTGGTTTTTACAAGGTTGTAGATTACAGAAGGACCGTTTTTTTTTTTTTTTTAAATTTGCTTCAAAAGCAAGCAACAAATCCAGAGACTTAATTTGCAAAAAAACAATAAAGAGGATAAAACAAATTCTTGAGGTATGAGTCAACTTTGTTTTCCAGAGATTTAGTCTTTCTAAATCATAAAAAAAAAAAAAAATAAGGGCTTCAAAAAAAAAAAAAAAAAAAAAAAAAAAAAAAAAAAAAAACAGTCTTCCCTGTCTTCAAATTGAATGAAATGAACAATATTTGGGTGTCCAAATATTGTATATTATCCACTGAATTTGCGCAGTTTTTTCTTAAACTCCATGACAAGTTAGAAAGGTAGGTAGACAAAAAGTGCCTCTTTAATAACATTTAGGACAACAAGCTTAGCTTAAAACTGTGAAAATTGATGATAAGGGGTTCATTGTGAAGCCCTCGCTAAGTTTCAAGAATCTTTTTTAAATAAAGCAAAAGGTTTCTTTGAAGCTTTTTTTTTTTTAAAGAATAGTTAAAGAGAAAATGATAAATAGAGATTTATGAAGTGACAGTGAGTTTTAAAAATATAAGAAGACTGATTTTTAGGGGATGAAATAGGGGTATAACAACAATAATTTTTTACTCTGGAGTTTTTAAGATAGAAAAGATCAAAAAACGAGGATCGTTTTGAAATCCAGCAAAACGCCTTGAAGATAACAAAGTGATAACAAAAACTAAAAAACTTTCTCAAGAGATCACATTAAGTTATTGAAAATTGCCTGAAAATTAGAATCAATTAAAAAAGGCAAAAACTTCAACAAAATTAAGACGATAAAATATTGTTTTCTGCATAGTATAAACAGTTCGTTGTTGGTTTTAATAAAAATTTCATAGGTTTTCTCATCACATAAATCAAATGAGATTCCCAAACATATTTTATTGAACAAATTTCCATTGAAATCAGAATTTTTTTTTGTTTTCCTTTCTATGGTCCAACAGGTCAGTTTGATAGTACCTTACATAACATTGCCAAAAGGTGGCAGGAAATTTTCACTTTTCCCATATGACTCAGTGTGATGAAGACAAATTTGATAATGCAATGTAGCAACACTGGCCTTACACGATTTGGTCTGCTGATTCAAGAAAGTTGGGATAAAATTGAGTGAAACAAAATACTCATATCAACTGAGATCAAATCACACACTCTCATGACAGTTACCATGCTGAAAATAATTTTCAAGTTTAAGAGAAACGCAAAGCCGGGAAATTAGGACAATAGATTTAGAAAATCATTCATAGATAGTTGTGTTAACAACGCACGCTTTAAAAAATTACAATCAGCACGTTTTATAATTTAATTTATTTTCAGCTTATTCGGCAAATTTAACCAATTTGAGCAGACCAAAACTGGGTAGGGCGCAAAAAATACAGCACTACCTAACTGACTTGCGACCTAATATGATGGAACTGGCTTCAGTTTTGAGCAACATATTATTTTGGATATGATCTCAGCATGGTCCACCAATGCTAAATGAGCTAATTTTAAAATTAATTTAATTAATTTAATTTTGATTTAATTTAATTATTTTAATTTAATTTAAATTTAATTAATTAATTAAACTTTTAAAGTTGGTGCAAGTGCAACTTGATTAAAGTAAAAAAGAAAGAAGAACTGGTGATTGGACGAAACGAACAAAATTATGAAGAACTACATTAAAAACATATTTCAAATTTTTGAGGATTTTAAAGATAATCTGAAAATTGGAATTTTTATTTATTTCGTGCCCACTGCTTGGACCATAATTTTTTTCAATTATATCCCTCCCAAGGAGAAAAACAAAAATCCTAACCAATAGGTAATTCAAAGTTGGAAATAAATCGGTAAGAAAACATTGAGGGTACTTTTCTTTTTCTGTGAAAATCAACTTGAATGAAAATCACCAATACTTAAAAACACATAACAGTAGGAATCCATCCTACATGAATAAAAAAACAAATTTCAAAGACAGTACCTAATAAACTAAGCGACGCGTTATTTTGGCCCTTCAATCAGGAAACCAATAGAACATTAAATTAAGAACAGTAAAAAAGCTAAGAACAGTAAGTTTTTTCACAACGTTGAATAGAGGGATTGATTGATATTGCATTTATTGAATTTTTTGGTTGAGAAGATTTCCTCTTGAATTTGGGCCCATGAACTTTCAGCTCAGTCTCAGGCAAAGAAAATATAGAAGCAGCTGAAAAAACAGGAAAAAACAAATATTAAAAAAAGAAGGGATTTTTTTTTTTCACAAGTTTACAAAGAGGTGTGACTCAAGTTTCCCTACTTTACACAAGAGCGAAAACAAAGTTTTAAACATCATTAATTTTAATTCAGCAACCGATAGATTGCTTTTATCACTATCAATTTTTTTTTTGCGCCAAAATGTCCAGCAAACTCTCAGGATTCATGATTTCAAAAATGGTTATTCCTTTCTACTTTAAAGGAATGTTTTGGAAAGAATGTTACTTAAAGTGGGACCAATAAATCTTCGTTAACAACGGTCCTGCTCCCAGATGATTGGTGAGCACATACGGCCATTTAAAACCACACATGAATGCTCACCATCCAACGTCTCTCGGGGACCGACTGTATAAAACATTTATTGGTCCCTGGCTCCTTAAATGAGCAATCATTTTGTTCATGACTTACATCCCCCTCCCCCCTCTTCTGTGGCAAGTTACAATGGTGTTACCTCAACATTTGGACTCATCGACCTTCCAACTATTTACTTGAGCCCTTCCCGCTAACATACAGCTTGTCCCTCTAGCAATAAAGGACATTACCCAAAATGGGCCTTTTTACCCCTGAAAGCGAAATGTGAAATACTTTCAGGGATGATAGAGGATTAAATCAGCGTTCCGAATCTGGCCTATTTTTTGATTTTGGACGAAGGGAAAGGGAGGGAGGGGGGTCCAAAGTTAGACACTTCAAACGCCCATAACTTTTGAACAAATAAAGATATATGATGATGTACTTTGTGCGAAAAGATAGACCTTTTAAAGACCTTTCGATTGATGTCTATGATATTTGCCCAATTTTAATTTTTTCATCGATTTATCGAAGTTTTTTTGATTTTTTTGAAATCGGGTTTTCAGTTTATTTAATCGTGGAAGTTTGGCAACACACAAATCATCACAAATTGTTTCCAGAATAAAAGTAGACGCAATTTGCTAAAAAATGGTTTAAACCGCATGCTGGGGAAATGCTTTGAAGCGGAGTTATGAGGGTTCAAAGTTGGCGCTTTCGCGAAAAAGGCCGCCCCGAGGGGCATACTACAAGTGGTAGAAGTTGGTGTTCAACTGTTTTTCCCGTCCAAATGACTTGAAATTTGGTATTGAGGGGTATTTTTTAACGCTGAATTCAAATTTTGCATCAGTTTTTCAAAATTTAAAAATCCAAGATGGCTGCCAAGCAATTTTTTCGGCAATTTGTTCGGCAGCCATCTTGAATTTTTAAAAATTTTGAAAAACTGATGCAAAATTTGAATTCAGCGTTAAAAAATACCCCTCAATACCAAATTTCAAGTCATTTGGACGGGAAAAACAGTTGAACACCAACTTCTACCACTTGTAGTATGCCCCTCGGGGCGGCCTTTTTCGCGAAAGCGCCAACTTTGAACCCTCATAACTCCGCTTCAAAGCATTTCCCCAGCATGCGGTTTAAACCATTTTTTAGCAAATTGCGTCTACTTTTATTCTGGAAACAATTTGTGATGATTTGTGTGTTGCCAAACTTCCACGATTAAATAAACTGAAAACCCGATTTCAAAAAAATCAAAAAAACTTCGATAAATCGATGAAAAATTAAAATTGGGCAAATATCATAGACATCAATCGAAAGGTCTTTAAAAGGTCTATCTTTTCGCACAAAGTACATCATCATATATCTTTATTTGTTCAAAAGTTATGGGCGTTTGAAGTGTCTAACTTTGGACCCCCCTCCCTCCCTTTCCCTTCGTCCAAAATCAAAAAATAGGCCAGATTCGGAACGCTGATTTAATCCTCTATCATCCCTGAAAGTATTTCACATTTCGCTTTCAGGGGTAAAAAGGCCCATTTTGGGTAATGTCCTTTCAATAGAACTACGGATGAATACCTAATCATTTTTTGACTCCTCAGTAGCTACATGAAGGATCGTGTTCCTACTCCCTAACCAAATTTCCATCAAGAACTCTAAGGATAGTGTGAGGTATCGATTAAAACAATCTCCCCATGAATGGTGGTATTGCAAAAGTGTCTTTGAATGTTCTCAATTTAGCCATGGACATGAGATCTAACACTTGTAAGGTTAGCAAAATAAACTCAGAGTTGGTTATTTAAGGCTGTGTAAATAATGTATACGTAGGAGTAATGTCTTTATAGACTATATAAAGGTTTAAAAAAGGCATTTGAACCAAGTTATCAAGAATACTTACTATCAGGAAGCTTGTGTACTGCTGGTCCTATAGAATGGAAAAATTGATCTAACATAGCCTCTTTGGCAGATATTCTTTTCTTAGCATCATACTGAAAAAGAGGAAGAACTTGATAAGCAAAACAGTAAGATACATGGAGGTAAATGGCTTGACATAGGTATGTATTCTATTTTCCCCAAATGGTTGATCAATTAAGCATATTTGAATAACATCACAGGAGTAATGAGATAATAATAATAATAATAAAAAAAAACAAGCTGGCAAGCATTTAAATGTTAGAAGACATTGTTAAGAACATTTTTTATGCAATTCTACATGAAACTGAAACTGACCAAGTAAAATGAGACTTAGAAGAGTTCTCAACATCCCAGTGGCACAAAATCAGGAAAAAGCTGTAAAACGAGCAGTTATAGTAAGTTTACTGGCGTGAAGTCATTTTTACTTTTAGGGTAATGAAAGACACATTTGGCAAGGGGGAAAGGACTGTCGTGTCGTATGGCTCAATAATAGCTATCCTATGACATCACCAAAACTGATAACACATACTTGATTATCAATTCAATGATTTATAATCACCCTAAATGCCAAGGCCAAAATCACGCACCAAGAGAGGTGGTGTCAGCAAGACTTGCCAAGATGAACTCGGAGACTCGTCAAATGGGATACATTTCAGGTGTGAAAGAGTGCTTGTGCATAAGCAATAATTCGGTCCTTGGAATCGCAGACAAAAAAGAACCGATAGAGGTGTTCAAAAATTTTGTGTAGGTGAAAAAAACAAAAAAATAATCGGGGAAAACTATGAGATATGTTATATCTTTGCCCTTCTGATGCATAGGCGTGAAATGAATCTAACGTTTCAAAATTTCCAAACTCATTTTCATTTTTTCAACCGATATCAATCATTCAATTACTTCAATTAATGTTTTCCTGTGATTCTATAAATCATGAAAAACAAAGGACAAAATATTCAAGGACTATTCGTACATGTATTGTCCTTCTAAAAATTTAAAACGTGAAAGATGATCATGAAACTTAGATTAGACTTACGCCTATTCGTCAGATAGACATTGATATGTGTTTCAAATTTTGTGTGTGAGTAGATGAATACTTTGCGGTTTGCATAAGACACAAAAAAGGACTGCTCAGAAATGATTAGACAGTGTTGTTAGAAATGAATAGAACTGTCCATGCTTGAACATAAACTGTCAACATTTCTTGTTTGCTAACAATGGCACAGACAGTTTTGAGTGGTTCAGGGAAGACAACACTCATAGAGCAGTTGAAGGTCAAAGTTGAATCACAGGTGAACTCCCAAGGATCTGGGTGAGGCAGAGTTTATGCGTGGGTGGGTGAATTGGCATAAAGAAATACAGTAAAACCTCGATATAACGTTTTTCTCGAAATAACGTTGATTTCCGTTGGTCCCGTCCAACTCCCCATAAGACTGATGTAAAAAAAAATTTGATATAACGTTTTTGGGTAGGCAAAAACCATGTTATAATGTTGAATTCTTAACCGACTAAGAGAAATTTTAACGTTTTTTTGCCATTTAGAGATCAATTTCCAATTGAAAACTTTTCAGAAGGAAATGACGCGATGCTACTTTTTGCACGATTGTTGCACTTGCAGTGCACAGCATCAGCCGTCCAACTCAGCACCCTCCGTTGTCATTCCTTCCAGTGGTACCAGGTTTGGACGAGGTAGAATAGTCGACACGTGGACAGTTTTTGAGTTGAAAACTGTCCACACTGTGGATACAGATAAGAGGATCGGAAGTGGGAGCGTGGACAGTTGTGGCTGTATTCTCATCAAAATAGTCCGCGTGTGGTCGAATCCGTTCACTATTGGCAACACTGAATTCGTCACACTGTGCAGACTGTGCCTGTCGCGGGGCGGAGACCGATTATCTGGCGGCACTAGCGCTGCACGAAGGCCGGTGATTACAACGAGACGAGAGCTTCTTCGGCAGACGACTCTACGCCCTACGGCCGGCGGCGGCAACGCTCAAAAAAATTAAACGACTGAATTATCAGCAGATAAGCGCCAATGAGACTCTTTTTATCGTAAACGCGCTAAGTTAAAGTCGCAAGTAGTCTTCCGGCTACCAATATCTGCTGATCCCTTCTTATTCCTTGTTGAAGTTCATATTGAAATAAGCTTGAGTCAGCGTATTCCGACCAATTGCCGCTACGTACTGCAGTAAGAAGCCTCCTAAGAGAGCTGCGTATGTATACGTGGGAGGGGGGATGTTGCAAAACGCTGTTTAAAACAATCAGGACCCAATGCCCGCACCACTAAGCGCATTTTTTCACGTTTTTCGATAAAACGTTAACCTTGATATAACGTTGACAACGCTCAGTCCCCTGAAAAACGTTAAATCGAGGTTTTACTGTAATGGGATTGAATTCACAGACGCGAAAATATCAGAAAACTGTTTCAAATTTTGTGCCTTTGCGGGGTGAATGAAGTAAATAAACAAAGAAGCAGGACTGTAAAACTTTGAAGGAATCAATAAAATAACATGATATGAGGGTTGCAAATGAAACATGTATGGGGTCGATGTCTTTGAAATTCAGTGATTAATGAACTAAAGGAAGGTGATGAAAAAAGAGACATACTTTGTACCTCAAGTGCACTAGAGCGCAGCAGATCTTGACTGAATTCATTATTTGTCAAATCAAACTTATTTTTCAGAATCAGAAAAAACCTCGGCAAACGCCAGTTTAAAATTACAAGTACTCACCGTAAGGAACTTTGGCAGAAGGCTGGGAAGGCCACGATCCCAAAAGTGACGGGACTTTTGCGTATCCGAATCTGTGGAGTTTACTCGCCGGCCTACACAGTGTTCAGAAGATAGTTTAGGATTAATATTTTGAAGTACGGTAGCTGGAATTTCTATGCCGGGCCAGGTATCAGGCTCTGGAACTCCTAACGTGGAAAATATTAGACTTAATTCTTCATCGACAGTTGATCCAGGAAACAATGGACGTCTACAGACCATTTCATAAAATATACATCCTACACCCCTGTAAAACAAACAAAAGATGCAACAAAATTGAGAGAGTTGTAAAAAAAAGAGAAAATAAGATTGTTGGAGCAATGACATTACTGCACAAGCAAGAGGTTAAGTTTAGTCCTCCCTCAGCATCTTATTCTTCTTGACACAACTTATAACTCTACTAGCGCTACTTTCTGCGGCAAAAATTACTTTCCAAGAAAAATAGTTGTCAGACAATTTTTTAAACAACAGGCAGTTACGCCAGTGAAAACTGCCTGTGAAATGTTATCCAGGCAACAGTGGCATAGCTGGTGGGGGGTGTCTGGACCCCCCTTGACACCAAAATTTGTCCCAGAAAAAGGTAATTTTTTGCGTTTTCAGACAAATTTGACCAAATAAGTATCTTTGGACCACCCTTGACAATTTTAGGACCCCAGACCCCCCCCCCCTAAAAAAATTCCTGGCTACTTTATGGGCAACTATGACCTAAGAAATGTTCCTGGACTACGACAACTTATTATAGCTTAACCCATTGACACGTGAATTAATTTTAGCCCACTGCGCCCAGAAATACTAATTAATTACAGGGTAAAACGGTTATGCTAAGTTTTGATGTTATTTTTAGTTCCCAACAGTTCCCCAGTCCATTTTCGGGATTTTTTTTAAGCGTGCCGTATATATACGGTACGCTTCTTGTTTTCATTTTCATATCTAATATATAGGTTCAATGCCTTGCTTATGGCAAAACCTTTGGCGGGAAGGTTTGAAAAATTAAAAACGTATTTTCTTAAAACTGGTTTCATTAATCGTTAATTTATTGCTGCAATCCAGGAGGTCTCGGCGTCTATTTTCTTAAAATTGTAAAAGTTTCGGTATTCCTGTTAATTTCAATAAGTTATTAAGCGTCAAAGTCGAATTCCTTTAAACGAGAATTCCATACAGGTCCAGCAACCTAAGTCATTTGTGCCAACCTATGAGTCAAAATTCCAAGGCAGGAGGGGGGTGGAAACATCCTTCACAGAAACCCTCTTTGCCCCTCGGTTTTGGGCTCCACCGGTCACGAGATTTCTTCACGGTTCATTAAGCGGAGAGATTTGTGAATGAGTGGGAGAGAGACAGTGTTAGAGAGGCTTTGTGTCTCGGATCTCGCAGGGTCTGAGGACTCATATAAAAGTGTCAAAATCTGTTTGACGAGGGTACATCGAAAAGAAGCGAGGTATTGATGAAGAGCGGGAGGGGTATAGAAAAGAGAGAGGCTCATTCATATCCTTAAGTAGACCTGTTTAGTGATGATGTCACGATCAGAATTGGTTCCAAACAAATGCTCTATCTCGCTCACTCTCGTGGATTTACCAGATCCAAATTTTCGAACGCAAATTCATGCTAGTTAACCAACAGTTTTCTCAAATTTTATTGCACCATTAGATTCCACTTGCCTTAAAGTATCTTTTCACTGTAACACAATTCCTAAAAGATCACAAGCGAATTTACAATCACAGTTATACCGAAAGATGTTCTACGTTTTGTCCTTGTCTTACTCACGGTCTCTTATGGGAGTATCACCGCCATGACACTCAATCATTCTAACTTCTCTTCATATCGAAGCTATTGTTCGAGGTATAACACATGCCGTGATGGTGCTGATGAGCCCATATCCTAGAATTTTGTGCTCTTAAGAAACTATGAGTGTGACAAGGACAAAACATAGGACTTTCTTCGATATAACTGTGATTGTGCATTGATGCGCGATGTTTCAGAAAGTTTGTGTAGCGTTCTCATATTTTATCACTGAGAAAAAAGTGGGTGTTGAAACTGTAAGAATAGAACCATAGATGTATTTCGCCTTATTTCAATCATAAGACCTATCGTTGCTATAATCAGCGCGCTTGAATCTACACGAATTTCGATTGCCTCTATGGAATTTCGATTATTTCTATGGGAAATAAAGCGCGGGAATATATATCCAATCGGAAAATTTTTTGAAACAATCGGAAATTTTTATAAGGGACGTGGAACCCAATGGTGTGATAAACACAACTGGTGCAAAGAACATGTTGTTTACTAGCACTTTTATTTGAAAATTTGGACCGTGTTTCGTATGGGAAAACCCACGAGAGCGAGTGAGACGGAGCCTTTGTTTGGAACCAATTTTTTTCATGACGTCACACTAAACAGGTTTTTTCATCGGAAACATTTGAAATTCTGGGGGATCGGCAAATTGAAAGCCCCTCAATGAGCGTCTAAGGAATCAAGGGATTTTTGAGGACATATTTTGGGCGTTTTGTTGAAAAATAGGTGTTTAAAATCCAGAACACAGGGAGCCAGACGGGTAAAATTCGCATTAATTGCTCTAAAAAGTGAGAGGGGCTGTCACGTGTCTTCCACCCCTGGACAGCTTCCTCGCTGCGGCTATGGAATTGACTCTGGAATAACTTATTTACCTATCCTAATAAGTTGGTTGCGTGTACAGTATTTTTCACTGGAAGCTTCTTCAAATTTTGGAAAATATAGGTCCATATGGAACTTTGCTTTTCCAACACGAAAAATGATATCGACCGACGGCAACAGAAAAAAAAAAAAAAAATATATGACAATGCGTTATAGTGAATAATGGCATAGTTTTAACTGTAAACTTTCGATACTTTTAAAGAAAATAAATGGGGAGAGGGGGAATTAAAATCCACAAACGTCTTAAACCTCCATACCTACTAATCTATACCCCTAGAATGCTTGCTGTGTAAAGGGCACTTGAAATGGTTAGTTCTGTATATTAAAGGACTATTTTTTCAAGAATTCGCAAGTGTTCCATTTATGCATATTACGTATCTACATCGTGACAATCGCAATAAGTGCTGACAGCAACTAAAACGGAAAAAAAGATAAAAGAATTGTTTATTATTTAGAATCACGGCTTTTCCGAATATGACACTTTTTGACTTCAAAAGAACGCAACCTCATTTTTGATCCCTGAACAAGCCGTTTAAAAGGTGGAGGGATTTAGAAATATCTATTGTCTATAGTTTATGTAGGTAAAAAAGATCGAGCCTTATTTTCTCTTTTCAGCTTTCAATGGGTTTGTTGCAAACTTTTGCTACAGTGCTATAGAGTTTTGATTCTGATGTAAAATTGTCTGAAAATTACATTGGCGGCATCAAATAGTCATAAAATCCACTAATAAACCCAAAAAACGCATTAGAAAGAAAGCCAAAATGGTAGTCGTAAAGCCGAACAATCTGTGCACGCGCACGAGGAACATCAGAGATAGGTGACCCATTTCCCCCTTTTTCGTTAAGGGGGGGGGGGAGAAAATATCTCTACAGTCAAATTGTGATTTTAAAAATGTGCATGGTCAAGATGTTGTCTTTTGTGAAGGGGGCGGGGGGGGGGGGGGGGGGAGCAAAATATCAAGAACAGGGTGTTTCAAAACTTAAGTGCCAAACTTATGGAGTGTATTTTTGGGGTCAACATACATATATATAAGACTTTATTTTCCTACTTGAGTATGTGCTGCAAATGTTTCTCTTCTGAGCTAGAGCCCTCCAAAGTTTTGAAAACAAAAAACAAAAAACAAACACAAAAAAACAACGCCTTTGACTCATCTCCTTATAGATACATCTGATCTAAATTTATTTTTTTCATAATTTCTCACCAAACAAGCTCAATTGGACAGCACTTGTCACAAAAGAACCGAGTGACATTTTTGATAAAATTGAGTTATTGATTGATAGAGCTAGCAATACTGAATCTCGAAGCAACAAGTGCTTCTTCTGTAATAACAACTATTTCCCGTCAAAATTCCAGGTAAAAGTGAGCTGGTGAGCCTCATTGATGTCATTGTCTATATGATGAAATAAAATGCGAACTTGGTTCCTTTTTCTGATTAGGTTAAACCTTAATCCGAGTCACGTAAGGAACCAACTCCGACTTGGTTCCTTTTCGGACTTAAGTCCGGATTAACGGATTTTAAAATAATCAACCGTGTAAACCAACTCTGCCGTTTGGTTTCTCTTAGAGTTTCGTTTTTCGTGATTATGCCAAAAAAAGAAGAAAGGAACCAAGTCACTTTAAACGCTAAAAATTAAGTACCTTTCCTACATAGTAAATTCCACTTTTCCGGTGTTGAAATGCAAAAACACAACACGGTAGTTGAATGAAATCAAAACGTAAGTAATTCCAAAAAATGCTAGCTCTTCAACTTTGGACTCAATTTTCTCGAGATCAGCTCCATGTTGAATGCTGTCTAATTATTATCATTGCTAGCAAAAGCATTAAAGCTGTTCAGACTTTAGTGGCACGCTTTTCCAACACATGCGTGTTGGAATTTTCCCAGCTTGTTTTTTGTTTTTTGTTTTTTTTTTTTTGTTTACTGGGGAAGAAAATACCAATAAAAGGGTAAAATGGCCATTCTTATACTTGATGTTATTTTCAGTTTCCAATCTTTCTCTGGCCAATTTTTGAGATTTCAATATTTTTCTTTTAAATTTGTTGATTTTTTTTACTTGAGAATTAGGATTATATAGAGGTGTTCGAGTTCCCGAAAAATACTCAATTTTTGAGTTTTCAGATACTCGAAAGCTCGACTCGAACGAAAAAAAAGTCTAGTAATTTTTGAGTTTTTCTTTTTTTAAAGAAAAATTTTAGAAAAAAAAAAAAAAAAGTCTGCATCTTCGAAAATCATAATTGCGCGTTAAAAAGCGGAGTTCCTGAAATTCGTTCTATCCACCCTGAATTTGTACATTCCTTACCGCTCAGTTTGCGAAGATTCGACAGTCAGTGAAACTTTACAATGCAAAATCCCACAACTCTGTTCCAAAATTAAGGGTAGAGGACATAGCTCGAAAAATTTCAAAGAATTTAAGAAATTCCAGGGGTGCAGAATGTTCTTCTCCTCCACATTTTACACACAAACCAGAATTGCTTCCGCAATCTGAGATCCCCCGGCTTCCACATTGATGACCTTTTCGCAAAGCACTTCAACAATAAATTTAATGATCTTTTCGTTAAAAGAGTCTCAAAAATCCATCAGAAATTGAAAGGAGCACGAAAATTTGGGGTTTTCCCAAGATGATTTTCATATTTTTTTTTTTTTTTTTTTTTTTTTTTTAATCTTGGAAGAGCATCCACAATTTTCAGTGGGCTTCCACAATTTTCACGTGATCCTAGAATCGCGTGATCGTGAATATTCTGCACCCCTGGGAAATTCAAAGCAAAGACAGATGGAAGCAAAGCTTTAACAATCTCAATGTTACCTACTTAATATCCTCCAACCAAAGAGCAGCATCAAACTTTGACTAAAAGTAAGATAAAAGCCCTTGATCGAAAAAGTGAACTTTTTTCTTCCCTTTTCCTCACTTGATTTATCAATAATAAATTATAGTATAACAAGCAGTATCAGTATTATCAGCTCTTTTTGGCCTTTCAGTTTTCGTGAACTTATTTAGCTATTTTGCAATATTGCGATCACTCAAACTCGAGCTCGAAACTAAAAAAAAAAGGGCAAAACTCGACTCGACTGGACCAAAAATTTCAATACTCGAACACCTCTAGAATTAAACATAAAATTGGTAACACAAGCAATTGTATTTGTTTACAGAATTCGAGAAAATTTTGAGGTTAAGTTCTCACGACCAATATCAGTTCTACCAATGTAAGAACAAAGATAAAACTGTAAAATTTTGGACAACGTGTCTCTGATTACCCCGTGATCAATGCCCGTGGCGCTATCTCTCGGGAAACGGAGAACTGCATTATAGGTTGATTAGTCACTGGACAAGCGAGACTTGTTTATACATACTTATTTGTCCCGGGGAACTAAGGATGAGTCGTAATGTCTACACATGTCAATGGGTTAAAATATCAATTTACTCAAGGTAAATACTGAAAGTTTCAAATGCGAATATTTTCCTTCTTTTTTTGTCTTAGCAGACTCTTCAGCAAACAAACAGAAACAATAAGAGGGAAAAATTGAAGGGAAGAAGAATAGAGCCAATGACTTTACCACATATCGATTGATGTTGAATACTCAGCAGAACCTAGAAGCACATCAGGAGGTCTGTACCAAAGAGTGACAACTTCTGTGGTAAAGGTTTTACTTGGGACGGATTTGGCACGTGCTAACCCAAAATCAGCTAATTTCAATTCTCCTATATCGTTGATGAGAAGATTCTGAGGTTTGAGATCCCGGTGCAAAATCTTCCGTTCATGACAGTAAGCAAGGCCACGAAGTAATTGGAACAGGAACAGCTAATAGCAAGAAAAAGAGAAAAAGTCAATAAAGCATGGTTTGAACTGCACATCAATGACAGTAAAGAAGGCTAAATAGTAAACAATATCGAATGGCAAGGAATGAGGCTTCAAATATTCAGGAAGAAAATTTTTGATTTTGAGAATATTGAGTTTTTATAAATCCTCTTCATCAAGCTGAAGGTAAAGAGACAGTACCCAAGGTCAGATAGTATACAGTTATGCCTCTAAATATTACCCATGCCCCATCAGAACTTCGGAGGGGACTTGTCATGCAGTTTGAGAAGTACAAACTGTTGCATGGTGATGAGTTACTCACTACAAAACAGGAGGCATTATTCAAATTGCTCACAGAGCCCCCTCCAAATTTTCTGTCTGGAAGAGGACCATAGTCCATAGTGTTTGACCATAGTGTTTGATTCACTTACCACAGGCAGTGCCGATGGAGCAATTTTTGAACTAACGGTGAGAGTCAGATGTGCATGCACTGAAAAAAAAGAATTAATGCGCCCTACTAATTATTAGTGAAATTTGTACAATCAAATTAATTGGTCTTACTTACCCAAAAAATTAAGTACTCCAACCAATAATTGGTAACTGGTACCAATTATATAGGATAGGTGCAACCAATAATATATCAGGTGTACTATACCGCGTCCATACCACATTAATTTAAAACCCGGTACTAATTTATTGGTTGGAGTACCTAATTTATGGCTAAATACAACCAATAAATTTGATTACGCAAAGCTCACTAATAGTTAGTAGGACGAACCAATTCCTTTTTTTCAGCGTGGATACATACACATCGTTAATTTTCACCAGCATTTTAATGTCACTAACTTTGACCCAGAATCTCACTTTTTGCTCTGCTGAATTTTTCTCTCATCATTCAGATAAGGTCTCCTCTCTAAACAAGTGTGAAAACAAGTGTGAAAAGATACACTGACTTGAACCAGTACTTGTGAAAACACTTGGATCTGACATCGAAACGGTCCTGACTTGACTCAAACATACTAAAAAACTAAAGATTGTCCCAACACACAGAAAAGCAGAAAGTTTCAAATTTTTTATGTAGGCTCTTTCGAAAATGAAGTAGGAAATCCCGAGCTGTAAGCCATAGCCTTAATTTGTACTTCAATGCGACCAAACAAAAATTTGACAACAACTGCTTGATGAAGAAAAAATGTCAAATAAAATTTGTCACTTACTTTGACAGTGCGCATGCTGAGTCCATGAAAATGGTGTTCATCCATATACTGTTGTAAGTCTTTATCCAGGTATTCAAAAACTAAAGTTAATGCTTTCTTCGTATGGATAATATCGTGTAAAGTAACTGCAAAGAAAATAAAAAATTAGTGATTAGTTCGAGGATATTCAAAATTTGAAAAAGGTGTTTCTTGGGATGGGTGAAAAATAATCAGTAAAAATCTAGATTACGGGATACTTCATTTGACTTGAACAGTAGAATCTGTATGAAATAATAGGTCAGGAGACTCTAAAGGGGCTGAGGAGAGGGCACAGAGACAATACATGATAGAGACCACGCACTGTCTATCTTGCCCATGTTTGCGAGCGGTGGCAACTTTTTTTTTTCAGGGTCTCAACAAAACACTGCAAACACGGTCCATATGTTGACTGATGAGCAAAGTTGTTGAAATTTTTGTCTAAAGAAACCGAAGCACTGAAATTGCATCGGTCAACGTGTGGACCATGTTGGATGGTGCTCCCTCTATTAATTCCTGTTGAGTTCCGAAAAAAAGTCAGCCACTGCTCGCACGGCTAATGTGTGGGAGGGCAATGAGTTGCCTCGATAGAGAGAGGCAGCAAGTAGGTTCATATAGGACACACACCACTTCAAGCCAAAAGAATGAAAAAATAAGTGAAACGTGTGTTGCCTAAATGACACTTCACAAGTGTGACTGCCTTCGCTCTTGATGCTGACAGTACATTAATTAAATTTGTCATTTTTTAGCAGTGATTTATTTGGAGCTTTCCAATCTTGATAGCCAAAAATTGCGCCTGAAAAAAAGCTACATTTTCCAAAAACAAAGGAGATTCTGAATCCCCTCCTGCTGGAGCTGTCAACTAAGGTCACCAGAAAATTAGGGCAGTCCAATCTTTGTTTATGCCCGCATAAAGTATGGCTAGGGGTCACTGTTGTTTATAATTGAGACTTAAGAAAGGAATACTTTTTAGAGAGGTAATAAAAAATAAGAATCGAACAAACCTATATTTGCGTGTTTTAGTTCTTTCAATAAAGAGACTTCTCTAAGTGCAGTGCAAGGTGCTCCTTCTTCATGTTCAAGTCTTATTTCTTTGAGTGCCACTCGATTGCCCGTCAAACGAGATTTTCCCTTATATACAGTGGCATAAGTACCCTAGAACACCAAAAAATAAAAGTATTGAAAAATTAGCATGGAAATTATAAAGGAATAAGTTCAGACTCCAGGCCTCTTGCTCACTTTGAGAGTTGAAATTCGTTCCAACCAATGTTTCCAGATTTTCCTCTGGAGTACCAACTTTTGCATTAGGTTAAATGGGAAAAATCGAGTAACTATCCGAAAAATGACAAGCACTGGTGCCAACTGAAAACGATGAGTTTAACCTAAGAAAAAGTTGTCAAAAAATGATGCTTATAAGCGACCAAAGATGTAAAAACACTGTAAATGTAATCTCTGGATAACAAACAAACTTAAGTTCAGTACAAGCAATCAAATACTACAAAGCTGAGAAGTCTTTTGCCACCATATTTTCATGCCACTGTTATAACTCTCTCTTTTGTACAATGACTCAAGATTATCCTAGAATCTCTGTATGGACCAGTTGCAATATCAGCAAATGCGACTTTTGATGATTGATGCTCCTGTGAAATGCCAAGTAAATCATAATGAGCGTGATTCCGTTGCAATCTGTTCAGTATTAATCAACAACTAGCCATTTGAAAATGCTATTATACGATGTATTGCATGCTTGTACCATTTTTATAAAGGGAGTGACCCCAACAAAGTTAAAACCAAGTGCGCTGCTTACACATCTAAAAGTGTGGCACAAGATAGAATATAAAGCTGTCACACATTTTGACAAAGAAATCTGTTAGAAAACAGCATTTTCAACGACTTTACCTGGTTTAATACTGAATGGATCGCAATGAAGTCACACTAATTGTAATTTCCTTGGCATTTTAAAAGAGCAACGATAATAAAAAGTTAAATCTGTTGATAAACCAACAAGTCCATAAGAAGAATTAATTAATGAGAATTAATCAATTTAATTACTGAGTTACAATGGAGAACAGGAAGCCAGGGGGCATTCCATCAGAAATACACCAAAAGCCTTCTTAGCCCTGAGTTCCTGTTCTTTTGCTTCACAGCAACGAATTGGAATCAGAAAAGTCACTTTCTCTCTCCTTGCTTTATTAAAATATGCTTGTTAGACAAAGATAGAGGCAGGGATATGACCCTCTCTTTTTATTATTTTTCAAAAAGTGCATTCAAAGGGAAAGTGAGAGGGATAGGAGAAATCCTGGATGCATGCCGCTGTATCATCAACAGCTGATCAAAAGTCTTGACTCTTTCACCATAAGGCACTTTAAGTTGGAAGCATACGATGAGCGCACTCTAATAAGATCTAGAAGTTGAACTAGCAGAACAAGCTCAAAGTTTTCAAATAATAGCTCTTGAGGCAATTTATGAAGATAGACTAGAGAGGTTATCGCAAATTGATAATGATTGTGAGACTCAATTTGATTTCACTTTTACCGACGTCAAATAAGACGGAGAAAAAAGGTCTGATTAAACGAGGGAATCGTACCACGCCCTTCATTCATCAAAAAAGAAGAAATGAGAGGAAGAGAGAGAGGGGAAAGGCGCCTTAATGCAAAAATGTAAATATACACAAGTCAGCTGATAGGCTGATATCAATAAAGCATGTATGAGTGTCAACTGAGTTATAAAAACAAGATCTGGCAGTGAAAAAAATAAATAAATAATGAGTAAGAAAGTAAATAAAAGAGGAATTGAGTTCAATCACAACGTAACTGTTAGGACACCGATTTTCAGTTGCTCTTCATTTATTTGTAAGTCACATAAGTCCAGCGTTGACATTCAACGCTACCCGCATTACACGAGAAAACAATGCACTTTCCTATTTTTTCATTTATTCTCTCAAAATCGAGATTGGTTGGGGTAATGTGAATTACGGGTTGCATCAAATCGTCAATACAGGACCTGTGCGACCGCATGTACTTACTATTCATATAGTATTCATAATGGGTACTTATTTGGTAATGTTTTAGCTTCATTATTATTCGGTTCATTCTGGTCAATACTAAAAAAATGGAATTGAATGGTTTAATACTTCTTTCAACTAGCTGTCCACTAAGTTTTTCAACTCAAAAGATATCCTGAACCAAATTTGAAGCGTTGAAATACATAATGAGGTATGCGCCATTAGATGTTACAAAGATTGTGCATTTTCTTTTCGATTATCTGAAATACTGAATGTGTTTACCAAAGTGGTTTTTTTCTGGAAAAAAATCTTTCATTTAATGAGAAATTCAATTTGAAAATTTCATTTCAATGGACGTCTTGCGTAATTTTTTTGACAAAGAAACAACTGCACAATCTTTGCAACATCTAATGGCGCATACCTCATTATACATTTCAACGCCTTATTTGTTTTTACCAACAGTAGCTAAAGTTTAATATTCTTGCTTTTAAGAAAGAAAAGAAATATCTAGTAAATAAAAAAAAATTAGGCCTGCTGTCTGATCTAAATGTAAACTCCTCAGAAAGATTTGACATCACACAAACAATATGACCAAAAACGAGACGGTTAAGTTTTTCTACGGTTCAATTTTTCACTGTAGGTACATCAGATACAAATAAAGTGAGAGGGGAGATTAGGATAATGGATGAAAATATAGGAGAAAAAGCAAAATACAGATATATGATTAAAAAGAGATAAAAAACTAATCTTTCACATCACAGCTGCCATACCTCCGTACATACTTCACCAGGTTATCAGGTTTCGTCATCATTTAAAAAAGTAGATGCAGTGATTTTTTAACAAAATCAGGCAACATCGACACTGACACATATTACACAACAGATTACAACAGCATTTTACGGACGGAAGTTTTTTCTCTCCCATCGATAGTACCTACTCTATTTTTATTCCACCGTTCTTGATAACTTTCCTAGGATTCAGTTACACGAGGGTTCATTTACTATGTCTGTTGTTTGTTGATAAATACATATATTTAGACAAACGTAAATACTTTCCACGCCAGCCTCAGATATTATTTGATTAATATATTTTCTTTCAAAGAGAGCTTTATGGTTTATGGACTCGGACTTGAAACTTCATTCCTTTAAAGACTAAAAGTGATAATCACTAACGCATAAGAGATAAAACTTTAGAAACACTTGTACCTCTATAATTGAGAACCAGAGAATGGCCAACTTTTTCTTAATTAAAGACGCGTTCTCAAATGCATGGGCAAAGGAGAGAGGACAAGAGAGATATCATACCACGTGTGACATCCTGATGAAAGAAACTATCTCAAAAGCTTGGAGGGACTGCGGTTTGCTCACAATTTTTTTTTTTTTTTCCTTTTCTTTTTCTTTAACAATGTATTTAGACGAACAGTTTCTCAAATCTTTGTTGATCTGGATAGAATAGGTACTTATCTACTTAGTTAAATTGAACTTTCTTCCAGTTTACTTTCATACCTATATTAAAAACTAGAGTTTGCGTTTGATAAATAGTATCATTAACCGTTTTTAAGAAATTTCAGGAGCCTACTTATTTTCACATTTGTCAAGCAAGTGGTTTTGGTAGGTATCTTTGTCGGAGGCTGGAATTTGTAGCATGACTACATAGAAGATATTTTGATATCCCTTCCCTGACTGCGTGTTTTTTTGCACTTTTATACACATATCTATTAGATGTTTTCTTGAATGATTGAACAAGATCGTTATCAATAAATTATTTGACCAATTAATCAATTAATCAATCAATTTATCAGTCAACTGATCAAAAAATCAATAAGTAATAAGTATAAGTATTTCAAAAAAAAAAAAAAAAGCCCATTGTCTTTCCCCTCCAAAAGAAAAATGTTGAACAGGAGCATAAAAAGGTATTTTTACTTTGACCAGTTTAGATTTTCTGCAACCAGTGGAATGGGTGTTTTGGGTGTGCCATCGAAATATTTATCAATTTTAAACCATGTTTGATGGAGGTAGTCTCAATAATGATCAAAGAAACATTATGAAAGCAAATCTATTGTTCATTCAAAATTTTATCATACTGCCACACTATCAGTAAACACCTTTAGGAGATAAAAACCAACAGGTTATCAATTGAAGTGTTGAGATACATTATTTACAGTTTCGTAGGCTGGATTACGAATGATGTTAATTAGAATAAACACTGCGCTGACCTAATCCTACGTTGAGATAAGATGGGAGAGTTTGAGTGGCTAAATGATTACTTTGGCACAAAAATAATTGGCGAAAAAATAGACATTAATAACCTCTCAAAAAGGATTTCATGATCTAAAACAAAAAAGAAAGAAAGAAAAAATAAATAAACGTTGAGGTCAACCCAGATAATGAACTTGGCCCTTTTCTAGTTTTCTTCAGTCCCTTCTTGTTTTCAAAGCTAATTGGACCAAAGGAAACAAAAAGACAAAATACTGGTGTAGTTGGAGGCTACCTCACATCCTCTCCCTTGTAAACTTCGTATGGACATTAATCTCCAAAAAAGCTTGACTTTGGAAAGACACGAATAAAAAAAAAGATCAAATTCTGAAAATAGATTTCATCTAAAATTTTGGCAATTTTTTGTTTGAAAACCAGACCAAGCAAGCTTATGATCGGAGGCAGGCAAAATCAAACTTGCGGAAAACTTGAAGATTTAAATTTTAAATTTTAAAACGCAAGGCTAAGCAGCAACCTTGAGATAATCTTTACCTAATTCTTGTTAGTACCTATACCTCATCACTAGATGTCATTGGTTAATGCATCACTCTTATGTTGGTAATTCAACTTCCTCTTAAATATTGCAATGTTTTTAGCATTTATCCTATTTTTTTTTTTTGTTGATAAAGTCTGGACCTAGATATTTTCAAAGCCACAAGTAGCAAAGTTTAATGATTCATTAATCAAACACCGGCACCACCAAATATCCATTTAAAACAATACAGTTTAGTTTATTTAAAAAAAAAAAAAAAAAAAAAACTTTGCTTTTTTTCAACATGAAAATCCTGTCAATTGAAAATTTTTCCTTTGAAAGCCATTGCTTCATACTTGCGTTTTACCTTTTCAAAATAAATTATGGCTAAGCAGCACTATGAGATGTTGACCTTTTTCCAAGGGAAACTTAGGCACAAACAATAAAGTATGATGGCCACAAACAACACAACGGTGGAATAGTGTGCTCATAATTCTTTGCAGAGAGAGATTAGTAAGTCTGAGAATGAAGAGCATCTCACAAATTATTAGAATCTCTCTGAATCATTTCGACTAAAATGAAACTAGGCATAGGCTACTTGATGATGGTTATAATCTGTAAGTTGAGAATAAATTAATTAATTAGCAGTGAGAAAATAGTGAGGTGCAGATAGAGGAAATCAGAAAATTCATAAAATCACGTACCTGTCCAAGTTTATTTAGTTTCACATACGTTTCTTTGCGTCCAAAACCTATTTCTGACAGTGACTGACGCCTTGATGCTCGACTAAGTGGTCCCTCTAACCCGGTGGGACTTGAATTTTGTTTTGAAAGAAAATCATCCGGCAGATGAAAATTGGCAGGTAATGATAAACGTTTGTTAATATCCTTCTGCAAAAGAAGTTCACTGTTACTACCAAACAAGAAGGATAAAAAAGAATTTTTTCGTTTCTTTTGGCAACTCAAAACCATTTTAAGTGTGACAGAGAAATTAATAACAGAAAACTAGACTTGGAGGAGATAAACATGAGCTACTTTGAATGATCACAAACTGAGAATGAAGAAATACTGATGGAAGCTGCTTTATCAAATGTATAAAATGTAGATAATTTTGTTTCCAATTATTATCAAGACACGTAAGTACAGAGTGTTCCAGAAATCATATAGTTTTAGTAAGACTATTGAGTCATAGATCAATATTCATATTATATCATAAATGGCCTGACCTCCACACGAACGTTATCCCGACTTTAGCTTGCGGGGGGGGGGGCAAAACTGACATGATTTTTTTTTTTTGGGGGGGGGGGGGTTGTTTTTCTTCTTGTTCCTCGCGCATTTGACCCTGCAAACTCTGACCATCAAGGTCCTTGATGACCCTAATTTACAATTCAGGCAACTTTTCGGCAAACACCCATTTTACACTCGTTCTTTAATGTCAAATCCTGTCCCCTCCTCCCTACATGACGCCCACGGACCATCAACATAGTCAAGATTTTAGATGTTATTAAGGGCAGTGTATCCATAATTGTTGGTCAATAATCTCCTCAACTTGAAAAAGTCAATCTAAAATGAGGAGCGATTGGGGAAAGGGGAACCTGCTCACTGGAAAAAAAGGGAAGGTCATTCCTGAAAGGTAAGCATTACCACATTGCGATATGTGTAAAACCGCTCCTAAGATAAGACGAATTCTATGGATGTTAGCAGCGGCGTAGCAACAATTTTTTAGGGGGGGGTCAGAAGTAAACTTTCAGGGATCAGAGTTGAGGGAGACTTGAAAGGGATGAACTTAATTTTTTCCCCTTAAGGGCTAAAGGCTATTTCTCCATGATTACCGGTCCGGCTTCTCAGAAGTTCAGGGGGGAGGGGGGAGGGGTTGATTCTCCGAAGTTCTGCTGCTGTTTGTCAGAAAAAAATGTCTCTTAAAATATGATTTATTTGTTTTAGAAGAGCAAAGAAAAAAATTGGAGCGAATCGGCCGAATCATCCAGTGACGTGAAAGAATTTTTGTTCCATTTGGAGGACTAGGGATGAAATTGAAGACAAACAATTACACGGAGCCGGCCACACCTTCGTCGAATCTGACGCATAATTTCCAAGAAAAATACAAAATATCCCCTGATTTTTAAAGGCTTGTCCGAAGAATTCAGGAAAGGACTTTGGAACTTGGCAACGTTCTTGAAGTTTTTCATGCATAATTTCATGAGAGATTCACGGCTTCATTTATTTTACCAGAGGGGTCGACAGACCCATTCTAAGAACTTTGACAGATAATAAAGGACGAAACTTTTGAAACACACTATATACTAAAACGTCTTAAAATACGGCAGTCGAAGGCAGGTATATTCTAAAATTATGAGAAATCAGCATACACGTACGTAAAAAAAAAAAAAAAAAAAAAAAAAAAAAAAAAACTTGAACATCGCGCAGAAGATAAATGATTTTTTTAATTAGTCAATTGCTACACGATTATCATACCACTACTGCCAGATATTGTAGCAATCAGCAGAAAAATATGAGGTGAATGAATAGTTAAATACACGCTGATATAATTGGCGGATAAAAATAAATGAATGAATGGCGATTTATTGCGAATTTTTGCTGCAAAGATTACAAGCAATGGAACCACTGGATCTTACATTCCTGCATAATGTGACGCGGGAATAACGGTGCGCCCACTCGCGTTGTTCCAATCCAAATTCACCTCTGAACTCAAAATTGAGGCCGTTCCCGGAAGAAGGGCCTATAAAACAACAGGCGTGCTCTTCAGCTAAAAACCTCCATTTGCTCACAATGCACAATTCTCGAGAAGAGCAAACCCATTGTTTTATGAGCCCCTTTTCCGGATACAGCTCGTGGCGGAACCAGAAAACTGGCGTAAGATGAAAACACGCACTTTAATTCCATAAATATCAGGTTTGTTCGTTTGTTGTCGGCAGGCAAAATTACCGATTGATTTCTACAAGAAATGCTGCCAATTAAGAGTCAACATTGGAGTAGCGTGCAATTTGGCAATGTTGGATTTTGTCTACTTCAACCTTGTCAATGGTCGAATTTGAGGGTGTTCACCGCACACCCAGTAGTGCGATATTTTTAATGAGGTTAAATGGGGAAAGTACAACGGTGCCAAATCGCACGATACGCCACTGCGAGTCAACGAGCAGACCTGCTATTCAAGGAACTGAGAGACATGTTTTTTTCGTCTTAGAGGCCAATAATTAATCTAATTTCTAAAACAAACAATTATAGACCCAACTCAAACAAGCGAATACTTTAAGCCAGGGGAGACGACAACCTTTAGTCGAGACTGTTTTTCTATATTACCTATGCGTAGATAACGGGATTGGGAATAGGATCTTTGTAAGTAAAATAACGATTGAATTACAAACACTGACATTGCCCGAGTACACAAGTTCTACGGCTAATTTTAGAGAGTTGTGATAACCTACCAATATTATCAAATCAATGCTCCCCATGTTTTCTTAGTCGTGCGAATGGTTATAGTGTTAGATTTGAAGAGACGATATAATACTTGTTACATAATTTACGACAAATCTTGTAATACACATACATGAACGAGGCAATTTTGTGTAATGAGGGTGCGCAGTGGCGAGAAACTGAAGATTACACATTTACACATAACTCCATACAGCAAATGAAATTGCTGCCCATGTGTTAAGGGCAAAAACGATCGGTATATGTAAAGTGAAGTTTAGAGAGGAAATGGTCGGAGAGGCAGGGGGATTTTAATGTAATCTATGCATGCTAGATTCTACAATGTATGTATATGCTGGAAGGTGTATAACAGACTTTTAACCCCCACCCCCTTCTCCCACTTCACAGCACCATATCTAATAATATATGCCACATACTAACTGGAGTTATAAATAATATTTACACCGGGAAAAAAAGGTGCAGGGTCAGAGTGAGAGCACACAGTCCGGCTGTGGCTCGTGCAGTGTGGCAAAAGCGTAAGTTTTCCATTAAAACCTATGAAAAATAATCGATGCATGAAAAAGTATAGGCTACACTCCTCTATAATCGATTTTTCACCCTTTGGCCTGTATGCACATACTTAAATGGCAAAAATCACGTTGTCAGGTTGCACGAGCCGCCAAAATGCTAAAGTCACTACATACCGATAAATGATGACTTAACAGTGCGGCGTAGCCAAGAGAGAGGGATCCAAAGGGTCTAGAAACCCCTCCCTCCACTCCACCCAAACCCACCACACCGCCACTGACACCAAACTTTGCCCTCAAAAAGGTAATTTTTCAGATGAATTTGACCAAATTTAGTCACTCGGCTTAACCCCCCCCCCCCCCCCCCCCCCAAGACAAAATCCTGATTACACCACTTTGCGAGAGCGTGACTACACGCGACGAAGAAAAAACAATTAATTCAAAGATTCTTTTCTGCTTTCCTGGAACACAACGGTAAACGTATTCACCTAAGTTTTTATTTCATTTTACAGGACAGGAGGCTAACAAAGAGTCAAAAGCCCGAAGGAAAATAGAGGAAGGAGATTTTGGCATTTTTCGGATAGTCCGAAAAACAAAGCCGCGGCAAATTATACAATCTCACACTGTCAGAAGAATCACAAGTAGCTTAAGTAGTGGGCCGAGGCAAATAGAATGCTGCTCAGTTCATGTTTACAAAAAGTTGACTGGACGCTGTCTGTGGTTTTAAAAATTATCACATCCAACCGAACATTAGCTCATTCGAAAGATAATCAGTAGACAAATATGATGGTTTTGACAGATTTGTGTTTACTCGATTGGTTGGGTCACCATGTTTTGAGGTTTCGAGTAAAGCGTATTCAAATACTTGTCATTTATTGCTTCAAAATTGTACGGTTAAAGAACCAATCGAGAAAATATATTAATTCAGAGAGAAAATATATTAATTCAGAGAGGCAGATGAGATAGTTCCCCCGCCAGAAAAATTTCTCACAATTTCGATGATTCTTTCTCGCCTCATTTTTTAATTTTGCTAGACATTTTTTTTTTTTTAATCGGTTGTTCAGAACACCGCGCCAGCTAAAACTTCGGAACAAAATTGCAGTGCGCACGTTGTTGTGACTCAACATTTTAGCAAGTGTGTTTGGTTAGAGCAGGGGGGAGGGGGGGATTGCCAGAAAACGGCCACACTTTGCACACGATCCCTGGATCGCGTGATCTGGCATTTTTCGCCAGCCTTCTTTTGAGCTTCACTCAGGTAATTATTTTAACTGCCTTAAGCGCCTCAAAGTTTATCCTGAGCAAAAATATTACTACTACTAGTAGTAATATATCTGTAGCGGTATTTTTACTATCGACAATCAATCAGTCACCTCCAGTCTCTCCATATTGATTCTCTTTCACGCTCCCCATAAGAAAAAAGAAAAAGATTTAGTAGGTACGTACGTAAGTAAAAACCGCTATTTAGCACTTTTGGCGAAATTGAGTAAGTTGATCTTTAGAATTTTTTTTTTGTAAACACAAAAAAAAAAACAAAAAAACTCCAAGATATTTGAAACAAATATCAAAAGAAAATGGGGGGGGATGCAGTAAAATGTTTCGTTACTCGTCTGAGAATCTCTCAAGTATACATACCGACAAACACACAAGTAAAATATAATACAGAGAACATTGAAACTTATCTCACCTCTATTAATCTATTATTTTCATTTCTTAATTTTAAAGGAGAGGGGATTTCCTCAGGGACTCCATCCGAGGTTTCCTCTGAGTCTTCCCCAGAAACAAATCCTAGACCAGAATTATTCTCGTACAGTACACCTGCAACAGAAGAAAAATAAAAATATAATCAATATTACTGAAACACACTTTGAATTTTCGGCTAAAAAAAAAAGAAGGCCAACGAACTGAGCCCGTGAAAAATATCCATAGAAGATTTCTATCATGGCTGCCTCCGTGTGGTGCCTCAAAAATGCATCCTAAAAAACCCCTCTATTTAGTTATATGTAGCACGTTGCTCAACAACAGTGTTGCCAAATTTTCCCATAAATTACCAACTTTTAGTTTTTACATTCAGTAAAATGGGAAAAATTGGAAAACTATCAAAAACTGGTAACACTGCTGAACATTTAAACTCTTTCTATCGATATAGATGTACAAAAAACAGCGTTACCATACTGCATGCTTCGCCGTTGCGCGATGGTTGAATCGGCATCCGATCGGTCTGTTTGAATCATCGCCCGCTTCCCCCGAAACCAATCCATTTTGAACAAGCTCAAACAAGACGAGAATCTATATCTTTGTCTTTGTACAAGGGCCTTCACCCGAAATGCAAATATTACAAATATTACGTGCCACTAGAAATCTCGAATTTTTTCAAACAAGGTCGATAGTTTAAACGGGACTTGCATAAGTAATTCATACCTGTACTATCAGCCTCGCCTGAATGTTAAGAATATGCCACCTTGCTGCGTGTGACCGTCAAAATACAAAAAATACAATACGTGCAGGGGCGGCGGCTCATAGACAATTTATACTATCGTTTCCTTTTCACTTAAGCCAATGCAAAGGTAGCAGTTGTTCAGAAGTTCGATTCATCGAGCATTCTTAAGATTGATACCTTAAAGTATGTACTCATGTTCACGAAAATGCGATGTATTCAATTCGTTTGGCGGAGCCTTTGCACATACTGTAAGTACGGAGGAATTAATTGATCGATGACTCCGATAAAAAAAAAAAAAAAAAAACTAAACAAAAAACAGCGAAAATGACGACGGTTTCGGTGATGACGTCATTCGGTGAAAAAGTTCACGTTCCAAACTTCCCCATGTATACTTACTGCGATATCTCACCCTCATCGCTAAAATCGTATAAAGAGACATTAATTTACTGTAACATTGTCTAAGCATTAGAAATTAAGTTTTCGAGTAATTTACGGCAATTTTATGAGCAGAATGTCACGAAAAAAGGCTCAGTGTACGAATTTCGACGCTAGAAAGGGATGACTATAAGCATGAGGGCCACGAAAGAGTGAGAGAGAGATAGTTTAAAACGCTAGGCGCGGTTTTTCACCGCTGATGGTGACCGATAATAGAATTGTTAGATGACCGTTGACTCCGCACTGAAACTGTCTATGAGGCTAATTGACTTTCAAAATCTACTAGTTAACTTAACTTATCTTAATACAAGCTTTCTAAGAAAGAAGTCAGAATGGCTACATTGCACAGGCAAAGAAGTGCGGTCCTATAAAAGTTCCGGCGCAAATGTAGGTGCGAAAAATAATAAATAGTCCTCAAAAAGAAACTGTGTTGATTATTCTGAGCGGAAATTTTCTTTAAATGTGATAGGTTAACTTCAGAATCTTTTCCTTCAGCGGACTGACTGTTGCTGGGTAACGAGTCGTAATAAGCATACTTGAAAGTTGACACTTCATTTATTCCTTCCTACTTTCCTGAAAAAAGTTATAAGAGCTACAAAGGTTGCCCCCCACCCCCTTTCTACTGACCCCGATCGGAGAAAAAGAATTATCCTTCTTCCTTCGCGTGAAGACTGAAGAACTCAAATGTTTTTTGCTGCACCACCCTTTCAAAAACAAAGAAATAAAAGAAACAGCAAGAGTAAAGATAAATAGAGCCGAGGAACACTATTAGTTCATATGGTAGGGGAGGAAGGGGTTGGTCACAAACCTATTCTACTGATCGAATAAGAAGATTGAAAAAGAGGGGGGAAAGAGGGGGGGAAAGAGGGGGGAAGAGGGTTTTTTTCTCTCACCACTCCGCTCTCGGCGCGGCCTTCCCCTATTTTTCCTCTATATTATTATAAAATACATGGATTTTATTTTCAGTTTTGACCTGATCAATAGAAGAGAAAGAGACGCTCCGCTCTTACTCTTTATACTAAAAATACAATTTTCCTGTCTTAAAAAAAAAAAAATCGAGGCGATGTGTGTTATAACATTCAACAACACCGCTCTCATTTAAAGTACGCCGAAGATGTATCTTTGTTGCACCCAACGACCTGATTTTTCCCTGCTTCTCCAAGACAATTCTGGATTTTTTCCCAAAACGAATGAAGTTGCTCGCTGCAAATATTTGTGCGTTTCCAAAGGCTCAAGCTGCATCTAAGTTGGGACATTATAGAGAAAATGAAAACCACTGGTTCGGCCCCTGCAGGTTTACGACTGAAATTTCCTGATAATACTGCCTCACAATCAGAATTCCCAGCAGAAGGGCTCGAAAAATTTGCCAACATCGGATGTTCTCCATCTCTGGTAAACATTTTTTTACTGACCCATCAGTTTGTTGATCGGCCAGTAGAATTCTGCTCAAACCATCAAAATTTTGTTGGCAACCAGCTTTAATGGTAGGCCAGCAGAATTCTACTGGTGGCCAACAAAAGCTTTGAGAAATGGACCATTGGCCGATCAACAAACTGATGGGCCGACAAAAAATTGATACTAAGTATAGGGATTTGAAACTTTTAATTTGGCAACCCACGTTTTTTAAAAAAACGTTTCACGTTTAAAAAAAGAAACTAAGCCAATCGAATTCCTGAATTTTAAATTACCCGCTCGTCATTAAAACAGTATTTTGATGGCCGGGCAGCAATACAATTTAAACTAATTGTAAGATGTTTCCAGCTTTTCATTGTGGCATGAAAGCGAACAAAACTCTCCGTCTCATTAAAAGGTGACTCAAATCAACCCAGACATTGCTGTCGCGAGCGAGCATTGATCAATATTTCCAGTGCTCCCACACTTACCGACACTCGAATATTTCCCAATTTAATCAATGGAAAGCAACGGTTTGTACCAGAAATCTGGCAACACTGTACATTTCTAAAAAAGTAACCGCCTACCTTCCCATCGAAAGCGACAGGTGAAAAAAAATTGAATGGGGAGGGGGAGAGCAGATGGAACTTTTTGACACGGTAATTCACGCAGTAGTGTATGGACATGATCTACTCCATCTCTCTCATTTTCCCTTTGAATGTATAGGTAGAAAAATGATAGAAAGAGAAGGTTAAATCTCCTAGTCTATCCTTGCCTAACATACGTATTTCAACATAGAAAAGAGAGAGATACAGAAAAATTCTCGGTGCGCTACTGATTAAAGTTTCGAAAGTTTTTTCCTTATTTTTCAGCTCGTTAAATTGGTGAAGGAATACATTTTGTATACTATCTAGAGCTTCGGAAATTAGTCACGCCTTTCATAGAAGGGAAATCGCGAAGAGCATCAAGGTTGAAAATTTTCACACAAGGCGAATTATTTTTTTTTAAGCCCGTCATTGATTGGTTGAAGTCAGTGTTGGGAAAAAATCAACTTTTGAATATTCACGAATAATTATCTAAAACTATTCACATTATTCCCCTTCCTCCCATCGAACAGCAGAAAATAGTTCAGCAAGGTACTATCGACGAATTAAAGATTGTCGCGAGGTTTTCTTTTATTTTCAGTTATATGGGTGTGAGTGTGGGACTGATCTGCAACGGTTTTGCTGCCTCACCCGCACTAGCCTCTCGCCTGCAAAGTGTGCGAGTAGTATGAAAAGTGGCCGAACAGGAACCTTGAAGGCGAAACTTAATATTTCGTGAAAATCTCGCGACAATCTTTAATTCTTCGATAGTACATTTCACACAATCCTGATGGGAGTCAGCCACTTTCAAAAGTCTATAGCGACTTTAAATTGCTATATGAACGTACGGTAAACTTTTGGTAAAACGACCAGCTTGCAGAAAATGTTCATTTTAACAGCCCCGCGATTACAACGGACGGACGTTTTACTGGAACGGACACACGGAACTAGAAAAAAATGTCACAAAATTCAAAAATTGATTTTCAGAACGAAACATGGAAAATAGCATTGCGCGGGATATAAAAAGAAAGGAAAGAAAAAATTGAAACTTTGTCACATTTTTCTCTACAATGTTGCCATTTTTTCACACGATGGAGATTGCAAGATCGAGAATTGTCTGCAGGCCAGCCGCCTCTCCTCTCCTATTTTATCTTGCAATGGGTCACAGGTCAGCACTATCTTTAAATAAAAAATTAAGGAAAGAATTGGACAGACCTTTTCATTATTTCTCTCTCTCTCTCTTTTATAGTGAGGAGAAAGGTGCATGCGCTTTACCCATAAACAAATTTGCAAAGCCGAGAAAATCACTGCTGTATATAAGAAACTTGACAATAACGTTAAATATTGTAAACATACTTACACCATGAGTATGTTTATAGACGCTGCATCGCTCTGAACGCTCACAGTCGTGACTGTAAACACTCTTAACTGTAGTGCATGCACATTCAAATATCAGCCGAAGGTGAAGACCCGATGACGTCATCGGGTCATTATTTCAGAGAATTTTTTTTTTTTTTTTTTTTTTTTTTTTTTTTTTTTTTCGGTACCAAGCAACGTAGAATTGACTAGATATTGAAATCTGGCAACTTTGAAATCGGTTCATTAGAAGTCTTGAGAACGGTTGAAATATTGGGTATTTTACATGGGTTTAAATGGACGAAATGCAACGCTGTCAAATTGCACGCGTAGCCGTTTTCAATCGCAACGCAACATCTCCAATGATTTCTTAGCATTTGGCACAGAACAGAGGCGCCGCGTGCCATGTGACAACGCTGTATTATGTCCATTTAAACGCATAAGTATAAAATGTGAAACTATTGCGGAGGCACACACTGCACTCCTCGAATCAATATTTTTCATGGATTCATTGATTCAAATGGAAAAAATGCAACGTTGCCAGAATACACGTGACCCTATATACCGGCATAGTTTTCAAAGACCCTTGCGACTGACCTATTGTCCTATTGGCCGAGTGTCGAAATCTATAGATGGAAGATGGCAAATGGATGATAGATAGAGGCCCATCCGTTGGCTGCGGAACATAAAAATATGAAGGATAAACGAATAACGATCATTGGCCGAGTTATCCACGGCGACAATGTTGCATTTTGTGATACGCCTTGGCTAGATACCAGAGTTGATAAAAGTGATGCTGGCCGAGTTTTGTTCGAACATAAATCGATATCAGCGAAGACTCCAAAATGATAGAAAGGCATTTGTTTCGTGCTCGCACACCGAGAAAATTTTTCGAAGTTTTGAAGTTTTTTAAAGTCATAGACGACTCCATCGGTTGAGAAAAGATTATACAGATGCGAGTATTTCCGTGCATTACAGGCATGAACTAAACTGAACTGTGTAATCTTTCCTCAACCGGTGGAATCATAGGTGACTCGAAAAATACCACAAATTAAACATAAAACGGCAGCATTGATCAATTCATCCATCAAGCAAACTTGGCGACAATGTTGCTGAGCAAGAAAATGACCGATACTGACTCGAAGAACCGCTTCGCAATCTGACGCATGCAGCTCAGGCTCCTGAGTCCTGCCTCCTTGATGCACTTGCGGCACGCAACGCGTACCCTGCAGGATTACGATACTACAGGAAAGGAAGGAAGGAAGGAAAGAAGAAAGAAAGAAAGAAAAAAAAAAAGTGAATAAAAATAATCGGAATCAGAAATTCTAGCAACTCGTAATGGCTACGACAGAATGTATAGCCGCGCGCATTTATCAACAGCTGATTACTCCGAACTACACGATCCTTCTTAGGCGTGGGAAATTCTTCCGTCTCTGCTTATTTTAACAAGCGCATTTACTCCTTCCTTACGTTAAGTTTATATAAAAGAAAAAGAAAATAGTTTGCTGCATGAAAGTGACGAGAAAAGTCGCTGATTCCTTGAGTCCATCGTATTTCTTCCCCTTACAGTTTCTGTCCTCATGCGCGGATCTTTCATTCGATAAATCGCGCATGAGACTGACTATGATTCGATAATTATACTTCACGTGCTTTACAGCGCAGCGAATGCGCTACGAAGGATTGTTGCAAATGGAGCAGTGAGCTATACTTTAAGGATCTAACAGGAGCAATGGCGGCTCGTGCAATGTGGCACCTACGGAATCTCTCCATCTAAATCTACGCAAAATAATCGATCTACAAGGAATTTGCTAAATCCCCGAGAAATCGATACTTTTGCATAGGTTCTGATGACAAAAAATACGGTTACCGAATCGCACGAGCCATCAATGAACGGGAGGATTCATTAACTAGGATCCTCTAGGTCCACACACTTTTCAAATTTCCTTCTCTGATGCGTCTCCCTAAATTTTCACTACCTTTACCATCCGTGGCGAAGCGTGCAATCTGACAACGTTGCACGTGGACCATTCAAACCCATGAAAACTATCGAACTAAAAGGAATCGGCGATGACCAGCGAATTCGCATCGATCTTTTGAATGCGTTCAAATGGAGAAAATGCAACGTTGCCAAACAGCACGCTTCGCCACAATGGCCTTTACCAGAGGTGCGCCGAGAAAAATTTACGGTCAGGGTAACGAGCAAGAGGTCTAACACGTTAAACACGTTTCTGACTGAAATTCCAGTAAATGTAAGCGGAGTTCCAGTTAGTAAAGTGTTGTAAAGATTTCCTGTTATACTGTGACTGGACATTTTTCTCACAATCAGTGCGCGTATCCAGGAATATGACTTTTTCTCTCTTTTTGCCCAAAGATTACTTAATGCGATTTAGAAACGGATGCTAGAAGGGACTATCGCTTTAATTTATCCTCTATCTCTGTCCTTTCTTGGTAAATGCGTTCAAATGTGGAAAGAGAAGGAAATACAATTTTCTGGAAACGCCTTTACATTCTACAATGTAACCGAACATGGCATACAATTCGACAATTTTATACTGATTGTGAGTTAAATAGGAAAAATCGGAGGAACCATCAGAAAACGGCAACATACTGCGCCGTTGGTGCATAAACTCTGCGGCTGTTTACTCTTTCCAGATCTGCAGTATAAGTCTGTTGAATTTTTCCGGGGGAAAAATAAATAAATAAATAAATAAATAAATAAATAAATAAATAAATAAATAAATAAGTAAATAAATAGATTCTTCATACCTTCTTCACCTTCAACCCTTTTGATACTAATTACGATCAATACGATCTGTTGTGCTCCTCCTCTTTCACTTAAAACAAACTCAGGAACAATTTTCTTTGAAGCAAGACCGAAACGCAAACAAACGCGACTAATGAATTGAAATACGACCGTCAATGTAAACTTGTGAAAACGAATCGATGCTATACACGCCTAAAATATACACTAAAATAGGAGGCACCGAAATGCCAAAAGCTGAGTTTTGGTTTTTAACACATAGCTATACTTAATTCTTCAATGACAAGGAAAATACTCCGAGGCTGCTTTGGATTTTTAAATTGATGAGGTTCAAGTGCTTTAGCACTTCCAATTAGTAAGAAATTGAGACTAGCAGTTCATTTTTGATAGAAGTTTGCCATTTACACAGCCAAAACTCAATAACGTCTAGAAATTTGGTGCCACGGAGCATAAACGTATATTTTTTGTTTGTTTTTAAATACTGTATGTGCATTATTCATCCATAAGCGATACCTTTGAATCGGTTAAAATAAAGAGACGAGAGATAAATCGATTTGTTCATGAGCCGTACCTGACACAACATTGCCACGTTGTGCGGTTACTTGGCTACAGTTCAGTGCCATTCTAGCCGAGCCCACATTCAGTGGCGGATTCGGAAAGTTTTTCTGGGGGAGGTGAGCGCGCTGTGAAAATTGAAATTGGCGCAACGTACCAGGAAGTATTTTCCGGCGATTTTCTTTTGAAAAAAGGAGGCAATATTAGCGGCTTATAGGGAGAGGACGCGTGCCCCCTCCCCCTACTCCACTCCCATAGGGAACCACCACTATCCACATCAACTCATGAACCATGAATGTCATAAAATAAAACTTATTGTTAGACAGGTACCAGTGGCGTAGCGTGCAATTTGGCAACGTTGCTGTTCGTCCATTTAAACTCATGAAAAATATCGAACTATTGGGTGTTCGGTGAACACCTTCGCAATCGACCTTTCATATGGGTTTTAATGGACACATTACGACGTTGCCAAACTGCACGCTACGCCACTGACAGGTACGGCACAGATGATAGAACCTTCTATTTAAGTAGAATTATTTTTATGAGGTGACGCAAACAAACAAACGGTCTTAATTCGCATGCATGGTGCAAGAATATGAAAGTGGTGGCATTCGTACTGTACGTCGTACGATGACGTCAAGTATGCGGCATCAGATGTTCATTTCGCCCCAAGTTTAATGTTGCCCTAATTCCTCTTATTTTCGCAAGCATTGGGTAAGTTACTAAAACTATATGCATGCAATGCTAGATTATTGGTGTAACTGTACAGTGTAAAGGGTCGCTTCAAAAGAGTGAGACAATTCTCCAACTTATCGGAACTGTCCCCAACTTTTTTAGAAATTTGAAAAATTCCCTGCCACGTCTCTAAATTTATTTTGTTTAGATTTGTAGCCATCCCAGTTGCGGCCCGTGAACACAATTGATCATCGTTTTTCAACTATTTGAACCAATGCAAAAGTATCGATTGTTTGGACATTTAATTGAACGGCCTAAAGATCGATCCTTCTTCATAAGTTTACAAGGAGGATACATTATAATACATCGCAATTCCAGACGATCCACTAGTAAAGAGAAGCATCGGGGTTTCTTTTCCCCTCGCCTAAAATCAGTTTAACTAGACTAAAATACACGGGGGGGGGGGCAGAGGGTCTAGCTTTTGACTTTTGGTGAAGAAGTGAAAAAAAAGAGAGAAAAAGGGGTTGTATAAACTTTAGCTAATATAGGTTAAGAATTAGTTGTGGTGATTTCAGGAAACAATGTGTTTCTACAAAATGTGTTTTTCCCAAAAGTTGCCAAGATTTTGTAGGTAAAAAATGGACGGTAGGGAGTGACCGTAGAGTTTGATGTTCAGAGTTTTCAGGGATCAAACGCAAAAGATGAAGAAAAAATAAAACAAAAGGTCATCAGTTTTATGCCCCCCCCTTCCTTCGGCAAGACCTGACAAAACAAGACGAACAAAAAACCTAACTCGCCAAGTCTTTCATTTAAAATTTAACTTGCTTTTGACGTCATGGAGATGATACGAATGGTTTGAAATCTAAGTCGGAAAAAACACTTCATTTCCAAAAAGAGCGCCAAGCGCAGGCTAGCAAAGAGGACATGCCACTCGAAGAAATGAAATACGTGTTTTTTTTCTTTTCTTTTTTCTTACCAAGTTCACACAAAATCAATGATTTGTATTTGTGTTTTTTGTTGTTTTAATTTGACTGCTGAGCGATCGAAAGCTGCGATGTCTGAGCACAGTCTCAAGTCTTGACAGTTAGTTGAAACGCAAATGGGTCTCAACAACAAATAAAGTTGAAATTTCAACGATCCAAGCAGCCAGAAGGTTTGCACGCTGATGAATGTTTCTGCACAATGCTCGACATGCACCAAACACCTTATCGCCAGAGAAATTGAGGGTGGAGCGGGGAAGAGAGAGAGGGGAAAACAATAAAAACAACAACATTAAGCGGAATTAAGAATCGATTGATCGAACCATAGGCGGTGAAGAATGTGTCAAACTTCGGAGGAACCGTATACCCGTACGGCTAACACGGAACTGTTCTGTAGCTGCTCGCACAGCGTTGCGACATTTACGATTTTCCCTGGGAAAGAGCAGTTTTAATCCCGAGGATATACACATACTTGGAACGCCAAAGTTGAAGATACTTTCATGGGAGTCTACGGCTAGCCGTATGGAATGAAAGTCAATTTTTCAATGTAACTTTTTTGTTTGGTTTTTTGTTTTCGTCATTTTTCTGTTGACTGTATGCAATAATAATTGATGGGCCAAATCAAGAGAATAAGGAAGGAGTTTATGTAAGATGCATATTTGACTGATTTATAGTCAAATTTCTCGGAACAAAACCGGTAGGAATTCGTTCAATTTGAAAGCGATATTGCAAGGAGGGATTTTGATAGGCTTTTCAACAAACCGCATAAAATTATAATAATACCACAGAAAATACTACAATAAGAACGGAAACTTAAAATTCATTTTGAAACAATTTTTACTTATAGGGTATCTTCGGGTCCGCCATGTTGGCAAGTGCATTCCAGCACTCTTCGGAAACTGACCGAGTTGTGATTGGTTGTGCTTCAACCATATTATTGTAAATATAACCTTGAAAAGCACGTCCACCATCTTGAGCGGTGAGCAGGCACGGTAGCCAGTTTGTGCTGATAAATTTGAAATCTTGCTTCCATTAATTGGCTCTTACGGGAGTTTCCGTTCTGACTGCAGAATTCTGTGATAATACCACAATTTGGCGTGCCTTCAAAACAGCGGTTACGTCACAACAGCCGAAATGTGGTTTTAACATTTCAAAACTAAACATATATTCAATCGATTTCTGGTCGCGCAAAAAGTATCTTAAAAGCCTCTTCAAACGACAAAAATGGATCATTTATTTGTCAGTAGCTTCTGCAAGCTTCCGTGGGTCAGTGGCGTACCGTAGCGTGAAATTGGCAAAGTGGTATTCAATCCATTAAAACCCGTGTAAAAGGTTGACTGCGAAGGTATTCACCGGACAATACCAAATAGCTCGATCTTTTTCATGGGTTTTAAATGGACGAACTTCAACGTTGTCAAATTGCTCGCTACGCTACTGCATTTGATGCTCGGTGTGCAACGTGCATAATTTATTTCTAATAATTACCAGTCAAATAACACTACTTAATTTGAGGTCTAAAAACTTTCAAAATTTTGTGAATATCTAAACGGGAAATGAATCTGCGAAGCAGGATTGATGGTGATCTCCGACACCATTGATGAACGCCGAAAGGTTTACGGGCCGCCTATAAACTATGATACTGTTTATTGGATGGTGCGCATCACTCACCAGATGTTCACTCGGGGTTTGGGAGGCTACTTTGAGGATCCGATTTGGTCGTCTGGACTCCCTGAAGAGGCTTTGATGAGCAGTTTTGGTGACAATTTTCTAATTAAATGCAACATGTTCGAAACAGTGGGACAGTTTCTAGACGCGTTTGACCGATTCTAGAGATTCGAGCTCCAAGAGCTACTACTTCCAGACCAGTGTCGGATCCAGGAATTCGCCCCCCCCCCCCACCATTTGAACACGTGCGTTAGAAAAGGATGGAAAAGAGGGGGCATTGTCGGACTTTTGCATGCCCTTTTTGAGACGCGTCACATGATAAGACAGAAAGACGAAATCCTAGATCTGCCTTTGCTAATAATATCGACCTTAGCCAGTGATTTGCCTCCAGATGTTCATGCGAGACCATACAGTAAATCAGCTATTCCATATTATAAGATCATACTCGGGTGCCGGGTGGCGGGGTTGGTCATTAAAATAATAGAGACAAATACATGTGAAACATCAAACAAAATTCCTAGGACTAAAGGTTCAAACCTCTGAGGTTAGAGTTGAATCCTAGAAAACTTAACGCACTTCAAGAGAAAGATCGACCTTATTCCAGGAAAAACTAAACTACTTTTTCGCTCACTTTTCTCGTTCGAACCACAGTTTTTCAGACTTAAAACCAGGGACCAAATAATGTTACATCCCGAGCATTGAATTTCGTGCATCTTGCGTGCGATTTCGACCAATCAGAGAGCTTAAGCTCGGGACCTAACATTATTTGGTCCCAGGATCGATAGTGCCTTTCTTTGTTTTTTTGTTTTTCTTTTTTACCTTGATTCCATAGAGGCTGTATCGCGCGGAAGTTCGCGAATTTACTATCAAACCCAGGGTTGCGAAATTTCATGAAATAAAGTCTGATGAAATTTCACGATGAAATTTCATGAAATTTCACAAAATTTCAGAAATATTCTTCTTGATCTCTTCGAATGAGTTTCCCGTTGTTTAACCGTATTTTCCAATAATCCCCTTTTCATTTAGACCCCAACTGTTGAAATTTTTGAGAGATAATATTTGCATGAAATTATAACAATAATAAATGAAACTCTGGTACTTTGTTTACGATGCGATATTTTGCTTCCATTTATCGTTTTGTGATCTTGCAAACTAGAGTCCCTATATGCTGTGGTAAGGCCCCTCTCCTCCTTTACACCAAAATTTGCCCTACAAAACGGTAATTTTTTGCATTTTCAGAGCAATTTTACCAACAATTTTACCTCTGCGCCCCCCTCCCCATGACAAATTCCTGGCTACGCCACTGGAGAGTTCAAACCCGTTTAAACTGTTTTTAAGGTTTAATTACCAGGTAGTACTGTTTTAGAGTAACATTAGAATTTATTGTAAGGAGAAAAGTACATTTGAAAATAAAAAACTTTGAACAATTAATAGATATGAAATTGACGTCAAAGTTGAAAGTTTAAAGGTTGACGAGGTTAGGAACTTGCCGCGCAAAAATTTTGGTTCTCTGGCCCTCCCTCCGGCTCCCCTCTCTGTTCCTAACTTCTCTCTGTTTTCTTCCCTTTCATCTCACAATAATATAATAAATATAAGTCCTCAATGATCCTATAATTTCATCATATTGTTTTAAAAACTGACTTTTGGTTGAAAAACAATTTGGTTTTCATAATAAATTCGTTTAAATAGAAAATTTCACTAATTTATGAAATTTCATGGGCTGATGAAATTTCATTGAAATTTCACTTGAAATTTCAGTATTTTTCATTTGGAATATTTCATCTCGCAACCCTGATCAAACCTCCTAAGATTTTTTTTCGAAATGAAACCTTCAATTTCTGACCAAGCAATTGCCATTGCTTTTAAAACCGACTGATACAGTAAACAGCGACACCATGCTCTTCTATTATTTGGGATACTTTACCAATATTACCGTCCAGTTTTTAAAGATAGGGTTGTTTCGTGAAACTTAGCTCGACACTTTTTCATTTTTTATGATACTTTATGTGAATTTCATACTAATTTTTATATCGGAACTGTCTTGGGGTTGGGGATGGTACACATACTTACGATTTCTTAACTAGGGGTTACATTTCTTTATAGAGAAAGAGAGCTACATACGGTCAAAATAAAAGCGCTTCCAAAATAATTATTTTTAGGCTCGAAAAATGTCAACGATTATTGGAGGCTCAGTGGACTTGAAAGAGAAACAGAGGCGATTTGAAGAAGTATTTTGATTTCAACAAGAAATGTTGGAGGGTAAAATTTAAGAGATGACTGTGGATGGGCCGCACTGAAGATACAGGCGAAAAATGTCAGGGTAAAAAAAGAAGAAAAAAAGCATAGATTTACTGAAGGTAAATATAAAGAGATATACACGCGACTCAAAATAGATTTCCGGGGATGAGATCTAAAGATGTATAAACCCGATAAACTTGGCAACAATGTGTGCTCAACTCATAATCCATCATAAGTCTCGCTCTTGCTGTCAACGACAATAAAACGAATGTGCAAATAGACGACTGACTGATAAACGCCGCCGCTCGCCGTGGCCGCGCCGGGCGAACACCTTTCCAGTATTGCCAGATCGTACAGTTTCATACCAGCCTATGCTAATTAATATAATAGGGAATTTTCTAACGATTGCCCGAAAAGTGGCAACCCTGCGATTCCCTGATTGTATGTAGCGTAGCCCATAGTATCCTGTAAACAAAAATCGAGAGAAAGATAGGAGTTGGATGCGAAGATTTTACTCGACCGACCGATAAAGCATAATTTCGTGCTTGAGGTGGATCGGTATACCTCGCTTATGGTTTTTGATTGAGCTTTAATATTTCTCTTAATTCAATAAATACAAACGGACTTCCCAACTCCCCCATTAACTGAAGGGGCGTGCGCGTAGGAAGTTCTCATCTGTGACCCGCAATTCACCAACCAACGTTTTTTCTTAGCCCCGCAAAACTCTAGATCCAACGCATGTGGTATAGTTTGATGTTCAGATCCAAACAAAAAATTCTCCAGAACAAAGAACTTCTCCGTTTCTGTCACGTGTAGGCATTGACAATATACACCTTTCCTCACCTTACTCACCACCTGTAGCCGACACCAGATTACTGTTTGAAGAAATTTCAACTGATTAAATCTGAAAAAATACCCATTCTTAATCTAATATTCACTGCGTGCATGGCGCGTTTTTCATTATTTTTTGGCAAGTAAGGCTAGAGGTCTGAGATGGGGGAAAATAAATCCAAAAAAATTGCCTATAGTAGGAGTGAAGGGGGGAGGGAGGGTTTGTCTGACGTCGAAAATAAAAGGGACTATTTTCATACACCCATTAGCACTGAGGTATTCCTCCTCTAAACTCCCAATTTTTGAGTTAATTGAAAAAATTATTTTTGGAGCCCCCCCCCCCCCTCCCGGAAAAAATCTAGCCTAGTCTCCTAAAGGAACGCGTCTCTGCCAAAATTCTGATACCTGCAGGGGATTTTTTTTTACTATGGGCGGCGCGTGGGGTCAAAAAGTGGGGGGGGGCTAAAATTCAACAGCTTTTTTTTTTTTTTCTTCTTCTTCTTCTTCACCTTTCTCACAATAAACGTTTGACGCTGGCGGGGGGGGGACAAATAACCTTTTTCTTTCTTTTTCTCTTTTTGTTTCCTTTTCCTTTTCCCTTTTTCCCTTTTTTTCTCGTTCAAAAAATTTTTTAGCCCCTCGTTCCCAAAAAAGTGGGGGGGGGCTATAGCCCCAATAGCCCCTTATACGCGCCGCCTATGTTTTTTGCTATTGTTTTTCCGATTGTTCCTGGACTGTACAGCCGCAATGGCGCGCCACGCCAGCCATGGCGTAGCGTGCAATTTGAGAATGTTGCATTTTGTCCATTTAAATTCATATAATAGCTCGACTTCGAGAGGGCGCTCACCGATCACCCGATAGTTCGATCTTCACCAAGGGATTTTAAGAGACGAAGTACTAAATTACTAAATTGCACGCTATACGCTAACGTTGACAGCGATTACTCGCCATGCTATACGTATAAGCATATGAGACGCATCGCAAAGGAAAGTAGGCCCTTTTCAGGACTTTGCGACGGTTGGGGGGTGGTAGGGTGGCGCAGATCGCCCTGAGTGACACCATTGGCGGCAGGGAAAGCAAAGAGGGGAGAAAAGAGGGGTTAAAGGAGGTGGAAGGGGGACTGACTCAGAGGGAGGGAGGATGGGGGCGACAACCAGATTATCTCCGGGTACCACCGCACCTTAGCAACACACTATGATCCGTGATCGACAAATAAATTGGCCAAAAATGAGTGGAAAAAAAAAGAAGTCAAAAATCATAGTTTGCGAACTTTGAAGGTTAGAGCTATTATAATCGGATAGCCGAAAGACTTTTACTAGAAGTTTAAAAAAGCCAAAATGTAATTGCTTTCTGGAAAGAAAAAGAAAAAGAAATCCGTCATAAATTACTTCCCCTTGTTTGAAAAGTGTCGTTTTCGATTTTCAAAAATTCTGGGCCCTTTTTTCAGTCATCCTGTAGAACTTTCCAGTGATATTTCTAGGTTTAGATAAAAGTGTCCTCTGCGATTAAAATTGGCCTTGAAAGTTAATAAATGTTGAATTAATGAGTTTACGTTCTTATTTTTTGCCACTTCTTGACGCTCTCACAATCCGACTTCACACAGCCCCACAGCCCCAGTGGCGTCATTTCAGGTTTAGCCGGGGGGGGGGGGGAGAGGGACAAAAAAATCTTTTTTTTTTTTGCTTCTCATGCATTTGGGTCCATGGATTGCTGACCTTCGAGGTCTCTAATATGACCCTGATGGGCATAATCACATACTGCCAGGGCAAATTTTGGGAAAAAATACATTTCGTTCCCAATTTTTCAAGAAATTTAAGGCTTTTTAACCTATACACTCACTAAATTTGACAATTTTTTTTGTTCCTTGAATTTTCTGTGAGAGCCATGACGCTACTGCACAGCCCCTCCATGTTTTCACTGGATAAAACTCTCAAGCGAACAAAATCAAGAGGCACGGTGGCAATTTTGTTTTTTTTTTTTTTTTCGTTTCGTTTTTTTTTCCTTTCTTTCTTTTTTTTCGTGGATACAACAGAAAAACATAGAAAGCAGCATTCAGCTGGACCGCATATGTTGACTGATGACTGACGACAAAACTCCGATACTTTCGCTCTCATTGGCTACTGACCAAAACATCTTTGCTCATCAGCCAAAGTATATGGTCCTATTTGGACGGTGTTTTGTAGAGACCCGGAAAAAAAAGTTGCCACCCAAATTTAATACGGGCAAGATAGTAAGTGCGTGGTTTGTAGTACATATTGTCTAAGGTTCTAAAGCGGAAAATCTTGAATTGCCTGTGGCATGACTCGAGGTTTCACGAAGTCAAGAGGTATTTCTGATTATATTGCACTCGAAGCATTCCAATTGAAAATGTATGCAGAGCTTTGGGGTTCATTCATAAGACAGCAATCAAGAGTCATTATAAAATTTAGTATAAATGCGCCCGCGAAGTGCGTCATAAAACCGCCAACCGTGACGGACTGTTAATCCTCGAAGGGGTATCACGTGAGCGCTGTACACAACACACTTACACTGACAGAAGTACCGCACTTACCTACCCTAATATGCTATAAGCTCACTGCGATCGTTAACCTCGAAGAACTTCTCTGGACGTTACAGTGATAGAGTGAGAATGCGCTCTACAGAGAGAAGAAATTAAAATCCAAGTAATTTTTATGGACCGAGATGAATCAGCAGTGAATCTGGCAACGTTACAGTTTGTCCGTTTGAACGCATGAAAAATATCGAAGTATTAGGTGTGTGACGAACACTCTGGATTTCGACCTTCTTCAAGAGTTTTAATGGACTATCTGAGACATTGCACGCGAGCAAAGCCATGCGCCACTGTCTCGGAGAAATCCTTGGCATGTTTCGGTAAATATTCATTGTTTCTCATGATCTTTGCGAGACTTTACAAGAGAGCTGAGATTCCAAAGGTGGAGTTCTAGAGTTCACCGAGGAATCGCACTGGTGCGACTAAGATTACAGAACTCTGTTCTTTAGTACTTACATCTACATAGTGTATACTAGAAATGTTGCTATTCATAATCTTTTCTGCACTATTGGTGGGACGCAACGCAACGCTTCGGTGGATTTCCAAGACTCCACCAAAGTTGGAAACCGGTCCATTCCGATGAGATTCCCTCTGAATCATCGCGGGCTTGCGGTTGACCGCAACCGCGTAATTTTATATCCTACATTCCTACACCTACACAAACGGTTATCTCATCATTGTTCTCTGGATTTCGAGAAACACAGCTTCCTGCCTCCTTCAATAAAATTACGAATTATATCGCACTTGAATGCATTATGACGCGGATGAAAAAAATATCGATCGCGATTTAGGCCAATTGCTCTCTTTTCTTTTTTATTGATAAAAGCATCAATCGTGAACTCCAGTGAGGATCAGCTGGCAATTTGAAGAGGCGCGCAGATCATGCATTCAAGTCATGATCGAAAAACAATTCATTTCGGGCCTTCGAGGCGTGACAGAGGAGAAATGGAGTTCAAAACCGGCTTATCTGAAATCTGTCACTCTTATTTTGATCTTGTGTTCCATTTGTTTACCTATTACTTTTCACAGGAATTAATCTTATTTCAATTTCCACACACGCTTTTATCGACCTCTTGGACAAACTACACGACCCTACTTTCATCGCTGAGGTTTGTTTAACGCATTAAATAGGTACGATACTCACTTTATAATGCTACCCTGCGAGCAGCATGACCGCATCCCGGGGGTAACCCCCTCTCCTGAATCTTCAGAAAAAGGGGGAAAGAGAGAGTAAAAGGAAAAAGAGGGGAAAAGACTTGATGCCATCCCCGAAAAAATTCAAGATTTACAGCTTCTCCGGGGGGGGGGGGGGGTCTTGCCTAGGTCCATGATAGCGAGAATGAATTGGACATCAAAATCCCAAGCGGGTTGATTTTAACGATTTACACGATTGCATAACTGATTGTTGTAAGTGCTGGTGTCCAGGGTTGCCGTTTACACATCCAAACTCATTAACTGAACTGTTAAATCTTTTCATTTACCGATGGCGAATCACAAGTTTCCGGGAAAATGGTGATATTCAGACAGAGAAAGCGTCCCTAAAAAACTACAACTTTGACTATCTAAAGAGCGTACCTTTCAAAAGAAAAGTAGGCTTCGTTAATGCGTCTGGTGGTTCTTCAACACCTTGCCATATTGTCCAGTAAAACCATTTTATCTTCTACACATTTCGACAGAAAATAATCCATCGGCGACAGAAGTATGATGTGGGCAGTCACGCCAACGAAGTGTCGTGTAGGCACCACACGAAACACACATTATTTTTCCATTAACTTGCGGCTTGAATGCTAAATGTATCGTGTATCGCTTATTGTCTCAACGACTTTTTGCAGGCGCAACTTTAATTACTTCTGTCGCCAACAATGTATAAGTAAACTCTAGTTCCTTTGATTAAAAAGATATCGCGGGTTCGGTAAGTCTCTTTAGAACCGAGTGAGCACGATTGACGAATTAAAGATTTTCACGAGCCAAGTTTCGCCTTGAAATTTGAAAAAGTTGTTTGGACAAACCACCCTCCCCCGATTCCCTCTTAGGACCTGTCGGGGGCTTTTGAAAATATCCACAATGAAAAATTTGGGGTCGATTAATCCCTACCAGTCTTTCTTGTTTCAAATTTTTCGTATAATATTTCCATCAAGGGATTCTCAACGACCACTGCTGCAGCTTATGCGTGTGAGTGTGGGATTAATCCGCAACGGCTCTCCCATTCCCACCCGTACTGACCCCTTGCACAGTGGATAGAGTCAATAGGATGGATCAGACATGGAATACAGAACTAAAAATACAAATTTAAATGTTTTTACAGTCGAAAATCAAACAATAAATGGTGGATCTTGAAGAAAATGTTAAAATATAACCGATGAAACCTCTTTCAAACTTTTACGAAAAAATTTCAAATTACGCGTATTAAAAAAAAAAGAAAAGAAAAAAAAAAAAGCATTTAAAGTCATCGTGCCATGTCCAGTCTCAGTCTCCCATTGACTCGTTTAGACTGTGCCTCGCTTGCAAGAGGTGTGAGGAGTATGAAGAGTGGCCGAACCGGAACCTTGAAGGCGAAACTTACCTCGTGAAAATTTCGCGACATTAAAGGATGTCAAAGGATGTTAAAGGATTCGTCAATAGTGTATGTACATTAGCGTCATTCGAATGAATTGAAAGAATGAAAGAAGAGGATATTATCCATTGACTTACGGTTGAAAATTCTACGAGAAAATGAAAACAAAATGTGAGCGTACCTGCAACAGAAAAATAGAAAACAAAATTAAAAAAATGGTATTTAAAGGTATTACTCAGGATTATACTCATTAAAATTTTTTAAGTATCCTCTGACTTGCGCTGCTGATTTACGATTAATTCGCCGGATGAATATTCGTATCTATTGGCGCCGGTAATGCAATTTGGCAACGACGGATTATCCCCATTCACAAGTACAGTACGTAAAATAATCGATTTTTGGAGAGGCATAAATCGCTGACTGAGTTGCGTGAGCCACCGGCCACTGTATTTATGTAATTCGGAGACAAGATACATTGATGTTGATTATGATAATCAATTCAGCTATTTGTGCATCCAATCCTTCTTATCTATTCTGATTCGATAAGTGTGGTCAATGGGACAATTAGATAAAACTTAGATAAGATGTGTTATAAAAAAGTTGTCACTAGTCAGAGTTCTAACATTGCTATGCCCGTTGGATAATTATCGTTCTATGCCTGCGGAGTAACTTGTCAAAATCTTGATCAGCCTATGAACTGGAATGGCCTGTTCAGTTTACGGCGATATTACATAAATTCGAGATTAGCGTACTCTTGGTGGTTGTTTCTACGCTAGAATTTTAACAAATTTTAAAATTTTTAGAAAAATCAAAACGGGTTTGTTTTGTTTTTTTTTTGTTTTTGTTTTTTTTTTTCAGTTGGGAAGCCATACGCGCAAGAGATGTATAAGAAATGAAATTGGCAATGAAACGTTTTTGAGCAAAAATCAAAATAGTTTTAGGTCCCGGTAAAAACATGTTTCCACCTACTGAGCGTCGTATATAGACATACAATTATTCGAATCGACTTGGATCTCTTCCATAAGACGCAGAGTTGGGCCATGACGATTCGATTCGCTATAAGTCGATCTGACCGCTCGTAATCGGTTTCCTGGTCCTCCAAGGATTGAGTTATCAAAAAAACAGGCTCGTCAGAAATCTTTTGAGAGGGAAACTAAATACAGAGAGAACTTGAGAAAAATAGGATCAAAATTGGCTAGATGAGCTAAATCATGCGCTTTTCACGACTGTGCAGTCAGAGTTGCCAATAGTGGCTAGATTCGACCACACGTGGACTATTTTGATGAGAATTTAGCCACGTCTCTCCCTCTTTCCGTGTCGGATCCTCGTGTATCTCCATCCGGGATCCACAGCGTGACTAGTAACCAACTCGAAAACTGTCCACGCGTGGCTATTCTACCCCGTCCAAACCTGGCAACACTGACTGTGCAGTTTACAGTGACTTTTTGTACAATCAGTCTATTTAAAGTAATGCAAAAGGTCGACTTATTGGGGGTGCACATCCACTTCCTCAAATCAATATTTGACACGGGTTTGAATGGACGAAATGCGACCGGAAGTTAAGATTGCAAGAACCACCACAAGTAGATTTATTAATTTACTTAATTTGTTATTTTTTAGACAAATCAAATGCATCCCATCTTATAGTTAAATTTTCATCAGAGCTTCGCAAAATTTTCGAAAAGTATGAGTCCTCCGTGCAAGAATAAATAAACCATTGCAAACTCGTGAAAACGTCGCTATGGATATAGCTACAGTTTAAATTCAGTACGCTTTCATAAACGGTAAAGGATTGGAGTGGGTTCTGTTGGAAAACTGCTGATTGGGATAGTACGGCAGACGAGGGAACTAGAAATTCCAGCGTTGAAGTCGCGAACGTTCGTTTATAGACTTGGAAGACGTCAAAAACTGCAGTTGAATGGGCGCTCGACACACGTGCGAAATCCAGAATATCGCCGATCGGCAACGCCGCACGCTCCCGCCTTCCTGTTTTATGAATGGATTTTTCAAGGTTACGTGATGCATAACCACGTGCTTCGGAGGGTGTATGGCCTGAGCCTCGGTGAGAGAGAGAGAGAGGAGAGAGAGAGTGCCTGCTGCCATCTACTGCCTACTTCGCGGACGACCGCGAAGCACGCAACGCAGCCGCTACAGTGTTGAAGAGAGGAGCGCTCCGCAACGCAAACAAAAAAATGGGTTAATTTCGGCGAAAAACAGCTGCGTTCCCGGTTTCACGCGGGGTAGACTTAAGGCGATCCCGGACCAATACCCCTCTTCACGCCTTCCCATGTCCTATCACACGACAACAGTTGAAGATCATTTAAACCCATCTCATCTTGATCGCTAAATATCGAACGGGTGGGGTTTTTGAACACTACTGCTACAGACGATTTTAGGGTCATTCAGATGTAAACACCTCCAAAAGTATCGGTGATGGCATTAAAAACTTACGAGATCCACTCTTCAATTCATGGAGTGCTTTCAAAAGTGCGACTGTAATGGCGATGTTGAGCACTGATGATGGGAGACCCCCATCTAATAACACTGTCACTACATCGAGAAGGACCAATCAGTAAAGAGGCGGCTTTCCTATGCCAGTTGCATTGGTGGCACGGTGCTTTTAATCGGCTGTTTATCACTCCTCTGGTGGCTATAAGCCGCTAAAGTTACACCGTGAATTTACCTTCCCAGCATTGAAATAGTTACAAAAAATTTAGCTGGGAATGGCCCAATATTAGTGCCCAACACTGCCCCAATGGTATGGGCATTCTTTGAGTTTAGGAGTGGATTTGTAAGTATAGCCATTAATATTTTCGGAGGTTTTTATATAAAAATCGATCCTTAAATTGCTTGTAGTAAGAGTGTGTAACATCCTCATTAGAAACATAGGCGGATACATAGAGGGGGGGGGGGAGGGGGTCGCGCCTCCCGATCGAACCAAAAATAGGGAAAATAAGGGTGAGTAAGGGGGAGAGAAACAGCAAAAAAAGAAAAATGGGATCACCAAGGGGCTAAAATCCCCAGTTCGCCACCCCTCCTTTCGCGAGGGCTCGATCCGCCAATGACTAGAAGCGTATTGAAAAAGGAGCAAAGCGAAGCGTGCAGTTCTGCAACGATGCATTTTCTCCTTTTAAACCCACGTAAATGGTCGAATTGGATAATAATTGGATTCACCGCAAACCCAACAGATCGAATTTTTTCAGGAGTTTAACCCTACAAGGACCAGGTTAGTTTCAAAGAACGCTACTCTTTCGTTTATGTGGGAGAGGTAGTTAACTATTCGTACTCGGAGGAGTTGGAATTGCCTATTCGACGAATTGAAGGCGTCCGACGAAGATTTATCTTGTAAATATTTTGATCGATAATGGCTTTTATCCGGGATGAAGATAGAAGCAGTATGAAATAGACTAGAGGAGAAAAACGGGTATACTCGGGCTTGGCCCATAAAGGGTAAAAATACAAAATGCAACTTTTCCAAACGCTCCAATCATTAAGTGTGATTGATATTTTTACCAATGACTTGAGCTTTTGCAGAGCTAAACGCGACGTTGCCAGTTTTCTTTTTCCTTAGTTTCTACCCTGTTCATGTGCAGTTGGATTCGTTAAAACCACACTTTAGCTGGTTGATACAGCAGACAAGGTGAAACGGACACAGTCATACGGTGTGGTTATCCTACTTTGGTAATTGTATAAAAACTGACAAAAAAGTTTAATCACTTCCACCATTCATATATCTTAGTATGGGTCAGTTTATTTTGAACACACCATTCTGGCAATATTGATGCGCTCGCAAGAATCTGCAACAAGACTCGAGCCACGCGCAGAGGAGAGGAGTACGAATATGATACGGTACATAGAGAAGCTACCGATAGACTGATTTTACGCGGTAAGTTTTCTTGCAATCAATCAATTACGCAATTGAGCGTCTCTTACGACACGATAGTAGCGAATTAATAGAAGTGGCGTCTAGGCGTCTTATTAAACGTGGACTGTTGGTCTGTTGAATGTTGACAACAAGCATCAGCACCGCGCTTCTCGGAGTCTCGCAGTCTTGCACATTACAACTGCACGTTGCTACCGTGGACACGACAGGTGACCGCGGGCTCCAATAATGAGACGCGTCAAAAGTCGACGCACTATGGTCTGATATCATCAAAAAGTGGCCAAAAATCAGAAAGTTAACTCATTCATTCATAATTTATCAACTTTTAAGAAAACACTTTTAAATAAAAAAAAAAAAAAAACACGTCAAAAAAAGTCATGTAAACCTAGGAAATGTCCCTCGAATTTTAACTTAGGCTATAAAGGTCAAAAACTGTGATTTTTGATGACTTTTTCAGCTGATTTTTGGCCTCTTTATTTGTTCATCTCAGACCATAGTGCGACGTCCAAACGAGCTGATAAATACCGTTTGGCTGATTAATACGTGCGATCACGAGTTAAAGAGTTGAATCACGGATGATTGAACGAATATAAATCCCGCATTAAAAGTTGGGAGCCCAAAAATAATGGTGTGGAGTACGCACGGCACGGCCGTGGTCGTGTGAGGTTAAGTGCGACAACGACGCGACTCTATATAATATGACCCGAAACTGCATCGCAGATTAACTGGTGACAAGGGTTTGCAAACTTGTGGTCAGACCTATACCTATAAGCCCATATCTAGAGTCCCTGTCAATAGCGGATCGCGCAATCTGGCAACCGTGCTTTTCAGCCTTTGGAACATATGTAATAAATCGATTGGAGGTAAAGCACGTTACCTCACTTAGCATCGATTATTTTACATAGGCTTAAATGGAGAACATCCGATGCCACACGAGGTTTCACCTCTGATTCTGCTGAAAAGTGAGGAGGAAGATGAAGAGGTATGGAGACAGGAGTCGCGCTTTGTTTACATTTTCATCGAACGATAATCTTCTCACTATGTCACAGTTTCCCAGCTTAAAATAAACATTCGACAATTAATGCTTTTGCTGATGACAATAATTCTTAAAAGAAACTGGAAGAAGTATGTTCAGGACAGAATCTTTTCACTGCAGAGTAAAGAAACAATGTGGCCGATCAGACCCCCCCCCCCAAAAAAAAACCAGTTACTTTCAAACTTCTAAGAATAGGATAGGCCCGTGAGTCATCAAAATAATTAATCTCTAAATCTATTTTTTAATCCAGACTATACTAAACTTAAAGGAGTTTGAACGATACAAAGGATATGACACAAGATAGGGGTTGATATTTGAACATTTCGACCTCCCCCCCCCCCTCCAAGGGGCCACTCCTGGGACCTGGGGGCTCTAAACTTGAAACTGCCCCTCAAGCACATTCAAATGATGAAAAATGACGCGAACTGCGATAAAAAAACCTTCATTCGTTGAAAAGTTTTGACCATTTAAAGTTACTTTACGGTCACCCTGTAGTGCCCATTATTCGAGCTTTTCTTTACTTTAAAGATTCGAGAGAGTTTCAAGTGAAAGATGATGGAAGTTTTAACTGAAAGCATTAAACAGTAAACTTCTAGATTATTCGAAGAACGGACGCCCCAATTCGTTTTTATTTTAACTTCAAGAACCACCCTCAATCGACGGAGCTCTCAACCCGCACAGCACGTCTTGACGAAAAAGTCGCATAGCCATCAAGCGCTGCGGTAGTTACAGCTTGATCCAGAAGTGTAGGCAAACCCAAGCTGATTATCTGCGACAAATTTTCAATTTTCACTTCTTGCAAAAGAAACTTGCATTATAGACTTCAAACTTATGATTTTACAGCCTTCTTCAAAGAAAATTCAAAGCTCCACTAGATTTTCATTTATTTCCAACATGCAAAGAATGTTGGAAAAAGTCTAAAGATTATCGACCGAAATCAGCCTGCACTTTGAAACAAGCTCTATTCCGGTAAAGATTCATTCTGAAACGCCTTCAATTCTCCAGAGTCCCTATAAGTATCTATGAAAGTTGGGCCATGTCATGTTCTTTATCTTCAAAAATTAAGAAGAAGAAACGGATCATGGAACGCTGAGGAGGCAGAATGCAAAAGCCGGACGGCGTTACGCCGTTGCCGCTGTTTCAAATGGGTTACGTTCTATTTCTAAACAAGAATGGTCGTTATTGTAAGAGATAATGTTCTCCGGAATAACACTCAAGCAAAGGAAAAGCAACAATAATTACCGCGGTCACGTTACTGTAAATGAATAAGAAAAAGGCAAGTGCGAAAAGTAAACAGAACTTTCCGCGGTTATTTGCATTTTGCCTCTTGGGGCTTCTGTGAGAGCCAATCAGAAATGGGGTTATAGAACACAATCCGAAAATGATATTGTCATAAGTTACTAGACGCTTACTTCTTAAGTATAAAAGTATTCGGACGGATGGGAGGAAAAATTGTTCTGAAAAGTTAGAAATCAATAACTTTGGGAGCTGTAAAAACACAGAGAATGGACGGGGAAAAAAACAACCAGAAGGCATACTTTTAGGAGGAATAAGAATTCGGAGAGAAAATCGGCCGATTTAATCCAATCACGTCAGAATCGATGACGAATGAACATGGCTCGATTATTGTAGGAGACCCAGAAATGTGATTTTCAGGGTGATTATATTGAATAGTGAAGGCTTTTAGGAAAGGCAGAGGGAGGAGAAGGTAAACTTCATCAGCCGAAAAATCAATGAGTTCTAATATATTCTTCTGCTCGCGCTCCGCGGTCGTGGTTTCATTTTTACTTTCTCGTTTTCTTTTGTTTCATCATCAGTTTTTTTGTTCGTCGTTATTTTCCTTCTATACACTGTGTGTGTATATACTGTGAGCGTGTGTGTTTCGCCAGCTGGAACAAGAACTTTTAGACGAGATTCTGTCTGGAGGAGAGGACCCGAGTGATACGTAAACATAGCTCGGCGACCTATAATAACCACAATTTCCGTCAGGAGAAGTTGGGTCAACCATAGAGCTTAAGAGAGAACTTGAAATGGGTATGTTGCAAACTTTCGGCTCAGCGTCATGGAGGGTAGCTACCAGTGGCGTACGCAGGGGGGGCTAAGGGGGCTTAAGCCCCCCCCCCACACCTCCGATTTTTGGGGGTGGAGGGGAAGGGGGGGGGAACAATTTTCCGTCAAACGCTCATCAGTGCGAGCCCCTCCCAAGAAAAATCCTGTGTACGCCACTGGTAGCTACCCAGGTAAAATTGCGTGAAAATCACATTGAAAGCATCGAAAAGTCTCAAAATCAAACCACCAACTCAATGAATGGAGCTGTTGCAAACTTTTTCTACAGGCTTATTATTAGTTGATAACGGGGTAATACCCAGTATAAATAACGATTAGCGCACTAAAAATTCACGAAATCCACTCCTAAACTCACAAAATGCTTTTAAACGCGAGAGCGTAATGGCGGCCGGGGCCGCGGTTTTCATTGGGGTTCCCTATCTTCAATCAGCGCCATCTACACGAGGTGTTCTCGCAACACCACACAAGAAGAAGAAGAAACATACAACTGTCATAAGAAAGCCGCGGCCTCGGCCGCCATTACGGTCTCGCATTTAAAAGCATTTTGTGAGTTTAGGAATGGATTTCGTGAATTTTTAGTGCGCTAATCGTTATTTTTACAGGGTATAACCCCAAAATTAACTATTAATAAGCCTGCAGCAAAAGTTTGCAACAGCTCCATTCGTTAAACAAAATTCAAAGATAAACTTTTGCTACAGGGGATTGAAGAGTTGCTTCTTGCATAAAAACCTGTAAAAAGGACGATGCGTACACTGAAAATTCACGAAATTCACTCTCAGAATCGGGCATAATGGCGGCTCAACGCAGGTATCATGGGAGATTCCTATACCTACTTTGAGACATATCTATGTGTTTTCGTAGAGAAAGTGACAAATTAGACATGAATCTCCCATGATACCGGCGTTGAAGCGCCATCACGATCATGCCGTTAGAGCAGTTTTGCGAGTTTATAACTGAATTTTATCCTTTTTCAGTGTGATTTTCGTGACTTTCACTGGGTTTTACATCAGATTGTACTATTCATTTCCTTACAGCAAAAGTTTGCAAGAGCCACATTGTAGCTCTCCCTAAAATGAATCAATTTTCTCAGTACAGAAAGTTGCGATTAGATAGGACTTTCCCGCATTATGACCCGCTCATTCGATGGCCATCTTTGAATTTGAGTTTGACTAAGAGTAGATTTTAAGACTTTCCAATTCTTCGAATATGATTTTCACGCGATTTCACAGAAGGCAGCAACGCTGCAGCAAAAGTTTGTGTCAGACCCATTGCTATCTTTTTTCAATTAAGAGCGATTATTCCCCGTAAAGGTACGCGGGAGAAGGAGTAACACTTTGACATTTACTTCTAAACTTGAAAGCGCTTTTAAATAACGTAAGCTTATTGTTCGATGTGGTCAAAACCGTATCCATCCCCTACAGGTCTTTACTGCCAAGCATCACGAAGTGCGGGTAGCCAAAAATCTTCTACTGACAGTATGAGACACTGTCTCATTGAGACAGGAATCAATTTGCAAAGGCGTGGTTGAAAAGTTTTTTTCTCCTTTTTTCCCCTTCAATTAAACAAAAAAAAAAAAAAAAAAAACCTCAATTTATTGTGTTACTGTTGCTAGTTTCGACAAAACAAACTTTCAATGCATCGAAATTTTTTTCTGTTTCACTCATCTTCCAAGACCTTAGACAACAAATTGGAAAATCAGCCAGGTTCTTATAAGTTTCATTTTTCCCACCTATGCACGCGGATTTACGATTAGATTCAACTCTCCACTTAGCGGTGAACAATTTTAAAGTGAGACGCAGGCAAGGTCAAGGCAATGAGAGAGAATTCCGGGGTTGGGGGGGGATGGGGTAGCGAAAGGAGACCCGATAGTTAAAGGAGGTCACCATCTGAAATTGAAAGAGATGAATGAATGAATGAATGGAATGGATTGAAAAGCCTAAAAATAAAGAAATGAATGGTGGGATGGGGGGAGGGTACTGGGGGAAGTTGCAACCTAAATATCAATATGACATGCATGTTCACGGCATATAATCGCGGGGGTAGTGCAATATTGACTAGTTTGAAGCATAGAAGACATTAACAATGGAAAAAGAAAGAAAAAAAAAAAAAACTCCAACCCTCACTCCTCCGAGGGCCCGCTCCGTCTTCCAACAATGGATGAATACCCTTTCAAGAAATGACACATAATTCCTTTCGCAGTGCCAGCATTTCTTGTTGTGGCGGTGGGGAGAGAGAAAGGGAGGAAGAGAAAACAAGAAACAAAACAAATAGAACAAAAATGTTAAAAAGAAATTAAAGTGAATGTTCCCAATGTCAGGGACCTCACGAAAGAGAGTCACGAACTCATAAATTGAGGCTATGTCTTTTCCTTGCGCTTGTTTTCTTTCCAAAAAAGAACTTTCAACTTCGACTTGTACTTAATGTATGCCAACTCGACAATGGTCACATGCGCCCAAAGTTAAATAAAACAGAATAGAAAAGCCTTTTTCCTGCTTATGTACAACGCAATTAATTAAAAATTGAGAGCGAATAGATTATCTTTGCACAAGTGTTTTTCGACTTACCCGCAGTGAGGTATTTGAGAAGAGAACCAATTTACAATCATTATTTCACAAGTTCAACGTTTTGCATTCTAAGGTACATAAACGGCGTAAAAACGAGGCGAGAGGTAGGGCTAGGAGGGGGTGATAAATAGAGAGGACCAGGGGCGCCAATTACGCTACGGGGGGGGGGGATGTTCCCGAAAACTATGATTCAAACGGCCGCAAAAGCGAAGAAAAGTCAAGAACTTCGTACGAAGAATTTTAGTTCAATCGAGAAAATTCAGCTAAATTCAAAATTTCGTTGTCCTCTTTTTCGTTTTCGGGAAAAATTAATTGTACACGGAAAAAAATAACTGGTAGAATTTACCATCTGCAAAATGTTGGACTTGACTTGAACTAGCAATAACCAGTGAGGCTCAAGCTTATCTTCAGATTGATTGGGGCTCATCGATTGAACTAGGAGGTGGAGTGCCAACTTGATCAGGCCCCATGGACCATGGTGCATATAATACAAGACTTGATTATTTTATTTACATCTATAACAAATCTGACTCTTGCGAGCTTTTTTCCCAGAAATTTTCAGCTATGATTTTCAGTGTGTTGGCGCAAAAAACGCAATGCATGCACTCTCAATTTTCAGAATCCTACTTCAGACTGTAAAAATATCGTGGTGTAACTTTGTTCTGCCATCGTTTGGGTGCTAAGAAAATTTAATTCAGATGAATCCACCGGGCGTTGGGGAAAGGATTCAAGATGTCCAATCAGTGGGATAAACACTAATGCACAAAAATAATCCGCTTACAAGCCGTTTCTCAACGCTGAAACCCGCCGGGGTTTTAAATTTTAAAATAAGTTTTTAAATTCATCGCTTTTTACCTGTTCAAGAGTAGAGGCTCTGTTTATTTACACTGTTACAGGTCAAAAAGTACTGAACTAAACTTGAACTTTTCTCAACCGGTTTTGGAAACTTGGGGATTTTCCCCAAAAAGGCCATTTTTTTATCTTTTCGAAATCGGCAGCTCTGGTGTAACTGTCGTTCATGTCATCGTTGGATGCTAAGCAAAATTTGCATTGCAGATGCAAATCCGCCAAGGAGACGATTTGCGCGAAATATTCAAGATGCCCGAATCGATGGTAGCGTATAAACAAACCAAGTATACAATAAATTTACAAATAAACCGCTTACAAGGCCGGTTGTCAACGCTAAAAGCTCCTTTTTGCGCGTGTCGTAGTATTTTAAAATTGTTTCAAATTCCTTCGCGGTTATTGCCTGTTCACGAGTGAGAGTGTTTGTTTGTTTACACTAGTTACAGGCCATCTTGAAATAGTAGCGATGAACGGTAAACTTGACGTTTTCTTAATGGAATTTAGGATCAATTGTTTTTGTCGCCTACATAAACGGGCAGTTTTTTGTGGCTTTATTGAAATTCGGAGTGTTTTTTGAATATTAGATGGCACTTCGTTATTTCTGCGTCGTCTTTGTACTGTGACTTTCAACAGAAGGTACTCAGGTAGAAATTTTGATTCTTCCATTCCTCGACCAGTTTTCAAAGATTTTGCAATTGTCAGGTATTTCAGAGTCCAATAGCATTGCCACTTAAAAGTGTGTCTTGAAAATCTTGAACTCTTTGAAAAATAATGGACAGCAAAATCAAGAACTGTTTCAATGAGAGGACTTTCTTTTGAAGGTCATTGTATGTGATGCGTACCAGTGGCGTAGTGTGCGATGTGACGTTTCAGATTGTCCATTTAAACCCATGAAAAAGATCGAACTATCGGGTGTTCGGTGAACACCTTCGCATTCGACCTTTTGCATGGGTTTAAATGGACACAATACAACGTTGCCAAATTGCACGCTACGCCACTGATGCGTATGACCGTCCTTTTTGAATGAAATGCTTGAAGTCTTGCTCAGTTACAGTCATACCTCTGCACGCACCGAAAAAAAAAAAAAAAATCCCAATGGGGATCTTGCAAACTTTTGCTGTGAGCAAATAAATAGTCCAATCTCATGTAAAAACCAGCGAAAATCACGAAAATCAAACTAAGAAAGTCTAAAATTTAGTAATAAACTCACATAACTGCTAAAACGGCAAGTTCGGAATGGCCGTTCATAATGCAGTGCAGGTATCATGGGAGATTCCGATTCCTATCTATTATGTCACTTTCTCAACGGAAACAGAGATATGTCTCAATTTAGATAGGAATCTCCCATGATACCTGCGTCTCTCCGCCAATAAGCCCGATTCTGAGAGTGAATTTTGTGATTTTTTAGTGTAATCGTCGTCATTTTTACAGGTTTCTATGCAAGAATCAACTCTTCAATCCCCTATAGCAGAAGTTTGTAAGAGCCCCACTCTATTAATATTGTCAGAAGCACAACGATAAGAGAACCAGGAAAATCTAGGACCTTTACCTGAAAATTCTGGGACAACTATCAGAATATGACTGTAGTACCAGAAATTTCTCAGAAGTTTCAAGAAATACAGAACACTAGAATTCTGGTAACAGTTGCGGAGAATCTAATAATTAAGTATCATTCTGTGTGTAATGGGCTAGGCACTTAGGCAGCTTGCTGCCAACCCAGAGGTCCCGGGTTCAAACCCCGGAGGAGCAAGTCAGTTTTTTCATAGACTATTGGCGGCATCGCGGTGACTAGATGTTCATGTGACTAGATGTTTCAGAGCCGAACATGGTGTGGGGGAGGGGACATATGAATACCGCTCAATAGAGGTGCATGTAGTCCACCATGTGCGTTTGCCTTGTGGCTAAAACTTAGAACGCCTGGGGAATTGTATCTGCACCAGGAGGTCTAAGGATAGTAGAGGTTAGCATAAGTAATGGTCACAATAGATCTACACAGCTCTCGATGTCTTTGGACATGGCTTGTGGTTTCGATGCATTCTGGAAGTGTAGAGTAAGTGGAGACCGTAAGCTATGCCCATCAGTCCCATAATAATCATTCTGGTATCCAATGACGGCACGGCGCACGGTGGATCGAGTCAATGGGAGGGGTCGGACATCGCGCATCACGCACTTCGTTTCCTCTACGTATGGACCATTTTCGAGCATGTAATTCCCCAGAAATTTGTGACCTTATGTATTTTTCGTCGTAGAATCCGTTTTTGATGATATTTTTCGCAATTTATGAGTTCTAAAATGTATTTTGACACATTTTCTCATCATTAGTGGATACGGTTTGCTCAAAACACACATTGCACGCGTCTAATGCGGTACTGAACGGCTGAAATAAGCAGATAATAAGACAGTATGCGGTTTTTGTAGATTCGTGGCGTATTTATAAGAGGGGGAAGGGGGCGGGGGGGTCACAAGTAGACGGTTTTTGTAGATTCGTCGCGTATTTATACGAGGGGGGGGGGTCACAATTTCCTCACTACTAATGTCACATTATTCCTTTGCTAAACAATTATCAACTTAATTTTTCGTAATCCCCCCCACCATTTTTTCGTTATACGCCCACAACCCCACATACGCGGGACAATATAACGATGATTTTTTTTTTCAGTCAAACTAAGAATTTTTACTTCCTCGTTTTTCTTTCTGTCCGTGTGGATCTTTTGAAACTCTTTAACTTCAATTTTTCTTGTTACATTATAAATAAAAACACGGAAAAGGGGGAGAAAACTTAGGTGCATCTTTTTATTACGACAAATTTTCAAAATCAACAAATAAATTCAATCAGTCTTCTCCATCATTGTCTCTTTCATTGTGTCTTGAGGGCAAACCTTCAGAAGTGCAAGTGCCTCTGGGAGATATTCCTTGGCCTTCTTCTTCTTCTATCCACAATAAAATTCTGAATTCATCAATTTCAAAGAAAACATGTGGCACTCATCAGTCAAAGTTTGTTCGTCAAACGAAGTTTTATAGTTTTTTACAATGAACGTGACCAGATGATCACAATCATCCAACGACTTTTTATTATGGTAGAGTTCAACAAATAAATTCAATTAGTCTTCTGCATCATCGTCTCTTTCATTGTGTCTTGAGGGTGTCATTGAACAATTGCAAATACGTAAATAACATTATTAAATATATTAAAATTGTCAAAACAAACGGCAAATTTAACATATAAATTAAATAAACCAAACACTGAGCTTGTAACACCAATTCACCTATTAACTATAGCTGAATGCACGTAGGGAACTGAATTCTTGTTTATTTTCCACCAAAAATTCAACAAATTAGTGAAAATTAGTTATCAATTGAAGACTTATCGACATTGGAAGATATCTTGTGATGCGCGATCTTTGTGATGGAAGGAAAGCGAGATAAGCTTCAAAACGCGCGCGACTTGCTCTCATTCAAACGAGTCGTTTGCTCAAATTAGCGGGTATTAGCGGCCAATTTTTGTTGGAATACATTCCTGAAGAGGTGTAGAAAACAACCCAGAAAAGCATTTAGGGGACATATGGGGACATTTTTTTGTAGAGCTTTTCCCCCCTTTTTTTCACAATTTTTTTTAGCGAGTTTTCAAAGTATTTTTTCTCCCCTTATAATAATGACAAAAAATATCAACGACATGTGAAAATGTTCTTCAGAGGAAGGGCAGTAAGCCAGTGAAATCGAAATTTTGATTTACATTTTCAAAATCTGATGCGAAAGCAAAAGAAAAACTTAAAAATCAGACGGTAAATTTCATATTGCCTTCCTTGTCAAGTTTAGGCAACCCGCACGTCAAATGAGGGGGGTGAAATGACCTATGAACCATGGATACAGTCCCTGTAGATGTTTAACTACTAGAAAACCATAAAAAGTTATTGGAAATGTGACCTTTTTTTTTCCTGCCCATGTCCGACCCTCCCCATTGACTCGATCCACCGTGCGGCGCGGCGGCGCCCTCATACATATAAAGCCTAAAAATCGTTGAACAAACTGATTTTTAGGAAATTTCACGTCTTATTAGGATTTTAGTGGTTTAATTCTTCGTATTTTGGTGGCAGAAGAACAGAAGAAAACTAAAATTTGAAAATATTTTCCCCATTTGTTGCATTTCTTTTTTAAGATTTGCAATTTTTTTTTCGGAGGGGGGGGGAATTATTTAAGTATTGCAGGAGGCCTACCTAAAGAAAATTTGTCTGAACTCTTTGCGTATAGGGATGACTCAAGGCAAAGAGAGAGAAGGACCAATTTTAAGAATGATACCCATAATAAATACTAAAACGGGGCCTTGTAATTCAACTTTCTGAGTAAAATCATCGAGATATTGCGATCTAAATTCGGCCATAGATCGACAAATGTGGTCAAAAATTCCAAGGAACACTACTGCCGCGCTGCTACGTGAGAGCGGAATTGAATTGCAATGAAAAAACTATGCCATAAATGTTAATGATGCGAGCAAATTATGGCGAATTAGCATTTCAAGCGGCTGCGACTTCGAAACCGATTCCGCGGTAACCTCACTTTTCTTCTTCTTCTCCTCCATCTCTCTTTCTCTCCTCCTTACTTCATCCTCATCTTCCTCTTTCTCTCTTCCTTTTTTTTCGGCCGGAGCTACGACTCAGATCCGATGTTGCCATCAATGTTAGTAATTTTGAGGTGTTTGAAGGAAATTGATGTTCATGAAGTACATACTTCACACTGCCACACTAATAATTAGCGGGCTTTGGTGTTTATAGGGGAGGGGGGAGTTCAGCCAAAAATGGGGGAAAAGGGGGGGAAGGGAGAGGGACAGAAAGAGATAAAAAGAAAAAGAAGTTCTCGGGGGGGGGGGAATCCCGAATCCCCCTCCCAAGTTCGCGGGGGCTGAATTCGCCAATGTCAACAAGTTGATTAAAATATCGCAAAGAGGGAAGCGCTTTAGACGATTTTACAGTGCGAGATCAATGGTTAGCCAGCAATCACAAAAATGCACTCATCGTTTGCAGTCAGCTGTGAAAAAACTCGCGTAGCGTTCCAAACATTCTCAATCACTCTCCCGTGACCTTATTGGTTTGACATTTTAAGATAAAATACATTGACATGTTTCAATTTGAATCTTGTCATAAGTTCATAAGAAGACAGATTTTAACATTTCTGGTCAAACTATGGTTCATTTTACTCTCACACTCAGTTTCTTCTATATGGGTGGTTTTTGTTTCTGAAAAAATAGGATTTGCGACATCGTAATAGCTATCCTGAGAACATCAGCGTCGTATCGTTCCTATCATGGGCGTTCAGAGGGTCCAAGAGAGGTTGGGGGGGGGGGGGGGGCTTGAAAAGTTAGTATCCTTTTTTCGCAGAGATTAAAGATGGGTTCAGGGAACTATAAAAGTAGGTTACTTTTCCATCTCCGGACGAGAGGATTACAGGGTTGAGAGGCTTCTATTCTCTTTTCTTTTTCTTCATAATTTTCTCATTTCTTCCTTCTTTCTTGGAGGCTTGAGTCCCCAAAGTTCGCCCCCCCCCACAGAAAAAAAGACTCCCTACGGTTACAAATCACAGGGTGCGGTGCTCTGGTGGTTTAGAGCTGGTGTTTTCATGATTACCGTTGAGCTTGCAAGTATACACTCTTTTCAAGGATAACGACGATAACGTAGATGTACGTACATGATACTTTATTGTTACAGTGCCCGAATATTTTTTTGTCTACAACAAATAATATATGATTTGTAAACAAAGTTATAAGTTTCAAGCAACTCACTTCCCATTTCAAGTAAGAAACGATTCAAATGCCGGCCGGGATACAACTCGCGGCATTCTGATGCGCATAGATTACATATGTTATACAACATAGTACAGAAACTACAGCAAAGATTACAGGGGTTCACTGGTTTTTGAAATAATATTGATCTCCTCAGCCTCAGTATGTGCTGGGTTGTATCGTTCCGGCGTTTGTTTGAAGTTGTTTACCTGACAAAAGCTTGCCTTGAGCCCTTTAGCCATAAGGTAAACATCCCTGCGGGCCGATCGTCGAAATTCACAACTTTTGGATAGACTGGATAAGAATGGAAAACGGTGATTGGTAGAGGCGAGTCACGTGGTTTTCGAGTCTAATTAAACTACAGAATTTATCTAATTGGTTATCGGGCAGTCATGGAGTGACTGATAACCAATTAGATAAATTCCGTATTTTGATTAGACTTGGCAATCACGTGACTCGTCTCCACCAATCACCGTTTTCCATTCTTATCTAGTCCACCCAAAAGTCGTGAAGGATCGGCCTGCAGTAGCCGTTTTTCACACTGTAAAAAGTAATAGTTTGGTGGCAATACTGGTGTTTTGTGGTTTTTTTTCTGAGACCTCAAACGTGAAACATTTCGAAAAAAAAAAAAAAAAAAAAAAAAAATACGCGAACACCAAAATTACCACTGAACTAATCTTTTTCGCACATTGTGAAAAATAAGTGTCGGGTACTGGCGCAAATTTTAGGGGTGTCGGCTACTTGGGTGTTTACTTTAACTGATTTTAAGTCATTTTTGATCTCTTTTGCCCAGACCGTATTATACATCGAGCACCGGTAATCTGCGTTAATAGGAAGCGGAAAATTCAAATTTGACCAATCAGATGTCGGTTTCAAGTTTAAAAAAATTATCTAAGCGAATCAGATTCCTGAATTTTAAATTTCCTGCTCGTCACTGCAACAGTCTATTTTGCCCCGAAATTTGGTAACACTGCTTTGCTCCTATTAGAAGTCCGTCCGACGCCGTCCAACTCCGCCGAGAACTGACGAATAAAATTGTTTAACGAGACACCGAGTGGATGTGTTATGGAAGTGCCGTCACTCGTTGTTAAACAGCCGGCAGGTAAAAAAAAAAAAAAAAAAAAAAACAGAAAAAAGACGCGAAAAAATACTAACTCGCTTGATTCCGGTATATTCCAAGGTTCTGCGGTGTTTTGGAGCGATATTTGTCTCCTCACAATCAGACACGACCAACTCACGGCCTGACCACCGCTTCACCTGCGAAGAGCCGACCAGCTCGCTATTATATTAGTTAATCGCTGCAGATCTTTGCAAATATTTGGCGGGAAATCCATGTGGGTCTCCTTGCGCTGTACAGAAGCCTGTTCCACAAAACCCAACCAAACCCAAACCCAGAACCCAACAATACGAAGAGAGAGAGAGAGAGAGAGAGAGAGAGAGAGAGAGAGAGAGAGAGAGAGTTCAGCGATGTAAATACATGATCAAATTCCGAGCGAAGTACAAAAAAAAACTGATGAGAGGTGCTCACTAGAAAGGTGGAGGGCATAGCTGAGCTCATAGTGTCCTGACATTTTTTCTCAACTGACACCCCCTCCCCCCACCCCCGAAACATTCCTGCTTAATGTTTTTTCAGAAGGGGAAAAAAATGCGAAATAAACAAATTCGGATCATGTATTTTATTCGGAGTTCACTTTGTTCGTAAAAATTTTCCTGTAGCCGTAACAAGAATTCTGATAAATATTTTCCTAACCGGAATTCCGGTGTCCGAAGTCATAGTGGATTTCAACAAGAATTCCGGTTACTTTAACAAGATTTCTGTTTAATACTTTTCCAAAACGGAGTTCCGGTTGACTTACAGGAATATTTTACTCACAATCAGTGATACTCCGTTTGATTATTGAATTTGTACAGAGGACTCATGAATGACGGTTTCAAAACGTAAAAATCATTCAATACAGTTGACGCGAAGAGACCGACCCCAAAGCGTGATGCAAACTTTTTCCAAGAATGAGGCGCTACGTGGAGTTTTAAAACGAAATGAAAAACCGACACGAAAACAATGATCGCAGTCGCAAACTTACAAAACTTAACTTACGAAACATGCAAATCGATGGATTCGTTTAAAAACGTGACGAGGCACGTGTTGATATATTTTCGCGTAAGATTCTATACCTACATCAATCAGTTATCGCAAGCAGATGTTATTTTAGCATGAATTAATAGCGATAGCTGGATGAATCAAAAGCTTTGCTTCTCCTCTTTACGTGTCGAGAATACGCTCCGCCTTAACTTGAATGATTTTATCGACTAAACGAAGCAATTGAGACATTTATTTTAATGGAAGCGTTACGTCCAGTTTCTTCGCTTCAGAGTGAAACGCATCAGAGGTCAGATATAGGATGATGGTTGATATTTTTAACGAACGTTCCACGCAATTTCTATTTTTTCTCCCTATAACTTGCTTTTCACGATTAGTCAGATTATTTTCACAAGTTCAATTTATTTTCTATTTTAAATTTTTATTTGTTTTGTTTTCTTTTTATCGGTATTTTTTCACTTTTATTTTTTAATTATTTTATTAATACAGTGTTTGTTTTTTGTTTTATTTTATATTTTTCAACATAGAAAATGATTTTTTATTGGTATTTTTCATACTTTATGTTCACTATTTATTTCTTATGAATTCACATCTATCCATGGGTATTAGTGCAACTTTACCACACAAAAGAAATACAATTTACAATTGAGGCATTGGGTGCAACAACAACTCTTCTCCAATGTATTCTTAATGGGAGATGAGTAGTTGTTGCATCCAACAAACTCATTCTGCTCAAACTTTCCGTGTTTTATTCTTCGTTCATGTTGTTGTAACTCATACTTGACTCCCACGAGGAAACATTTTACCCCAGTTCCACCGCACTGAACAAAAGTTCGCAGCAACTTTCGACACCCACCCTACCGGATGGGCCACGATACACTGTAAGTACCTTCGTTGAAAACGAAATCGAGAACCAAACTCATGAACAAACGGTGTGTGTTATTTTCTGCCGTTTAGACCTATGCAAAATTATCGATTATTTGGAGGTTCATTGGCGCCACCTATATAGGAATCTATTCTTTTCCATAGGTTTATTCGGTGGAGACATCGCTAAAATGCAATTCAAATGCCATCAGTGCCCATCACTAAAGAACCTCTCTACTCTATATACAATACATGCGGTCAACTATTATGAAGTTTTAACACGGAAAATCTGAATCAAATCAAATGACAATAAATAGGTTTTTTTTTTTTTTTTTTTTTTTTTTGTACTTATAAGTCTTTTAATTATTGTTAGGGTCATCGAATGCCCTCTTTCCCTCAGCTTCCTGACCGCTGTCTTGACCAAAATTTTATTACAAAACTACATCTACCTCCATAGATGGATCCAGCAATCTGGCAACTGTGCATCCTTTCCATTTAAACGTACGATAAACAATCAATTATTTGAAGGGACTACAGCCCCTTTCTCATGCAATCAAATGGGAATAATACACTGTTGCCAGATTGCTCGATCCTCCAATGTCTACCTCCATACTCTACTCTCAAGAATAATTACGTTTTCTTCCAATCTCGACATTTGTTCTCTTAACGGAGTTTTTTTCACTTCTTTTACTTATTTTCCTCAAAGTTTCTCGACATCATACCCTATACCCTATACCACAAAAGTACTGGAACTATCCAAAAGAAGCCAACACGTTGAATGTAACTAGACACCACCCAGATATTGCTCACGCAGCAAAGAGAACAGACGAATTTAAAAACAACACTTATTTTATAGAACGTTTAAGTTTTACTATACAATGGTGCTTATAGGACGCGTAAAAATATTCCCTCTTGGCCCTTGGGGTCATATGTATATGTCCTCTTTTTTAGCTAGAAAAATGCTCGATACGTTGCCTTTTCGGGTCAAGAGGGCCTGGGTTAGTGGTTACCCTTGATTGGACCTCGATCTGCAACTCGGCGAATTTAAGCGGGAAAGTAAACATAAAAAAACAAGGCAGCAACAGGAAGGGAGTGAGAGAGTGAGAAAGCGAGAAAGAGAGACGAAATGGCATTAGCACCCAACTGACCCAGGGAACTCTTCCAGCGCGGAAACGGACATCCTCTCACGATTACGGCCAACAGCTAGCAGTGGATCAGCATTCAGCAATCTGTCAGACAGCAGCGACGCGTAGGCTATTCACGCCGCTGACCGCTATGACCAATGCTGCGTTGCGGATAGAAATACTATGCGTTTCAAAAGTCCAGATATTCTGAGAATATAAACGGATCGTTTCATCAACGATAAGCGAAACCGGAGTTTTTTTTTTACAAAGAAAATGAAAGCACTTGGAGAGCTGAGAAAAAAAGGTGCCTTTGCGGTGCCATCCCAAGTGACCCGGTTTCGGAGTACAATCGCGTAAAGTTGCAAAAGAATCGTGAGTGCTTTGACGTCACAACGCAGACTTCTCAATTAAAACCATGCATTTTGGGCATAAAAAACGCATATCCAGATCTATGAAATCGATAGATAGAAACCAAATGCATCCTTGGTTTTCGGCTCACCGAATACTTTCATTTGGTTGACATAAAACACCGAAATGCAGACCCTTGCAACTGCCCCATTGACCGATTTAGGGTGACGTTATTGAATTACAACAAAGCAAATCTGATTGGCTGAATTTAAACTGAACTGATAACTGATTGACAGACTAGTTTTGGGATGACGATAGTGAATCTATAAACGTAATTGTCCAGACTTAATTTTTTCATGAACAAAACAAATGATCAATAAATGGAAAGTTAGCTTATAAAATGATTTTAATTATTAAATTAAAAGCTTCATATGAGCCAGATAACACAGTGTTTGCAAGATGATATCAAACTTGAAAAAATGTTTGCAGCGAAAATCTGAACCTTCTGTTGTTGTCGGGGGAAGTATCCATATTGCGGATCCACTGTACGGATGTGTGACGTCACAGAACCAGTGAGAACAGCCATCTTTTTTCCATAGTAAATAAAGCGTTTCCTACTAAGAGAGTCTAATTTTATTTCAACAAGAACCTTATGTAGTATTTTATAAAAAGCACAAGTCACCGGTTTCGAGACGACAAAAGCGCGAATTTCCCCGCAGCTTTCACTCATCGGATTAATCTGTGTAATTTCATATCTTTGGAGCTCGTTTCCGCCGCCCCTCCCTTTCTCTCTCTCTCTCTCTCTCTCTCTCTCTCTCTCTCTCTCTCTCTCTCTTTTTCTCTCTCTCTCTCTCTCTCTCTCTCTCTCTCTCTCTCTCTCTCTCTCTCTCTCTCTCTCTCTCTCTCTCTCTCTCTCCCACCAATTAGCATACATGCCAAAAATCTTGTACATACCTTCTCATTTAAAATGAAAAAAAAAAAAAAAAAAAAAAAAAAAAAAAAAAAAAAGAATACTCCAAGAAGTCACTTTCTTTTGAGCGCACTGCAGAATAAGTAATTTAATGAAGCTTCCTACATATATTTCATTAATTCAAATTCGTTTAATTGGCACAAATATATAAACGTTGACAAAAGTATCTTATAAATAAAAGTAATCATACAATCACGACTTCTTAAAGCCGAAGTTGCGTTCAGCTCTTTAAAAATGACACGATCAAAGCGGGAGCTTCAAACGTTTTTCTTTTTTCTTTCAGATCTATGGACCTGGTGATATCTTTTATACGGTTATCAAAGGCCACAGCTCATTGGTTAGTATCAATACGGATCCGACCAAGAGAGAAGGCGTTCGCAATAGAATAAGATGCGTCTTACCACAGATTATACTAATTATACAACTCGAAATAGATGTACTACGGAAAAAAATAATGTGAAGTGCCTTCAATTCGCGTCGATGCAATACGTTGATCAGAAAGCAAACCATGACTGTCAACCACGAGATCTGATTGTGAGTCATGGGCAATCACAAAGGGGCGATTCAAATGATCGAAATGAAAGAGATTGATTGAGAGTTGATCCGTTGAAGTAAATATAGGCTTCGACGTACAGTAGGCAAAGATTCAAACCTGAAATTGTTTATTCTGTGTCGAAATTAATAAAATAAAATAATAATTATCAAATACACAACCAACAGCCAGCCGTACAGAGTGGAATTCAATGCTGATGGACTAGCAAATAGGGCTGATCAGTGACCATCATCAGGGACCAAATCATGTTTGTCCAGACGATCTTTTACCTTACTCAAGATGCAATGTTGACCGTTGACCAATCGGAAGCAAGGATATGCAAATTACGCGTTGATCGAAACAGCGGGTCTTCTGTGCGAAAAAAAAAAAAAAAAATAATAGTATTTGGTCCTCAGGGACCAAAAAATATTGGTCCTACGACTCACCAAAAGTGACCCGCAAGTTGTGAATACTCGCCTCTGATCGGCCGAGACGCAACTTGGGCACCAAGTCATTATCCAAATACACGGGAACTAGATGCTCCCGAAGGATGTTCATTGTTCAGATCACATCGCAAGTACGGAAATTTGCCTTTTATAGATCATGGTCCAAACGACCAACCGTTGCGCGGTGAAAGTTCGTAAGTACCTCATCAGCCGAAATACCAATCAGCGTATTTTTGCGACTGATCTGGTGTGCATTTTTGATCCGATGGAGTTGTTTTAACCCTTTAAAGACCGGGTTAGTTCACAAGAACGTCACTTTTCCGAATTTATATATAGGGAAGGTATTTAACTGATCGTACTCGTGGGAGTTGGAATTGCCGATAAGACGAATTGAAGGCGCTAGACGGAATCTCATCTTTTTATTACTACATCGAGAATCGCGTTTATTCGGAATCATGATACTGGAACAATGAGTAATAGACTGGAGGAGAAAAACTATTACACTCGGGCTTGGTCCATAAGGGGTTAACCCAGCTACCATCGGCCTCATCTGAGTCCTACTTCATGTGTGACGGCGGGGGGCAGTTATGGCGACATTATATTTCGTCCTTTTAAACCCAAGTACAAAATATCGATTCTAGGGAGTGCGCTGTACACCACAAATAATGTTTCGATCATTCGTCATGACTTTCAATGGACTAAATACAAAGTTGCCAGATTGCACGCGCCGCCGATGCGATGGTGCGGGGTACAGAAAAACACCTACGTTTACGGCAAAACGCACTAGCGATCACTCAGGATGAACCCCAAAAAATGTCAGATCGGTTCAAAAAGAAAAACTAAATCAGTGGATCGGGTTATCACGATTAACTCGATCATTCGCATAGAAATACGTTTTTTGTTGATCAACATCAACATTTTATAAGTCAACAACATAGTCATCAACTAGTTTTTTTGTTTTGTTTTTTGTTTTTTTCGTTTTTTTTTTTTTGTTTTTTGTTTTTTTTTGTTTTTTTTGTTTTTTATTTTTTTTTTTTTTGTTTTTTTTTGTTTTTTTTTTTGTTTTTTTTTTGTTTTTTGTTTTGTTTTTTTTTTTGTTCTTTTTTGTTTTTTAAATCTATTCGTGTATGCCGGGTTGCATGCCAAGTTGCATTTTGACGACAGGTATTTCCACAACGCAACAAGAGCTGCACGCGTTGGTTACTTACTTTGAAAGATACTGGATGCGCTTTATTTGATTGCTTATTAAAGATACGATGACGATCTGTGCGTCATACGCGCGTGTAAGTACTTATACATCGATAGATTGTATCTATAAAAGTGGCACAGATCGTGGCATAGCTAAGCAATCCAATGCTAGTGCTATATCTATCAAAGTAAATAATCAACGTGTTGGTGCTGAATAGCTTGAGCTAGTCGTTATAAGCAATCTTTGCGTCCGCGACCCACTCACAGTTTCGGACGATTGTTTCGCCCGCGTTAAAAACGGCGCGACCGTGCAGCGCGAAGGGAGCTTTAAAGTTGGGATGCGCGCGTGTTGCTCGAGCGAAGCGAGGAAAATAGAGAAGCTCATAAGGAATCGAGTTTGCTCGCCTACAGTGATGACAGATTTTGCGAAAATAAAAGCCTTATATTAAAAATTACATAGAGGAATTTGGTATCTTTTTCGCCAAATCTGGCATCGCTGCTCGCCTCGCCTTCCATCCGTGCATGGTCACAAAAGCTCGAAGCTCAAAGCTTTTAGAGCTCGCATCAAGACTCGTCTCCCGTTGGCGTCCGATCCGCGTGTGTCAAGAGTCCGAACTCTTGAGTCCTTGCCGTGATCTGGCTCTGCTTTAAGCCCATGTCTCTCCGATCCTGTGAGCTGCGAGTTTGCTCGCTGTGCTGCCCCGTGCCATGCCATGATATTCCAACCGCGATTTCCGACGAAACTTGCGCACACTAAATTGGTTGTCGACCAATTTGTCAATTCAAGACTGGCAACTCCAGCTCCCCGATCAAGACAACTACATGTAATTCGCATGCTCTTGAGCTCCCCGCGCCGCACTATAGTCTCAGATCATCAAAAAATGGCCAAAAAGCAGAAAGCAAATTTATCATTCATAAACTTTCAAGCAGACCAATTTCAATCTTAGAGAGCACTCTTAAGAAGCAATTTAAATTTAGCAGTGTCACTAGAAAGTGACAAATGAAGCTTTGAATGGACGGAAACGATGATTTTGGTCGACTTTTTTTTTACTGATTTGTGGCCACTTTTTTTTTTCGATCACAGACCATAGTCGGCCGCCGCAATAAGGTCCGAAATCGTCAAAAAGAGGCCAAAAATCAGAAAGTAAATTTTTCATCAATTTATCATTCATAAACTTCCAAGACCAATTTTAACCACAGAGAATACTTTTAACAAGCAGTATAAACCTTGAAATGTCACTGAGAGGTTTTAAGTTAAGCTTAAAAGGTCGAAAGTGATGACTTATTTTTCCGGCCATATTATTTCACCGTGTCGTCTTAATCGTCTCGTCGAGGCGTCGAATGAACACTTATATTCGACGTTTTAAGGGCCGCAAACCTTGTTTTAATATTTCAGGCCAAATCATAATTGGTTAAATATTACATTGAATGGATATTCTGAAGACTTGTGCTGCATCAACATATGTTATGTATTCCCGTGTATATTTTAACGCAAAAACATCGATGAAAACGTTGCGGATTGAATTTCATGATGCTCCTCGACTTTTCCTGGAAACTTCCATGCACGACTCGAGATAGCCATTTTGAATTTCATAGGATCTGTCGTGGAGAATTGACGTCAGAACTGACGCTATTATTGCGGCGAGCTCTAAAAATCGTTACTGATTTTCTCGAGGAAATTTCAAGGCCGGTTTATCAACCAACCTTGAAAATTTCTCGAACTTTTTCAAAGTATACCCAATTTTTCAATTCCTCGAATAGCCCGAAAGTGCTTCCACCAACGCTTCAAATTTCAAAATTTCACAGGCGTGCCTCTCCCCCCCCCCAGAAAAATTTTCTGGATCCGCCACTGCATGGTATACACTGATTCTATAGTCCCTATATGTAGAGAGTTCAGACGAATGAAATCATGGGGGCTGTCATTCGTTGCATTTTTGCACAGTTGTTAACATTCTGAGGGCCGTTGTTATATTGTCGTCCAATACAAAGATTACATTTTCGTGGAGCTTCTGACGGATTTGTGATCTTCCACTGCAGCCTTTGCTGATCTACATCTATATTTTTACGCGGTTATAGATTATTTTGGGCATTATAGAGCGTTCAACCCGTTTGAGCAATCAGAGATTGACTATCCTCTTGTCTTTGACTCTCGACGCTGGGACTCTATAACCGATTCTATTTGATCAATTTAACCGCTCTTTAAAGAATTTGATTGCCAAAGCTCAATTATTGGAAAATTCAAAATATTTCGGTTGCAATTTTTCTATAAAATTCCCTTCAACAAGCGATCAAACTCTCTCCGCCCCTCCCCTTACCGTATTTAAAATTGTATAAGGATCCGGCCCTAAGTGCTCTATTAAATTTGTGACAATAAGAAGGAACGTCAAATTCTACTACTAGGACTCATAAGTTTACTTCGCAGACATCACATCTCGTTTGTTTAAGTGAACAGCCGAGCTGGTCATCTTAAGCTTTCTGCGCAAACGGTATAAAAAGTACATCTTTATTTGAATAGTATTCATAAATGGCATGAGAAAGTGACTTTGCGTTTGCTTTGTTGGAGATTACAGAGTGAATTTTAGTCATTTAAAGTTCGCGACAGGAGGGAACGTTATTATTTATGCACCAAATTATACTATGTCAAGCAAACGCTCAAAATTGTTGCGACAAACATTCTTAACTCAGGCCCATGGTACAGAATCAGCCGATTCGGACATACACAACTGTCAAAAGGAGAAAACAACCACAACAGGACAATGACGATTTAACGCAGGTTACAGAAAATCTATACTATCTCCAAGGTGAGAACTATTACATCAAGGGTATTGGTCACTCGAATATACATGACACGGTGCGTCACTTTCTTTGCTTCCGATTTTACGAAATGAACGTCATACAAATTTCAACACTGCTGGTGTGACAAGAAAAGATTGCCCGGTTATCGTTCAACAGCTAAGGTGAATCATCGGGGGACAAATTTATGACCACCGACATACCTGCTAAAGAACGGAGCAAAACGTTCAGAATGACTGTTCCCATAACTTCCCACAAAGTACAGCAACAAAAAATAAAAAAATAATACAAAACACAACTAGGCCCAAGGATAAGTTGTGATACAGGCGAGAACAGAGATACGGAGACATGCGGTATGCAACACGGAGTATAGCGGCTCATACAATCTGGCAACAGTGCAATTTTCCCATTTAAACCTGTGCAAAAATATCGATTCTAGGTGAGGCACAGTGCCTCACTAGAGCATTGATTCTTTTACACAGATTTAAACGGAGGAAAACTATTGTTTCCAAATTGCACGAGCCGCCACTGGCAATGCACCAAACACCAAGAATTTACGTCTTATTATACGCCACCGTTGACATAAAAGTAAAGTAGATGCATTGAAAAAAATGGTTTTGAGAAAATTCCATAGAGACTGATGACTGTCTGAAGCGTTGAAATATAAAATGAGGTATGCGCCATCAGCTGTTGCAAAGATTGTGCATCTTCTCCTTGATTATCTAAAATACTGAGTGTGTTTACCAAAGCGGGGTTTTTCTGGAAAAAATCATTCACTAAAGGAGAAATTTAACTTAAAAATTTCGTTTCACTGGACGTCATGGGTAATCTGTTTGACAAAAAAACAAGTGCACAATCTTTGCAACGTCTAATGACGCTTACCTCATTATATATTTCAACGCTTCGTCTATAAAACGGATCAATGTGTGTCATACTATTAGGAGAATTACCAATGCTGAGAAAAATTGGCTGCATGGGTGAGCCTACGAGAGTCCCGAGGGTACATGAAACCTGCTGGAGCTAAGATTTTAAAATATTACTCATTTTAATTCGCTGGCGTTCAGACTATAGCGTCTCTTAACTCTCCCGACATTTGCTCCCCTTGATATTTTGAGTGTTTTCTAGAAAAAAATGTCAATCTTGACTGCTCTGCCGTTCTTAACGTTGCTCTAACTCTCTTTACACCTCTCTTTCTCTCTCTACAGCTGTCTTTCTCTCTTTCCCTCTCACACCGCATGCAGCTATCTCTCTCTCGCCAGATGGCCGCATCCGGCATATCCTGTCCCGCTGACCGCCCCTGCTTACTGCGCTTTGTTTCTCAACTCAGTATTTTGCTCCACATTGACCTTCCCTTCTCTCTATTTTCTCATCTCATCTATGGTCGCCTACCATCTTTGGACTAAATCACGCGCACCCAGTGGCGTAACCAGGAATTTGTTTTTCTCTCTCTCCGCCCATTTGAACTCATGTGTTACAGAGAAGGATAGCAAGAGGGGTGATCATCAAGAAACTTCACACTTACTTTATCACATACACCTTAATTTTAATGGTATTTACACTTACTTAATTTTTTTACTTTATCTCATCCCCCTTACCAGTGTTGCCAAATTTGGCTGAAAATTCAAAAAATGTCCGATGAGTTAAATGAGGAATCGCAAATATTTAAACGCAAAACGGCTGCTCCGTCTTTTTCTAGCTGTGGCCTTCAAATAGACAAGGAAAGAGAAAGACAGACAAATTCCTGGATAAGCCTCAGCGCGCACTCTGCGTTGAGTGGCCTCATTTGTATAATACTCTGATCCATGAGTAATATGAGCAATGTAAGTACCTAGTTCCTACATTTACTCATCATTTATCATTTGAATTTCCATACTTCTGTCAAGTAACATATATAGCGTGCAATTTTACGAGTTTTATTCATTTAAACCCACTTAAAAGGTCGAATTCAAGGGTGCTGAGTAAAAGCCGGATAATGCGACCATTTCTATTCATTTAAACTCTTATAGGCCAAGCCCGAGTATACTCGTTTTTCTTCTCTAGTCTATTTCACATTGCTCCTGTCTTTTACCGATTCAGAATAAACACGATTCTGGAGGGTGACACAGGACACTTACAAGATAAGGTTTCGTTCGGGCGCCTTCGGTTCATCGAATAGGCAATTCCAACTCCCCCGAGTACGAACAGTTAACTACCAGTGGCGGCTCGTCAGGTGTAGTTAGTGTAGTGGCACTACACCTACTTTTTCAAGGTTTTTTTTATTTTTTTTATTTTCACATTTTCGAAGATGATGGTCGCTCTTGATTAAAAATGACTGGGGGTTGGGAGAAATTAAAGAGAGAAAAGAGAAAAAGGAGTTGTAAAGAGCACCGAATATATTGTCGGAGAACTCTCGTGTCACGAAATAGTTAAAACTAGCTTAAAATTAAATTTGAGGCAGGTCAAATTTTCGGAAACTTTCCGCGGGAGGACCCCCAAACCCCCCTTCTACTTGGAGCGTCATCCAAGGCCCCCCACAACTACACCTAATTTTTCAGTCACGAGCCGCCACTGTTAACTACCCTCCCTATATTCCCGGAAAATTGGCGTTCTTTTGATCAAACCTGGTCTGTAGTAAAGGGTTAAAAGGAAAAACTGGAACGTATCCAAATCGCTCGCTACATACGCCACAGCTGATATCACCATTAAAATTGAAATTAAACGCGTCGCGGATACAGACACGAGTCGTGGTGGCTCGTGCAATGTGATAACAAAGTATTCTCTCCATTTAAACCTATAGGTAAAACAATAGATTTCAAGAGGAGCAGCACCCCCAAGATATCGATACTTTCGCATAGGTTTAAATGGCAAAAAGCATAGTTGCCAAATTGCACGAGCCAAGAACACTGCAGACTTTACGAAAAATTTCCGTAAATACACCGAGCTTCAGATTTCACACCTAACAACGCATATACCGTGAGGTGTGGACAAACAATAAGGATCAGAATTTCAGTCGGGTGCGTTTCAGCGCAATGCATCTAATCAACACGGGTTTACGTTTACAGCGACGCAAAGCGTGGCGCATGCAGAGAACGACAAAATCAGATTGTTGATTTTGGACTGAGGCTGACATTTTCAGCTGGAATAACCAGCGTTCCATTGTTTACCGTGATAAAATAATAAATCAAAGAAATAAAATATACCTCACAGATACATCTAATGTCATCAAAATTTCATCTAGAATGGAAATTAAGACGATCTTATTATTTAGGTATTAAAAGGGTTATGAAAGAAACGTGAGACAGCTCCAACAGCGATAACGTGCGAAAACGACATGGATAGAAGATTTGGCCAGTGGCGGCTCGTGCAATTTGGAAATGACACTTTTTGCCATTTATAAGCCTTTGCGAATCGAAGGTTTGCATAACAGCCGGGCCCCTTGGAGATCCATAAGTTTGTAAGAAAAAGACATCAGTAAGTTGCATTTCGTGAGCCGCCACTGGGTTTGGCCATAAAGACCGATCAAAAACAAAATACGTGCATATTAGAAGTCGCGTCAGGAAGCAAAATACTTTTGATTGTTCATAATGAGTCCACCCAACAGAACCTATATACCTAACTGAAACTATCTCGAGAAGCGCATGCAATGACCGTTTTCTTTCGCACTTGCTTCATGTAGCTAAGGAAACGAATACAACAAGCATGAGGGGCGAGGGCTGCGATTATGAGGGACGGTCGTCATCAAGCAGTAAAGACAATTTAGCATGCAATCTGGCAACATTACGTTACTTCCACTTGAAGCCACGGAAAAGATCGAATTCAATAGTATTCATAAGACACCCGATAACTTAAACTTCTTATGGGGTTAAATAGACCAAACTCAACGTTGCCAGATTTCACTTTTCGCCTCTGGAAAACATGGTAGTAGATGATTAAAAAAAAAAAAAAAAAAATCTGGAAAATCTGGATACTTCTCATCGAGTTACCAACGTCTAGCAACGATGTTAAGTTAACCCGCATCGTGGGATACTCATGACACTCGCTGAGATGACGGCGGTCACGCGTCACGCATGCTTGAGGATCAGATTGAAGCGTGGAGTTTCAAACATGGGATCCTTTTAATTTATGCACATTTCCGGCGGAGAAGAAATACCAGTTTCAATTTCCCTTGCGGTACTCCATAAATTTGAGCCGACTAATGATTACATATACTTGCACACATAAGGATAAGGCGCAAGTCGCGAGGTTCTGGTTAAGTAAACGAACGTCAGATGTGATACAATCTGGCGGACTGATGGCGGGAAAAATAAAAACTTACGCAAACTAGCTAATCTGTAATCTGTGTTTCAGTTTGTTTACAAATTTGTATTAAATATGATCTCTGCACGCCATATTCTTGAATCTCTTTGCTACCCTTAGTTTACGCCGGGCTGTGTTTTACGATACTTTACATGTAAGCAAGCAATGCACAGCCGGCGTTTAAACCGTACATGGTTATCTTAACCCTTGTTATACGACCAACGACCACAGAGAGGTTTTATTCCATAGATATTAACTATAGCACGCTTAAATACGACGGGTAAGTAGTTAAATTTATGTACCTACTCCGCGGTGTTTATTTTGCCTATTCGACTAAATGAAGGTGCTCGACGGAACAAAACAGTATTTTTTAAAAAATGTAAACAGCTTAGAGTAACTTTTTCAATAACGAGATCGGAATAGGAGGCTCTCAAAATTATTTTCAAAGAATTTTACATAGGAAGTTAGTAAGAGACCCATTATGTCAAAGTTTCTGTTTGAAAGTTTTTTAGGTCATCGAAAAAAATGATAATGGGGCTTTTGCAAACTTTGGCTATGAGCAAATGAATAGATAAATCTGATGTAAAAACTAGCTAAAATCACGGCCATATATAACACTGAAAAAGTCTAAAATCTATATAAATAAAATCGAAAAGTAAAAGTGTGTTTGCTCTCGATCTCGAAAACTTTCGGCCCGATTTCGTTCATTAACGTGTTAAACGAAAGCTCCAGTGGTCTACTTTTCTACAAAAATCCGAAAATTATCGATTTTGGCAAAGGGGGGCGCTGAGGTCCAAAATAAGACGGCACCCCGTGTTAATTGTATATCTATATTTATAGAAAAGTTTGTTTGCTCTCGATCTCGAAAACTATCGGCCCGATTTCGCTCATTAACGTGTTAAACGAAAGCTCCAGTGTTCTACTTGTCCACAAAAATCCGAAAATTATTGATTTCGGCAAAGGGGGGCGCTGAGGTCCAAAATAAGACGGCACCCCGTATTAATTGTATATCTATATTTATAGATTTTTTGAAGAAAGTTTGTTCGCTCCTAATCTCGAAAACTACTCGACCGATTTAGACCGTTCTTTTATCAGATGAAAGCTTGAGTCTTCGACATTTGCAGCAATAAACGAAACTTTTTGATTTCAGCCACAGGGCGCTGCCAAGCCCCCAGAAAGGTCACGTTCCATGTAATTTGTATACCTATATATATCGGGTTTTTTCAAAAAGTTTGTCCGCTCTAAATCTCGAGTTCTACCAGTCCGATTAAGTTCGTTTTTTCACTGGAAGAAAATTTGAGTAGTGTAGATGTGCACAAAAATACGAAAGCTTCAAAAGTTCTAAAAGGGGCGCTCCTACTCCCCCTAAAAGGCACGCCCATAAGAAAGCATGTAGAAAAAAACTCGACTGTTCGAGCGGTCTATGTTATGTACGGGGTGTTCCAGAAAATCGATACCTCTCAGATTTCTTGGCGAACGGTCGTGCGTATCCAAAACTCTGATTCAAAGCCGATCATTTCGATCCAATCACTTAACTCTGACGTTAGTGGCAGTGGAGGGGGGGAGGGTTATCCCACAGCCTCAGCTACCCATTTTGGTGTCCATATCAACACGCAGAGAGCGGCGAGCTTACAATAAATTCTATAATATAGATATGAACCTAGGTATAGTACTGTTTAGACGATTTTTATCCAAAATGGTTGTTTTTCGAATTATTTATTTGCTTAAAACTATTAAATAGATTTATTTTAACTATATGCAAACAAATTTCGATACAAACTTGCATGCGATTGGACCGTTTGGTCGAGAGCTAAAATGTATCTGAAGCAAACGGACAGGACCTTTTTCAATAATGTAACTTTTGAAATCAGGGAATTGTGCAGTGCAAATATAAGGAGAAGACTCAAATTATGTATTTTTTGTTCTTGAAAAGTGAAAATCAAGCTGTAAGTCATTTTTGGAGGACCCTGTATCAAAAAGGTTGAATAGTTGCAGAGCGTTCAATGTTAGATTAGGACAGGCCGCAATAAAACCGTCAAAACGAGGATCTATACGGTGGTGTGAAAGCAATTCCTGAATAAGCGAGGTCTCTCCCTGTAGCGATGTCTCTTCACGGTTTAATGTTCGGCTTCAAAAATGTTGGTGAGGGCCACGGCCACGTGACGGACCTTTGAGTGGTGATCAGGTACTAGGTTCAGCTTCGGCAGCCAACGCGTCTCTTTTTTTTATTGATTTACGAGGTTATCCGATCTAAAGAGAGTGTTACACTTGCTCTCTTGAATAGATGCCGGCCACTCTTTTTGATATGATTGATTCGTTGACTGAGGACTTTTTATTGAATGCATTTTTCAAAAATTTCCCCCTTGCGAGGTTCATTTAGAATAGGCAATTCCAACTCCCCCGAGTACGAACAGTTAACTACCCTCCCTATGTTCCCGGAAGATTGGCGTTCTTTTGATCAAACCTGGTTTGTAAAGGGTTAAAAGGAAAAACTGCGGAACGCATCCAAATCGCTCGCTACATACGCCACAGCTGATATCACCATTAAAATTGCAACTAAACGCGTCGCGGATACAGACACGAGTCGTGGTGGCTCGTGCAATGTGACAACAAAGTATTCTCTCCATTTAAACCTATAGGTATAACAATAGATTTCAGGAGGTGCAGCACCCCCAAGATATCGATACTTTTGCATAGGTTTAAATGGCAAAAAGCATAGTTGCCAAATTGCACGAGCCAAGCTAGAACACTGCAGACTTTACGAAAAGTTTCCGTAAATACACAGAGCTTCAGATTTCACACCGAACAACGCATAAACCGTGAGGTGTGGACAAACAATAAGGATCAGAATTTCAGTCGGGTGCGTTTCAGCGCAATGCATCTAATCAACACGGGTTTACGTTTACAGCGACGCAAAGCGTGGCGCATGCAGAGAACGACAAAATCAGATTGTTGATTTTGGACTGAGGCTGACATTTTCAGCTGGAATAACCAGCGTTCCATTGTTTACCGTGATAAAATAATAAATCAAAGAAATAAAATATACCTCACAGATACATCTAATGTCATCAAAATTTCATCTAGAATGAAAATTAAGATGATCTTATTATTTAGGTATTAAAAGGGTTATGAAAGAAACGTGAGACAGCTCCAAACAGCGGTAACGTGCGAAAACGATATGGATAGAAGATTTGGCCAGTGGCGGCTCGTGCGATTTGGAAATGACACTTTTTGCCATTTATAAGCCTTTGCGAATCGAAGGTTCGCATAACAGCCGGGCCCCTTGAAGATCCATAAGTTTGTAAGAAAAAGACATCAGTAAGTTGCATTTCGTGAGCCGCCACTGGGTTTGGCCATAAAGACCGAACATAAACAAAATACGAGCATGTAGAGGTCGCGTCAGGAAGCAAAATGCTTTTGATTGTTCATAATGAGTCCACCCAACAGAACCTATACCTAACTGAAACTATCTCGAGAAGCGCATGCAGTGACCGTTTTCTTTCGCACTTGCTTCATGTAGCTAAGGATACGAATACAACAAGCATGAGGGCTGCGATTATGAGGGACGGTCGTCATCAAGCAGTAAAGACAATTTAGCATGCAATCTGGCAACGTTACGTTACTTCCACTTGAAGCCACGAAAAAGATCGAATTCAATAGTATTCATAAGACACCCGATAACTTAAATTTCTTATGGGGTTAAATGGACTTAACTCAACGTTGCCAGATTTCACTTTTCGCCTCTGGAAAACATGGTAGTAGATGATTAAAAAAAAAAAAAAAAAAAAATCTGGAAAATCTGGATACTTCTCATCGAGTTACCAACGTCTAGCAACGATGTTAAGTTAACCCGCATCGTGGGATACTCATGACACTCGCTGAGATGACGGCGGTCACGCGTCACGCATGCTTGAGGATCAGATTGAAGCGTGGAGTTTCAAACATGGGATCCTTTTAATTTATGCACATTTCCGGCGGAGAAGAAATACCAGTTTCAATTTCCCTTGCGGTACTCCATAAATTTGAGCCGACTAATGATTACATATACTTGCACACATAAGGATAAGGCGCAAGTCGCGAGATTCTGGTTAAGTAAACGAACGTCAGATGTGATACAATCTGGCGGACTGATGGCGGGAAAAATAAAAACTTACGCAAACTAGCTAATCTGTAATCTGTGTTTCAGTTTGTTTACAAATTTGTATTAAATATGATCTCTGCACGCCATATTCTTGAATCTCTTTGCTACCCTTAGTTTACGCCGGGCTGTGCTTTACGATGCTTTACATGTAAGCAAGTAATGCACAGCCGGCGTTTAAACCATAATTGGTTATCTTAACCCTTATTATACGACCAACGACCACAGAGAGGTTTTATTCCATAGATATTAACTATAGCACGCTTAAATACGACGGGTAAGTAGTTAAATTTATGTACCTACTCCGCGGTGTTTATTTTGCCTATTCGACTAAATGAAGGTGCTCGACGGAACGAAACAGTATTTTTTCAAAAATGTAAACAGCTTAGAGTAACTTTTTCAAAAACGAGATCGGAATAGGAGGCTCTCAAAATTATTTTCAAAGAATTTTACATAGGAAGTTAGTAAGAGACCCATTATGTCAAAGTTTCTGTTTGAAAGTTTTTTAGGTCATCGAAAAAAACGATAATGGGGCTCTTGCAAACTTTGGCTATGAGCAAATGAATAGATAAATCTGATGTAAAAACCAGCGAAAATCACGGCCATAACACTGAAAAATTCTAAAATTTAGTAATAAACCTAGACAACAGCCGAAACTGAAAGATTTTGAAATATATCTCCACTATCCATGTTTTTGGAGATAAAGTGACACGAGTCTTCCATGATGCCTGCGTAGTTCCGCTAATGAGCCCAATGGGGCTTTTGCAAAATTGTGATACAGAGGATTGAAAGAGTTGATTCTTGCATTGAAACCTTTGAAAATGTCAATATGATTGCACTAAAAAATTGCGAAATTCACTCAGAGAATCGGGCTTAATGGCGGAGAGACGCAGGTATCATCGGAGATTCTTATTTAAAGTGAGACATAATTAATATATATCTGTGTTCCCGTAGAAAAAGTGACATAATAGACAGGAATCTCCCACGATACCTGCGTTGAACCGCCATTACGAACTTGCCGTTATAGCAGTTATGTGAGTTTAATACTAAATTTTATACTTATTGAGTGTAATTTTCGTGATTTTAGCTGGTTTTACATCAGATTGGACTATTAATTTCCTATCACAGCAAAAGTTTGCGAGACCCCCATTCTGAGAGTTACTATTGAGATTTTTTATGGTACTCATCGTCATTTTTACAGGTTTTTAAGCAAGAATCAACTCTTCAATCACTAGTGGCAAAAGTTTGCAAGAGCCCCATTTTTTCTAAAAAAGTTTCGGGAATTCCCTTAGATTTCAAAATAATAATTAAATTTCCTGTTTTTTCCTGGTCAGTGTCAACCCTGTTTCTCATGACACAACGGCAACTGTGTGAGAGTTACAAAGGGAGCTAGCTTTTCTATCGCGAGTATTTTAAGGAACCACAGAAACCGCAAGTTGGAGAGTAGAATGACACGCGTGTCAGATGCATCTGCTGAGTGGTGATGAGGATTTTGGTGCAAGAGATCACACTATGCGCTGCACCGCATCAAACGGCCAACACCCAACGTATAAAGCGAAGCGGAAGATAAACACGAACGCGCATTATTATCTGGGAACGCGCACCGCGCCTGCGCCTGGCTGATATGCAGACGCCCTTACAACTCGATTGCCAAATTTACCAAATTTATTGTCAGTGGGACCAATGAATGTACAGCAAGTTTCTTTCCTGGGGATGAATGGATTGTCCTATGGCATAGGCGAGATCAGCAATTTGGTAACCATTATGAATTCATTCCTTTCAAACGTATGAAAAACAATCGATTCTTGAGTGGGCCATGGCCCTTTCACTAATCGATTGTTTCTGAAGCATTCAAATGAGAATAATTCACAGTTGCCAGATTTCTGGATCTGCATTGTCCAATTGTTTATGTAAAGTTCTACCAGAAAAATGATGGACCGATTAAAAAAGTATAAAATTTACTCCTCATTGTGAAAATTTAGCTCTAACTTCAGTTGGATCACCCGAAATTTGAATAAATAATTTTGGAAATCGTCTTAGGTTGTCTTTATCTTAGTATTTTAAGTTTTTTTTTTTCTTCAATTTTATTTTTCATTCTCTAACGTCCCATTTTGAAGAGATCTTCGTCGTGTTTGGTTCTCTCTAATTATGGCTTTCATGTAAGTGCACATTTTCTACTGTAACTGGATGCATATTTAGACAGAGGCAAAATAATAACCTATCCCAAAGAAATAAATTAATTCCTGGATGTAAAATAAATGAAGCACTTAGTAGAAGCTTAGAGAATTTTCTTAATTACTTTCGTATTTTTGATACTGCGTTGAGAAAAATCAGTGGACTAATCAAGCAAAACGAATTAGAGATGGATTTCTTGAACTTTAAATAAAGGACGATAATTTGAATACAAACAACAAGAAAAGAAGATAGGCTCAATTAGTGAAGGTTTTAGGACGGATTTTCAGGCAAAGAAATGGCGCAGACGATTTGTATCTAGGACAAAAAGAAGGACGAAAACTAATTTCAAACTCGCGCTGTCTTTTATAAGAACTAACGGTTTCAAAATGTACTTCAATCTTCTCCTAAAGGAGTTACTGCACTAAAGTCCTTCTGAAATCTGTACCTAATTATTAATACAACTTGCAACATACAAGTCACCTGCATATGTTATTTACAAAAAGGGTCAAATTAAAACAAAGTTTCAAACATGTGAAAGTCACGCTCGGTCGCTCGCTTTCCCATGAAGCAACTCAAAGCTTAAAAGAGGACGCTCTTTTGTCGACACAACAGTTTGGCTTCGACACCAATATAGATTATAGAATCCTAACACTATAATCATACCAATTTCCCCTAAAGCTGACTGATGAGTAACATTCATTCGTTAAAAGATCATGGTGTCTCTATATCACAGAATAATACAATCAGAACGGAAACTCCCATAAGAGCCAATGGAAGCAAGTTTGGAATTTAACGGCACCAATAGACAACGCTGTGGTCCTATATCCCAACATGGCGAACGTGTGTGATTTGTGTTGAAACTCATTCATTTCTGTAAATTCTGGAAAGAAATCGTAAGTTTCCAGCCTCACTTTTATTCTAATGGCATTTCCGAATGAAAATTTCGCGGATCATGTCCTATATTTTTTTTTTCGCGCGCGCGCGAATCCAGATGTAAACATCCTATATCCCAACATGGCGGGCGCGAAATGAATTTGCTTCAAAATCCGACAGAGTTTCCGTTCTAATTGTATTATCCTGTGTCTATAGATTTTTTAATTTTTAGGAGTTTCGGAAAAGGAAACAAACCCTTTTTTGCCCTTTTTTCAAAATTTTATCTCTTGATAGCCTTCTTGGAGTCCTAAATATGAGACCAATAGAAATGGATTCAGCAATGGCGCAACTCTCATAGTATATAGGGACTCTAGTTTCAGGCAATGTTTTTGGAAAGGACACGACATAACGTTCCATTTCTTGCATTTGTTTGCAATATTATATCTCATGTGAATAGCCTCTGCGAACTTGAGAGTTATAAATAAATAATGTACCTATAGTTGAGGCAGTTTCGCGAGTTACATTCAATTTTCTTACAAATGGCAACAGCGCATTTAAATAAAATTACTTCGTTGATTGATAAAATACGACGTGTAAGCAACCTGAAGACGAGAATAAATGATCGCAACGCCATTGATTCGATAGTTAATGAAATTAATTACTTTGTGATAAGGCGATAACAATAACTTTGAGATGATCTCTCGAATTAAAACGTGTAGCAAACATAAAAACTAAAACTGAGAAAGAAAGGAGGGAAATTAACCTCTTGAAATCTAGAGATTGCGAGTGATCTATTTTAGGTCTGAACTAATGAACTGTATGGGTAATGATGGTATTGCCGTGACCTCAACCGAATTTCGCATCAATCAGCTTCATTAAAATTGATAAAAAGCATTGATTGTTTACTCTGAATGAAATTTTTTCAAGCACCATCAAGTAGAAATGCAGCGTGTACAGGAAATTAATTTTAAAAATTAAAGGATGGTCGTTGATTTGTGCATTTGAAGAGAATTTTACAAATTTTTGTTTTTCTGTTTGTTTGTATTTTATAGATCTACTTATTTTTATTTTAAAACATCCGCACGCTGAAATATCTGAAGTATTCAAACAAACCAGCTGCGACAGTAACAGAGAAGTGATAATCAGCCAAAACTATAGAGCAGCTGAGATGATAGTAGGGGGAAAAGGGTTGACAAAAACTGCGCACCTGATTTGATTCACGTGCAAACCAATCAATTAAAAAAAGGAAAGGAAAAAGAAAGAAAAAAAAAAAAACTACACTAAAAACTAAATTTATTGAGATCCGACTCCACTCGAGTAAATATTTATCGAATTAACCTTGCCCCGTCTAAAATCACTTCTCGAGACTCTCATTTTAGAAATGGCGAACACGTGCAGTCTTATAATTTTAGGAAAAATCAATAGGTACACAGTGATACACCCATTTTCGTCCGATTAAATCACTCGTTCGGCTTTAGTAACTAAAGTTTTCAGATGTGAGTACCTAAATTCAAATACGCCAGTCACTTCGTCTCTACCGAAGGCTTTGGTACTCTTAACTAAAGTTCGGTACTCACAACTAAAAACCTCTGTTACGGCAACCGAACTCTTCGTCGTACCATCATACATGAAACCAACGAGCAACACATTTATCTAGAGTGGCGGTTTAATAGGTAACCTGTGTAACCAGTATGGGAGATTTTTAGGTTAGGTTTAAGATAGTGATTTGTCCATTTGATTCCGTGTATTTTGTTGCGGCGCTACCGCACAGTGGACCGGAACATGCTTTGATTCATTGTACGGTGGCGCCGCACCAAAATACACGGAATCAAATGGACAAATTACTCGCTTAAGCCTAACCTAAAAATCCCCCATACTGGTTACGCAGGCAGGGGCGTCATTTGCGCGGGGGGGGGGGGGGGGGGGGACCAGGATTTGAAGTCAGGCTCAAAAACGGAAACGAAGTATATTAATGAGCAAAAGAAGGCTCTGAAATTGTATTGATAAGCAAAAAAAAAAAGTCATCAGATTTTTGCCCCCCCCCCCAGCTGAACGCGAAATGACGCCCCTGTACGCAGGTTACCTATTAAACCGCCATCCACTCTAGATAAATGTGTAGCTCGTTGCATGAGACAAATTTTTTCCCCCTCTGTTTGACGCTTATCCACTGTTCCACAAATAAAAAGGTTTCAACGCCAAGACAGTAGTACTCAAGGTGATCCTTGGCATTTATTTTCAAATTTCGCCGCCGGTTTGATTCAGGACCGAAATTGGTTAAAAGCTTCAAATATTTTGAAAGTAGCTACCTGGGTGCAATAGAAAGAGCTCGCAAGGAATAATTGAGTGAAATTATGATAGGGGGGGGGGGGGGGGGGGGAGAGGATGGATGGAAAACACTAGAATCAAATCTTTGTATCAGCTTTTTTCACTGTTCAATACTATTGAGAATTGAGTTCAAGTGTTTTGTTTTGTTTGTAAATGCGAGTGATTTTTAACAGATATTTCTTTCCACTCTTCCCATCTACTTCAGAGGCGTCTCAATAAATACATTCAAGTATTGTGTACCGATTTCATTCATAAATTGATCTCATAGATGGCGAGATTTGAACTAAACGGCATGAGAAATTACCAGAGCGGATAAATACTAGGCATTCAAATTTTAAACTGGCTTATTTGATCAAAATTAAACATTGAGATAATGCCCAGTAAGAAATTATTCTTAAAATTATTCCTTAGAGGGTGCCTTAGAAAAAAATTGAGAAAGAAAAGAAAGAAAAAAAAAATGGCGAATTAAAATTCGGTGTCTGAACATGTTCAGTGCAGCGATGTAGAAACAATGCTAGAAAACTCCTTAGATTTTGATTTAGGTAGACTACCCGCTATGCTTATGAATTCGTACAGACGAGCATTGCGGGTAGCCAGCTTTCAGGAGGCGTCGAACATTCTTTTTGTCCGCCCCGCGACTGTACTTCGTGCTATAAAGATGACTATGAATCTAGTCCGGAACCTACGTCGTATATATCTGCGCACTCGAAAGGCTTATTTTGAGTCATCCTAGGAAATGCTAAACTTGCAAGATTTGCAGGGCGTACTATGAGTATTTTCATCAGCCAAGTTGAAAACGAGATTAGGCGAAAATCTGCGATTCCGCACTTCGAGTGAAACGTGTCGCCGTGACGGATAGTGAATCGCAAACACGAGAAAAGGTGACTCCATACACTACCATTAGTATACAGAATGCACCTCAATGAGCCTATTAAGTGAAGTGCTTGTCAGAGTGGGTACAAGATGACTTCATCCGAGATAAGATAAAAACTGCTAGAATCGAACTAGGCTCGAATGACTGAAAGTTAATAGAAAGCTTGACATTACACTCAACGAAGCGGTCAAATTTTAAATCCGAAAAAGTCAGAAACTTGTGACAAAGACCACCAAATGGTTTGTCATTTAACATTATTTTAATGACCAAATGTAAAAAAAAAAAAAAAAAAAAAAAAAAAAAGAGCTGATGCGTTTAGTAGTATTGGTAATCAACCCAGAACAATCTGCTCGTTCGCTTCGCGAATTCATTTTAAATTTTCATAAAAAAAAAAAAAAAAAAAAAAAAAAAAAAAAAAAAAAAACCTCTAGTTTTTATTGTGCTGAACTGATGCAGTCGGTTCCATAAATTTTGAAACCGCAATTCCTATAGCACAGTCTTCGACTGAATAAAGATGAGGAAAAGACAAAAAATCAGGGAAAATGAATAATTTTCCGGGGATAAAATGAAAAAACAAGATGATGAAGGGGTCTACAAATTTTAAGACCGTAAAGCATCAAATACACATACTCATCAAGCAAAGTATAGGAGCGTTAACGATACACCCAACCTGACGTAGTCAAACGGTTTTTTTTCTTGTTTTGTCTTGTTTTTTTTTTTTTTTTGGTTTCGTTCAACCTCATATGTTTTGATTGCATCTATTCAAACCCAATCAACGTTACCTCAACACGCGAGAAAGTAGGAATAAAAAGAAAAAAATAATAATAACGAAAAAAAAAAAAAAAAAACAAAACCAAAAACAAAATCACGAGAAATCGTCACGATCAAAAAAAATAAATAAATATACCATCACTGTTCTTTCCATCTATAAAACTCTCGAAATCAACAAGAAAAATCGCGATCAGTCCTACTCCAGCTGATCTACACTTTTCAGAAAGTGTCTGGTTATTTTCATTTTATTGATGATTAGTTGGGGTGGGGGGAGGGACGAGTGGGGAACAACAACCCTCCTATTAATTTTGGGCTTTTTTCCTCGTCTTTTCTTGATAGTGTAAATTGGCGCTACTACTGGTCGTAAACCTTAACGGACAGGCCATTCAGTTGAATGGGTCGTAAAAATCTAAAATTCGAAAACATGGCAAACTCAATCGACAAGTTCAATGACAGAGACCATTCGATTGGACGCGGAAATAAAAGACTTCTTTGCCATTAACGTCAATGAACTGACTATGAACAATTGCGCAAGAATCTTATTGGTCAATTTAAATGTCTAGCGCTATGAACTTGCATCTGATTGGACAGTTAGTAACGCGATACGCACAAAGACATGACAAACATTAGACGCTGAAATAAAACACGTCATTTCACGCATACGTCAAGGCTCGCCAAAATCCGGACGGAAAGAGGAAAATACTGATTTTGTAAATGACATTCGTTTTCCACAACCTTGCGCATGTTTTTGACGCAATCACTATATTTTCTGACACCTTCAACGTTCAAGAAAAAATTGAGGGAAAGCTGTAAAAAATAGACGCGAAACTGGAGGCAATGTTTGCAAGCAGCGCGCGGAAACAAAGTCGCGTGAACCGTGCACTTTTTAATTATAAATTTAAAATTAAATAATAATAAAATAAATATAATTAATTTAATGATATCATTTAAATTTAATTTAATTGGTTGCATTATAAAAAGCGCGGGCTGTTACTATATGAGAGATTGGACAAACGGATTATTGTGTAAAATCTGTTCGTTTTGGGAATACTCCGACACTAAGGAGCGTTAAAAAAGCGTAATAGGTGCCAATGGCGTGGCCAGAAATTTTTCGAGGGGGGGGGGGGGGGGGGTTTCCGGAGTCCAAAAATTGTCAAACTGGAGGGAAGGACGGGGGGTCCGAAGGTAAAAATTTGGTAATTTCTCTGAAAACACAAAAAATGGTCCTTTTTAGGGCAAAGTTTGGTGTCAAGGGAGGGTCCAAACCCATGGACCCCCTACCCCGCCTAAGCCACTGCAGGGTGCCCCTAAAATAACTAAACATTTGCTAGCATTTTGGAACGGTTATAGATATCCGTAGTTATAATGTTTTTTTTTTTTTTTTTTTTTTTTTTTTTTTTTTTTTTAATTTAGAATTACTAATTTTATTTTTTTTATTTTTGCGGAGTAGGCTGAACTAAAGTTACCTATTTGATGAAGATTTCCAAATTTCCTTAATTTACGGGCAAGTAACGAGGAGGAGGGGGGAGTCTTATATCCCAGTTTGTTTCAAATTCATACTTCCTGCGAGATGTAACACGATTAGATGTTTTAGTTAGCTCCTCCTCTCAATGCGAGTACCGCTGCGCAGAGACGGATAGATCTACGAATACCGCGAAGATTAATAGCCCTGCTTAAAGATAGTTATAGACTGAAATCAGTCGGGTTTGATGACTACAAGTCTACGACTTCGTATCTGGAGGAACAGTTTTGATATTTAATATTGACACGATAATCTACATTACACATTGGTATGAGATCATTTTTCAATGACACACATGCGTCGCACCAGAAACGATGGAAACGGAGTCGTAGCTCTTTGCATCTCTCACTCATCCAACTGTGATGCCATATTTCGAAAAGTCACAGCTTAGACCCTATAGTTGTTTCTCATCTTCAACTTCTGAATACCCTATGTACACCCAAATTTTTATCAGAATTTTCCCTAGATGCATAGTCTGCTATACAACGCAGCCAAAATACCGAATCTATATAGAGGTAAATTAAAAGGGAAAATAAGTTGGAGCTTTGCGCCAAAGTTGACTTTAACTATTGCACCGGTAATAATTGGGAAATAATTTCAACTTTGTGGAAAAAGTCGTCAACTTAGTCGTCAAGTAAGGAAGCCCCCCCCCTTCGACACAGAAAGGAAAAACAGAAAAAAGGGGGTCACCTGGGTCCTGGGGGCTAAAATCCCAAGTTCGCCCCCCCCCCCATTCACAAGGGCTGGATCCGCCATCTGGGAGAGAGGGTGATTAATCCCTAAACTCCCCTCCAACAAGCTACACAGCCCTTTTAAACCGAAGATACAATTGATACAAAACCCCTATTCCACAACGAATTGCAAAGTAATACATTCCCCAGTCTCCTTGCCAATTTTAACAGAAATTTCCAAACTTTTGAGAAGAAAAAATTAAGAAAGAAAAAGCGAGCAGGTGCTGCGCAAGAAAGATTGTATCATAGAATCCTCTTGAACGATCGCGCCAAGGAAAAACAATTCAATAAAATCAAGACTTTCTGACTAAAACTTTCCACATGCAATTGTAGTTGCTTCTTCCAAAACGTAGGCGGCTACTTATCGTTCGTATTTCGCGGAAGTGTCAAGATTTCGAGTGGAGTGGACTGTGTACAACCAAACAACTTTCAGTTCCACGATTATGGGCCAATACCATTGAGAATTGAGGCATTGTTAAGGTATTCTGACAAATTATGATTAGCAGAGATGATAAGAATTTATGACCGAGATAAGAACCATGCGCCACGCTACTTATAGTGTAACCGGAAGCCAGGCAGCCTGAAAACTTTGCTTTTCAACCGCAGCATCAAAATGTGATTGATTTCGATACATCCAGAGTTTTTTGCACCAGCAAACTGGATAGAGCGTGAAAACACACAAAAAATGCTAATTGGTGTCACTACAAAACTGTTGTAATTGGTACTAGGTATCTAGAGTAAAAAGTAAAAAAAAAAATAATAAAAAAAAAAAAAAAAAACCTTGAGCGGCTAGAAACTAAAATATTGGAATAAAGCTTGCATAAGTAACGTGAGACCAATCCAATCTATCTTGGTCAAGATCCATAAAAATTACTGAACACATAAATTCCAACCAATTTTCTTAATGAGAGCACGACAAAAAGAAAAAAAAAAAAAAACACCTGGACCTGAAATTTGGAGGCTAGTCGGCAGCCCAATGCAGAGGCGAAGCTTGGAACTTGGCAACAGTGGATTTCCTTCATTTAAACCTTTGAAAAACAATCAATTTTCCTGGAAGCAATCGATCCCCTTAGAAATCAAGGGTTTCAAATAGGTTTAAATGAAGGAAAACCACTGTTGCCGAATTGCATGGCTAAATGATCAACTGCCCAGAAAATAAATAGGAAGAATATTAAGGCTTACTTCCTTTACCGACATTCTAAAAACAATAGGGCTGTTGCAACTTGCAAGCCTTATCCACAGTTACATGGAACGGCAGTATGCAGACAGGAACCAATGACAAAAGATGTCCTAGAGTTGGTTCCCTTCAGCTCAAGCAGAAAAGCTCGTTCATGTCTGCATAAAGTTGACTGATCAAATGTCAGCTTTGAAGTAAAAACCAGAGAGAATAATGATGATAACACTTCTAATACTTCCGAAACCAAATTATTCACTTAGTAAAAGCTTATAAATACATGTGAACCTTGTAGCGTCATTACACAATTACCAAGGAGAATTTCTATGTGAATTTGTCGGTGTTCAGTGGAAATGTCCTGTTTTAAATGTCCAGTGTAAGATATGTCCAAGAAGAAACTTCCATCAGAAAAATGTCCAACTTACAATTGGTCCAGCATAAAAAAGGTCCATAAAGAAAAATGTCCAATCGCAGATTTTGTCCATGAATCTGAAAATCTCAGGGTAGATGTATAATTTCACATTTTTCAAAATTTTAAATTTTTAAACTTTGTGGCGATACAAAATCTAAATGACTTGTTTCTTGTTGCTTTTTATTTGCTGTGGCCAAAATTTTGCAAGTTTTCACTATTTTCATAATTTTTGTTTTTTTAGAGAAATTTTTGTAAGAAATTTTGGTTAGACATTATTTTAAGGGGCATTTATGTATTATGGACAAAGTACACTGGACATTAATTCACTATGGACAAATTGTGAATTGGACGTTTTTTAGTGAACATAGTTTTTGCAAAGGACATTTCTTCTTGGACATTTCCACCTGTCACTGAATTTGTCACGGCCTTCATGCTAACAACGGGCATTCATTGCAAAAACAACAAATTAGATAGGACAACTTTATGAAACTTGAGTAAAACGACATCAATCTGTTGTGTATTGCTAAGATAGGTACTTATTGTCTCAGATGAAGGCTATTTTAACATCTAATTACTTATACTTACTTACTCAAAAAATTGATAAATTAAGATAAGAGTCCACGACCTTGTAATTGAGTACTTAATGATGCCATGACAGATGTGATTAAAAACTTTCAAGTTGACGAATGGGTCTCAGAAGTTTTCAGTCATCATTGTTCAGTGTTAATTTTGACTGGCTTTTACAATAAATCTGACACTGAATTCATCCGCAGAAAAAAGACTTGCAAAAGCCCAATTATTTTAAAAGAGCCCAAAAGATGAGAAAATATAAAAATGTCAACATTTCATGTCTCTAATTTGCAACTGGCATGCTGGCAACACATTCAGTAGGTAGTTTTGATTCTCTTAACCACAAATACTGAAAACCTATAGAGAAAATAAAATATGGTCTAACAATCAGTACAAAGCAAGTATTGAAATGTCCAAAATTATCTGAAGCGAGCTTAGTGGAGATCCTACCCATCCATAGGCGGACCGTGACCAAAAAGAGTGGGGGGGCTAAAAAGTGATGACCCTTTTTTTTTTTTTGCTTCTCAAGTCTCAAGTGATGACTTTTCCCCGATTTTTAGCCCCTACGTCCAAAAAAAGTGGGGGAGGCTATAGCCCCCCTAGCCCCTGATACGGTCCGCCTATGTACCCATCATGAGGTAAAACTGCAAATAGTACTGCACTGCAGAAGTTAGGAGGCCCGGGATTCTATGTTCCCTTTAATTCTTCAAATAAATAAACTGTACAAAAATCAGATTTTTACTGAGGAATCCTTGGAGCCACCTTATTATGAGTAAAAAGTGCTATCCTCCACTACCCAAATATGCCAATATCTTTTAGGTCAGCACAACCATTACATGACCTTACTATCAGGCATTGACCTGTGTCCATTGACCTTACAACAAGTACCAAAGGGGAACAATAACTCCTACCGCCTAAAAACAACTCTTGACGATGAAATGTTTTGGACTATCAGGCATTTAAGGATGTGTTTCGGAGATTTTCATTACAGACCTCCGTGACGCCTACTTGAATTGAGTTGGCTTAAAGTGAATAAAAAGGGAGCTGGTGTGCAAAGGGTGAGAACTGCTAATGGAGCATTTTCTATGAAAACGCAGACAGGTAACTCACCTGAGATTCTACATGGTAGATCACTATTTTACTAAAAAAATGTCAACATTTCAGGGGATTTTGAAGAGAATGCTCCACAAGGAGCTCCCAGTGCCTCTCTCTCTCTTGCACCTTGGCTCCCATTTAATGAACATAGAGCCTACTCAAGTCAAATCAAGGAGGTAATAGACCCAAGTCTCTGAATGCCATTCTTACAGCTTGCTACCTACCTAACTCTAGGTTGAGTCTAGCGACGCAGCCAAGGACAGTAGTTGGTTCAAGAGAACTGCTGTCTGCCAGGAAAAGAGCAATTGGAAAAGTATTTTATCGGTTGTAATGCTGATAGAAGAGTGAAAGATCACAAAAAACAGATTGATTCAGTTTCACATGCTTTTTAGAATTACCTCTCTTAACTTAGAGCTCGTTTCACTCAATACGGAAGCTCCGATTGTTCACTGCCCAGTGGATTAATTTATATTTTGGAGCACAAACTTCGACACAAACGCAAAAGAAACCATGTAAGCTGTCATTAGCCATCTTTCATGAAATGGGCTCTACTTAGTCATCAAACTTTTTTTGACCAAAGGCAGAATTAGGTAGTTTGCAAGTCGCAAATCAAGTAGGTAGATTGGCAAGTACGCTAATGTAGAGCTCATTTCACGAAAGAAGGCCGATGACGGATCATGTGGCTCGCTGCGCGAAGACGTGTTTGCGTTCTAGCACATGCGCAAAAACGAAAATTCGTCTCTGCGCAGTAAACAAACCTATCAGTCATCGGCCAACTTTCTTGAAACGACCTCTAACCCTCAAAAATCAAGATCACTAGATAATACCTGCTGTACTAAGGAGCGCATTGAGACGATACATGAGTGATATTTAATAATATTCAAATACAACCAGCAAGTTTGCGGCTCTACACATCAAAACAAGTGCCTCCACCCACACAAATATCTCAACAACTCTCAGTTGTGAGCCATTTAATCCGCAAACTCTACAACTAAAAATTCATTCCAAAAGGAGTTTGAGCAATTAGACCCCGATGACGGAGCAGAGACCGATGTAAAATTCAGGAGGTCGGGATATACCAACCTCACATTTCTCAAGGTCCGTGCAATAATATCAACAGGACAGATGCGCACACTGGCTTCAGTTCAAAAATATTCTTACAATAAGATCTTACTTATTTGGAGGCAATACAAATTCGGAGCAAATGAAACACTTACCTAATGTCATACTTTTAGAGTTTTTTAAGCTTTTCTTCCCTCTGTCACTTATTGCAGATAACCAGTTGCTAAGTTTTTTGCTCCCAGAGGAAGTCAATAAACTGAGAGAGCCACTCTTCCGAAATCTGACGGGTTTCACATCCATTATATAGCCTTAGTCATTCACGCGAGTGGCACAAAAAAATTCAAACGATTTCAACGGATATTTGAGAGATTAAAACAAATTGTGGGTTGCAGAGAGACATAGAGCACTTGAAAACTGCCTACATATTTTAAGATCACGGAGAACGTGACTACAACACTTAATGAGTTGAGGGCATTCTGAGGTAAATTAGAAAATATATTTTGTTAATTAAAGCACTTTGATTTGATATTCGAGGTAGAGAGAAATTAAAATGATGTACACAGCACGGTCTGAGAGAAAAAATTGCTGGGAAAAACACTCGATTCATGCATCGGGCACTGACACACGACATGAACTGCAATTTACTGGATGGAGAGGTTAGAAGACGACGACGCCATTTCTTGTGAAGTTACAAAAACACCCGATGGCTGTGCTAGAGACCAATGCCCGCCACATTTGAAAATCACGTTTCGCCTGAAAATGCTTTATCGATTTTGACAAGTCCAGTTAGTCCGTAGTCGGCTGACGACAAAGGACTTGACAGGGAAGATCGATAAATTTTTTTTGTTTTTTTTTTTGTTTTTTTTTACTTCTTTCTTTTTGTTAAGTATAGTTTATTTCTCTATTTTAATAAAAAAAAAAAATGAAAACACAAGTAAATCGGTTTTTACGAGAAATCCATATCTGTCGATGGACAGTCGAGTCTATCAACACTATTTGCGTATTATAGTTAAGTTCATTTTTGATCGAAAACAGTGACAATGGCAGTCAGAAATACTTCAAAAGGGGGCCTGACATCAATGAACTGGCAAAGAGGGGGTCAAAGCATAAAAAATTCAAAACTCCTCTAAATACACGAAAAATTACCTTTTTTTTAGATAAAATTATGTTGAAAAGAGGTTTTGTCATTCCGTAACCTTGGCTTCACCGCAGCCAACAAAGGTTCTCCCTTTTTAATATCTTGAAGGTAGCTGTTAACTTCTTACTTGCTCACTTGGGAAATTTTAAACAAAACTTCACAATCATCTTAAGATTCACTCCAACAAATCATTCTTTTTAGTTCCACGAATCAATGCAAACTATTTATACATTGACTTTTAGACTTTTCAACCGGAGGCAGCTCAAGCAATTAGGTAAAGATGGGTTCCTCCGTTTAATTCTGCGACAACAATCCTTTGTAGTACATAGATACAAATGGAGGGAAACATTGTTGTCAAATCGTACAAGCCACTACGGTTTCAAACTTGCATCAAGCGCGGACTAGCTCCAACATTTTCAGCACAGCAAATTATTCAGGTCTACCTTACCAGAAAGTCTGGGAGCATTTTCACCTTCTTTATTATCATTTTGGGGCCCTGGAGAAAAAATTGGAGGCCATGGTGACTATCTTTCTAAAGCCCTGAACTAACTTCTTTGGTGGCTTTTCTTTTGTCTTCCATGGTAACTGACTAGAATACCTCTTGGGCCTTAGCCCTTCTCAACAAATTTTTCTGTGACTCAGTGACACAGCCAGGCACGGTATAATCTGTTACTTTCCAAAATGATCTGGCGAGTGACTTAAAGAATGATGATTTTTGTTCAAAATGAATTCTCTGCTGTTCGTTTGAGTTGGAGACCAGTTAGATTTCGGCCAAAATTTTTTACAGAATTTGTCTATTCTATTCAAGAAATTGCTTGTTTTGACAATTCCCTAAATTATTGTCCTGTTTTTTTTTTCAGAACTCAACCAAAAGTAAAACTGATAAAGCATGATTTAATAAAAATCTACTTTAGACACTGTCCATGCATAGAAAACTGCCAGTGGTGCCTGTGGAATTTAGTTTCTGCCCCAAATATGTTGTTTTGTTGTTTCAAGTTGCACAACTGCAAAAAAAAACCCTGTATTGTCCAGAGGTGACTTCAAAAGACGGATGCCAAAGGACTTTTTCGTACCAAATTTAAAAATAGCACTATTGAGGTACCAAAAGACAAGATGCAACTTTGCGACATACATTTTGCTACATACAAGCTGCACTTTAACATAAAAACAGTGTTTTGATAATTTTAAACTAAGAAATGACAAATGCAAGATTTATTTACGAATGCTTCGTTTTTCTTGATTAAGTGATGCAAATATCTTACAATGATGTGAAATGAAGCTCTGGCAAGCTCAAATTTAAGTCTGAGAATAAAATGAATTGATGGGCCAAAGAATCAAACCAAACCCAATTGCTTTTAGTAACAGCAGTGCAACCAGAAGACTATCCTTTGAGAGGGGGGGGGGGGGTAGCAATGTGCTATGCCAGGAATATTTCCATTGGCCATTCTTGCTCAAAATCAAAATTCAAGGCTAATAAGCAAGAGATAATAATAGCACCCAACAACCCCCCCCCCCCAAATTGCACTTCAGTATGTGATGTTACTGACCGCCACTTGGTTTGCTTATCAACTTCAATACAGATGCATTCTTTGCACTGCAGCAAGAATATGGATAATAGTATGGAGACCAACTCACATAACAATAATTCAACTGTCCGAACTCATGAGTAGACCTAGTTTGTGCAGAAAGACCTACTTTCCAGAAGTTTCAGATACATTGCTACATATTTTCAGAGAGAAAGGTGGGTATGGCTTCTACAGTGAAAAATTTGTTAAAATTCCTGAGAAAATATGAGGTATCACCGTTCATGGGAAAAATTTTGATGTCAACCGGGGGAGGGGGGGAAGGGGCAGACCACTATTTATCTATGCCACAGCGAAGTCAAGGGAAAGGTTATTGATCATGATCAGCGATAACGATAGGTGTGCATTCAGGCTTACCTTTAGCTGTTTTGGACTCAAAAATTTCCGGGTGAGATTGTGTCAGCTTTGGTGAGGTTTTATGGATATATCCTTTGACAGAAAAATGAAGAAAAAAATTAGAGGAGGTAAGATCAATGGGAAGAATACCAGCAAGAATTTGGTTGAGCACTGCTTTAAAAAGTTTGGGGGCAAAAAAAATTAGAATTTGACAAAATCAGTCAGACAGTTTCATTTATTCCTTGCCGATTAGTCAATCAATTCATGTTTGTTGCTAATTGCACAATAAATCTCTCACTTGTCTTTTTCTTCAGAATGAAGTAGTTGCTAGCCCAGAATAATTACTTATTTCTTCAATCAGTTTCTATATCTCCCTTCTTCTAGAGTATTGAGGCAACACTCACTCAACTACCACTCAAAAGAAACCCTCCCTCCCTCCAAAAAGAAAAAAGTCTCAACACCAGCGAAAGTTGAAATTTGCTTTCTCTCTCTTTGCCTATTACAACGTGTGAGTCAGGAAAGGATAGACAAGAGAGATCAATCATCTCCATCTGTCGTTTTTCTACCTGTACAGTCAAGCATAGATAGCAGGATTTCTAGTTACACTACATCTTCTCAATAATTAGAAGTCACATCCATGAAAATCACTGAAGAATTAGTATAACGCAAAATCTCAAGATGAGCACTAAGAATCATTCCTGTTTACAACCACTCACTCATCGGACAAACGTCGTTGAAACTGTAAGTGTCCCGGTTTCGAAGAAACCTTTGCGTGAAGTTGCAAAAAACCGTGAGCATTGTGATGTCAGCGCAGAATTCCTATTTAAAACAATGTATTTTGGCCATAAATCACTTAGGAATCTCTATGAAGCCTAATTAAAAAGCAAAAGGCATCCTTGTTTTCAGCTCACGAAGTACTTTCATTTGCTCACAAAAAAATACCACTGTCCCATTGATGGACTTTGGTTCTACCTACCCCATTTGACTGTACCGACAAAAAGCCCTGCGTGTTTTTGCAATAGATTTGATACGAAGTAATTCAAAGAACAGGATCACGATTACTTAGACGTTTTTCTTTCAATGAGTTTAAAAGCATGGAGTGTTCCTTCAGTCAATAAATTTTACTTCAATTACAAATGGGTCATCTATACAAACGGCCAACACAGTGCTTTTGGATACATCATGAATTCATGTAGGTCTCGTCCATAAAAAATGCAAGTAAGTAAGTAAGTACATGGATATGTCAAAGTTAGAAACTCAGAATTTCTCAGCTCAAAGTATTTAAGATGATCTTAAAATCAGATTGACAGGCTTAGAAAAACAACAAGCAGGTTTTTAGTGGTAAGTAAGCATTTCGTACTTGAGACCTGAATTGAATAATTCAAGTTTCTTTAGCTTTGCTATTTCTTCAATGTAATGGGTACCTTCAGCCACTAGAGGTCTGAGTTACAGAGAGGTCTTAACTGACACTTACAGATAAGTAAGACTAGGGAAACCCACTTAAAGGTACCTTCGTCAATTTTCTCAGAGTGAAGAAGACAATAAAGCATTTGCTAGAGGTCATTCCGTAAGAGATAGCAGAAGACTAATTATAGGTACACTAAAATTGATGCAATACATCCTAAAGGTAGAAACATTCATTTTGATAGGCAAAAGCAGTTGACAGCTCTCTGTGCAAATCAAAATACAACTATCGCTGGTCACCTTTAGAGAAACGACCTCAACACTTTTGTGTACCTGTGAGTAGGTGAGCTAAAGGTTAAAGTTTGAGAGTAGGTACCAAAATAACAATCACTGATCCAATTTTTTGTTTGCTCTTTTTCCTCATCCAACAGCTATATCGAAAGTTAGTGCCTCATCCCTCCCTGAATTTTACTTTCTTATTTAACTTTGATGAAACATACTTACAGTGAGAGTGTACTTACGTTTAGTTTTGATGGAATCATCATCACTGAATGGAAGATGCTCGACCAATTCTGGAAGTGAACTATCAAGACTGAGTTTGAAAGTTTGAGATAATCTTCGACGAATTTTTCTCAGGCTCATTGTATACGGAGTTTAAGAAGGCACAAGAATCACAGCTAATTAATGAGAATCAATTGGAGGACGACAGATTTAAAAACAAGCTCTAAACTTCCATAGGGATACTTTTCAAAGCTGAGAGTGCAGGGTGAAACCTGAAACATAACCCTTTTGAACTCAAGAATGTTCTATTTTCATTAAAATTCTTGCTCAGAAAACACACGTTTGTAAAGCTATCACGGAGAGTCTTGAAATATGGCATTATTTGATGTGTAACAAGGGAAAGCAGAATCTACGAAGGCACTAAAAAACGCAAGAAGACTTTAAATAAACGCACTGTGGAAAGGTGTTGGTAAGCAAATATATCACACTAGTTCACTAGTTCAATAGGAAAGAAAACGACAATTTGAATAATAATGACACGGCAGCGAAACACGATCATCAGTAATTTCGATCGCGCTTAGTAAGTAACAAACATACGGTGAGATTAAACTTGAACACATTTTTATCAAGTTTATTGAAACGGATCGATTCAATTTGGTGTCTTTTCATGAATAATCATTATGATTCACTCACTAGTCACACGTCAAAATATATTTCTGTTTATAAACACACTTGAATGTCACGTGATGGTGCCGATCAGCTGTCTTTATGTTTGTGCGGTTGCGTGGTTGCGAGATTGCGTGTTTTCTGTTACGCTCAGCTCACACGCATGTTATACTACTCTAGTTATAGTTATACTCATTATTCTACCAACACGCTCGCGAACAAAATTGAGGCTTGAAAATTCAAAATGTTGAAAGTGCCATCAGAAGTTGCAAAAATTGTGCACCTTCTTCATCTTTTTCAGAGTAACATCTGTGAAAACTCAACTGAAGTTTTTTCTCTAGAAAATTCGTCAAATTCAAGCCAATTATATTTGCCAAAATTTTCCTTCTTTTTAGAGCGTTCAATTATTTTTTACAGAGAAAAAGTTGCACAATCTTTGCAACGTAGCGCGTCGGATGGCACTTACAACATTTTGAATTTTCACGACTTAATTGTTAGCCGCGTTTCATGTTTCAAGTTTCAAGAATGGTTTAGCGGAGGGTGCTAGCTGCAAATAAGTCTGCACTTTCATTCTGCATTGGTAACAGATATCGAAAATTCGATTTATAGACTATCACATTTTGAGAGGGGAGCCCCCTCTCAAAGGCCCCAGCTCAGTAGTCACTAATCACTAGTCAGCAGCATAAAATAAATATTACTTCGTAATAATTATTTTTTATTACGTCGTAATATTTATTATACGGTCAGCAGTGATCTGGATTCTGGAGGCTGAAGCATCATTCCATCCTGACTAAAAATCACCAGAACCGCCGACAGTTTTGCCTTGAGGGTGTTTCCCATAAATTCCAACCCTTCCGGCAACCCCGAGCAGATTTCATCATCGAGGAATAATAAACGATAAATTCCCCGAGAAAATCGAATATTCTGAAAAACGACTATTCCTGTAGGCCTCCGACAACCTGTCTCTAAACTTGAGAATTTTTTTAAACTTGAGAAACCGAACGTGAGATTTTTGTCCCCCGGTGACCCTTTTTCTATTTTCTGTCTCTTTCCCCGCCCCTGTCCCCTTTTTGGTTGAAGGGGGGGGGGGGGGGGTCCGCTCTCTTCGCCCCCCCCTCCGTATCCACCAATGGTATCAAAGTTTCGATCGATCGAAACTTGTGGTATTTCCAAGCGAATAAACAAGGTTTGAGGGTGTCAACAATTCGATCGAACAAAATGTTATAATGTGTCGAATTTTCGATACCACACTTACATAATATATACAAGAACAATCATGATTCATACAATGAGCTATGACTTTAGAGTGGCAGTGGATTGGTCCACCTTGTGCCACACAGGGTAGAAGGAATCCCGGGAAAAAGCGGGATTTGGATGGCAGATTCCAAGGTTTGAGGATAAGTTTTGTAGGTCGTTTCCAAGTCGTTTCCGGCAATGCCCGAGTTTGTTTACGGAACGACCGGAAACTACCTACAAAATTTAACCTCAAAATAGATTTTTACGGCAAGATGGTGGCGCCCTAGGTGACAACAATGAACCAGCGGAACGTTCCTTGATGTGCCACTCTAAAGTTATAGCTCATTGGATTCATACGACACTTCAAGATTAAATTTTCACGGGCTTATCCTAACACACCCCCCCCCCCCCGAGAAGCACTGTCCAAGTCTTTGGATTTGCCACGTAGGTTGAATAAGATATTGCAAATCTTGTTTACTCTTTGATTTTTTGGTTTGAAAGGGTTAAGTTAAAAGTTGTCAAATAGAAAGTTTTTTCTATTAGCTATTTTGGAATAAATAAAAGGGGGATTGGGGGAAATGAAAATTAAGGCATCTATCAAATTTATTTACTTTAGCAATTAAATGAAGCTATCAATCATTCCTTTGATCCCTTTCGACCTTGTTAACCTCAGCAAGCCGTTCCTTGAAATTCTCGACTTTCCCGAGACGAGTCACATGGTTGAAAGTTGAAACTTGGTCCCAAGTCCAATCAAAATACGGAATTTATCTAATTTGTAATCGGACAGCTTTAGAATCTGATAACCAATTAGATAAATTCCGCATTTTGATTAGACTTGGCAACCACGTAATTCGTCTCCACCAATTACCGTTTTGCATTCTTGTATCCAGTCGATCCAACGGTCAGGAATTTCAGGGATTTTCTTCGGCTTGCCGACTGATAAATTAAAAATCAATAAATTAGAAGCAAGCTAAATTAGAAATGGGATGCTCTCTGGCATGAGACTGCAGAAAGGAATACAGTCATCAATAAGGCGTACAGTCGCGAAGTATGCAATCTAGCAACGTTGCGTTTGGTTCATTTATACTCACAAAAAATATTGAGCTATTTAGGGAGCGGCGATGACCACCGAATCCAATCTTTTCTATGGATTTAAATGGACAAAATACTACGTTGCCACTTTGCCAGGGCGTATAGTAGTAGTATATTCAAAATCAAGTAACTTCTCTTTACAAGTAGGCGAACTTGAAATGTTTGCGCTGTAGCAATGCTTAAACAAATTTACTAGAATCTCTTAAAGAAAACAATGGTAAAGGGAGCCATCTTGATTTTTGTAAATCAAAAGCAGGAGGTCAATATTCGGCCCCAGGATTATTTCATTCCTGCTCCCCCTCATCACCAACTTCCACTTTGGACCCCATAGAAGGTTTTAGAGCGAAGTCAACGGTTAGCCAACAATCACAACAATGCGCTCATCGGTCGCAATCGGTTGTGATAAAACTCGCGTAGCGTTCCAAACTATCTCACTCACTCTCTCGTGACCCTCATGTATATCCATCTCTTTCTAGTTCCGAAATTCGTATACAGGGCCTTGTTTTACGACATATTATGATCAAAATCGCCTCGAGGAATTTATTTCTGCCATAAAATATCACAAAATAAGTCTCAATATACGATTTTTGAAAGTAGAGTGAGATGGCAGTACATGGGGGTCACGTTAGAGCGAGAGAGACAACCCGGCTTTGTTTGGAACGCTCATCACCGGCTGTCGCCATTACTAAAACCCTCTATAATGACCCATAGTGGTGACGTAAACGCATTATTTGATGGGTGTCGTCACACCGTCTTTTTCTCTGTATCTGTATGCATGCCATAGCACAAGAAATCATGACGTGAATCTCTATACTCTATATGGTAACGTTAGCTAGAGTCCGTTCCAAAAGTGTAGGCGAGCTCCGACCGATAATCTTTGGAATTTTTCTAACGTTATTTCTCTTATTGCACAGTGGAAATGAATGCATATGAATAAATGAGCTTTATTGGATTTTCATTAAATAGCGCTTTAAAACAAAAAAATAAAAGTCTTCGGCAAGTTTTGTTTTGATTTGAAGGAAAGAAAATGGAAGATTCGCCAAAGATTATCAGCCAACCTTATTTGCTTCTGAAACGACATAATTATACCCTCCCAAACTTTCTTTTGTCTGAGTCTTCACGTGAAAGTGAATTAATACGTCAACGGTCGCCTGCAGGTTGAGTGCTCGGTGATTGCAGAGGCGTGAGTGTTTTGCTTCTGGTATCCTCCTCAGTTTGAAGGCGCTCTATACATGAGTATGTATAACTATGAGACTATGAGGTCAAGTGACGTTTTTGAGCTAAGGGAGCTTCTCTAGGATTCCCCTCTGTGCGGCGCCGCGCCGCACTATGGTCTACAATGGGTATCTAGCTAGACAAAAGTCGATTTTTGGAGGTCGGAAAAACGGAAATCTGACAACGTAGTGTGATTCCCCATATCTTAGTGCATCTGTATCTCAAATTTTTCCGACCGATCATGTTTGGTAAGGTTGCAACATGCGTTTAAAGCAACGCGCGGAAGGTGTGTTTGTATACTTTAAGGTGCTATTGGTTTCTAGCCATTGCAATCCCCAGACAAAAAGTACGATTTTTACTTAGTTACTTTATTTTTTGTTCAAACTTAGAACTTGTTGATCCTTCCTGATGATAAGGCGAATACATTCATCTAGATATATTTCATTTAAGTCAATAATTTGGAGTTTTTAGAGACTGTATAAGGTCGGTACCAATTTTACTCAAAATTGACGAGAATTTTAGGCTTTAAGGCCACCTACGTTTTTTGGCCCACGGATGCCCACGCTTAGAGTGGCAAGGAAATGTTCCTAAGACCTCTGGGAACACGTTTTTCAATATGCGAATGTCGTCTTTTGTCGTCCTTACAAGTTATGAATTTTTTCGGTTGGAGAACTCAGCGGATAATGGGGGATTTTGCCGTTGACGTGGACGAACAATCTTCAATCATCAAAACAATAAAAAACTATAATAACTGTGAAAACCGTTTGGAACTCGTAAAATTTTACACTACATAGATTCTCTGTGATCTTGAAACTTCCGACTCAAGAAAAATATTGAGCGGGGAACACCCCCCCCCCCCCCACTACCATCAACTATCTGAACCCTCCACATTCAAATATTGGCATCTTACACAGGGGTGGGCTAAAGTAACGCACAACCTCCCTCAAATTTTTTTTCTGATTCATATTTAGAGAATCGGTTTCTGCCAATCTTTTACATTCAGGGGGCTCATCTGTTTGGCTATGTTGGGTGCCCCCCTCATTTTAGGGGGGTGTGGGAAGGGGTCACGGGGTCGGGGGGGGTTTAAATCGAATATTTCAAATAGGGACCCCATGATTTTTTGCATACTTAGAAAGAACATAAAATTCTAAGCATTTTGGCACAAACCAAAGTTCGATACCTATTGTCGTATTCGATATATCGAAGTTCAAAGTTCGATATCCACCCATTTTCCAAAAGTCGTTGCTCCCCTTTAAATGAACCAAATTTAAAAAACTTTGGGTGCAAAATGTTCTACTGAACAAGCACTGTAAGGAAAAAAATACGACAGTTCCCAAAAATTTGCCCATACTTAATTTCTGGGCCCTCAAAATTTGTTCGATTTTTAAAAAAAATGGAATACCCAATTTTTTTTTCAAAAACGGTCAAAATGGAGGATAACGGACTGAAAATCGCATGTTCTACTGCACTGACGTCTGAGAAACCAGAAAAATAACCAATTGCCAATTTTCACTACCGCAACTGCATTAGGGGACTTTTGTCTAGCTATAGCTGGCTTGCGTAGACCAGTGTGCGCCGGGCGCATGATGACTCATGCGCTGCATTTGAGGTATTTCGGTTCCTGAATTCAATTCTACCATCTTTTTTCCAAATTTTCAAATCCAAGATGGCCACCATGTCATGCGCATTGGATAAAGAGACCCAAAAAACTATACGATGTTACCACCATTTCATACTTTCAACTTCATTAATTGTTCCCGGAGGTATTGATGTTCTCCTGAAATACGGTGTCAACGAACCCTGTTCCGCTCTTTTTGAAACTTTTAGCGATTATAACTTTTGAACGATAAGTGTTCCCAGATTTTGGTTTACGCCATTCGAAAAAACGTAAAATGAACACAGTTGCCTGGTTTTCAAAAATTAAATTGTGTGGACACCTTGAAAATCGGAAAATCGCTGTAACTTTACCATTTAAATTATCCAAAATACAACATATAGTATATTAAATGAAATGCATATTTTCTTTCCTATCAGCTGAGTTTAAAGAACAAATACTTCGGTTGCGGAATAAAAAAGTTATTACAAGCAGATGACAATGTTGACTTTGAAAATTGGCAACGACGCCTTCTGTGGGCCTGAGAAAGAAATGGCCCAGATAAAGGCATTTCACGGCCGCAGACAGTCGGGATAGTCCTTTATTCACCATGAAAATATCTCACAGTTTGCTCTCAAGGCAAAAAACGACGATTTTGAAAAAAAATTATTTTTCTTCAGATTTCCAGCAAATGAAAATGATCCCGATTGTAAAAGTTTCTTCTTCTATCATTAATTCGTAATTCTAAGAAGCCGGACTTGATAATCTCAATCAACATCGATGGCATTCTTTTTCATGGCAACCCCAAATTAAAAAAAAAAAAAAAAAAAAAAAAAAAAAAAAAAAAATGCCTCCCGGCAGGCCGGTAAGACGAAGTAGATTCCATGCTTGGTTAAACCATTTTTTCACAAATTTAAATATAAGTTATAATTTTCGTTGAATTTTTCTCTGAATTTTTCTCTGAATTTTTCTCTGAATTTTTCTTTTTTATTTTATCAGCTGCTCAAAATCCAAATATAATTGTGAAAAAGATTATATTACCAACAGAGAAATGTGTAATCTTTACAATGCAAGTGAGAAATAAAAGCTAGGTTATATAAGTTTTTCACAAATTTCAATAAATAGGTTATGTTATGATTTTCTTTGAATTATTCAATTTTCTTTTTTTTATCAGCTGTTCAACATTTAAATAAAAATGACCATGAGAAAAAGATTATAGTACAAAGATTGAAAAATGTGTAATCTTTGTAACGATAATGAGGAATAAATCTGAATAAGAGCAGCTGATAAAACAAGAAAATAAATAAATAACGTACCTAAGCAACAGTGTACGTGTAAAACAAAGAAAGAGCAATTATACCAATAAACCATCCTTGTCTTTCACTTGTAAAATCCCATAAGAAACTAAATAGCTCGTAAAACACGTAAAACACAAGTAAAATTCAAGGCAAAGAGCATATGAACTAAAACCATCCACCACCACATATACTAAAATTTACAAATCAAAACAACCATTTCTTCATATAAAACACTGCCAAAAAAACCGAAAAACACATCACTTTAACTCGCTTACAACGCAAAACACAAAAAAATGACTCGAGTAAAAAAGTTGCGTAACAAAACGGCCAAAATAAATTTTCCCAAAAAAAACGCTCAATACAAACACTCCTAAAAACAAACCTCAAAAACACATTTTACGACTCAAACACGGCCCATAGCGCGAAAACTAACAATCGGATTTACACCATCTTCGAACTCATCCAAGAAATAAACCCAACAAATAGTTGAGACAAATTTCAAGAACAAAAACCAAAAATTACGAACAGGATCGTGGGACATAAAAACGGTAAAACTGGCTGAAACATACATATAAAGATATATATATATATATATATATATATATATATATATATATATATATATATATATATATATATATATATATATATATATATATATATATATATATATATATATATATACAATTTTCAACGAGTGGTATTTTCTCACTCAGGGGACCATGAAACGTGCTCATTTGATAAAATTTCCCGAAAAATCCAACATCGCACCCTCCGCAATAAGTAGATTCATGGAATCTACTTAATAGATTCATGGAATCTACTTAAAAAATACAGTTGAAGGAAAGGTTTTAATGGAAACGATGAAATCAAATACACAAGTGTTAACTAAAATCACAACATAAATAAGGAAATATGTAATCAGATTTTACAATAGTTTTTCATTTACACATAAAACGGAACACATATAACACAGACTTAAATTGAATAACTTATAAATGGATATTTTAAATCCTATCATCAAATTGGTAAAGTAGTAAATTCTATAATCACTACAGCAAAATTATTGTCATCAATGAATATCATTTTTGTTTTCAATTAGTCTTTTGTTTGTTACAATCATATGTATCAATAAATAGATTTAAAAAATATACACTTATTTTATTAAGGTAATAGTTAACGATTACATAATGTAAGAAAAACTACAAACAAACTTACGAAAGATCAAAAAGTATTCTTTTACCTAGGTTTCAATTCGGTTTTCATGTATTTCGGGCAGTGGCGGCTCGTGCAAATTGGCAACAACGCTTTTCCTTCGTTTGATTCTAGGTAAAATAATCGATTCAATAGTGAAGCACGCTTCATCATTAATTGATTGTTGCACATAGATTCAAGTGGTGGAAAAACATGTTTGCCAAATTGCACGAGCCACCACAGATTAAGGAGAGGCAATTCCCTTGGTTTAATAGGCATTGTTTTGTATAAGAATCAACAATTCGTGTGAAATGGAATTGAAACGAGAGTCTGCTGCAGATAGCACCAACCTTTCACCTTTTAACACACATTATGTGAGCATAGATTTTGGGTTTTTAAAATCGCAGTACACCTAAAAAAAAAAAAAAAAAAAAAAAACGAGAACTATATGTGGTGCAGTCGGGGACGAAAAGATTGTTAGATGCCTACTTAGACTTTGACTTGTGTAGTCCACCTGCAACACTTCAATTTATTGAAATAAGTATTGCGAGTAGCCTATCTCTAAGAGTCGTCTGACATTCTTTTTATTCCCGACTGCACAGTGTACCTATGAATTGAGAGGCGTCAGCTGAAAGAGAGTAACCAATAAAACTACAGCTCTGCTCATCTTCCCAAGAGTTTCTAAATATACCGTTTTGATTATTCTCTATATAAATTACTGAACTTTTTGTATTTTCCATTTAGGCGTGAAATTGCTTTAGCGGGTCTACTCTGTTGATTGAATTACGTCCATTGAATTTCGAGGTCGTTCATATTTTAGATGATCACTGATCACGAAGAAAGGTATGAATGTGGGACTGAAAACACGAAATGTCAAAGTCTTTTCTGACTTTTAAGTTTGAGAACAGGTCCTCATTTATTTTAAGCCGTCTATTTTAACAAAGGTCAAATAAGGTAAATTTTATAACTGTACGTCTGTTTCTAAAAAAAAAATATATATATTTATAATAATCTGCATTACGGCTATGATTTTTGGGAAAAGAATACCTCATTTATGGAAAGGTATTTATTCAGGAGACGCTTGAATTGTATTTGAAGCACATTGTTTAAAAATCAATACAAATAAAATGGGAATCTTTTATAGATTTTCTAAAAATATTATCTTTTTACTCACCTAAGGTAATGTTAGTGTCGTTTACCTCTCTTTTCAAAGCACTGTGATCGTTATGAAAAAAACAATCCTGATTATCTAATAAAAGGTCAGAAAGAATTGATGTCTAATACTACTAAAAGTTTACAAAAAAAAAAAAAAACTTGATAATTTCTGTCCAACCATCGTAAATAATGTATCGAAAAATAGATTAATTGTTGATACGGTTTACTTTAATCTCATCATGTTAACAAAGGTATAGGTACTGAGTATAACTCATAGCCATTTTTGTGAACTTTTGGCCTGTTGTAGCTCGTCGCGTTTACTCTACAGCAGTAGGCGTGAAACTCGCGCGAATCTTCATTTTAAAATTTTCATACATCCTGAACAGGGTATTCATGATTCACCAAGTTAATAATACTTGATGAGTACCTTGGACCAAGCAAAACGGTCCTGTCTGGTCTCATAGATTTTTGTTTCCTACCTCAAAACATCTCATTTCTTATCGTATACCTTCTACTTTAAAACAGCGTCGTTGGATTTTTATTTCTTTTTATCTTTTAGAGAGAGGTCTCAAGGAGCAAAATTGTCAGGGAAGGAAGGTTAAAAAACGTACAATGTATTACAAGATGAGCAAATTAACCTCTCTATCATAATCTTTTTTACAATCGGTGGGCTAGACTACTAGACTCCCCTCCCTCCACTTGCTGGCTACACCCAGACCCACGCTTTTTTATTACGTTCTTTGCATGCATGTCTAAAGGTGAGAAAACGTCTTTTGAAAACGAATCTATATATTGATTCAATCTTAACTTTAAAAGAAAGCTGTGTACACCAGAAAATGTTCAATTGATATAAGATATCATTTGGCACGTAAAAAATAAGTAACATGAGTATTAAATATAAAATTTTAAACAACTACAAAGAGCTTACAACAACAAGGTAAAGAAATCTTACAAGGAGCAATAATTCGAGCAATGCTTTTTTATAACCGTTAACATCTATATGTATGTAACCTTCAAGTGACGGAGCCGGCAGCTCGTGAACATTTGACTACATAGTTTTACTCCTGTTTTGAATCTATGCAAAAGTACCGATTATTTGAAGATTCAATAGCATCCTTTAAGGATCGAGTCTTTTTGAGGAAGTAAATATGTGCATTCACGATGCAATTCACGAGTCAGAGTCTTGCTAGTGGTTCTTACTAAATTCAAGGGTTCAAACAAACCCTTTCCGCATGCAGTTATACATGGTATCGTCGGTAGTTTAGATTTATTTCTAGCAATCATTTTGACGGCATGGATACATATGCACCACCAGTTCATAGAAGACATTTCTAATAGAATTGAATAAGACTGACGAGCGAGGAACTTGAACTAGAATAATCACTGAACAATGTTTTCGGTTTGTTCTAATTGTGCTTTGAGTTTCATATGCATCTGCAAAAGTATGTCCTATCGTTCAACAAGTTTTCTAAGAATTCGTGCCAAACATAAATCTAGTTTGCTCGTGTTTTACTTTTAACTCTCCAAATTGTCAATTTTCTCTCTTGGTCTAAGTGATGAACACACAAATGTCGTAAATGCTCTCTAATACAGCCAATAAACTATAACAAATATGCACATAGACACAGTGACGTAGCTTCATAACTAGCAAGGTTAGAGCAATGAATCCATTCAACCTCATGGCAAAGATCGAATTGTTAGGAATGCAGTAGACATCGGATTTGACCTTTTTAATGGGTTCAAGCGGACATAATACATTCTCCAGAATAAACACCAAACACCATGCTGCGCCACTGCATATAGAATGTTATGAAGGAAAAAGAACAATAAGAATTTCTTAGGAAAACCATAAATTATTTTAAGAATACCTGAATGGAGGGAGGAGTAATTTTTTTGTGTGGTTGCACTTATTCCCCCCAGGTACAATCACTTACAAGTTTAACGTGAAAGGGTCCTTGGATATCAAAGACATGATATGAGTTTTGCTTCAAAACATTTCGTGTAATCAATATAAGTTCGATAGTATAAGTTTACAGAAAAATAAATAACTAATTGCAATTAGTATTTGACTAAAACTGGTTTATACCCTTCGTGTTTCCTTCATTTATGGATATGTTAATAAATATGTATTTACGTGCATTGAACTCATTATCATTACGGTAATTAAAGTGTGAAAAGCTCATATGAACTTAAGATTTTCACTCTAATGAAAATAAATAAATCGTTAAATCAAAATGAAACTCCACTGATTTAAACGTTGATATTTCTGAAGATATGTTAAGGGGAAACATTGTGGATAGATTGGCGCATATCTCCAAATAGTAGTTGATACCAACAGTGGCCTTGTATATCAAAATACTTTTTTCTGATATAACTTATTATCCCAAGCTTTTACTGTCGCTCTTGAAGAATATGGGAAGAATATTGTGATGGGAATTTCATGACTGTGCTGAACAGGAATAAGAGGATGATCTTTCAAAATACAGGAAGTGTAACGGTCCTAAACCCAAGTGACTTGCGTTAATAATAAAAAACCTCTTTTGTCAATGTTTAACCGATACCATCGTAAAAGGCTTGAAATTATGCTATTAGATCATATAGTGACTTTTTAGTTTATAGCACTCGTTTTTATTTAAATTTTTTGAATTCTTGGAGAAGGTACCAATCTCTTCCTTCCTTCCGCTAGTAATTCATATATTTACCGTCTAAAAAAAATGTCTCAACCTTCAAGGCTCTCGTCAGCTGCAAAGTTACAGTGCTACAAACTGGTCTATTAGGTTTATGTCCTCGAAAGTGAAATTCAATTTCACGCGAGATCTTAATACCACTTTAACGGAATATATTGACAATTACCAGCATTGGTAAGAGATCTGCAAACACGATAACTGATTTTTACATTTTATAGACATCTTAATTTCCATAAAAACAGAACAAGAAATCAAAATAATCGGGCTTACCACGGAGGGAAGACCAAGTTTCTAAAGTATAATTTCCCCCTTATTTGAATTTGAAACCAAAGCCTCACAATTTCCTCCTGCTTTATATCTTTTAGAACAGATTATTACCGAAAACTGAGAATAACGGCCAAAATTACACGATTACGCGGGGAACATCAATGGTAAATATAAAATCTGCAGCTGAAAATACGCGTCTCAGCCAATTTATCCACAGGAAAATATTAAGTGCAACGAGCCAATGGTAAAGGCTCTGGCCAAGCATTGATTTTGAAAATTAGACAACAGTCGCAATTTCATTGACAGTCAGCAACGTCAGCGTGGTCAACGACTAGAAAGAGCCCAATCGAAAAGACGCGGATCCTAATTGGCTAGAGAACGATGCGCTCTCGAATTTTTTCTGGCTTTAAATATGAATAAGCGTTAAATCATTACATCGGATTACTTGGCTTAAAACTTCACCACAAATAAAGTATTTAGCCCGCTACTCTTACAATTTTGATCTAAAAAAAAAATCCAAAGTTTCTCACTCTTTTTACGATAGAGATAGTAAGTTTATGTATTTTCCTCAATCTTCTCATTGATCAAAAGAAGGTTTAGAAAAGTACATTCAATCGTCCCATCACCAAAAGCATACAAATTTCAATTTTTCTATGAACGGAATTTCATGTGTAACGACCCTCTCATTGTTTGCCCTAGAATAACCCACCAATCAAAATTATACTGAAGAAAAACTACTTGAATAGATTCAAAATAGTTTTATGAACAAGTTGATGAGTTATAACCATCGCTTATGACAGGATCTAAAAGTTATTTTCCATATTGATCGAATTCTTGAAAAAAGAAAACTATTCAAAATTTAACTAATACTTTAACTGAAGTTGTATCTCAAAAGCAGTCGATATTTTCTGAAAGAATTCTGAATTCATTAAGAATTCATAAAATAAGTGTAGGTAATCTCTAATACATTGCAATCCTCATTAATAAAATTCTTCAGAACGGCTTGAGTAGTTTCCCGTCCGGTAGTTCACTTCTGCATTGGTTTTGAACAAAAGGACACGAAAAATTAACGCGTTGTTCGAAGTCTCTGAAAGGCAGAAAAAGTTCACGAATTACCTCCCATCGTTCCAATCGGGGGCTGTATTTCGATTTGACTCTTATCGGTGTTGACCACTCTGGCAAATCGTTGAATTTACAACTTTTGTTTAATTTTTGATTCACTCGACCCAGCAAAATTTAGTATCTACAAAAAATTGTTGGTCTGAGTGTCCGCGTTGCTTGAAGATGATCCTCAGTTTACATTTGCGTCTCCGCACAGCCAGAGAATTTGGTCCTATTATATTCTTCGACACCATCCTCGCTGCTCATTATTTGGTTCCCATGGTGACCGAGTCCTCCATGCTCTGTCTTCTCCATTAAGTCGTGCCTCTCCGCGTCCATAGCATCCAGCTCATCTTTTGACAGATAGTAAACAATGCCGGCCCCATATCCATCGCCCAGCACATTTATCGAAGTTCGAATACGATCCCTGTGAACACAGACATATAATCAATGCAAGCTACTGATGAAATTCAATGGATATTATTTACAAGAGCGTGTATTTCTTCCCGTGCAAATACTAACGCGCCGAAAGCAGGACGAGGCTTATTCCAAGAGTAACCCATTCCCGGCTTAAACCGGAAGTAGCTATATTTTTTCGTGTTCAAGATATCGAAGGTAGAAGTTCGATTAAGGACCAATTTTCGAAAATTCTTAACTCCTACAAAAAGAGTCGTAAAACAAAAAACTGCACATGTAAAATGCTCTACTTGATGAGTACTTTCAAGAAAAAATACAAAGGACATTACCCAAAATCGGCCTTTTTACCCCTGAGAGCGAAATGTGAAATACTTCCAGGGGTGATAAAGGATTAAATCAGCGTTCCGAATCTGTAGTACAGGCACATCAGGAAAAATAGGGGAAAAAATTCGCACTAAGCTGAATTTTGGCAGAGATGGTCCTTTAGGGTATGTAGTTTAACATACTAAAAGTCCCCATCGATACCGGTTGAGCTTTCGTCGTGGTGACGTCAAGAAGGGCGTATAAATCCGTTTTTTGCAAATATCTCCGGAAATATGACAGATGCGTCAAAAATACCTCAGTACAAAAATGTTTCTCGTAAAATTTTCTACAACAAAGTTATCTATCAATTTTTCCGTTAGAGCGCGCTGTCTCCCAGAAATTTCTCTTAAGAAAAGAAACTATCGTAAAAAGTCAGGCGGAGGTCAAAAGCGCAGCGCGGCACGAGCATATCGTTTGAAATGATGGTGTTTCTGACTATTTCGACGGTTCATATTGATCATTAGTGAATCATATGCTGAACAATTGGGTTTGAACTCCTATTTTATGGGCGGGTGGGGGGGGGGGGTGGAAAAACCACTGACACCCCCCCCCCCTCCCCGTAAACGAAAAGTTCAAAATGACCGCTGATTGGAATTTTGTTTGCCCCAACTTCAACTTTAATCAATTTTCCCTCGCGCAGTTACATTTGATACACGGTCATCGGCGGAGGTTTTAAAAAAAATAAAAAGCTTGTTGGCAAACTGTTAACATATGTATAATAAATGGATCAGTTAAGTAATAACAGTCGTGTTTCGAGAACTTCCGGATGACTTTTTGAGTCAATAGTTTCCATCGAAGCGGAACTTTTTTGACTCTTTTTGTTCTTCTGCCATCTTCACCGACCTCAGTAACTTCATTACTTGCCCTTGTATCAATATCAGTATCAGTATCGCTTTGCTCACCATCATTTCTTCGTATACGGGTAGGCAAGGGAGGCCTTATTTCAAAGTGCTTTTTTTAAGAAACACTTGAAACGATGTAGATCCAATGAAGTTTCTTTCTTCGATGCTCCATACAAACCAAGGAAAATCTTTTTCCATGCCTTGCATACCTGATATTGCGTTGAATTGGTTTTTTTTTTTTTTTTTTTTTTTTTTTTTTTTTTTTTTTTTTTTTTTTTATAAATATTCAGCTGAACTAATAAGATATACCCTTTTTTCAAGAGTTTGCCAGCGCTAGTCGTTTTCCGGAGAAAGCTTGGGTGTAAGCGCAGTCAGTGAATACGTGTATGGACAAAATGTTCCCTTTTAGTGGTTTGTGATTTAAGCTGTGCGAAGAATATACAGTTGTTACCCCTTATCCTGGTTTCACGAAAAAAAATATCTAATCCGAAGTAGCCAATGCTGTTAAAAGGACTAGCAAGTAACAAGTTGATGTCTGCACCTATCAAGTTATTATGAGATGAGGCTCAATCAAGAGATGTATACTTAATCGGTGGCTGTTTACACTATGAGAGTATCCGCGTTGCGTCGCTTTCAGCTTGGATCGCTTGACTTCCATGTGCAGATCTTTTTCCGTGAGAGACAACATTTATTTGATCTTATTATTTTCATTTGATACAAAATTTTCCTGTGAGGCAGTCAATTTTGTACAATCTTGAAATTCAATAGCAGGAGCTATTGACTTGACGCGGAACTTTTTGACTCTTTTTGTTCTTCTGCCATCTTCACCGACCTCAGTAACTTCATTACTTGCCCTTGTATCAATATCAGTATCAGTATCGCTTTGCTTTTCGCTTTGCTCACCACCATTTTCTTCGTTTGGATAGGAGAGGGCTGCGGCTGATTGAGGCCGGCATGAGAGAAACTAAAGTCAGCTTTATAAGCACTGTTTGAAAGTAGAGAACGGATAGATTGCTGCTCCATCTGACTTACCTTTTTTACATTCTCGGTCGTGTCGTTTGTCCCTCCTCTCCCCCCCCCCCCCCATTAGAACGCATGAAAACCTAGCTGAGGCTTATGTCTCCTATGTTTTGAATCATTATGGAAGAGAGCATGTTGTACCTGCTCTTATTTGAAAACACTAATATTGTAGAAATGAAGAGTGCCGCTGATAGGTACTTTACGCAACATTCTCCTGCTATTGAATTTCAAGATTGTACAAAATTGACTGCCTCACAGGAAAATTTTGTATCAAATGAAAATAATAAGATCAAATAAATGTTGTCTCTCACGGAAAAAGATCTGCACATGGAAGTCAAGCGATCCAAGCTGAAAGCGACGCAACGCGGATACTCTCATAGTGTAAACAGCCACCGATTAAGTATACATCTCTTGATTGAGCCTCATCTCATAATAACTTGATAGGTGCAGACATCAACTTGTTACTTGCTAGTCCTTTTAACAGCATTGGCTACTTCGGATTAGATATTTTTTTTCGTGAAACCAGGATAAGGGGTAACAACTGTATATTCTTCGCACAGCTTAAATCACAAACCACTAAAAGGGAACATTTTGTCCATACACGTATTCACTGACTGCGCTTACACCCAAGCTTTCTCCGGAAAACGACTAGCGCTGGCAAACTCTTGAAAAAAGGGTATATCTTATTAGTTCAGCTGAATATTTATAAAAAAAAAAAAAAAAAAAACCAATTCAACGCAATATCAGGTATGCAAGGCATGGAAAAAGATTTTCCTTGGTTTGTATGGAGCATCGAAGAAAGAAACTTCATTGGATCTACATCGTTTCAAGTGTTTCTTAAAAAAAGCACTTTGAAATAAGGCCTCCCTTGCCTACCCGTATACGAAGAAATGATGGTGAGCAAAGCGATACTGATACTGATATTGATACAAGGGCAAGTAATGAAGTTACTGAGGTCGGTGAAGATGGCAGAAGAACAAAAAGAGTCAAAAAAGTTCCGCTTCGATGGAAACTATTGACTCAAAAAGTCATCCGGAAGTTCTCGAAACACGACTGTTATTACTTAACTGATCCATTTATTATACATATGTTAACAGTTTGCCAACAAGCTTTTTATTTTGTTTAAACCTCCGCCGATGACCGTGTATCAAAATGTAACTGCGCGAGGGAAAATTGATTAAAGTTGAAGTTGGGGCAAACAAAATTCCAATCAGCGGTCATTTTGAACTTTTCGTTTACGGGGAGGGGGGGGGGTGTCAGTGGTTTTTCCACCCCCCCCCCCCCCACCCGCCCATAAAATAGGAGTTCAAACCCAATTGTTCAGCATATGATTCACTAATGATCAATATGAACCGTCGAAATAGTCAGAAACACCATCATTTCAAACGATATGCTCGTGCCGCGCTGCGCTTTTGACCTCCGCCTGACTTTTTACGATAGTTTCTTTTCTTAAGAGAAATTTCTGGGAGACAGCGCGCTCTAACGGAAAAATTGATAGATAACTTTGTTGTAGAAAATTTTACGAGAAACATTTTTGTACTGAGGTATTTTTGACGCATCTGTCATATTTCCGGAGATATTTGCAAAAAACGGATTTATACGCCCTTCTTGACGTCACCACGACGAAAGCTCAACCGGTATCGATGGGGACTTTTAGTATGTTAAACTACATACCCTAAGGACCATCTCTGCCAAAATTCAGCTTAGTGCGAATTTTTTCCCCTATTTCCCAAAAAAAGTGCTAATGTGCCTGTACTACTGGCCTATTTTTTGATTTTGGACGACGGGAAAGGGAGGGAGGGGGGTCCAAAGTTAGACACTTCAAACGCCTATAACTTTTGAACGAATAAAGATATGATGACGTACTTAGTGCGAAAAGATAGATCTTTTAAAGATCTTTTAAAGACCTTTCGATTGATGTGTATGATATTTGCCTAATTTTAATTTTTAATCAATTTATCGAAGTTTTTTTTATTTTTTTGAAATTGGGTTTTCAGTTTTTTTAATCATGGAAGTTTGGCAACGCACGAATCATCACAAATTGTTTCCATGGTAAAAGTAGACGCAATTTGCTAAAAAATGGTTTAAACCGCATGCTGGGGAAATGCTCTGAAGCGGAGTTATGAGGGCTCAAAGTTGGAGCTTTCGCGAAAAAGGCCGCCCCGAGAGGCGTACTACAGGTGATAGAAGTTGGCATAAACTGTTCTTCCCGTCCAAATTACTTGAAATTTGGTATTCCAGAGTATTTTTTTACGCAGAATTCAAATTTTGCATCAGTTTTTCAAAATTCGAAAATCCAAGATGGCTGCCGACCAATTTTTTCTGTAATTTGGTCGGCAGCCATCTTGGATTTTCGAATTTTGAAAAACTGATGCAAAATTTGAATTCTGCGTAAAAAAATACTCTGGAATACCAAATTTCAAGTAATTTGGACGGGAAGAACAGTTTATGCCAACTTCTATCACCTGTAGTACGCCCCTCGGGGCGGCCTTTTTCGCGAAAGCGCCAACTTTGAGCCCTCATAACTCCGCTTCAGAGCATTTCCCCAGCATGCGGTTTAAACCATTTTTTAGCAAATTGCGTCTACTTTTACCATGGAAACAATTTGTGATGATTCGTGCGTTGCCAAACTTCCATGATTAAAAAAACTGAAAACCCAATTTCAAAAAAATAAAAAAAACTTCGATAAATCGATTAAAAATTAAAATTAGGCAAATATCATACACATCAATCAAAAGGTCTTTAAAAGATCTATCTTTTCGAACTAAGTACGTCATCATATCTTTATTCGTTCAAAAGTTATAGGCGTTTGAAGTGTCTAACTTTGGACCCCCCTCCCTCCCTTTCCCGTCGCACATACTGGTATTTGCCTCAAAAAGCTGGCCAAAACTCAAAAAATTCAAATGGCTTTAACGCGGGAAAAAAGTGTATTTTTTTAATCTTCATATGCGTCCGAATAAGGCCTGCACAGCAACTTCAGTGTTATCTTTTTCACCGAGCCATGTCGCGGGTCGGAATGTGCCTGTTGATACCAACACCGATTTTCCGGCTGAAACGCAACCCGAACCTCAGCACTTTGTTATGGCTTAAATCTCCAAACTGCGTTAGATTTCGCTACATTGTGACCATGGAGGATAAACTAGAAGGTATGTAGTACATTTTACATGCATTAAATTATTTTTACGATTAAATTATAAGGGCAATTATATTAGGTTAATTGAACGATAAAAATTGTCAAAATTTTCCTCTCAAACTCATTAAAAAAAGTAAAAACAACTGTGTGTCAAGCCTTGTCGGGCAAAAAACGAAGGATTCCTAAGAGACAAACCTATTTGGAAGCTTCTCACGCAATAAAATCTTGCTATAACTTGCAACTCTTTTTTTGGCGATTTTTTGAAAATACGTCTTATTTAGGAAAAATTACTGATTTAACACGGACACGTGCAGTGGCGAAGCGCGCTATCCGGCAACATTGCACTTTCTCCAAATCGAACTATCACTAAAGGTCGAACTCGATGGTCATCGCCGATCCCAAGACAATTCGATATTTTTCGTGGGTTTAAATGAACCAAATGCGACGTTGCCAGATTGCACACTTCACCACCGAACACGTGTGCCGTGACAGTTACATAACCAATGTTTTTGATAGGATGTACGCAAGTGATGAGGATCACTCGCTACTCAATTATTGGCAGTTTATAATCTTTAGGTGGCACATAGAACGGACATGAGCACAATGATGCACGGATGCTCTCGCATGAAGATTGATGAAATGATACCGATTGAAAACATGTATATTCGATTGTAGCGATCTAAAAAAAAAGCGATCTCTTTCTGAAAATCGTTTATGTTCTCGTCTTTTTCGACTGAAGTTCCCCTAAAGTGTCTGCATGTTGCCTTTTTGTTTTGCTGTGATACTTTTTTGATCTCCTTTATTATTAATGACTTTTTTCTTTCCTTAAAGGATTTGAAGATTTGAAGATTTGATAAGTTAGTTTACAAAATCATTGTTGACTGAAGTCTTACCTGTACATTTTATTTTTAAGCAACCATTTACTTTGCTGTGATATTTTTGCTATTTTTTATTCTTTGTTGGCCTATTATAATATGTAAACCATGATTTTCAAAAACTCAACTTTTTTTTCCTTTTTATAAAGCAAGCTTTTCTTGTCTTATTTCCTGACAAATGTTAAGATTTATTCTTTGTTTTCTTTTTTTAAATTTTAAATTTTATTTCATTTTTATGTGTAGAGTTACTCAGAAATTTTTTTTGGTTCTTTAGGTGTCCTCATTAAAAAACGACAAAAAAGTGCACCATGAGACACAGCCAATTCTTTATATTTGTATACAAACCGAATAAAAGTGTTTCTTTTGTCTCGACATATTGATCTCAATTTTGACTCTTGTTTCAATTCAATGCTTTAAACTAAATTAACCAGCTACTGAAAGTAACAAATTCAGAAAAAAGTGCTAGCTAGTTCACCAAAATTGTTAATTCTTCACTATTTAAATTAATTTTTAATGTCATGCAAAAAAAAAAAAAAAAAAAAAAAAAAAAAATCTAAATAACTAGCGGGGGGTACATCTTCACTCTGAAGTGTGACATCTTTGAGGCGTTCTTCCTAGAAGATTGGCTGGCCTATAACAATACTTTAGTATGTATATCTATTATTAAAATTATATTAAATCAGGCTACAGGTCAGTGGCACGCGGCTCGTGAAATTTGGCAACCATGCTTTTTCCATTTACATCTATGTAAAAGTATCGATGTATTGGGGTCATATATTGAATATCGATTGTTTTACATAGGTTTAAATGGAGTGAATACGTTACTGCCGCATTGCACGAGCTGCCACTGCTGCAGGTTCAAGTTTTATGACAAATATCATAAAACAGGGCAATTAACGTGAGATTTTTTAATTTTTGACTTCAAATTCGTGATCAGCGACCCGAAAAACCCCGGTAACCCAAGTTTGGTCCAATTTTATCAATAATAAGGGTTTTGGCCAACTTTTTGTGGAAAATACCAGTATGTGCGTCGTCCAAAATCAAAAAATAGGCCAGATTCGGAACGCTGATTTAATCTTCTATTATCCCTGAAAGTATTTCATATTTCGCTCTCAGGGGTAAAAAGGCCGATTTTGGGTAATGTCCTTTAGAATCAAACAAACCTCACAGGAAGTTTTTGAAGTGATAGATCAGTCTTACATAGCGTTAAGGTGGTTTTTAATGTGAGAATCTGATGTATTTTTTATTTGCGAAGAACAAGATGATAAGAATTAGAAAATGATAACCTAGAAAATAACTATATGGACCAGTTAAACCACTAAATGCATAAACCAATGTATATACGTATATTATACGTAGTCTAAAAAATTAGAAAACAGTTTATTTTTTTTAATAAAACCTGTTCCTTTAACGGAGGCTCGTTGGCTGTCAAAATATTTTCATCTGAGTATCAAAAATTAAACTCGGACCCTAGCTTCAAAAATGTTTTCTTGAAATTCTTAAAACGACCTAGCTATTTTTTTTAAACCCACTACTGTTTTTAGGAATTCCCAATATCAAAACGAAGTCCTGCGAATGATCTGACGTAATCATTTCTCCAGGCTCATCGGAACACACTTGTCACTTGTGGAGGTACATTAAAACCCAAACATTTATTACGAAACACACCATCAGCCATCGCACAGATGAGCCCTGAAAAACTCCGGATCGGGCGTATAAAAAATACAAAATAGGTGGAACAAGTTTAGTCCTGAGAAGAATCGTTCCTTAAAAAGAATCAATTCGTGTGTTGACTCTCCGGACTCCCCATCAAGATGAATTGATCATTTAATTTTGTTCATCTAATAAAACTTGTGGTATGAAACGACGCAACTGATTCGGATAAGATTCAGCCGAGCGTAATGTTTAAAGACCATACGACCAAAAAACAAGAGTATCGTTCAAAGAATCAGAAAATGAACTAATCTTCTGAGCACTAATCGGGTTATCACGATCCACCAGACCATTTCGCGTGAATTTACTTTCATACGCAAATTGACAGCCCTGATTAGAGACGCGACGTTCTGTTGTCGGTGAGTCATCATTTTAGATATTCTCTTCTCGGCTGATACGTACTACTATAACTTTCAGAAGTATCGTCGCTTTTCTCGCGACAAAACCCTTGCGTGCCCAAACTACGCAGTTAAAGCATTTGTAGTGCGTGCATTCACTTTTAAATGTGGTTCAATTAGTTCTGAGTGAAGGTTGTGAACAGGGTATTTTTAAACCTCATTGAAATGATTTTTCACTTCAATTTTTCCCTAAGTGCTTTCGCCTGATTAAGCATTCCTCAACACGCGGCATCCGCAATCCACCGACCTCCTAATCCCCGTGGATGAAAAGAATTCCCGATCTGATTTTGAAGCCAAGTTTTGACTGTTAATTGAATTCCTAACTATTCGTGGAGCTTTTCACTATTCGCCAAGATTCGACTTATTTTGAGGATTATTCAGCTATAATCGTGCTGCCGAATGAATTGTGTCGTTCCAAAGAGCAAGGAGAAATATAATATTTTTACCATATATAAAAAAATAAGCTGTTGCTTTTTGAACGGCATCAAGCAATTCAATCGCGTTCAAGTTTAAATTAAATTTAAAAGGGAAGTTTTTAGTTTTTTAATGTTATTCGTTCATATTTTTTTACTGTTTCAATTTTTTTTAGTACATTCTTTCAATTAATTTGCCTTTTGAAATTTTGAAGCTTAAGTAAAATGACCCATACTAAAAGCATACTTTAACTATAAATAGCCTAAATCTACTATTGAACTATCTAAGAAACAAAGTTTATTACAATCGTCTGATGATGATAGATTGGATACAACAGAGACCGCACGCACTATACCTATATTTTATTTTCATATTTTCTATTTTCATAGTGGCAACTTTTTTTTGGGAGTCCCAACAAAAAAACGTCCAACGGCTCCTATATTGACTGTTAAGCAACGATGTTGCTGTCAAGAGCCAGTCAGAACGAAGCATCATTGTTTTGGTCGTTGGTCAACAATCGCAACATAGGAGCTGTTGGATGTTATTCCATATGTTATTCAGTTATGTTCCCAAAAATAATGCTGTCCACCGCGCGAGTATATTTTCAGGTGGACGGTGAACTTTTCATCCAAATAATTTTGCTACGATCTCTACGAACGTCTTTCACAGCTCTTCAAGAGATGTTTCATAAAATTTTAGAAGCGGCTCACTTAAAACTATATTCCTCAGCATGTGTTTACACTTAGGGTGGATTTTAGTGGTCTTTAATATGTAATCTGCTGCACGATGGTAGCCTTGGTTGTCAGTCAAATGCAGGGTAGATCAGCATCCAGTCAATCCAACGCGGCGACATGAGCAGGCAATTTCGCTTTTTAGTTTCTGGGATTTACCCCTTCAATATCACTCCTGAGTTATTCATTTTCGTAACTTGATCTTTCGTTTACAGTGAAAGCTCTAAATCGCTATTTACAAAATAATATTTTATCGAGCGCCTTCCATTACCGAGATAGGCAAAATGAATACCGCGGAGCCCGAATATTTAAGTACCCACTTAATATGAGCGAGTTGTAGCTATTTCTTTTGGAAGCATGAACCTGGCAGTAAAAGGGTTAACAATGGATTTTGAAGATTGAAAGTTCCAATTTGGATTTTGATAATTAGTTAAGTGAATTTTTGCGACATTTGCTGTAAGAATCTATGCTTTAAAATCACTGTACTACTTCGCACTTTAGACCCATGGTCGAATATGTTTGTTTATGACTACTTTGAATAATTTCTTGCCGCGTGTCCTTTCTTTGAATTGAGCAATGGATACTTACAATAACCAGTCCACCGCGAATAAAAGAGAGACGTCACCAGTTGGCAAGCCAAGAGCCGTTAAAACCAGAAGCATTGTTATGAGGGCAGCGCTTGGTATAGATGCAGCACCAATGCTGGCCAGGGTCGCTGTCAAACTGTAAAATTCAGAAGCGCATTCGGTTATTGACTGAAAAGCTTCCAATTGAAAATGAACAATTATAAAATAAGTCTGAGAGAAAAATAATACTATAACTGTTGTCACAAGTTTTGAGCGATCGAGTTGAGTCGCTCCTCTCTGGTATGACTCAATAAGCCAAGCCGTGCGGCGTACGTGCGTCTTCTACTGATCAGCGCGTTGTAGCTGCTCAGATTGACGGCGTTTCTTATTGACTTCTGTCTGTCAACGGAATCAATAGTCATCACAATTATTTGAACTGCTGCAAGCAGACAGTGCCGGGGCGTGCAATCTGGCTACATCGCACTTTGTCCATCTAAAACCGTGCAATAGGTCAAACTCGAGGGTCCTCATTGCACACTCAGTAGGTTAATTGGGAAAATCAAACTAATACTCTAGCAGTACTTCCGTGCCGAAACATTTGTCAAACATTTTTCCAACTTAAACTCAGATCACGAGGGAGCGCTTGTTATGCTTAGTTAATTTTTTACTGCAGCATTATTAACGAAGGAAAACTATTTGTGAGTAATTGCAAAAACTCAAAACTTCATTAATAAATACTCGTGAAATAAGTACCTCGGAGCATCAATTTTCATGGCTTTTGGTTCTTTATTGTGGACGCTATTCCAAAAATAACTATAAACTCTTCAACAATTTTGGGGCCTGGCTCGAAAGGGAGCATTTTTGGACCCAAGTTCATACGAAAAAAAAGTATTATTTTGGCCCTAAATACATATATGCTTTACTTTAAGTTTTACAACGAAGATATACTACTGCGCCGTAAGTGCAAACCGTCGAATCTTGACACAGTATAGAAACCTTCTAAGAGTAACATTTTCCCTTCCACTTTTTTCATTAATGATCTTTTCATCGTGAGACATCATTTACAGTAGTGTATTAATCCAACTCCATTATTACTTACACAGACAATTTTGCGAACTTAAAGTTAAACTTTGAAAATGAATTTTCTCAGAATCGACGGTAATGAATTCTGAGATGCAACTTTACAACTCTCACTAGCACACTTTTAAGCACCAAACTTCTCTGTTTTGCTGTGGGCTTAGTCAGTGCTGCCGGATTTCTGTGGGTGAAATTTTCAAGTTTTCTACTCTGACTGCAATCGAAGGGAAGGACGGGTAGATTCATTTAAACGTGCGGCTAGTAATAGTACTAGTAATAAGTTATGAATGTAAACTCCGGCAATAATGTCAAGAATTCGAATAAAAAAAATTTTAGTCGAAAACACTAAATTGTTCTGATTAAAAAAATTAGATTTCCGTTGAAAAATACCAGAATTCTTGTCAATAACGCCAGCTTTTCTACTCGGAAGTTTTTGATGTAATCTGGCCATTTTTAGGTAGACTCACAATCAGTAGTGTTGAACATGTGATGTTGGTCGTGCGTTTTTTGTCCGATAGGATCCACAGTTTTGTCCTTTACCATCTTCGGCCCACGAAGGCTCATATGTATGCCATCTCACTACCCGAACTCCATTTATTTATCAGAATATGATATGTAAGTTCGTTTAGTAGTTACCTGACAGTAATGACATCCCCAAATCCAAGATGAATGCCATTCATTTGTGCGATAAATATGGCTGCAACTGCTTCGTATAGAGCTGTCCCATCCATATTGACCGTGGCCCCAACAGCAACAACGAACCTCGTCACTCGTTTGTCTATCCCGTTGTTGACTTCCAAGCATTGGAAAGTGATGGGTAAAGTCGCAGCGCTGCTCATTATGAAAAAAAAAACAATACGATGATTTTAATAAAAGTAAAGTGCGAATTGAAGTTAAGAAATGAGCCCTTTGTAATCAATTTTTCTGAAAACAAGCTTATTTGAGAAAGAGGTAGGAAACTTTTATATCCGAGGATGCAGGCAACTGTTACCAAAACAAACAAAGATCTCACTGAAAGATTACTGGTTAGTTGTTAGACGTTAGATATGGCACGATAAAGAAGATTGTCCAGTACAGTCGGAGACCAAAATAATGTCTGACATGCGACTCCTTAGATGTTGACTTGGATAAGTAGGCTACCCGCAATGCTTGAATCAGTTGAGATAAGTATTGCAGGAGGTCTACGTTCAAGGAGCAGTTTGATATTATTCTTGCCTCTAATTATTCCTACGATTTGCACTGACGCAACCCGCTGTTCAGGAAGCAATTAACCGCGAGACTTGAATCAAGGCCAATCAGATGGGAGGGGTCCAAAAATGTGTAAAATGAAAGCTACTGATTAGTTGTCTAGTAACGTTGAAGCAGAGGAGAAAATAGATTGTTACTAAGACTTGGCGGACTATGAATTGATTTGACTGTGTCAAAATTCATATAGGGGCAATATATTTGTGAATATATACGTTATTTAAAGCGAAAGCGCTACAACCATCCAGTTGAACTTGGGATTGAAATCAACCGCTCTAAGATACGATAATCAAAGCGCATAAACAAAAATTCATTTGGTTCGTTTAACGTACAGTATTTTGTGTGTGTATTTCTTTGAAGGCGCTTATCACATAATAACGTGGCCGAGGGACATAGTGAAAAATATTACTGGAATTAATTTTAGTAATATTTGTGCTAATTTTTGACTCCTTTATAGGTTTATGACCTCAAAGTAAGTTATAGATACTTTTTTTTTGCAGAAAATTAATTTTTCTATTTGATTGAGATGCTTGGATGGTTGAGAGTGAAGGGATTGCCATAATCTCTTGTATATCAGGGGTGGTCGCATTTGTCGTTTCTAATAAATTTGGGGTATGAGGCTTTTATATGTTCTGGAAGATCTACCCACCTGTCGGCGTGTGCCAGGTAAAGTACCTTACAAGTTTTTATTTGAATTGACCGAAAAGATCAATTGACTAGAACTGGAGCAGTATATTGATGTATACATATGAGTATATGATAAATTGAAATTGAAATGAGAATGATGCTTAGTATATGTGTATATAATTATGGTCTAACCTGGAAGCGGTACCAAGTGCAGTAACCCATGCTTGGAGCATTCCTCTGAAAAACACGGCTGGATTTCTTTTCGTTAAGAACATGTAAATCGAGGGCAGAGTAACAATGGCATGAAAAAGCAAGCCTATTATCACAGTCAACATGTAAAGTCCAAGTTGACGGGCGGTTGATGCCAAGTTTGCGATGCTCATTATTTTGCCCATTATCAAACACATGATTCCGAAGGGAGAGTACCTGCACGCAGCATAAATCAAACACATAAATGAAGAATTCGTCCAATTTCAGAATCGGAGACGAAATTAGTTTGAAAAAAAAGGTAAAAAAGAGGAAACAGGGCACTCAGTAGACTATAAATATATTATAATAATTATAAGAACTAAATACATTTTACAGAATTTATTTTAATACGTGTAAATCTTTACAGTTTTGGAAAATACGAGTAAGATGAATGAATATTTGAATAGAGTAATATGTTGATTCATTGTTTAAAGTATATGGAAGAAAGGGAGTTTGGCATTATTGCAATGAAATGTCATTTTGTTTACGAATCGGCCGTCGTGGCAGGCAAATGCAATCATTAACAATCATATTTGTCTTTGAGGAGGGAACGAGAGGTTTCCAAAACTGTGTTCGACGTTAGTAAAAAACTTCACAAACCGTTAATTTTCGAGTTGTTTATTTCGACTTTCTTATTCATAAGTAAGAACCTACTCAAAGATCGAAGTGAATAAGTTAGCCGTCATTTGTTGGAAAAGACAGAACAATAAATTACTTTTTGTTGAACGTGCGGAAAGGCAACGTATCTTTCCACAGACTTTTAAGGATAGCGAATGCCAATGCCTTTACGCTTGCAGAGCTACCGTGCGGTGTATGACTAACTTCACGCATTTTTCTATTAATTCAATGTAATTTTTTTTAATGTATGCTGCAGAAATGATGGAAACATTCAAACGCTCAATGTTCTCTTGCAACACACAAAAAGTTTTAAAGAACCTTATAATTGGTAGAACAACTATAGTGAAAGCAGTGTCCTTACTTCGTGGAGACCATTCGCGAAATGCACCTGAGAAACTACCAATGGGCCCAAGTAGTAAGTAAAGAGGGCTCCAGTCACGGGTAACATATGTAGTTATTGCTTCTGATTTGGCCACTAAATTATTTAGCCTCGAGTCAAAAAAGCGCCCTAAAAGGTTTGCAAAATAAAGTCATTGAAGGCAAGTGCAATAAAGATGAGTATTTTTAAATTCATCGCATTACAATTTACTCAAATAAAACGGGGCTCTTACTAACAAGTTTCTTTCAGAAGTTTTCACGATGAACAAGATGCATTTCCAACTCACCACATGACGACTCCAACCAATCTCATGACTATTTCATTCAGGACAACAAAAAAATCAACCATCAGCCTTCCTTTCTCGCCCATTTGACCAGCGATCAGCCCAAAGGCCAGGCAGAAAACAATCATTCCTGGAAACGGAAATAACGAACAAATATTGAGTTAGAAAGTTGTGGTTAAAGCTCATCTGGGTTTATGAATTTACCAATTTTTACAATTTATCGTAGTCGCTTGACTTAAAGACTTTTGACCGAGGAACTATTCATTTTCTTCACCAAGAAGAAGGATTGGGAAAAACTGATGGATTAAATGTTAATGAATTACGTTTTTAGGGTGTGGGTTTTGGAGATTTTATCGTAGCGGAAAACAAACAGCGGAAAACGAACAAGGCAACATGAATCTCGAAGAATAATCTCCAATGAAAAATGGGTGTGTGCAACGGACTGGACGCAAAATCAAATTTAGCGTCTCTTGAAGTAGATAGTTTCATATAATATGATTGATCACCGGTAATTTACATTTCAAAAATTGAAATTAGTTGTTCTTGCACAATTAGAAATTTATCTCAAAGATTGCGATTTAAACAATTGGAATTGGGGCTCTAAGTAGGATTAGTTCGCCACAAAGAGCCCCAATTGCAATAGTCCAAATAGCATTCTTTGGAATCAGTTTTCGTTCATGTGCAAGTACTTAAATTAAGTTTCTGGACGATAGACTACAGGTTATAAAGGATTTATAACGATTGACTCTTTTGTTTGGAGATAAAAGAAACCTTAAATTTTATTGTAACCGTGGCCTCGGCTCTGAGTTCCTGTCCATGAAACTTGCGGTTTTCGCTTCCTCAGAGTTCTAGGAGTAAGCTCACGTAATGTTCATAGGCAATTGTTTAAAATACCTATAATCTATATTTTTAAGAAGTAAAAGTTTTATATTCAGTAAAACTTACCCATCACATTAGTTCCATCTTTATAGACCAATTCTTGTCTAAATGCAGGGGCAGAGCTATTATTACTGAGCGACTTGTTGGATGAAGGCGATTCAATCTGGGGAAGAAAAAAAAAATGTTGAAAAACAGGTGGTAATGCTCATGTATAAGTAAACCCGAGAAATCTGTTATAATTTTGAATCTTAAGGGGATTATAATGGAGGGTAGATTTTAATTGTATGCATGAATAAATATAAAATCCACTCATAGCATAACAAACATGTATACAGTCAACTAGAGCCATCATTATGAATCTATTTGCACGAAAAGTTATCAAAAAATATTTTTCCAAAAGTCAACATGAGTTGAACGTAGAATTTGTTGATAACAGAAAATTATTATTAGTGCGAATAAGTCGAAAAAATTTACTGCACTTTTTTCATCGGACTTTAATTATTGCCAACCCATTCACCTGAATTCAATGCATTGAAATCGAAAAAAAAGAAAACAAAAAACAAAAAAACGAGAAGCTTTAGCGTCCTTAAACATTTCTCCTGGAAAAAATCCCAACCACTTTTAAATCATTTTAGTCTAATGTAATATATATTTCATTGTAAAGTTCCGTGTAATTAAATGGAATTTGAATAAATTTAATCGATTCGTTTAAATAGGTAACTTACCCGTAAATCAATCTAGAGGGAACCAAGTATGTAAACCTAAACATAATTTTACAATTTATCATAAGTCTTTGAGATAACGTTGCGTGATAGGAAAATTTTTCTTCGTTGATGGATGATTAATTAACGCGCAATTTGGTGTACATTTGCTTTGCTTCTGTATGGCATCAATGATTTTTATTTATTAATTTACTGTTGTATATTTCTGCCTCTCTTGAAAGCTGGAGTGATCATATAAAAATAGACTCGGAGAAAGTGCGGATTTATCGAAGCTAGTTAAATAGTTAAAAACTCTACACAAAAACCGTCAGCGCTCAGTAGGTGCTTCTTTTGAATTGACAAAGTAAATACTCCACGAGCTTTATTATTAAATAGTCCAGCGTTTAAGTACTAGTACTCTGGTCGAAATGTTGTACTTTTTTAAACCTCTGCAACTTTTAAACAATTTTGCGGCTCTCTAGTGTTTAAGGACTAAGCAGAATGATACATTCAAGTACTCTCATGAAAAATCGAAAATTTTATTGAAAACGAACGGAAAAATTGAACAGTTTAAATTTCGATCAGGGACTTTCTTTTGTAAGTCATAGTACAAACAGTCTATATTCATTCTAAATCAGCATGCCCCCGACCTTCTATCACTTAAATGACCAAGTAATGCGAGTATCTTTATAGCATTGCTCATAAATTGTTAACTTAATCTAACTGGAACGATATTTTACTTACTGGTGTGTATTGAGTTCCAACTTGCTGAAAGCATGCTTGGACTAAATTATCTGGGAACATATTTCTGCGGACAAAATTAAATCAAAGATAGATAGAGATACCAATATATACAATGCAAAAATAAAATCAAGTTAGTATAACAAATGTTTAGAAAAATCTTTGGAAAACTTTGTTTGCTGTTTTTGCGAATAACAAACTTGCTCTCGGGTTGCTCCAATTAAAAATGTGTAACTATCACTACTATCAGCATAACTTTCAATTTTTAGATTTGATCTCATTGTAACCCCGGATATACTTAACCTCTACATATAAGTAGATCACAAAGTACGGTATTGGTTAAGAGTGTGGAAGCATCATTATTATTATTTCGAAACTCTCAATAGATATAATCAACGAAAGATTCAGGACTATAGCCAACAGAGCAATAAAATAAGATTATTCAGGCAAATTTTGCTTTCATCTAATCGATCCAAGTTTCGCTGATCTGCAAAGGTGGTTTGAGAGAAATGGATCACTCCTGTTTCTCTCTCATTTGAACCTGTACTAAAATATCGATCGATTAATCAAAAATTAAATGAAATCCCCGAAAGACCGATTCTATGAACCCGCGTATCTATCATTAGAGTTTTGACAAGTCTGCGATCCTTTATACATCGTATTGTGTGCGAGGTTTTTGTAATTACCTTATGATATCAAGAATAGCGTCTAGCGTCGAGACCTTTGTTACATTCGGTTTTGTGCTGACACTTGTTTTTATGTCTGGATTCCCTGGATGGATGATCACAACTACAATGATGCCGACAATCGCCGCTAATACGGTTGTGACGAAATAATAGGCTAATGCTCGCAGGCCCATTCTTCCAGATGAGCGGGCGTCCAGTGACGCCATTCCTGAAAGATAAATCAACAATTTTCATAAGCTCGTTGATGAATGAACGGGTGAAAAATAATGATACGGTTTCAGTGTCGCCAACCTTTTTTTCGCAGATTTTTGAACAACAGCAAGGCTTTCCATTCATCCGCGTAGAAAAAGTTTCCAAAAGCCCCATTCAAAAATACCTCAACTTTTCGCCACTTTGCAAGGCGTCTCTTCTTCATGGTCCTGAGTCCACCATATTCGCAAAACTTTCCTTGGGCTCTATTCAGTGTTTATTTAGTGCTGGCAATCAATGAAATGAAAACCCGAACAAAAAGAAATAGAAACAAGTTGGAACTTGCAACACTGGAACAGTGTTAGCAAAGAGAGCATGAGTGTCGGCCGTAAATCATTGTAAGTGTGGAGTTCCATATTGATAGTACAAAACTGCGACAAAGTCAATCGCAACGCTGCATTTGTGTTTGTATAACAGTGATCGCTGTAAAAATAACTTGATAGGTCAAAGTGGGAATGAAAATTTACTTATAGCGTGTTGAAACAGTTGTTCACGAGGCGAGTTGAATACTGTGGTTTTGAAAATCGATTTCGATAGTGATAGTTCCTTTAAAATCGGATGACGCAATACCAAACCTAGCAAGCCGCAAAGTCTAGTTTAGTTATTTGGGACTTTTTTAGATTTCTCTCGCCTGAACCAAAGTCATCAGGAAGGAAATTCTTAATACCAATCCTAGCAAGCCGGAAAGTCTAGTCTAGTTATTTGGGACTTCTATAGAATTTTCCTCGCTTGAACCAAAGTCATCACGATGGAAATTCTTCGTCTTTATGGTTTCAGCTCTTTTTGTCTCAGATTAAAAATGAATGTTAATATTGATCAAATGTCATCCGACACTCATCAAGGCCCTTAAGGAACGTAATATGAACTTGAAAAAAGCTCATTCGATTTTTAAGGGAGCTTAAACGGTCCATGAGAGACGAAATTCGCGGATACAGAGTATCCACAGCTTATTTCAATGTTCGATCTGACAAGACCGTGCCCTTTGAAAAATCGATATCTCGATAGTGAATCGATGTATTGCAATTCGGTTTGCACCGGTCGAAAGCGCTTGCTTGTGACTGACAACCTCGAAAATTTCAGATCCATCCGAGTTTATTTAATGACCTTACAGGACCTCTCGCGGCCGCAGTTAGACATTTCTTGTCAGAGTTACGCTGAAACGGGGAGTAGTTCCCCCCCCAAGATGATATTTTTTGGCTCGAAACTGCATTGGACCCTCTCGGGACATCATTGGGACCCGAAAAAAGCGGAACCGATATAATACGGCACACGACTGGTTCGTGAGAGACGAAATTCGCCTTTTTCCAGCCCAGCGCCCCTCTAAGGTCGATCTGACAAGACCGCGCGCCTTTGAAAAATCGATATCTCGAGAACGAATCGATGGATTGCGCACTGCGGTTTGGATTGGGCGGTAGATTCAGCTTTTAGATAATTCTTGAAAAAAATTCAGATCCATCCAAGTTTTTAAACGGATCTTATGGGACCTCCCGCGGCCGCAGTTAGACATTGTACGTGAGACTTACGCTGGAGTTGGGGCCACGCCCCCCCCCCCCCCCCCCCGATATAGACTTTATCGGTCCGACATTTGTCAGGGCCCTTAATGAACTTCATGTGAACTCAAAAAACTCACAATGACTTCTCACGGCGCATGCTAGGTCCATGAGAGTCGAAATTCGCGGATTTTAGAGAATCTTAGATTTCTGACCCTATACCGCGCGCCTTTGAAAAATCGATATCTCGAGAGTAAATCGATGTATCGCAATCCGGTTTGGACCGATCAAAAGAGTAAGCTTACCGGTACTCGCCGTTAAAATTTTGGATCCATCTGATTTCATTTTGAGACCTTACTTGAGTTACTTGGACCCCAGTTGGAATTATTTTTTCGGAGTTACGCTGGCAAGGGGGTCGCTCCCTCTCTTGGAAAACTGTGGAGGGGGCCCTTTGCTGGGGCATACATTCTATTTTTCACTTTTTTTTTTTGTTTTTTTTTTGTTTTTTTTTTTTTTTAATTTTATATTTGTGTCTAATCTAAGTTGGGGGAGGAGGAGGAGAGTACCTGCAAGTCAACCGGCAATTTACTTTTGATAGTGGCTGCGGGTCGAGGGTGCAGATTGCGGACTTTTAACTTGTTGTGGGGTTTACAGGGTGGCCGTGTCTAAACTTATGAGAAAAGAAGGCAACCACAGACCGGAAGAACGTTCAATTTCTGGTTCAGAGACTATGGACAAAGACATGGGCACCCGCAAAACAATTGCCCGGAGGGGCAACTTTTTGAATGTCAATGGAAGGTCTAGGGGACACCACCTAGAGACGGGCAAGTCTAGAAAACCCCCCCCCCCCCACTTCCGCCCAAAATAGAAAATAAATCAATTATCCTTCCAAATGGTAGAAATTGTAAGTGATTGTAGCATGTAGTTGTATCAAAAGTAATTCTATTTTTGACGTGTTTGATATTATGAATAAAGTGACAGCATCAGATGATAGAAATAGTAAAAAGCTAAGTACAACTATTCCTTCTTTATTTTCATTGTCCTGATGAATTCTAAGAGTTAACCTATTTAAATTAACAAAACCAAAACTCTTGCCTATACATTCTCTAATCATGTAATTATCGACCAGAGGATTCTGAATTTTCAAGGAAGTTCGCAAAATTCTCGTTGCCAACGGTAGTTGCCAATGTAGACACGTTCATACTAGTAGATTTTAAAACTTCTTTCGGCGAGGGAGATGACGGGTGGGAAGGATGATGTCGTCTGAATCAGGAGGGGGTGGGGTAAAAATCAGGGGAGGTCCAGATCTGGGGGGGAGAGGAATCCTGAAACTGGGGGGCGAGCTGTATAGTGGCAAGGGGTGGTTGGGCACCACTGCTTAGGGGGGGGCTACTTCCCGCCCTGCCCCCCCCTAAATTACGCCCCTAATTAAAATTGTAAAGTAAACTAAGAATAAAGTTTGTTAACTCTTACTCCTTTCGTTATTATTTGATCTTCGAATGTTCCGATTCTTTTTTATTGAAAAGTTTTGATTTTTCTGAATTAGGGGGGGGGCCGCGCCGCCCCTCGGGGAGCGCCCATTGACAGATAAGGGAGAAAGGTAAGTGTGGGAAAGCGCACGGGAATCCGGCGTAGTGTGCCGCAAAAATTACTACCAATGGCGGATCCAGAAAATTCTTTTAGGGGGGGGGGGGCTTCACGCCTATGAATTTTCAAATTTGCAGGGAGGAATTTATGGGATTTTTTCTGTTGAAAAGAGGCAAAGGCTACCGTGAGTTGGGGGGGGGGGCGTGCCTTTCCCGAATCCGCCGCTGATTACCATGTAACACTGGGCCACGATGACCGATGTCGCATAAAACCAGGTAGAAGACCCGTGGCGGGCGTGGCATCCGTGATGGCTGTGAAATTGGGATGAAGTAGATTTACACACATCATTCATGCAATCTGCACAACGCGGCAAGCAACTGTTGTAGGCGTAGGTGCAGTAGTTCGTGGGGAGGGCAAAGGGGACGGGAGGTCGTCGCAAAACCATGGACGAAAGGACTGCCGACTGTTGTTAGTCCTGTTTTGCTCTCGACCCCAGCGCTCCAAGCAGCGGTCAGCTGAACTACTCTTTCAAGTGAGCGATCCTGGCGATGTGTCCATGCTCACATGCTGTGCTACTGCTAAAACCGTTGTTGGAGTTGGTCTGTTATGGCATGGCTGTCAACTGTTGTCGGCGACCCAAGAGGATCAGATAACTCAGTATCTCAATGGAAGATCGAAAGCAAGGGAAATTCAGAATCAACTTTGGACAAGGTAACAGAAATCATCAGCAAATTAAAAGAGTCGCCTGATCTCTACAAATAAAACAAATGTCTATGTACTCTTTCTTGTTTGATTCCGTTTTGAGGTTAACTGTGATGTATAGTATTTCAGTCCTTGATTAATCATTTTCGACAATTCAGGAATCTTTCAAGAAATACTCCAGACGTTTGCTTTTTAGCGGATTTTGCTTCCTTTTAATTTGCTGATCATTTGTTCCCTTCGTTCAATCGTGATTCAAAATACCTACACGGTATACATTTGCGGGAAGGCATGGGAGAAAGGGAGCCGGAGCGGCCACCGCTGCAGCGGTTCGCTTTTAGTTGACCCTTACTGCTGCTTGGAGCGCTGCGGTCGCGCTCGAAAACCCGCTAACAGGTTATAACACGGGCGGAGATAGGAAGTCGGCAGTCCTTAGTTATATCTTCGTCCATGGCTCGGAATGGTCTTAAAATTTTCCTTAGGATTTGATCTAGAACGCAACGTTCTTCCATTTTCGAAAAGTTAACTCTAGCTCTCGCAATTAACGATTAAAGGCGGAAAAAGCATGGCTTCTGGACCGCGGAACAGTGGCGTTATCTAGCGGATGAGAATCTTACTACAGGTCGCTGAGGATTCACCTTAAAACGCAACGCCGATCGCGTTCCCCAAACGAACTCTTTTAGCGGACCGAAACATCAACAATAACAGGATTGGAAATTTGAAATCATCTAAATGCATTTTAAATCGCAGAATACACGAAACATGGACACAATCCTCTGATATAAAACCCCAATATCTCATACAGAAAATTTCGTTGAAGTCTGATCCAAATTAGTAACGTAATTACATTCCCAAAAATGCTTAACCTCAATCTTGGCCAAAAACTCCCGCCACAAAGAAAAAGCGACAAATTGGGAGGACACCGGATTGGCGGAATCACATGAGTCAATCGGTCCTCGAGGACCCGTTCTCGATACTGAAACCAAGCGATCCCCCGAGCGGACCCCCGAACCATGCCGTTCCTATAAGAAAAGCATTATTGACCTTGTAGAAACGATTTCAATAGAGCATGACACTCATGCTCTAAAAAGTTTCAGGCGCAATATTATTAAATTCATCTCTTGATGGTTGGTTGGCTCTTATGTGAAATTCCAGGAAAGTTACAATGCGCACAATTCCATCTTTATCTGTTCAAAAGACACATCATCTGTTTGGAAATTCTGTTTTGTGCCGTATTTTTTCCGGGGTACAAATTCAAGTTTATTTTATTTCCTATCTCTTCGAAACACGAATACTTTCACGACCTCTGTTGCATACTTTTGCTACAGCGATATAGATGGTTGATTCTGGTATAAAATCGCGTGAAAATCTTATTGAGAGCATCAAAAAGTCTTAAAATTGACTCATAAATCCACAAAAATCGTTTTAAAAATGCCTCAGATGGCGGTTGAGAGGGCGAATCAACCCTGCATGCATGCACCATGTGCACCAAAATATGGCCGATTACGGCAATTCATAATGTTTGGTTAGAATATAAACAAACGTCTTACTTCCTCTTAGTAATTACATTTTTTGTCATTCTGTGTGTTTTCTCCGGCACATTTCACTTTCTCGTTATTGTTTGTGATTACTATGGCAAACATAATACGTTCTGTATCAAGTTTTCGGAATTCTGAAAAGGAAACGCCGGACAAGTACCTACTTTATCGAATGCCATCGTTGGCCATCTTTGCTGCTCGAGGTGCATACATGCAAGGTTGATGATGCGCCCTTTCAACCGCCATCTTGGGCATTCCTTAAAACGCCAGTAGCGGCTCGTGCAATGTGGCAACAATGGACTCCCTCCATTTAAACCTATGTAAAATAATCGATTCTTTGGTGAGGCGCTGTGCCTCACCTAGAATCGATCTTTTAGCACAGATTTAAATGGCAAAATAGCACTGTTGCCAGATTACACGAGCCGCTACTGTAAAACGCCTGTGATGGGTTTATGAGTGAACTTTGAGACTATTTGAAGCTCGCAATGAGATTTTCACGCGATTTTACACCCAAATTAACCCTCCATAACGTTTTAGCAAAAGTATGCAACAGACCCATTCGCACTTGGCCTTGAAGTTATTGGCGGCACCGTTCTCCGTGCAGTCTGTAATGAAAGCATGCAAATCGATCCAAAATTTTAACAACAAAATGTGTCTCACAGCAGTATTTTCAAACCAATGTATAAGTCAGTTAGTACTGAACAGATTGCTATGAAAATGTGGCCATTGTAATTTTCTCGAAATTTAACACATGAATCAACCATCAAAAGTTGAATCTGTTGATATTGCGACTGGCTCACACTTCACAGGCATCATCAAAAGAAGTTTTATTTGATTCAGCATATATTATGCCCTCGCACTAATCACTATATATAAACACGATTTACAGGTTACCATCACACAACTTTACAGTATCCAGACCATTAGTGGATCCAGGAATTGTTATTTCTCTCTTGCCTATACGAACGCACACACGGTGAAAAAAGTTAGAGATAGAGGAATAAACAGTGACGAATTTACGGGGGGAGGGGGCGGCGGCGCGGCGCGGGGCGGGGGCACAAGCCGCCCCTCCCCTTAAGCCTCAAATTTCGCCTTTCTTCGACAGAAAATAACCCTATATTTCTTACTGCAACGCTTGAAATTTAAAAATTCATGGGCTGTGCCCCCCTCCCCGAAAAATTTTCTGGATCCGCCATTGGGCATAATTAAAGTATGTGCCAATTGTGCACCCTCATTGCCCCCACTCTTTCTTCTCTAACACGTGTACGTCGTACGACTGTACAACGTAAGTGTGTATTGTGGGCAAATGAGGAAAGATAGAAACATATTCCTACAGGCTGATCATTTACTTCATCGATAGTCCGATCGTTAAGAATGTAATTTGTTGTTTTTGTTGTTTTGTTTAATTAGAATCTTTTTTTCAGTTTTTACTAATTATATTCACTGTAATAAATCACAGGGGGTAGGAGCTCCCCAGTGCTGTTATTGGTCCAAAATTGTAATATTTTGCGGTTTCTATGGTAACCATTGTTAAAGTGTCTATCATATTTAAAGGCTATTCACGAATGGTTTTTAAAACCAGACACTTTATCAATGGTTACCCCATCAACAGCTAAGTTTTACAATTTTTGACCCACCCAAGACAGTCTTAAAACGATCAGTTTATCGATAAAAGTAAGCGATCGGCCCCGGCCTGGATCTTTTCGTGATCCAGGCCTATAGGCCAGCACAAGGTTTTAGAAAGAGTGGGACCTTCACAGTGTTGTTCATTTTTACCAGGAAGAATGCTCGCTTTTGAAAATATATACGACTATAAAAACACTTACAGCATTTTAAACAAATAAGATAGATAGGTCAAAATGGTATTTCAAAAATCACGCCGGTAAATGACAAAAAAAAAATGTGGGGGGGGGAGATGAAGAAAACGATAGCAAAAATGGCGACAGACACTAAAGAGCATACTCCACCAAGAATTGAAACGACAATTTCTCTTTTCTTCCCCCTATTTTTTATATCAAGTTAAAGAGCCACTGATAGTGATAGGGTGATCGGCTATTGTCTCAGCTAAGAAGAACCAAGGAACACTTAACGCAGGACTTTTTATTATAAAGAGCAATCTCGAGCTTGAAGCGGGATTTGCGGGATGCAGGGGAGCAGGGAGGGGGTAGGGAAGGGGCAGGGAGGGGGTAGGGAAGAGGCAGGGAAGGGGCAGGGAGGGGCGGGGGTATGTCATAAGGAGGAGGCTGCGGGGTGCGGAGAAACACTCATCCTCTCAGCTTGCTTGCTCGTAACGTCACGTGATACGCCCTCGAAACATACTCAAAAAAAATTTCATCCGTACCAATGTGATGCAGGGGCTCAATATACAGTGTTACCAGATAATGCCTCAAAATATCATCAAATTAGAATAAGTTGAAAGGGAGACTTTAAATAAATGTCGAATTTCGGCAACACTGTCAATATAAGCGAGAAAAGCGAGGCTTATCGGCGAACAGGAACAGCGCTGCCGGATGGGTCAGCATTAAATAAAGGATGGAACCGGGGGGAAAAAAAACAAGCAGGGAAAATTCCAACACGCAGGTGTTGGAAAAGCGTGCCACTAAAGTCTGAACAGCTTTAATGCTTTTGCTAGCAATGATAATTCATCAAAGAGGAACCATGTGACATGGAGCTGATCTCGAGAAAATTGAGTCCAAAGTTGAAGAGCTAGCATTTAAACAAAAAACGCGGAATTACTTACGTTTTGATTTCATTCAACTACCGTGTTATGTTTTTGCATTTCAACACCGGAAAAGTGGAATTTTCTATGCAGGAAAGGTACCTACTTAATTTTTAGCGTTTAAAGTGACTTGGTTCCTTTCTTCTTTTTGTTTGGCATAATCACGAAAAACGAATCTCTAAGAGAAACCAAACGGCAGAGTTGGTTTACACTGTTGATATTTTAAAATCTGTTAATCCGGACTTAAGTCCGTTCCCAATTCTATAAAAGGAACCAAGTCGGAGTTGGTTCCTTACGTAACTCGGATTAAGGTCTAAGAAAAAGGAACCAAGTTCTCATTTTATTTCATCACATGGACAATGACTTCAATGAGGCTTCAATGAGGAAATAGTTGTTATTAGAAGAAGCACTTGTTGCTTCGAGATTGAGTATTGCTAGGTCTATCAATCAATAACTCAATTTTATCAAAAATGTCACTCAGTTCTTTTGTGACAAGTGCTGTCCAATTGAGCTGATTTGGTGAGAAATGATGAAAAAAATAAAAGATCAGATGTATCTATAAGGAGATGAGTCAAAGGCGTTGTTTTTTGTGTTCGTTTTTTGATTTTTGTTTTCAAAACTTTGGAGGGCTCTAGCTCAGAAGAGAAACATTTGCAGCACATATTCGTGTAGGAAAATAAAGCCTTATATATGTGTTGACCCCAAAAATACACTCCATAAGTTTGGCACTTAAGTTTTGAAACACCCTATATTCTTGATATTTTGCCCCCCCCCCCCCCCACCCTTCTAGGAACACAACATCTTGACCATGCACATTTTTAAAATCAAAATTTGACTGTAGAGATATTTTCTTCCCCTCCCCCCCCCTTTCAACGAAAAAGGGGAAAATGGATCGCCTATCTTTGATGTTCGTCGTATGCGCGTGCAGAGATTGTTCGGCTTTACGACTGCCATTTTGGCTTTCTTTATAATGCGTTTTGTGGGTTTATTAATGGTTTTTTTGACTATTTGATGCCGCCAATGTAATTTTCAGGCGATTTTACATAAAAAACAAACTCTATAGCGCTGTAGCAAAAGTTTGCAACAAACCCATTGAAAGCTGAAAAGAGAAAATTATTTGATAAGGCTTGATCTTTTTTACCCACATAAAGTATAGACAATAGATATTTTTAAATCCCTCCACCTTTTAAACGGCTTGTTCAGGGATCAAAAATGAGGTTGCGTTCTTTTGAAGTCAAAAAGTGTCATATTCGGAAAAGCCGTGATTCTAAAGAATAAACAGTTTTTTTCTTCTTTTTTCCGTTTTAGGTGCTGTCAGCACTTGTTGCGATTGTCACGATGTAGATATGTAATATGTATAAATGGAACACTTGCGAATTCATGAAAAAAAAATCCTTTAATATACAGAACTAACCATTTCAGGTGCCCTTTACACGTCAAGCATTCTAGGGGTATAGATTATAGTAGGTGTGGAGGTTTAAGACGTTTGTGGATTTTAATTCCCCCTCTCCCCCTTTATTTTGTTGAAAAGTATCGAAAGTTTACAGTTAAAACTAAGCCTATAACGCATTGTAATATGATTTTTTTTTCTGTTGCCGTGGGTCGATATCATTTTTCGTTTTGGAAAAGCAAAGTTTCATATGGACCTATAATTTCCAAAATTTGAAGAGGCTTCCAGTAAAAAATACTGTACACGCGAGAAACTTTTTAGGATAGGTAAATAAGTTATTCCAGAGTCAATTCCATAGCCGCAGGGAGGAGGCTGTCCAGGGGTGGAAGACACGCGACAGCCCCTCTCACTTTTTAGAGCTATTAATGCGAATTTTAACCCCCTCCCTTTGTTCTGGATTTTAAAAACCTTTTTTTCAACAAAACGCCAAAAATATCCTCAAAAATCCCTTGATTCCATCGACGCTCATTAAGGGGTTTTCAATTTGCCGATCCCCCAGAATTTCAAATGTTTCCAATGACCAAGACCTGTTTAGTGTGACGTCATGAAAATAATTGGTTCCAAAAAAAAGGGTCCGTCTCACTCGCTCTCGTGGGTTTTCCCATATGAAATACGATCCAAATTTTCAAATACAAGTGCTAGTAAACAACAAGTTCTTTGCACCGGTTGTGTTTATCACACCATTGGGTTCCACGTCCCTTATAAAAATTTCCGATTGTTTCAATGAATTTTCCGATATGATATATATTCCCGCGCTTTATTTCCCATAAAAATAATCGAAATTTTATAGAGACAATCGGTATTCGTGTAGATTCAAGAGCGCTGACTATAGCAACGATAGGTCTTATGATTGAAATAAGACGAAACACATCTATGGTTCTATTCTTACAGTTTTAACAGCCACTTTGTTCTCAGTGATAAAATGTGAGCTCGCTACCACAAACTTTTTGAAACATCGCGCAACAATGCACAATCACAGCTATATCGAAGAAAGTCCTATGTTTTGTCCTTGTCACACTCACAGTTTCTTATGAGCACAACATTCTAGGATATAGGCTCATCAGCACCATCACGACATGTGTTATACCTCGAACAATAGCTTCGATACGAAGAGAAGTTAGAATGATTGAGTGTCATGGCGGTGATACTCCCATAAGAGACCGTGAGTAAGACGAGGACAAAACGTAGAACATCTTTCGGTATAAGTGTGATTGTAAATTAGCTTGTGATCTTTTAGGAATTATGTTAGAGTGAAAAATACTTTCAGGTACGTGGAATCTAATGGTGCAATAAAATTTGAGAAAACTGTGCTTTAACTAGCATGAATATGCGTTCGAAAATTTGGATCTGATTTCTTATAGGTAAATCAACGAGAGTGAGCGAGATAGAGCATTTGTTTGGAACCTATTTTGATGGTGACGTCATCACTAAACAGGTCTACTAAAGGATATGAATGAGCCCCTCTCTTTTCTATACCCCCCCCCCCCCCGCTCTTCATCAATACCTCGCCGTCACTTCTTTTCGATACCGTCGTCAAACTGATGTTGACACTTTTATGAGTCCTCAGACCCTCCGAGATCCGAGACACAAAGCCTCTCTAACACCCTCTCTCTCCCACACATTCAAAAATATCTCCGCTTAATGAACCGTGAAGAAATCTCGTGACCGGTGGAGCCCAAAACCGAGGGGCAAAGAGGGTTTCTGTGAAGGATGTTTCCACCCCCCCCTCCTGCCTTGGAATTTTGACTCATAGGTTGGCACAAATGACTTAGGTTGCTGGACCTGTATGGAATTCTCGTTTGAAGGAATTCGACTTTGACGCTTAATAACTTATTGAAATTAACAGGAATACCAAAACTTTTACAATTTTAAGAAAATAGACGCCGAGACCTCCTGGATTGCAGCAATAAATTAACGATTAATGAAACCAGTTTTAAGAAAACACGATTTTAATTTTTCAAACCTTTCCCGCCAAGGTTTTGCCATAAGCAAAGCATGCAACCTATATATTAGATATGAAAATGAAAACAAAAAGCGTACCGTATATATACGGCACGCTTAAAAACTCGGATAACTCTCTCGATGAGGTGGTATCATAGGCGGATACAGTTTGTTTGTATCTCTTTCTCTCTATTCCCATTTGAACATTTGTGTTAGAAAAAGGATTTCAGAGGGGCCATCACGTGACTTTAGCCCCTTTTTCCGCCCTTTTCTAACAAAATGAGTTCAAATGAGAAGAGGGAGAGAGACTGATGAATTCCGGTTTCCACCTATATGCTCTTTTTTGAAAAAAAGAATCTATCTACATCTATCTATACTGTGCTCTTTCCAAAAAAATAGCATAAGTTCGAAATAGGATTTACTAGACAAAGCAATTCTAGTGGTCTATGGGCTTAAAAATATTGCGGAAACAGACGGAAATAATGATTTGAATGAATTAACAAGGGGATTTTTTGACAGGTGTCACTTTTTACTTGGGCTTAGGATTAGCATTGTTTCCACCTATTTAATAATAATTACAATTCAAACATGTACTAATTACTTATTGTGTAGAAGGCAATTTACATGCTCGGGCAATTTAGATGCGGCTTGTAAAATGCCTGATCAAATAGTATAAAGGTTATATCAATGTCACAAAGAAAAAGAAAAAATAAAAAAACCATACCGGCTCACATCGGCCTGACACGATAATCGTTACACGGTTTACTTTACTTCAGCTCACCAAACAATTTTTTTATCGATTCTGTAACTTTTTCAAATGGGGCTCTTGCGAACTTTTGCTACGAGCAAAGAAATAATCCAATCTGATGTAAAGACCGGCGAAAATCACGAAAATTACACTGAGGAAGTCTAAAATTTAGTAATAAACTCACATAACTGCTATAACAGCAAGATCGTAATGGCGGTTCGACGCAGGTATTATGGGAGATTCTTGTCTAATTTGTCACTTTCTCAACGGAAACACAGAGATTTGTCTCAATTTAGATACATTTTGTCTCCCATGATACCTGCGTCTCTCCGCCATTAAGCCCGATTCTGAGAGTGAATTTCGTGGTTTTTTAGCGTACTCATCGTCATTTTTACAGGTTTTCATGCAAGAATCAACACTTCAATCCCCTATAGCAAAAGTTTTCAAGAGCCTCATTCCTAATTTTTAAACCTTAATTTATTTATTTAGCTATTCCTAAGCTTAGGAAAGTCCGAGGAAATATTTTAAGTTAGAAAAAAAGAGTCTTAGTGATTACAAGGAAATGAAGAATTGCACTTATTGGATCAATTACCTGCTATAAGTGAAGATATGATGAGCGGTAGAATAAACATTTTTAGTAAGCGCATAAGAATCTCGCCGGGAAACGAGATTAGCTCTATAGATGAATCGGACATTTTTGCTAATCTTCCGAGAAATCCAAGCCCCATCCCGACAAGAACAGCAGCTATGGTTAAGACTAGAAGCATATTTTCTCGCATCCATTTTAAAGCCTGAAAGTGCAGAAAGAACAGTTTTTAGAAGAGGTGTTGTATTCCATATAATCCCTTATTAAACCACGTAACATTTTCCTCGAATTATATGATGAAAGGAATTGTTGACTTTCGTTGTTAATTAGAAACTAATTGCAGCAATGTTAGCAGCGTTTAAAAATCTACGAGCAAATTCTCGGAGACATATTAGAGTAGCTATTTAACCATCCCTTTGATAAGGGAAATAATAACGAGGATGAAAAGCAACACACTGATTAATATATTGGAAAACGCACAATATCTCTTAAATTCTAATTTTCAGAAACGAACATTCAATTTAAGGGTTTGATTAAACTGTGGTGGGCTGATAGTTCACTTTTATGTCAAAGCAATAGTTAATTCTGTATATGAGTGACACTATTGGTCGGGTAAAAGTAAAAAAATCAGCCTGATAGCCTTTCTAAAACGATTTCCAAAGATGGTCCACATTGAATTCACTCTACTATGGTTAAGTTCCAGTTATTGAGCCCCAGAACGAATTGGATATTTATCCCTTTCGATACCATGCCTGAGTAAATTCGTTTACGTTACTCGATCCGCCTCCCACAATTATAATTTATCACTGACCGTATACGCTACCCCAAATGGTTGATATTTGCAAGTTACTGTTTTCTGTGTAGCGCCTTCAATTAGAGAGGTAGGCAAAATCAACACCGCGGAGTAGGAATAGTTATCTACCCACTAAATTTTGAGTCTCGTTGATTTTTTGAACTAACCATGTCATAAAAGGATGAACTCTAATTTATTTTACACACGCCTCATTGAAATAATTAATCATGAATTGGCAAAGACAAAATAGGATGAAAAAGATTTCCTTGACGAGACATCAAACTTAGTGTTAATTAATGTAACACGTGTGTTTATTTTCATTAAAAAAATCAATTAAAAATGGCAAAACTCAAAACTCAACATTTCTTCACAAAAAGTCAAATATGACTGCCAAGGAGTGTGATTACTATCAATTAAATGGAAAAATCAGTCGATTTATCGAGTAAAATGTTGTATACTTAATTTGAAAGTGTTAAAAATAGTACTAGAACTTTTGATAGTTTGATAAGTTGATACTATAGATTGGTGTCGAGAAAAATTATTATCGAAGAATACACTCAAGAAAGAAGCATCGAATGCTTCAAAATGATCTAGAGCTGAATCCTCGAGAAACGGCAAATTTCCCGCATGGAATCATCCAAAGTTCCTATTTTTATCGGCGAACAATATATATGTAAGTTGCCTTCAAAAAATAGAAAAACACAGCAGACCTTCTCGAACAGCGAGTCGGCTGCTTTTTTGTTTGTACTTATGATATCTAAAGCTTGATAGATTGGCAAATAAATGATCAAAAATTAAATTGGATCAAATAATTTGTAAATCCAAGGCGTTTTTTGGCGTTAGCGAAGCGTGAAATCTGGCAACGATGAATTTTGTTCATTTAAACTTCTGTAAAATTTCAAATTCGAGAATTTTTCACATATCGCAGAACTTGATTTGTCTGATCTTTCTCATGGCTAGAAAGCGGCAAGTTTAATATTTCTAAAGGTGGAATGATGTGGTGGCTCGTTCTATTTGGCGACCCTATGAAATTTTTCTATTACACAGGAAAAAAAATACTGGTAAAATCTACCATCTTATTGTTAGTGTCAGCTATCAAGTAGATGGTAAATGCAACGTACATCACGGTAAATTAAGTTAGTTTGTCTATAAATTTTGCCATAATTTAGTAAAATTTACCATTGATAGCTGACTCTAAAATCAGCCATGAAGATGGTAAATTCTTCCATTTGTTTCCGTGTAAAACTTGGGTGAAACAATATTTTTATGACGCGGCTGGCTTCGGAGAACTGACTGTTTTATTCGTTTAAATGGGAGGCGGGAGTGTTGTAGCTATAATAAACTTAGGAGAAGTTTCAAATCCGACTTTCTCGAAATCGTCTGCATGATTCAAAACGATCCCGCCAGCCCGCAGATATAGGTTCTTATAGTCAATATGCATCATAAATCGAAGGGGGGGGCGTCGCGTCGTGCGAAAAGTATACTTCCTCGGGAGTTGAACGGTTAGTTACTTCAGTCGGTTCATCAGATCTGGTTCGACCAATCAATACTCGTGAACCAACTAGACGTAAAAATTAATATATTAATCACATCAATGACCTCAGTCTGCCGGTGTTAAGCTAATTTAAGCTTATAGTAGATAGTACTTAGAGAGGCAAAAAACAAAAAACCGGGAAAAAAACAACAAAAAAACCAAGAAACAAAAATAAAAGTAAAGCAATGTGCTTACGATTTCAAAACTGTTAGAGTCTGTTTGTGTTATCCTTATCACGTGTTCTTTAAGATTAGTGTTTCCTCCACTTTCGCTAGGATTTGATTCAAGTACTCTAGAAACAAAGAAAACAAACACATTGAATTAGACGAATGTTAGTAAGAAGCATGGGTTTGAAAGCAAATTCAATTCAAATTTACTACAGATTCAAGTATCAGTTACAAAAAGTCCACATTTAGGATTCACTGAGATTTTAATGTTCAATATTGCTATAATTCAACTGATTGATATGTTGTCTCAAATTGAAGCAATTAGGATCAAAACTGAATAGATTAACTTCCAGATTATTTTGAAGTTAGCACACATTTCTTTATTCTTGTTTCATTTTCTATACTCTTTAAAAAACTAGTTCGGTTCGTATCAAAACCTAATTGATCTATTGGATTCATATGACTATCGTTTAAAATGTGGATTTAATGAACCGATGTTTACTTCTTCAAGCGTTTTTGAAATTTTTATAGGAAGAATACATCACAAGAAAAACCCACATACCATAGTTTTTTGTGACTTTCAAAATATGAAGAAGTGTGGATCCAATTAGTTTTAATCCCATCCCATGAGTGATTGATTCCCATGGTATCACAATACCACTGTTTCCAGAACTCTCCACCGACGCCGAAAAATGTCACAGAATCGTGCATCAAATAATGTTATATTTTTTCAATGTCGCTAAATATTGTCCAATTACGCGTAGAACGAGGAGCTTAATGTATTAACATTGGATCAAAAATGGAACCTACTCCGTGTTTCTGGTTTCCAGCCGGGAGGCTTTTTCCATCAACGGAAATTCGCTTTTTACCAGTAATTTTAAAATTGATCGAACGGCGCTTGTTTGGCAGAAAATGGCACAGAAACCTGAAGATTCACCTTGAGAGCAGGCAATTTGAAACAAACCAATCAGATGCCTCCTTTGCGATAGAACTCTCATATAACTTCAATCAATCACGAGCTATACGGTCCCATGATGTATTTATATATATGTACATCAAATTTCTAAAGCCCATTATTCAAATTTCACAGCCTCCATAAAATCTGATAAATATGTTATCATCTTCATTTAGTAGCAGGGCTATTGAAGCAGGCAACGATGATTAATATTTCAGACTTTACTACAACTTGCCTCCTTCTACGCCTCTCTCTCCCTCTCTCCCTCTCTTTCTCTCTCCCTCTCTTCTCTCTCCCTCTCTCCGTCTCTCCGTCTCTCCCTCACAACCCTCTCCCTTCTGAGTCCCGCCTATTCCCTGCTTTCACTCTTTCCGACCATAATCCCCCTCTGATCGGGAGCTTCCAATAAATACTTCATTTCCTTTCGCCAAGCATCCTCTTTATCCTTAGGGAGACGCGTTCCAGCGGGTATTCATAGTATTCCGGTTTTACTATTTTATCATTGAGGTGATAGCTGGCAAAATGAGCCATAAAACACCGGTTTGCTCTTTCAAGAATTTCCTTAGGATTCCCAGTGCTATCTTTATATTCATTCCGCGGGAAGAGCACGCCTTATGTTTTATGAATTCCTTATTCCATCTACCACCTCCATTAATACAGCACCGTCGGGCTGCGAGCTGTCTTCTTTTCTTTTGATCTTGGCTTGGCTCGGTTCGGGATATCGAAAGCTTGGGCAGGATTGTGTTTATCGAATTGCATCATGAAATTGTATCATTGTAACAAAAGAGTTCTTTTGAGATTCTTGAAGCATTGTTAATACTCTAAGAACTCTTGAGAGCTACGGATTTGCATTAAATAAGGTATAAAAAATAAACCGAGAAGGAGTCGCAAAGAAAAATAAAACAATGTCGTTCCATATAGCTTGCTTAAACGTTTTCCCTTGGATTTTTTTTTTTTTTTTTTTTTATTTTATCACGAGGTATAGTATCATTGGAACTGCGTATTTTTGTAACATAAATGTAAAGAAGCCCATATGATGCAAATCTATTACACCTCAGTTGAGTTCATGAAAATTTTCCACTTTATGGACTGGGCAGTGACGGCTCGTGCGATTTGGCAACCATGTAATTTTTCCACTTACAATTAGACTTCGGTAAAATAATCGATTCTAGAGGTGACCTGACAGCCTCGGAGCTCGTAGCAATTTCTTCTTTTGTACCCATAATACAATATGGTTGAATTCGATAGTCATCGCTGACCCATAAATAGTTCAGTATTTTTCATGGGTTTAAATGGAACAAATGCAACGGTGTCGGACTACACTCTAAACGCCTTTCACCGCTGTTAAGATGGCAACAATTAGAGAGCTTTCAATCAGCCTGTAAAAACAGCCTTAAATTTTTAACGTATGCAAAATGCAAACAACCAGGGGTGAATACTTGATCTTAAAGCTTGAGATAGGTTGAATTTGAGGACTGTACAAAGAAAGATCATGATAAATCAAAGATTACTTATACATACAGATATGGCATTAGCCATCTCGCCCGTGTTAAGTGAAAAATGGATAAAACGCCGGCCGTGATACAACCGGGCATACAGAGGGGATCATAAAGATTACAGAATTCTGGTTCGAAAAGATTGCGTTTCCCACTTTTCCTGTGTTTGTTTGCGGAGCTCGAACAAACACGGAACGTGAACGGTGGAACGTGGAATACGGAACAGTTTTGTAACAGACAAACATGGAAAATGTAATATTTTCTCTGTAATCTTTATGATCCCCTCTGTATGCCCGGTTGTATCACGGCCGGAGTCAACTTAACAAAATTCGGGCTAATGCCATATCTGTATGTATAAGTAATCTTTGTGATAAATTGATAAGTAAATTCAGCTGCTGTGAAAAGTTGGCAATCAACGCGTCACTTTTTTTTTATGTGGCTCACTGAACAAAAAATAATTTACGAGTGAAATAATAGGGATTTTTGTAGACAAGCAATTTAAAAATCCCTGATGTTTTTTTTTGCTTTTTATCTCTTCTTTTGAGTGAACCTAATTGAAGAAAAAAGTGACAAAACTTTGACAACGCCTGAAGTGACTAATCACGTTTTTTTCCGAGTTGTCTTCATCTATCATCGCTCGGTGTTATGTGATTGACTGACAATGAGTGCCGAATTAAAAGTGAAAGGACTTAATAATTAAATTAATTATCAATTAATCTGATACTCCTCATTCCTTCGCATTTTTTTTTTTTTTTTTTTTGCCCGGACAGCGCATGATCAAATTTCATGTAATTTGTCTGTGCAATGAAAAAAATGCTGTTTTAACATTTAAAATGTTAAAACATATGTGACAAATTCTAAATGCTGATTTCACATTATGAAAATGCTGACTCAGCCATATGGACGTAGTTAAATAAGCATTTTTAAATGTTGATCGGCATTTTAATAATGTAAAATCAACAGTTAGACACACATTTGTCCCACATTTTTTCAACATTTTTTTGGAGCTATTTCAGCTGTTGCAACTGACTCGCCTAAGGTCAGTGAGTGAAAATGGTAAACTTTGAGACAGTCACAGCAGAATGGTGAATGGATACGTATCGATGTTCTCTTGGTAAACATTTTTGGAATTACATCGATTCAATCAAGGGTTCATCAAATGTCCTTTGGAAATAATTAGTGCTAATGTTCAGAACCAACTGGAGAAAAAATCCATAGCCAATCATTTAGGATCCACCTTTGGGTCCAAGAAAAGTTTCTTCGTCTCCTCTTCGGAAGAGAGAAATATTAGTTACTATCAGCCAGGTTTCAAGCCATTTAATTTCTGTCCAATAATCGCTGGCGATCATATTATTACATTTCATTCCGAAATCGCATCCGATTTGATTTCGTCTTTGTGCCCTCTAAATTGGGAGAGAGGAAGTTTACTTTCATAGAAAGGCGGTGAGAAGAGGGTGGGAATTCAGAGGGGAATAAAAGAGAGAGGAAAAAGGGGAAAAGATCATGCCCGTTAGGTTTTCCTTGCTGATCATTTTTCTTAATTCTTTAACCTCGAAGGCTGTTGCAGGCAGCGTTGCCAAATTTAAGGGAAACACTGAGAAAACCGTGCTCCGGTAGTACACCCAAAGCTCCGTCAGAGCCGAAGCTCGAGCTGATTCAGATAGATAATTCGCAGAGCAAAATTCCGTAGCGCCTGAGCACGTACTTCGGGAAACTATGAAAAGAAGAATGAAGAAGTAGAATGACGCTACCCGGGATCCAACCTGGGACACACCGCTCCGAGGTCCAGTACGTTACCACTGCGTAGCAGAGAACTTGTGTTAGGTGGAGGCTTATTGCTGCATATTTAGGGGAAGTGCTCCGAGGCGCTCACTCTTTAAAACGCTCTGAGTTAAGTGAGCAAACCCTATAAGCAAATGTTATTTTGTTACCCGGTTACGTTTTACGTGACCAGGTTTTGAAAATCGGTAGGTGTCCGAAATTTTATTATTCCGGTCACCTAAAAGTGGGCGGAGCCGAGCAACGTACGGTTATGTACGGTATCGTATCAAAAGGTGACCGGGAACCGCTTGGTTCCGAATTTCGAGACCTACCTCCCGAGGTGGGTTACGTGAAACGTGACGAGTAGGTGACCGGAGGGAATATTTTAATTTTGAATCGCCTTGTCTGTGATTGGCTCGCGCAAGTGACCGTGGTTCCGAAACTCTGGTTACGAAAGAAGTAACCGGTGACCATTGGTCACGAAATAAAATTTGCTATATGAATATGCTCCTCAATTGTATCGTAGCGTTCTTTCAGAGATCGCCGATGATAAATTCACAGAGTAAATTGATTTCAAGAGTGAACCCGTTCTACTCTGATACTTAACAGAGAAAAGATGGCGGCATGTCCTACTGATTGTATGTCATTGCACGTGTTTTTCCCGCCTATATTGCAATGCTGAAGCAAGAGGTTCGGTACCTCTAGGGCGCTAGAGCATGTGGCTCGCTACTACCGACGGAAAGCCCGCTAGTCACAGAACTTTATTTCGGGTATGCCTCCGACAGCTTCCCAAGGCATGTATTCGGTAGAGCCTGAACTTTTTTTCCCCAGTGAATATCAGTAGATTTAATATTGATCCTTATGGAAAATCTACTGATACTTCCCTAAAATCAGGCAACGCGCTGGTTGCAGGGCATAACCATTTCTCGTTGTTTTCAGTGTTGCCATTTTTTGAGTTACGTATCACGGTCAATGTTTTTCTGAACATGATGGCTCGTATCTAATTGTAAGTAGCGTCAAGCAGATGGCATAGCATTTAATTTGGCAACGTTTGTATTTTGTCCATTTAAACTCATGTAAAAGGTCGAATGCGAGGGTGTTTACCGAGCATCTAATACTCCGTCTAAAAAAATAAAAAAAAGTCCGGACTTGCAATGTTAGGTTTAACTAAAGTATGCGTTGTTTTATCATACTAAGCAAGTTTAAAGCCAATGATGGTCGTCTCATAATAGGTATACTTTTTTATTTTATAGTAAAAAATTACATAAAAGAAACGCGACTTTCCTCCGAAAGTTAAGACATTCATCTCGGATTTTAATATCACTATACGATAGCGTCTGATAAGAGGCTTTTCACTTCAAACTCAGTGCTTTCTTTTGTCAAGCATACTCAAGTTATTCATCACCTAAAATATGCAATGTTCAACATTTAGAGCACATTGTTCATTCAAATTCAAAGTATTCCCCACTCAACCAGGTAAAAATGAGGCAAAATATTGAAAATAGAAGGAGGAATAGGAATATTTGCACTACGAGCAATCATTTTTAGGGTTATAGCTTGATTAAATGAAAAACAAACAATAAACATTTGATTTACACAGGTTTGCATTCTGAGGGATACCCCTAGACCTCCTTTAATATTCGGAGGGCAACCCCCAGACCCCCCTTTCACAGGTGGTTTATTTTTTAGTAGGCTGGTTGTATAGATTGTTTTGGCCGTTAGTCATCAAAATTAATTGAGTCATCCTTGAACTATTTCAAATTTTCCCTTTTTTTAACCATTTTCCATCATTACTTTAAATGGGACACATTTTTCGACCATAACGGACCGAAAAATTAAAATTTAAAATAATATTAACAAAAAAAAAAACAAAAAAACAAAAAAACCTCTGGTGAATGTTGAAATCAACATCTATGCAAAATTTGGATACATATGGATCAGTGGTTCAAGAGTTATGCTGATTGTGAGTTTCACGTTTCTCATCCGCAGACAGTCGGACAGACGGACATAGACAGACGCCACAGAAATTTTGTGCATTTCCACCTCCAAGCCACATGGTTAAATAATAGAGATACTTCCAGACTTCCTGGATGAATATTCTTTAGGATAGTATTAGGCACGATGAGAGCCAATTATTTTGTAATTTTCATGATTGACTTAGCCGTAGTGGGCCAATTATCGAAACAAAATACTTTGATAATCTCTGCGCCATTACAATACACGGAAAAAAGTAACTGGTAGAATTTACCATCTGCATAGCTGATTTTGGAGTCAGCTCTCAAGTATGGTAAATTTGACTTAATTAAGGTAAAATATACCAACAAACTAACTTAAATCGCCAATAATTTACTTTGCATTTACCACCTACTTGATAGCTGACTTCAAAATGGTAGATTTTACCAGTCTTTTTTTCCGTGTACTCTCTCTATTTCTATAACTTCGTTAAATGTAAGAAAGTAAAAACCAGGCTTAGAACCCCTTCTTCAATCTCTCCCACAGTATTGAGAATGTTAAGCCGAAGACCTGTTAGGCTCGTGGGATGCCCAGTTGTGTGCATCGAAGTTCGATGAAAAAAAAAAAATCGACATTTTATCGATGCATAGAATAAAATTTGAACAAGTCAAAAATGAGAAACCACTGAAAATCATGAAGCATTTTTATGCTTTCGAGATGGTTTGAGAGGAAAAAATGACACTTAGGTCTGTTTTATGTCGAAAAATCGAGAGTTTCGAGTAATCGAGTAATCTAGTTTCGATGCATCGATTGACACCAACTTTAGCATCGAATCCATTCGATAACAGAAAGACATCGAAACTTCGATCGATGTATCTAACATCGCACAGGCCTAGGACCTGTTTTCTGTCAGCGAAATGGCAACACCCCGCTCCTGCGTTCCTTGCTTGGTGTTCGCCTCGGCCGTATTTCTCCGTCCTCAATGCTCCATGGCATCGATTTCAAAAAGCGGATTAAGTTTTGTGCTCCCATCGTTTACTCCAGAAATTATTTTCTCTGCTCCTTTCTCTATTATTCTGTATCGCGTTCTGTCGTAATTGTCATTTTAGCTTTTCCTCGTTCTTCTCTCCACCAATGTTGCCGAATAGCAGTTTGAGCACGGGCGGCGCACGGGGCTTTAGTTCGGGGGAGGGGGGAGTGAGAAAGTTCGTGGAGTCCGCAAAGGTGCACACTGTATCTTTGCGTAATGACAGCTCTCAGTATTGATTCGTTCAATATTTATAACAGTAAAGCAAGCGTAATCTGCAATCTGGCAACGGTACATTTTTTCATTGGAACCCGCGTACAAAAAAGGTCAAATTTGAAGATGTTCGCCGAGCATCCAATTAGATCATATAATCATTTCGGCTTCAATTTTTTTCTTAGTATTTGAGGTAGTGATTCTGGTAGAATTTAACGGTGCGGTGTTATGGGCCTCCTAGGTGGTTTCAACTTCGTCGGAGTTTTTCTTTCATATGTTTTCAACCATTAATTTATAAACGGTTTGTTTTGATTGTTTTTTGTATTTTTTTGAAAAATACAAAAAAAAAACAAAAAAAAAAAAAAAACAAAAAAAAAAAAAACAAGAAAACAAACAAAAAACAAGAAACGCATAACAAAAATAAAAGGAAAAAAACAAATAAACGAACAAACAAACAAACAAACAAACAAACAACAAACCAACAAACAAACAAACAAAATAAAAAAACACATTTTTTCCCCATTATCTTCACGCGAACTGTCTTGTGAAATATCTAGACATTTATAAGATATGTGAGTTTTTAGTTTACAACTTTAAACCCGTGCCTACAGTCTTAAATAATTTTGGGAGACAAAAGGTTGAGGGATTGCTCCTTGCATCTAGGCTAATTGACGCCTAGAATTGTTCACCATTCGCCAGAGGAGGTCACTCTGGGTTGAGGGTTCATTTTTTTAGATAAATAATTTCCTTTCATTATAATTTAGAGACTTTCTTCCTTGGTAAAAGCGTTTCATTAATAAGGTAGTTGATCAAAACTCCTTAGGACATGAATAGCTACGTAATGCCGTAGGATATTCATAAAATTATTTAAAGATTTACCATTTTTTTTTCTTTTTTTAAATAGAAACACAAAATTTTGGCCTAGGAATTTCACGCTGAATCTTTATGGAACACTTACATCAGGATAGCTAGCTTTTACTTTATTTAACAAGTTAATTATTATTCTAAGCGCAAAATTCGTACCATACGAAGTAGGACGGAAAGAAAAAGCCATCGCAATAAAAATTCTGCGAACAAGGTTATTTTTCCGGTTATCTTTTCGAAGCAACAGCCTTCAATTTTTGGTGTAGGCAAAATGCACGCGGTTGAGTACGAATAGTTAACTATCCAGTTTTATACAGGATCTTAGATTGATCGTCTCTCACGGTATCACACTGTCTGTACACAAAACTCTCATACGTGGATTCGAATTTTATGGCATTGAAAAAAATCAAAATATAACCTTTGAATGGTTGATTTAATTTATTTTACTAAGTTATAATTCCATGGCAACCTATCAGTTCCTTCGTGGCATGTTTAGCGATGCGGTCTAGGCCAACAATGGTTACTTACCCTCTACCATTCCAAATATATTGTCACTTAGAGAAAAATTTCTGATTGAAATTACAGAACGTACTTTATTAAATATGGGGAAAAAAGAAATTCATTTTAAAATAATAAGAATTCTTATGGATTCAACGAGAATTATTAATTATCAATGGTCCAATTGAACGTTCTGACGTTTCACAAGAATCACAAGAAAGAATCGTTAGATCAACAAGAATTCTTATTATTTTAAAAGGAATGTCTTTCTATCCCACTTTTAATAATACGTTTCGTAATTTCAATTAGAAATGTTTCTCCTTGCAAGATTGATTCCGTACCTTGCTTTTATAAATAGATTCTTCCGAGACCTCTGTAAGCAAATTTGCACTGATGGAGGCACGGCCTTATTTTATTAATTTCCAGTTAAAAATTATATATTTTTGCTACATTTTTGTTCATAGTGTTAGTTATATATAATACATCCAATAAGATTATTTCAGTAATCGGGTTCGAAGAAACAAACACAGAGGTGGTATATGAGGTGAACAAGACACTCGCTTTAAAGGGCTTAGTTCTGTGTCCACACGCTCAAAATAAGCAGTGCTAGACAGGGATTTTTATACATCTGCTATGTGTTCACAGTGTTTACAGTCTCGCCACTGAATGTTTGCACTGGCGCGCAACGTCAGCACACTTAAAAAGCAAGTATACAAAGCATCGTGGGCGCAGTTTTTAAACAGTTTTTCTCGGTCAAATGTGAGACTGAACTTTTTAATGGGCATCACTTTGTTTCTCGAAAAATAAAAGGGAAAAAAATAGGAAAAATCCATGAGATGATTTCATTCTTTGAAAGGAGTGTTATGATGATGGTGCATGATACGAGTCTAGTTTTCTATTGCCATCAGAAGTACTCGTGTGAGCTGTGCAGTGTGCACCAGTGGCGGCTCGTGCAATTTGGCTACAATGTTTTCCCTCCATTTGACTTCATGTAAAACAATCGAATGCTGGTGAAGCGCTGCTTCACTATCGAATCGATTGTTTTATATAAAATCAAATGGAGTGAAAACATTGTTGCCAAATTGCACGAGCCGCCACTGGTGTGCACTGATGGCAAATGGGTCCAAGACCAAGGGACAACATTTGAAGGTCTTCAATCTTCATATATGGATACTCACTCCGATAAGACAAGAGGTCTGGGGAATATGCATCTTCCTCCCTCTATTTTGAAGGGTGTCCTATAACCCTTTTCCTTGGAAAATTTTACAGTCCAAGCTATTCAGAGAGAGATTTATTAGGGTATACTTTATTCTTGATTTTTCCGTTTTGCAAACATTGCCTTCCGTAATGGTACAAAAAATCCCTCTATAATAATAGAGTTAAAATACCTACAAATAGTGCTTTCACCTGTATACGTGACAAATCGGGCCAAAATCAGACTATATATTTGGAAAAAAACCTCCAACTAAACATCCATGATTAAACGGCGGCGGATCAGTGGCGTAAGGTGCTTTGAGAAATGTTGATGTTAGGAGGATATACTTTTCACTGTCTGGGGTTATTCCATACTCCCCCATGGTTCAATAATTTCTTCAAATACTCGTAAATTTCAAGAAATTGTTCATCAGTCATACAGTTTAAACTCGATGATTATTATTCTCTTTATGAATTTTCCAAAGATTACTTATACTCCAGGTATGGCACTAGCTAAAATCTTGTTGAGCGCCTTCATTGCTAAAACACATACACTGGCCCACGGTATTTGTTTATGTTTCGGCGAGCGAGAGACGCGCGGGCGGGGTGGGGCCAGTCGGCTGGCCCACGACCCCCACCCCGCCCGCACGTCTCTCACTCGCCGAAACATAAACAAACCGTGGGCCAGTGTATGTGTTGGAATTTTCTCAAGATAAAAAAAAAAGAGGAAAAAAATATTAAGGTACGATTTATTTGAGCGTTTATTTCATTCCTTAAAAGTAAAAGAAAGGTTTAGTAATTTACCGCCAGACATTAATTTATTCAGTTTTTGCTGCTTTCAGATTCAATTTGATGCAACTTTTAAACGGTGTTTCAAACAACGAACTCATGAGTTTTCCCAACAAAACTTCTCTCATATTCTCAAATTTCTATTCCGTATGAACACTTTTTTGCTGTAACGTCCAACTCGAAATGTCTGGAGGTGCAATTCAGAGATCAGAGTAAAAATCCTCCTTGAAATGGCATTAACTGACCAATTCTACATTTCGCCACTTAAACTGTGTAAAGCGAGATTGAAGATGAAGAACAGTATCAAGAGATTCAGCAAATGATACATTCTGAATGCAATTTTTTTCAAGGTCGATCGTTAGCTACCTTGACAAATGCCTTCAAATTGCAAAATTTGCTGCGCCTCTTAATTTTGTCTAAATTTCCCTTCACGTCAAAGTTCAAATGGGAAAATATCCTGAATTCTCTTGTTCAGGGCTTGGGAACCGGAACCGTGGTCAGATTTGAATTTAATGTTCTCCCCGGTAGAAAACTGTAGGAATATTAAAATGAGTTACATTTATCATTCAAATACTGAATCCAAAGGCTCTTGCACCAACAAAACTGTATTTCAAAGATTCGGTTTCAAGTTAATGCATTGGGAGCTCTTGAGCTCACTTTTTGGGAGCCGTGCTCCCAAAAAGCTCCCAATGCAATAACTTGAAACCAAATCCTAGAAATCAAGTTCTGCTGCTGCAAGAGCCTTTGGATTCAGTATGTGAATGCGATAAATTGTAACTAATTTTAGTATTCCCTCAATTTTCTAGAACATAAAATTCAGATCTGACCACGGTTCCAGCTCCCAAGCCCCGCTCTTGTTACGCCCAACTAGAGGAGGTTTTTTCTATAATGATGCCTGAAATGAACCCAAACGTACGGAAAAAAAGACTGGTAGAATCTACCATCTGCGCTGATTTTGGAGTCAGAAATCAAGGAGATGGTAAATGCAACGTACATTATGGTAAATCACGTTAATTTGTTGGTTCATTTTACCATATTTTAGTGAAATTTACCATACTTGATAGCTGACTCCAAAATCAACTATGCACACGGAAAAAAAACTACGGTAAAAATAACCACACGGATACCTGATTTTGGCACCTGCTAGATGTTGTGGTAATGTTAACCAGAAGTATACTATGTTTTGATTAGGTACTAGGTGATGTTACTTGATTGCATGTCGAATTTACTCAAAGTATCGGTAAATGTACCATACTTCTGGTCAAGTTTACCATAACATCTAGCAGGTGCCAAAATCAGGTATCCGTATGGTTATTTTTACTAATCTTTTTTTTCCATGCAGATGGTAAATTCTGCCAATTTTTTTTCCCGCGCGGTACAGTGCGGCAACATCGATTCTCTGATGTACGCTCTGTCCTGGCTCTAAGGACTGTTTAAGGCTGGCTTCCTCGATAATACGCGTTATCATGACTGAGGCTTTTCATTTCCTATTATATGAAGATCTTAACGCTCATTTTGCTTTGTTCTCGTCATTCTTTGCCTTCCGCTTTTCGAACGTTACTTTTTCCTACGTCGACTCCCTATTTTTTCCAATTTTTATCTCTCTCTCTCTCTCTCTCTCTCTCTCTCTCTCTCTCTCTCTCTCTCTCTCTCTCTCTCTCTCTCTATCTATCTCTTTCTTCCCCCTCTCTCTCTCTCCTTCCCTCTCATTCTCTCTCTCTCTTCCCTCTTCTCACAAACATGCTCTTTTGTCTCAACTCACGCATGACAGACTATTAAGTGGATGCTGTGTGAATGTATCCTTTCCTTTGAATGCGTCTGCTTCTATCTAATCCACCATCGCATGAAATTAAAAATAAAATTAGAAAGGATGAGAGGAAAAGTAAACACATTTATGCATACAAAATCACTGTTGCCAAACTATCCAGGTTTATTCTTTAACAAGCGTTATCTTTATCCAGAAGGGATATCGAAGCCCTCAGGTGACTCATGAGAAATCATAGTCAAATTTGCATGGGAAATCATGAGTTCTCATGTGTGATCCCTCTGGTGAACTCATGCGAAAACCAACGGAAAATCATAGGGTCTCATGAAAAATCAAGGGAGCTTATAGGAAATCATGGGTTTATCATGGGTTTCACATGGGTCTCCATGAGAAGCCCATGGAGAGTCATGATTTTCCATGTGATCTCATGAATTTTGCATGGCAACTCGTGATTTCCTATGCAAATTTGGACTTTTCGCATCAATCAATTCTTACCGGGGAAGGAAAACCAATGTAACTATAACGAATAGGATTTTTAGGTCGTTACAGTGTTTATTTTTGTATATTTATCCATGCATTTTGATACGATGCACTCACTATGGACCCTAATCAAATCCTAGATGGTCAAAAATCGATCGGTTCAAAGTCGGAAAAAAACTATTCTAGCTACTACAGATGATTTTAGGGGGTTTACTTAGCAAGGTATTTACCCCTGGATTGTCATATATCCACCGGAGAAAATGACTAGGTGGAACCTTAATTTCTGAGATATTTCATGTCTTTGTATTTTTAACCACCTAGGACTCGATTTGGATCCATATAGTGCGATGTTCAGCAATGGGGTTCCCGATCGTGTCATTGTATAAAATACTTACACGCATGGTAAAAGATTGGAAAATATACAATCAGTCGCTCTAACTTATAAATACCTTCCATTGGTAGTAATGCTCTAGATTGCTGCTTTAGATTTTATTGCTCGTTATTGCAGCCTCTAATAAAGAGACTATTCAAGGTTATTAAAGAGGCCATATTAAATATGAATGGCTTTCAGTACAAAGTAAGCATAGAACAGGACGATATGGTAGCATTTTGAATGACGGGCTCAGTTTTAATTCGTCTGCGTAAAATATCGCTGGTAAAAATGATGGGCAGGGATATCCTCAGAATAGAGCTGCTGTAAAATTTTTGTTACAGGCTTATTAATAGTTGATTCGGATTTAAAAAAACCCTGCAAAAATTACGATAAGTGCTCTAAAAAATCACAAAATTCACTCCCAAACGTATATAAAATGTTTAAAAAAAGCTAGATAGTAATGACGGCGATAGCCGCCTTTTACGTTGTGTTTTCCTAACTTACTAAGCTCCATCTTCACGAGGAGTTCTCGCGACGCCACACGAGAAGAAGAAGTATAAAATTCCCATAAGATTTAGGCAGTTAGCACCGTCATTATGATCTCGTGTTTGGAAGCATTTTATGAGTTTGGGAGTGGATTTCGTGATTTTTCAGTGAGCATATTGTCATTTTTGCAGCGTTTTACAGCCGAATCGACTATATTAATAAGCCTGAATCAAAAGTTTGCAATAACAGCTCCATTGGTCAACTAAAAGATGAAATTGTCAAAAGTGACCGTAGTTCGCAAGCGCTATCGCAGTGGATTGGAAGATTCTCGACTTTCGCCTTGAATCACCTTAAAAGAGTCCGATTGAAAAAAATGTCATTAGAACCAAATGCAAAGCTTAATTTCACCATAGCATCGCGTGTATGTTAAACGATTAAAACTTCCATTAATGAATATTCCAAGTAAGTATGAGGAGTCGAGAGTTTTCCGAGAATATCCACGGTTCGACTTCGTTTTCGTTCCTGGAAAATTTTCAAAGAATTTCCTAGGAGCAAACTTTTTAGCCGAGTTTTTTTTTTTTTTTTTTTTTTTTTTTTTTCGTGGATTATTATTCTCGGCACCTTATTATTACTTTTCCAGTAAATCCGTAATCCGCATCTCTACTTATTATGGTCCTCGCTTGTTAAAAATCAAAGAACTGGACTGAATTACCTTCTTCAAACGGAGAGAATGCCCTCGGGTCAAGTAATTCTGGTAATCGGAGCAATTCTAAAAAAATATATCTCTTATATCTCTTTTCCTATTCTAAATATAATACAATTGATATCGCTGAGTCAATTCCAACGTATTGCAAATGAAGGACGTTAATGGAAATGCGTCCAGTACTCTGCCTTCACGTTTCCGTAAAATCCACATATTTGGTTGCTGAGTGACATCGGTTGGTCGAATTCCATCGAGAGGTTAAGTCACCTGGGCGAAGTAATCTATATTTAGTTCTGGTAAATAATTCCACAGTAATTAGACTATTTGCTGCCTGACTCCAACAATTTTCATTGAAATCTTTTGAAATCTCTTGAAGTTTCAAGGGTTTTTTTTTTTTTTTTTTTTTTGTACAAAAAACCGTAAAAATGGCTTTAATTGGCTGCTGTGGCAAAATGTTGTAAAAAAAACTCATCAAGGAGCAGATATATTCCTAATGAGAGACACGATTTTTATTTGATAGGGGAAACAGGTTTTCTTTTTTGCGCATAACCTGGCAACCCTGTCCTGAACGGCACACTCATTTGAATTTTCTTCTCTGGGTTGAACAAATGCGGAATGGTGGAAAACTCCGCTTTCATTTTTCCCCCACGCGGAAAAATGTTTTATTGTTCCAACATTTAATGAAACCAAGTTTGTAAAAGGACACGTGGGCCGAATGATTTGGGAAAAAATCAACTTAATTAGGGACTTTTTTTTTTTTTACAAAGCGAGGCAATGAAGTTTTTTCCTCTACATTTTTTGACTTTATTTATCGAAATATGATGCAACAAAAATCTGTCTCTTGCATCGATATTGGTAATTCCACGGTAACAAGCATTTTCCCCACATACCCATTATTGCCACAGAAATTTAATCATAAAACATTTAAAACGCTCACGAATGGATACTCCTTTTAAAAATATCACTTATATGTAACGAGTTCAACAAAAACAAACCGTAAATTTAATGGTAAGAGTAGGTACAGTGAAATCACACTGCTTTTAAGGAGCGTTTCTGCCATGACTGTTGTCATGGTCATCCTGCCAGGTTTTGCCTCTTAAACAGCTATACAATTTCAAAGATTCATTAATTTACGGTCAGTTATCTTATAACTTGCTGAAAAAAACGACTTTAATATAAACATACATTAATTTAGCAGATTTAGTAGTTTTTACGATGCAATTTCTTGGACATTTTTCGGCGTCAGCAAAAAGTCCTGTTACCGGGGAATTTTTCCAACTTCTGTTACAGCTAATTAGAAAAAGAAAATCTCTGAGCCATTGCAATAATTTTTCAATTTTTCTAATTTCATTAGAGTGAGAAAGTAAAAAACAAGTTGCTCATTCTAACACCTATGGATTGTTGAAACCTCTTTCAGGGGTTATTCGTTTGTGATTTCAAAATGAACTTTTAGAATTTTAAAAAAAAAAAAAAAAAAAAAAAAAAAAAAAAAAAAAAAACAGTCGACTAATTCAAAAAATCTATACATTTTATCTCAAATAAACGGTTTTTAATAGCTACACTGTTCTTAATAGTAGTTGACGGCATGTCGGAGATGAGTATTGTGATGTAACCATGGTTGCTAAAATTTGACGGGTTCATTGACCGTATTAACTCTTTTTACTCAGTATTATACACCGTATGAGAACATGGGCGCCCGCAGCGGAGGCCAAGGGGGTGGTTCCCCCCGGAATTCAGAAAATATAGTCAAAACTTCACGATAACAAATGAAAAGAACAAAAGAATGTGAATGTTTTTCAAAAGGAAAGATAATTGACAAACTTTATTATTAGTTTACTTTGTAATTTTAAGTAACTTTTTGCAAGGAATATAGTAGAAGTATGCATTTTTTTTTTAATATCATTATCATCTGTTGTCATTTATTCATAATATCAAACACGTTCAAAGTAACATTATTTGATACACCTACAATATCTTCAAATTGGACCATTTGAAAGAAAAACTCGGTTTCCCCCTTTTCTTTGGGGGGGGGGGAGCTCCCAAAACCTTCTATTTGGGTTCAACAATTTTGCCTCCCTCTGGAAATATTTCTGCGGGCGCCCATGAGCGAGAATGTAAATGGACAAGCCGCTAAGGTAAGCAAATGAGCCAAAACGCATCCAATGTCGAGGCCCGCAGAGCCTAAAACTCATTGACCAATCAAAGGTTGACTGCCCTTTTGTAATATTTTTTCTCTATGTAGAGACTCTTGAACGCACATAATATAAGGAATAACAAAATACTATGTGCATTCCTCCGATACGCCTTGAATATAAATTCCTACTCGTCAATCTGTTGAGAGTTTTGTGGAGACAAAAATATGTTCAGTAAGATAGCGTCAGCGAGCTTTCTAGCTCCCCCGCCGACGAACAGATTTCTTTCGCCAGCACTTTTATATGTTTTGACCAGATTGTGCGATTCCGTTACGGAGCACTAAAGTCCAAGATTGTCAAAAACTGGCAAAAACTCAGATATTAGATTTTTCAGCAATAAAACTTCCAAGACCAATTTTATTCCGAGATAATGGTTTTAACAAGTGATTTAAACCGAAAATTGACACTAGAAAGTTTTAAATCCCGCATAGAAGGTCGAAAATTGTGACTTTTTTTCACTGATTCGTGGCCACTTTTCTTTTTTATCTCATACCATAGTGCGGTGTGCGGAGTCGGGAGGATGGACGGGAGCTCGATAAAATTGTTTAAGTTCAATTTACACTGCTCACAGAATTATTCGCATCGCATCGCCCTGAATGGCTGCCCCTTCCCGACCTCCACTTTTCCCCTCTCCCTCCACCACCTCTTACCCCTCCGTCATAGTTTCATCATTCTCCTCTCCTCTCCTCCTTCTCTTCTCTTCATTCAGTTCCCGCTCGCGCTGCTTCGCTGTGGTTGCTCGGTTTGACGCGGGTGCGAGCGCGTTGGAAGACATTCGTATTAAATCTGCCCATTATGACAGCCCTTTCAGAACATAATCGGTAGTATATCATCCTTTGACCTGTTTTCTTTCACCCTCCCCCCCCCCCTTGGACCCCCCACTCGGCCCCTTCTTCTACTCCCTATCTTCTAACCCTGACTGCCTGCTCGCTCCCCTCGTTCCCCGCAACCAATGCCCGCGCGACTGTGTATCAACCCTTTTTAATGGAGTACTTCTCGCTTGAGCTATCTTGTTACTCCCCCCTCTCCTATCGCGGATATAGCCACCATCCCGCCGTCCCCTCTCTCCTCCTCGTTTCACACCATTCCCCACCCGCCAGCGATCCTCCTCATGCCGGACAGTATTTTTCATTTTCCGCCCATTTTCACACTAGCGCGTCCGCACGCGCGCCCCGCCCGTTCCCGCGCTTTTCCAAAGCTTATTGTTTTCGCTCCTCGTATAACCAGCTCCATAAAAATTAACGACCGCTCTTTGACTTCTGAGACGAGGGAAATGTCTTAATGAGATGCTGAGGACGGACGGAGTAGACCTGAACTCTTCCTTCCCTGTCTCTCTCCGTACTCCCGTAGTGCCTTCCTATTCTCCATATTCTCTCTTTACCCTACCCTATCATTCTCTCTCTCTCTCTCTCTCTCTCTCTCTCTCTCTCTCTCTCTCTCTCTCTCTCTCTCTCGCTCCCGCTCCCGCTCTCTTCATCCCCTTCCGCTTAACTCTCACGGCTACCCCGCACTTTATTCTCACGTCGCGTCGCGCGCGAGTGACAACATTCTCTTGCTCTCCCCCCCTCCCCCCACTTTCCCCCTCACATTCTCTCCCTCCCTCTCCTTCGCCCACGATATTTCTCTCTCTCGCTCTCGCGGTATAGCCTTTCGTATTTTCGAAGCGGAACTTTGGATTTTCCCTTCGTCTGTCGCATTTGACTTATCGGCGCGGCCGCAGCGGCGCGCAGTTACCCAACCTCGCAGCGAGTCCAATAAAGACGTGTTAAATTGGACTGCAAGAGATCGCTCGCTGCACCGCGCCTTTAGGTGGATCCGGGGTTTTGTTTTTTTCTCTCTCCCTGTTATTTGAACACGTGTGTTAAAAAAGGATAGGAGAAGGATCGTGTGACTTTAGCAACGATATCTCCGTGTTTTTTTTTTCCAACGCATGCATTCATATTGGAGGAGAAAGAGAAATATACAGGGGTATCCAAAAGTCCCGCACCGGCGCCATAACTTTTGAACGATTTCACCAATAAAAACGAAACTTTCAGGATCCCTTTAAGTTAATATCTTCAGTTAGTGAAACCAACGTACCGCTATAGGCATTACTTCGACTAATCGCGTGTTCATGTTCGTGTCTCTCAGTGCCTGTTAATTGCCTTTTTTGTTTTGTTTTTTTATTCAACGGAAAAAACTGAACAAATAATAATATCATTTTCATAATTAAAAGTGTGGCAAAACGTAGACCAATAACTCGTGTATTTGAAATCCTTTTCTTAAAATACTATCACTAAAAAACACCGCACTATCATTAAATTTTCATCTAAATCTGACACTGAGTTGAGAACGAGAAATGTAATCGTGATGTTCTTGGTATTAAATTTGTTTGCAAAACTTTTGTCATTAATGCATCAATGACAAAACTATACAGGGTGTAAGAAAACTGTGGACATTTTTTTCAGGGCGTGTTTTTGAGGTAAAAATAAGGCTTTTTTTCCTATAAACATGGGTCCAAAATTGTAGTCTTTTCGAGTTACAGTGTTGCAAAGTTTCCGAAAAACAAATCAAAAATTGTCATAACTCCCTCGTGAATTGTTCTTAATGCTCGTAAATAGGTACTCCGGTGTAATTTTAGGCGCTCTTGCCATTTGGCCGTGAAAATGCTGAATGTAAAAATTTGAGGGGGGTTTTGGGGCATTTTCTTGATGTTTCTCACTTTTTGTGGCCAAATTATGAGAAGGCATGCCTGCCGGATTCATTTAACCCAAAAACGATTTGCATTATTCAAAAGTTCGTAAAAAAAATGTGCAGTTTTGGTCCGTACAAGTTTTTCCTTTTCGCAAATCATTTCCGAGAAAATCGTCCCTGAAGTTATAGATGTCGGCCAAGAATTGACGAAATAAAAAAAAGCGATTACTGGCCGACCTCTGCAACGTCAGGTACGATTTTCTCGGAAATGGTTTGGTAAAACGAAAAACCTATCCGGACCAAAATTGCATATTTTTTTACGAACTTTTGAATAATGCTAATTGTGTTTGGGCTTAATGAATCCGGAAGCATGTTTTCTCATTATTTGGCCAAAAAAAGTGAGAAAAATTAAGAAATAGCCCCGTAACTCCCCTCAAATTTTTGCATACAGCATTTTCACAGCCAAAATCGGCAAGAACGCCTAAAATTACATTAAAGTACCTATTTACGAGCATTTAGAACAATTCACGAGGGAGTTTTTTCAACAATTTTTAAATTTGTTTTTCGGAAACTTTGCAACACTGTAACTCGAAAAGACTACAATTTCGGACCCATATTTATAGGGAAAAAATTCTTATTTCTACCTCAAAAACACGCCCTGAAAATTAATCTATACCGTTTTGTTACACCCTGTATACCTATCGTAAGAGATCGTCTAATTCAGTCGTTAAACGGAACGTTTGATAGTCAAAATTAAAAAAAATGATTGCTTCAGGGAGAATGTTCTCAGTCGCCCAGCTGCATCCGACTACAGATATATACTGTAATCTTTGTCACAAAATGCTGCTCGGGCATCAAAATATGAATGAAAAGGATTACAATCGAAAGACATGGTGTTTAATCGGCAGTTTTTATTTTAAATAAGGGAAAGGTCAAGCGTTGATCTCACGAAGAAAATGCAACTAATCCGACGTGCTAGTCTTGGTTTGGTATACCCTTAGAATTGAAGGCGCGCTTGCTGTTTAAGTAGCTGCTATTTGTTCTCTTTTGAGCCTCTACCAAATTCCTTTTTTAGAGTCTCCGATCTCAAATTTATCCGTCCAATTCATTTTTTTGAAGTATTGATTGATGATTGGGTTGACCGTTCCTCGTCGTTGGCATTATTGCTGACGTATAGCAACGCGCTCCTCCAACGCAAAAGACATTTTGCCAAGAGTGCCAAGACGCGCGAGGAAGATGCTCTGCATGAGGTTTGATGACTCCTGCACAAAACACTTGTAATAACAATAACTGTTTGGGATTTTACTTAGCTCTCTGGATTTTGCATTAACCCGTCTGTGTCTAGAATGGAGCTGTTGCAAACTTTTGCTGCAGGCTTATTAATAGTTGATTATGGGGTAAAACCCTGTAAAACTAACGATTTACGCACTAGAAATTCACGAAATCCACTCCTAAACTCACAAAATGCTTTTAAACGCGAGACCGTAATGGCGGCCGAGGCCGCTCAAATCTAATGGCAATTGTTTGCTTCTTCTTATTCTTGTGTGGTGTTACGAGCTTGTGTAGATGGCGCTGATTGAAGATAGGGAAACCCAATCTAAACCGCGACCCCGGCCCGGCCGCCATTACGGTCTCGCGTTTAAAAGCATTTTATGAGTTTAGGAGTGGATTTCGTGATTTTTTAGTGCGCTAATTGTTATTTTTACAGGGTTTTACCCCATTATTAACTACTAATAAGCCTGTAGCAAAAGTTTGCAAAAGCTCCATTATTTGAAATGGGGCAGTTGCAAGGGTCTGAAATGTTCAGTTTTTTATAAAGAAAATGAAAGTACTTGATGAGCTGAGAAAAAATATGCCTATGGTTTCTAATTAAGTACCACTGTTCCGGAGATGAGATTTTGGCCCAAAATACATTGTTTTAAATGGGAATTCCGCGTAGTGACATCACTACACCCACGATTTTTTGCAACTTTATACGATCGATTCTCCAAAACCGAGACACTTAGAAAAAAACCAAAGGCACCATTGTTTTCAGCTGATCAAGTACTATCATTTTCATTATAAAAACACAATATTTTAGACCCTTGCAACTGCCCCATTGTCGGTGTTTAGTTCTCAAAAAGCACCATCTCAGAGCTAAAAAAATTAAAGAATGGCCAAAGAAAGAGAGAGAGAGAGAGAGAGAGAGAGAGAGAGAGAGAGAGAGAGAGAGAGAGAGAGAGAGAGAAAGAAAAAAAACGGACATTTTCGAGTCCAGAAAGGTGATACATCGGTTTTTGAGAAAATTGGTTTAAACTGACCGTAATTGAGTCCAAAAAGAATTCAACAAGTCGGCCGTTTAAGATCCTTTGGGACTATAGCGAGCTACTGCACTGATTGAAAAAGGTGAATAATGACTGATTGTGAGGGAGGTTACACCGTGATCACAAACCAATCCTTAAAATTACACTTATTCACTGAACAATCCTGCGAAGATTAAAAAAACAACTGAAAAGCAAGTGCGTTGAGAATGTCCACCACACATTGTATGTACCTACATATTATCATAATAATGGATGCAAAAAAATATCTGCAACATTAAACTGCCTAAACTGATTATTTCGATATTGATAGATAGGTGTCTCTAATGGAGCATGCCCGCCCGTGTGCACCTAAGCAGCGACATCAGCTATAGGGTATTTTTTTTTTTTTTTCAACGAATCGACTTTATGACGCGTATAATTTTGTACCTAAATGAAAAAAAAAAAAGAAACAAACAGAAACAAACAAACAAAAAAACAAAACAAACAAAAACCCAACAAACGCGTTGTAAAAGGGATTATGATGTGAATGACTTATTTTCAATCAATTTATTTTCCTTCCAATGACTGAAGTCGAGTTTTAAAGCATCCATCGTTCAGTGAACCTCTGATCTCAACTGTATCAAAACTTCAAACTTGTATCAGGTACATCGTGAAAAAGAAGAATGGACTGGAATGGAAGTGAACACAATAGGCGGGAACAGTTCGGATGTCAAATTGTGTTCAGGTTTTTAGGGTCTGCAATCTGAATTGCAGACCCTAAAAACCTGAACACCTGATTGTCTCTGAAGACAATCATCATACTCACGCAGCGTTGCCATATTTAGGGGGGAAATCTATACTTATTTTCTGCATAAGACAATGTAAAACTGTTGTTACTCCTTTAAATCCAGCATCATATTTTTTAAAGCAACCTTACCGACTTTGTCAAATTATTGAGGTCTGAGACTGAATAATTAAAAAAATAAAAACATAAATACAAAAAAAAAAAAAAAAAAAATTAGGCTTCATCTTTCGAGGTATCTTACATTCATTTAATTGAAGTTTTTGGATGAATTATACTGCATTCTTAGTAATCTGGCGAACCAATCTTGATAATGAAGCTCTTTAACGAAACCCATTTCATAAAATAATCTGCTTTATAGAGAGCTACATAGGTTTTGATCTTTAAATACACTCGGAATTACAATCGGAATTTAATTACATTTGATACCATATCTGAAAGAATAATAACACGAATAAATCACGAGCTTGTGCAAAATTAATTAACTTTTAATTTAATTAAAAAAATTCCACACTGATATTTTTACATTGATGAAGAACTTGAGCTCAACTATATAATTAAGCTGTACTGAGCTCAAATGCAGTGGTTGTGACAAGCAGCCCGGAAGATAATGAAAATGAACGGATAAATAATAGCTCTTCCATGTAGACAGTTAAACCAATTACGATTCATATTATTCATATCTCACACAATATTATTATAAATCCAATTGAATGTAGTCGTGTCCTTCCTCATAATAAACATCGCAGCGTCAATTCAAATTACGTTAATTGAAAATACCTACAGACAAACAATGATCGTGTCAAACACCAAGCAATATTTCGTAACTATTAACAATGTACGTCAATAATCGCTCAATTAAATCTTCCGTTTTTAGGACATGATGGTGTTCTACGTTCACTCATACTTCATGAAAGAAATGGATTAATACAGGGCTTCACTAAGATAAAGAGAACATCAATCACAACTGACATTAAGAGTTAGAAGATAATTGTTAAATTCGAGCACCCCTATATGTTTTTCAATGTATCCTCAAAATTTCAGCCAGAATGAACCGGATTATATTACACATTTTCGCTTAGAAAAAAACAAAAAAGTGGAAGAGCCTTGCGTGTAACTGAAACAATGCAAGAATACTAATGCAGCGGACACTCTTAATGCACTTTCTTTCCTTTTGTTTATTTAATCTTTGTAAGTGTGCTCAGTGAATGTGTGTAATTTTAGGGATTGGTTCATGGAGTAACCTCTCACAACCAATCATGTTTCACCTTTTATAATGAGTTCAGTAATTTGCAACAGACCCAAAGAATCTTTATGTGGTTGTATTTTTTTTGGACACAATTACAGACAAATCAAGCCAATTTTTCTCAAAAAACCGATGTAGCACTTTTCTGGACCCAAAAATGCCTTTTTTTTTTTTTTTTTTTTTTTTTTGGGGCCATCCTTAAATTTTTTCAGCTCTGAGATGGTGCTTTCTGGGAGCAAAATACAGAAAATTTCAAATACTTTTGATGGGCACAGACGGGTTAACGAAAAATCCAGAGAGCTAAGTAAAATCCTAAACAGTTCTTGTTATTACAAGTAGGAGTCAGACCTTATCCAGAACATCTCGCTCGCGCGTCTTGGCACTCTTGGCAAAATGTCTATTGCATTGGAGGAGCGCGTTGCTATACGGCAGCAATAATGCCAATGACGAGGAACGGTCAATCCAGTCATCAATCAATATTTAAAAAAAATGAATTGCACCGATTTTGAGATCGGAGACTTATAGCAGCTATTTAAACAGCAAGCGCGCCTTCAATTATAAGGGTATACCAAACCAAGACCAGCACGTCGGAATAGTTGCATTTTCCTAGTGAGATCAACGCTTGACCTTTCCCTCATTTACAATAAAAACTGCCGACTAAACCTACATCTTTGGATTGTAATGCTTCTCATTCATATTTTTAGAATTAAAATACTTAATACTTATATTTCTGTAATTGAACCTATGATGTTAACCGGAGTTACTACCTTTGAAGCAATAATTGACTATCAAGTGTAAATTCGATGGTAGTACAAAAAACATACGAAATCCACTCCTTATCCATCTCATTTATTAAATGCTTTTAAAAGCGCGAGCGGGCACTAATATATAAAATGAAAGATTCCCATCTCATAATACGGTCACCAAGACCAAGTGGGTGTGTGGTAATACCATCAAGATGTGGCCAATAAGAAACGACTCTCTTTTGACTCCGGTGTCACCAGGTGTTACAGTACAATTAATTGGCTGTGAATCACAACTCTGGTGACTAGTTATACTCTGTAAATCCACTTTCCCAGAATAGAAAGTCACGAAATTTAGATGGGAATATCTTATTGTTAGTGCCCAACGCCGCTTTTACGGCCGCGAGTCTGAAAGAATTTTATGAGTTTAGGAGTGAAAATATATAAATGAGTTTTTCAGGACTATCATCGTTATTTTTAGAGTTTTTTTTACACCTGATTCGACCCTGAAATTGCCTATAGAGAAGATATGTAACAACCCCTTTCTAGAGTAAAATAATTTGAAAATAACGTCGCGTCGTGTGCATCAAAAAGTTTCAAAAATGACTCTTGAAGTTTAGTTCAATTAAATACGTTTAAAGAACGTTCCAAAACGGCTTTTGCACAGTGAGTCACAATGAGAGATTCCAAATTGCAGCTTTCTCTGTGCTGGTAAATGTGATTCATCATAGAGTAACAGACTTTGGATGCATGAGGCTCCCCTAATATGACTCGCAATAAATCGAAACCATCTTGGAATTTTGTTTAAACGCATTTATTAAGTTTTTTAGTCAATTACGCAGCTTTCAGATATTCTCAATGATATTTTCAAGTGAGTTAAAATGGGGGTATTAGATGTTTCATAGGTCGGAATTTCAATGTTTCCTATACATAAAAAAAAAAAAAAAAAAAAAAAAAAAAAAAAAAAAAACAAAAAACAAAAAAACAAAAAAAAAAAAACAATATTTAAATGGAAGCTTTTACATCTGCAAGAGCCTCTAAATCACCTGTCACAGGGCATTGATAATAGAAAATGAGAAAAACGACGATTTCGACAACGAGCTATAGCGACAGAGAGGATTTGTGTGGCGTGATATTGAAACTTCACGGAGGCAGCCATGATTGAGATCTCTTATAGACTTTTTTCTTACAGGCTCAATTTGTTTGCCTCACTTTTTTTAACCGTTAAATTTTTAAAAAAAAAAAATTGTGACAAACACCTTTGAAATAATTTATAAACGAAAAGACAAGTATTTTAGAGTGGCTATCTGGACACAGATATCGATATAACTGTTTCTTCTGGAAGGATTTGCACGATAAAGAAACTGATACATGACAGAAATATGCAAAATTTTCTCACTTGGATAGTTGCAATAAAATTCTGTGTCCGGATAGCCATTCTAGAACACTCGCACTTTCGTTTAAAACCAATTTCCACTAGATTAATTGCATTTTTAGATTCAAGGTTAAAAAAAGTGAGGCAAACAAACCAGATTCAGATCGCTCATGCTGTCACATTTTGAGATAGAACTTATAATATGTATAGCCCCCTCTATCGATATTGCTCGTTGGTTTTAGATTGCTCTCTCTGGAGTCCTCTGTGGTGTCATCATCGATGCAACTTTTGCAAGAGCAACTTACTTTGACAAAAAAGAGAAAGAAGTGCGATTTGCCGACAGCGCAGTACACGGCGTATAATTGAGCGCGTGATTTAATTAACGAGCATCGCTCCTCGTCTCGTTTCGTCTCGTCTCGAGTCTCTTCCCATTCCCGATTCCCCCTCCTTTTACTCCCTTCCGCCCTTCCACCACCGGCAGTACCTCTCTTCCTATTCCCCTTTTCCTCACTCCCTATCTCCTCCTCGCACCTCCTCTTCCGCCCTCTTGCTTCGTTTCCACCTCTCGCGATCCCGATCTACGATCACGCAACTGACCGAGACCGAGGAGGGGAGGGGAAGTGAGGAGGGGGGAGGGAAGGGGAGAGTTAGGGGTCCATCAAAGCTGCCACCACCACCCCTCTTCCTCGCAACTTCCTCCCCTCTCACTCACACCCATCATCGAGCGTTCACCGACCGACATACGACAAATGCAAAAGTCGGAATCATTGGGTTGTCGCTGTCGCTGTTGTGCGCGTCATTGTGAAAGCTCGGAATTAATTTCTGTCTCATTTTTTTTTTTTTTTTTACCTCGCTCTCTCTTTCGCTCTCTCTCTCTCTCTCGCTCTCTGTATCGCTCCCTCTTCCTCCCTCCTTCCCTCGTTCCCTCCCCCTTCACTCTCTCCACCCCTCTCTCTTTCCCTCCCTCCCCTTCCCCCTCTCTTTTTCACCCTCTCTTTCTTCTCTCTCTCTCTCTCTCTCTCTCTCCCTCTTTCTCTCTTTCCACCTTTCCCCCTTTCTCTCTTTCTCTCTTTCTCCCTTTCTCCCTTTCTCTCTTTCTCTCTTTCTCTCTTTCTCTCTTTCTCTCTTTCTCCCTTTCTCCCTCTCTCTCTCTCTCTCTCTCTCTCTCTCTCTCTCTCTCTCTCTCTCTCTCTTCTCTCTTCTCTCTTTCTCTCTTTCTCTCTTTCTCTCTTTCTCTTCTCTCTTTCTCTCTTTTCTCTCTTTTCTCTCTTTCTCTATTTTCCTTTTTCCCTCTTTCTCTTTTTCTTTCTTTCTCTATTCCTCCCTTCCCCTTTGTTTTGCTTTTTTTCGGACTCGTACCTCACCCTTGAAGCGCACGTCCATTGGTATCAGTGGCTGGTTGCGCGCTTTTGCTGCTAATAAAATTGTAGAGGTGGGTTCTCTAAAACAAAATAATGGTATCAGTAAAGCTCCTACAAGCATTTTCTATTGATGAACATTATTATTAATATTTTTGGAAAAAAGTACAGAGTTGGCTTTTTGGTGCCCAAAAAAACCTCTGAAACCCACATTAAATGAAACTTACTGTTAGTAAATGAACCTTATTCCGATGAAAGAGCCTAAATCCATTTGAGCAAGAGTTCTGCTTACATTCGATAACTCAAAGAACTCACGCAATTGTAGTGCTCGCGTTGAAAGATGGTTTATCATTTCTACAGAAAATGTTGATGTCAATAGTAGATGCCAATTTTGAAGGAGACCTTTTGAGAATTCATAATATTCAAATTTTTGGAGGCTATCAGTATAGACACTCATGAGTTTATTGAGTTCTGACAGGAGCAAGTAAACAAACGCACCATTAGCGAAAATCGCAAGAGCTACGTATGTATGTATATAATTCAGCTGCTCGAAACAAATCAGCATTCACCCTCATTGTGTTCATTAAGTTTCAAAATAACTGTATAGATAAATCGGAAGTATTTTTGGTGCAAATATCGTTTGAAGGGAATCTACACTTTTTTGAAAATGGGTCGATATCGAACTTTGTGCATTGATACATCGGAGGTGAAGAGTGATTTTCACTCTCAGTTAGTGCTGAAAATATGCCTTTTGGAAATGCTATAAGATGCAATCACAAAAAAATAGGTATACCGCCATTTGAAACTGTCGTTTTCAGGGGCGTGCTCATCAGGGGGGGGGGGGGGGGGGGTAAGAGGCTTGCAATAGCCGTTGCTGGAAAAAAAATGGCATTGGTAACTTATTTTCGACCCTGCATTTTGTTCGGATACATATTCAATTTTTCCCCCTTAAACTGTTGTAAATCACTCAACTTTATCGAGCTCATTCGATGTCCGTGCTTAGAAGAAGTAGAACATAACTGGCGTATGAAGTAAGCTTTATCAGTGTTTTTCTCCGTGTTGGTCTCTTGATGAACAATTTTTCAATTTTTATCCAATTTCCGTCGCGCTACGCTCAGAGATCTGCACCCCCCCCCCCCCCCCCCACTGTGCGAGAATAGTTGGAGAGTATAACTTGCTGTTATTACAGACACTTTATCCCATGAATGTGAACGCGGGATGGTGAAATATAAGGGGAGAAAAGTTCGAGCTTGGGATGAAGAGAGGGCCGGTATATGAGGGAGGGGGATGTGAACAGCTGCCTGCACTTGTTGAGCTGCGCCCTCCCTCTTAACATTTCTTCTCCCGCTGTTTCCAACTGTGAGTTCCCCTTCTCCCCCAAAACAACCACGGCAAGCCATTCTATGAGTACCTTTGAGCGTGGAGCCGGTGAAAACACCTACCTAGATAGACACATTTGACTCTCTCCCTCTCCATTCTGCCCATTTGTTTCTCTCTCTCTCTCTCCCTCTCTCTCTCTCTCTCTCTCTCTCTCTCTCTCTCACTCTCTCTCTCTCTCTCTCTCTCTCTCTCTCTTGCTCTATATAGCTACCAATAGAAATATGTGATTCTGTAAGGCAGAAAGAAGCCTCAAAAACAGCAACGTTTAAAATTTTAATTAATTTTTTTTTACGTCAAATAACCACCATTTTGCGAATTTTAAAATCATTCCGTAATAAAGGACTTTCATGGAGCTACATGCGTCTACAGTTAATTAAACTTGTTCTCTTTGCCACCAAATTCGCTCGCAGTGACAATGATAATAAAAAAATATGTATGTATATTATATATTTTGTAACTGTAAATTTTTCTTTTTCTACTTCGATCTAATCTAATCCCATGTCACTAGTATTTTGCCGCCAAAATGACCGAGTAATTCAAACTTCTTCAACCAGAGCGCGCAATAATATGATCTTTTCGTTCTACATAAGAAAATTTACAATACAAGATACTGATGCTTTTCCATTCTGGATTGCAGATTGTATAATCTAAATTAAAGAATCAGCGAAATTGTTTTCTTACTGCAACATTTCAATTATTTTGTAAACTTTACGATCTAAGATTTTGTAAATTTTACCATCCTAAGTCAAGATTTAGTGAATTTTACAATCCAAGATTTGTTAAGATTTTCTATCCGTGCAGTCTAATTTATAAGCCTAAAAATTTAGAATGTTTCATTTAGTAATGATTAATCATTCATCAGTTTACGTTACAATACTTTACCTTCCCCCTCATTATCCCCCCCCAAAATTCTCAAAAAAAAAAAAAGAAAAAAAAGAGCAAACACCATTGCTCTTGACACGTTTCAGAGAGCTTGTAATTTCATTCCGAAGTAACTTTGTGGACATTCTGGTTCCAAACAGCAAGTTTCAAATACTGTTCAGAGGTATTCGGCACGTCTTGCAAAGTTCGACTGAAACGGTTGTTTAGCCATTAGCGTCGGAAGGGCTAGTTTTATTTACAAGAATGCGGAAAGCCAGATGAGCGCAGGGCTGCCGTTTTGCGCAGAATCAATGCTATTTTTCTAGTCACCGATGATTCCACCGGTTGAGAAAAGATTACACAGTTCAGTTCAGTGTATGACTGTAATGCACGAAAATACTCTGTTCTGTAATCTTCCCTTAATAGGTGGAAACTCCGTTGATTAATTAAAATATCCGCAAGTTTTTTAAAGTCATCGACGACTCCACCGGTTGAGAAAAAATTACAGAATGCGAGTATTTCAGTTTATCATAGTCATGCTCTGAACTGAAATGTGTAATCTTTTCTCAACCGGTGGAATCATCGGTGAATTGAAAAATAGCATTGATTCTACGCAAAACGGCAGCCCTGGATGAGCGAGAAAAGCGAGAGACCGCAGTGCTGCCATGCATTTTGCATATATTTGTCGGCATTCTATAATCCATCGCGGTGATTCAACCCTCGTTGATGACGCAAAGATTACCTACTGATTTGAGTATTTTTATGACCTATGGCTATATTTCTCAATGGAGCTGTTGCAAACTTTTGATACAGGCTTATTGATAGTAGAGTCCCTTGATGGAAATATTGTATAGGGAGTACCGACACGAGCTAAACGAGTTGTGATTGGTCGTTGGTTTTAGGCTCTCAAGGAGTCGAGCAGAAGTCGACGACATCGAAGGCTCCACACGAAAGGAGTCGATTCGTAGAGGAACGTACGGGAACGGACCGGAATGTCGGCAAATCCGCTAGTCCACCACTGGTCCACTGTCGAACTTAACCTTCGAATGCGTTCACGCGGTCGACAAAATCGACTCCTGTCAAAATGCATAAAGCGCCGTGTCGGTACTCCCTATACAATATTTCCATCAAGGGACTCTAATTAATAGTTGATTAAGGGGTAATACCCTGTAAAAATAACGATTAGCGCACTAAAAATCACGAAATCCACTCCTAAACGCACAAAATGATTTTAAATGCGAAACCGTAATGGCGGCCGAGGCCGCGGTTTTCTTATGGCAATTGTATGCTTCTTCTTCTTCTTGTGTGGTGTTGCGAGAACACCTCGTGTAGATGGCGCTGATTGAAGATAGGGAACCCCAATGAAAACTGCGGCCCCGGCCGCCATTACGATCTCGCGTTTAAAAGCATTTAGAGAGTTTAGGAGTGGATTTCGTGAATTTTTAGTGCGCTAATCGTTATTTTTACTGGGTATTACCCCGTAATCAACTATTAATAAGCCTGCAGCAAAAGTTTGCAACAGCTCCATTGATACACGTAGTCTTTACTTTAACCGGTAGAATCACCGGTGGATTGTAAAGTGCTAATAAATATCCGAATATCCGAAAAACGGCAGCGTTGAGACTGCAACAGAGGCAGACCCAGGAACTTGTCTTTCCGTCAATTTGAACGCATGGTGTTAGAAACAGACAGCGCAGCGTAAGGGACCAAAGTAACTTTGATGGCTCGTTCCCCTATCGTTTTCTCACCTATGCGTTTGAATGGGAGGAAAGAGAGAGAGAGTGGAAGAAAACTTCTTGAAGCCGAACAAAGCTTTAGTTGTTCAACTCTAAAATTGTGAACATTCGACCGAGCCAGTCGGCAGCTTTATCACGCAAAATAACTTACGTAAAAGCAACTATAATCAAAACCCTTTTGTTTTGAATTAAGTTTTGAACACGTTTAAAGTGGGAGCAATATCAGGTGTGCTTAACAGTACCAAAACCCTTTGGTTCAGCACAATGACACATTTTTCGAAGAGGGGGGGGGGGGGTTTAGAGTAAGGTTGTATAGAATGTTACGAAAATCCATTCAGCACTTAAGTTATTCTCGTCTCGGACATGATGGCTCTCCAATGCAATAGCTCCATTGCGCCAAAGATGGTCTGTATTTTAAAAAAAGCATCAGGACAGCCGTCCTTTAGGGGGAGGGGGGCTGTCACCTCTACGCCCTTGGGTCCTTCAAGTCAGCCCTGGATTTTGGGTCCCTTGTTCAGTATAGTTGACAGTACTTAGACCGCGATCCCGCACTCTCTGAGTGAGTAGGCACCTTGACGACAGTGCTGCAAGATACGCCGCTGCCATGCTGCAGCTAATATCGCAACCGGAAATACTTGGAGCTCGGAATGAAGTGCCGCTAACTAACTGTCACGCCGGCCGCTCTCTCTCTCTCTCTCTCTCTCTCTCTCTCTCTCTCTCTCTCTCTCTCTCTCTCTCTCTCTCTCTCTCTCTCTCTCTTCATTCCCTTAGTCGGCGCCGCCAAGTCTCTTGATATTTCATGACGAGTCAAAGTGAAGGTTGACAATTTTTCACTTGAATTTTGGCGACTACGCTTGTAATCAGTCGATCTTTTGTTCGCAGCTCTCTCGTTCAGAGATTGCGTCAAGACGGAGACAGGGACGGTTATAGTTGACTGCAAAGGCCCTGCAGGGAACGCTGTCGGATATAACTGAAATTTATCAATGGATTGTCGTACTTATGGTTCAGGTTATTTATACGTGTAAAACTGAATGTTCGACTTCATCTGCGATCCGTGGAGGGTGGGGGGGGGGGGTCTTTGGGAGCTCAAGCTACCCTTTTTTTGGAAAAGGGCTTGAAAAAATAAAGAAGAGAAAAAAGGGGGACCGGGGAAACCGAGTGAGAATGGGGAATAAGTTTCGATTTATTTCGACCGAAAATGGGAAGAAGGAGCCATCCTAGCAAACATAAACCAGAATAAACCTCCTTTTATAGCTCCCAGAATCTAGTACTAACCTATGCGAAAAGCAAAAAGAAAAGGTCCATGGTACTATTTTTTCGCGTCCCCATTTTCCGAGGAACTGGGAAATCACCTCTTTAAACTACGCCTATAGTTACTTTATTTGCATATGTTACGTTTGCATAGTGGCGGTGCAATCTTGGAATGATGTAAGGAATGAGTTCATTAAGTTAATTTAAAGTCCTCACTGAGAGAAATCACTTCTTTAAAAAGAAGGAAACACGTTTACTTGTGACAGTTGTCCTTGCGCGAAGTAGAGTTCTGTTGAATGAAGGAGAATCACTGTCACAACAAAGAATCTTTTACTTGTAGCAGCAGACAATCTCCTTGGGTTAAAGTAATGTTTTCCCCTTAATCAATAAATATTTATTTGCGTGCAGTTTATTCTTTAACACAAACGAAAAACACCTTGGATTAAAAAAAAAAAAAAAATTCTCTCAGTGCTGAAAAAGGTAAAAATATTGGGGGGGGGGTGCACATTGAACTCACTCAAATCGATATTTTTCAATGGTATCAAGGGACGCAATGCAAGGTTGCCAGATTATGCGTGTACCACCACTGCGTTAGAACATGATTAGGAAGTTTTTCAATTTTCTGCGTATACGTGTATAGTAATATGTTAATTAGCAATCTAAGTATTTTGTGACATCATTGACATGCAGTTTCGATTTAAGAGTATGGGATTCAGATCGGCTTCTTGTAAATGGGCAGGATCCATTTTTTTTATGTGTACTATGCCCTTCTAGCAGGTACCGATTCAATTGCTGTGACCAAAGTTTCGCTACAGACTCATTCAAACAAGTAGTTTGAGAGCAGCGTATTATTTAGTCTCTGAATTCTCGCGTTGCCGCTAGGCTCCTAAAGTGAGAGCCAAGATGAAATGGACTTCTTCCTGTGTGCGCAGTTGATTTGACTGCGGAGTCATGCAATGTACATTATGGACATCGCAGGGCACGCATTGAGAACCTACTCATGATCACTCTAATCGGAATTGCCTCTCTTTTACAGTGCTGTCAGATTGCATTAACTTCGATATCGATGACACGGGCGTCATTTCGAGTTTGGCGGAGGGGGGGGGGGTGATGACCTTTTTTTTGCTCATCAATATTATTGTAGACACTCTACAGCCCTGCGTATCCTATATTTACGGCCCTAAATTCCAACAAAACTCGTTAATAATCATCAAATTTTAGTTCGAAACTTTTTCCTTCTCCTAAAAAAAAAAGAAGGGTCATCACTTTTTTACTTTTGACCGACCTGAAGGATGACCCCCCCCCCCGAAAATACGCTACTGATCGATAAAAAACGCAGAAACAAAAAATTGGAAGATGGATTGTTGACAACACTGCTTTGCTCTGGCACATTGCATAGGCATGCTCTCTTCACTCATTTTGATCAAATTAATATTTCGAGGAAATAGACCAAAGCGAGCTAAGAGCAGGTAATTTCAAGCTACAGTTTGCATTTCTTTTGCCGAAGAACTCCGGAGGGTCCAACCTGTTGCAATATTAGGTCGAATTTAGATAATAGCGCACAAAGTGAATGAAATTCAAATGATACAATAATTTTCATGAGACCTATTCTCATGGATCAATCTAATTGTTTCATGCTCGAAATGATAAGACCTAGAAATACACGGAGAGTGGAGTTTGATTTCTGGCATGGAATTGAAAGCCCTTGCAAGTATTCGGTCTTGGCGTACTACTAAATTGTCATTATTTCACAGTTATTTCTTCAGTTCAGTAGCGCAACGAGAGTTTTTTCATCTCTCTCTCTTTCCTCCATTAAGAAATGTATGTTAGACAAGGATGAACAAGGGGATAAAACCCCCTCTTTCTGTCTTTTTCCTACTTATACATTCAAATGGGAAATGAGAGAGATGGAAGAGATCCTGGTTGCGCCAGTGCTTTAGTTGCTATCTGATAGGAAAGGAAAGTCTGAAGTAAAGTTCTGATTGCATGAAGGAGAATCACGGCCACAACAAAGAATCTTTTACTTGTAGCAGCAGACATTTTCCCTGGGTTAAACGAATTCCCTCTTAGTCAATATTTCACTGTACGGTTTCTTTAACACAAACGAAATACACCTTCGGATTTAAAACAGAATTCTCTCAGTGTATATGCAGTTTAAGTTGTAAGACCATTAACCACTTGTAAATGTAACGCACCGTTTTTTTTTTTTTTTTTTTTTTTTGTTTTTTTTTGCAGGCATGATGTCTTTTTTTGCCTTCTTCTAAAATAGAGGGCTTCCTATACACTCTGTACACAGTCACATTGTTGACGACTCATCCCTTGAGTTTCGAACAGTCTGTTGTCTCATGTATTACGAACATGCAACTATTCCGGCATGCAGGAGCTCAAATTGCATAGTCACCTAATTGAAGGCACTATTTCTTATGTTATAGTACGATCATACAGCTCATACGATTCAAACTGTAAGATGCAAGGTTAGTACAGGGTTGTCGAATATACTTCAAGCATGCAACCATAACCACTGGATTGAAGGCTGCTTCATTTTTGCAGTTGCGCTGTGACCTAACCATTCTTAGCGCATGCAACTGAAAATCAAATATACGTTGGACTAATCAATGGTGGTTGTCTATAATGCAATACATTCAGTCATAAAACATTAAAACTTAGCTGTCAGGTTGGAGCTTACATTCTAATTTCTCTAAATTGAAGAAGGATGAAGGCACAGTGTTAAGTTTATTGTGATCATTCAACCTACCAAATTGATTTTCAAGACAGGGTTGCCAGGCGGTATTTTCAAAAAATCTGCACAGTCTAGAAGAAGATTCTGCACAATCGTATATTTCAATGTAAAAAATTATTGAGTTACTCTGCACAAACACAAATTTTACTAAAAACTGGGGCAAATTTGTTTTGATTTTGTGCAGATTGCTGATACAGTCATTCAGAAAATTCTACACATGTGCAGATTTTCCTGCACGTCTTGCTCATCTGTTGCGAGACATGATAATGATCTTTGGTGTTTTTTATGATCCCGTACTCTGACTATTAATCAATAGTATGGAAGAATGTGAATTTTTCCAGAGCAGTGTAGATCTCTTTGGGACCTTGAGAGTTGTCCAACGCATGACGTTCACGAGAAGTGGAAAAACTGTTCTAGGAGTTACGTACTTACATCCAAACTCAGATTGAATCTGGGGCAAAATTTCAATTCTCTCATTAAAAATGCACCAAGGAAGTTGTTTTGATACTCGAAAAGGCGCGATGTGCATAATGTAGAGTCGATGTTTTAGTTCCATCGTATGCTAAAATGTTTGTTTACATTTTAACCGCAGTTCCTGCATTTATTTTATACTTTATTTTTAAACTTTCAATCAAGTCACATATAGGTACACGTTTTGATTCCAGTGGCAAGGTGTGAAATTTGACAACAATGTAACTTCTCAATTTAAATTCACCAAAAAAGTCGAACGCTTCAGTCATTGGCGATGACCATTTTGACCTTTCTAATGTGTTTAAATGTGAAAAAGAAACGTTGCTAAACCGCACGCCTTCCCACTGTTTGATCCTGATCAACATTTATTTTCGAGTAAAGCAAAATTTCAATCAGAGCATCGTGCATGATCCGTATTTTAGCCTCGCTTTTTTCTTAAAAATTAATCCGCATAGTGGCTACATTTTAAAACAATTAAAGTTTCATACGTCTCAACCAATATTTTTTTCAATAAGTTTTCTTAGTTAATTATTAACTTCAATGTGGTGGTTTCAAGAGTAACAATGTCAAAAATGGATGAAAAGGAAATACCAAGATGCAGCAAATTACCAGTAACAAACTTGAAAAGAGCAAGAAATTTAATTTTGTTACTGGTACTTTACTTCCTTTGATAAATTATATTTTGACTTCTATATTCCCTAATCCCTATGTATACTTGCTTATAATTTCATAAAATATATACCTATACTGATGCTAAGCACACTGTTCAAAATTCATGTACGTTAATAAACAACATAACTATGTTATGTAATTGTTATGTAATGTAATGAAATTTTCAAACAAGTCTTCCAACAGCACACATCCCAACACCAGATCTGCCGTTTCTGAGGACAGTTAATGACATTTTTCATTTCAACGATGATTTCACCGGTTGAGGAAAGATTACACAAGTCAGTTCAGTGTAAAAGACTGAAAACCACGAAAATACTCTTTTCTGCCATCTTTTCTCAACCGGTGGAGTCGTCGATTACTTTAAAAAACTTGGGGGATATGTTAATAAACAGACGGAGTTTCCGTTTCCACCGATTGAGAACATATATTACAGATCACAGTATTTTTGTTCATTGCAGTAATACACTGAACTAAACTGTGTAATCTTTTCGCGAACGTTGGAATCATCGATGAATTGAAAAATGTCAATAATTATATACGCAAAACGGCAGCCCTGCCTAACACAGAAAAAAGGGTATGATGAGTCTAAGAACTTCCACCACTCACAAAGGTTGAGAAACATGTTACCAGAGCCGGCTGGCGATTTGTGATAGATAAATATGTACCTTCCATATAAAACCTGTGCAAAAGAATCGATTTTCGAGGGACGCAATGAAGCTCCTGAGAAAGCGACACATTTACACAGGTTCAAATGGGAGAAACAGAATTGACGACTTTTCCGGAAAAAGGGCATGTAAAACAATGGGTGTGCTCTTCCTAAGAATTGTACACTGGGAGCAAATGGAGGTTTATAGTTAAAGAGCACAACTGTTGTTTTATGGACCCTTCTTCTGAAAAATGTCCTCGATTGACAGTTTTTCATGAGCCACTCATGAGCGAAACTCATTTAAATAAAAGGTTGCCTTAAAGGTATATCTGCTTCAGGTTATCCGACTGATAAGACGTTCGAAAATAGGGAAGACGTTCAGTGAATTTGGTCGATATTTTTTCTTTATTTGTTATTTCCTCTTTGCCTCTGTCTCATTTTTTAGCACAGAAAAAAAAAAGAACAAGGGTGAGGGTATGAGCTTTACGGGGGGAGGGGAGGCTCATGCACTACTCACCTTTTGAAGGAGAAGGGCAAACAAAATTAAAACAAAATAAAAACAAAAACAAACTGAAACAACAGTGACGTTTTTCAGCTAAATTTTCATCGGGCGAAAACTACTAATCTACCCTTAACCACTGAAAATTAAAAAACCCCTCACCCCATGTTTCAATCCATTCCTTCCTACGTTTGAAGTCATGGACTGATAGTGGAAACAAACTTTGTAATTTGACTCCGGCAGGAATGTGTGGAATCGTGGACTTTAAGCAGTTTATGATAGTTTTGTGTAGAAATCCGTTGACCTGTTACGTCATCAGCAGTGGCGGCTCTTGAAATGCGATATATCGATGTCCACTCCATTTAAAACTATATAAAAAAGTATCGATTTCTCGGGGAATCAAATGCATCCCCTGAAGATCGATCCTTTTCAATAGTTTTAAATGGAGAAGAAATCAATATATCGCATTTCACGAGCCGCCGCTGTCCATCAGAAGAAAGTTACCAGGTGCAAAAGTATCGCCAGTCCAATAATGGAAAAAAATGATTTTATATTACGATTATTAAGTAGCTCTACACCAAACCTAACATGCGATGAAAACTTGAAGATGTTACTACACAGTTTTTTCCATAAATTAATTTTTTTCACTCTGGAGTTTCCACTGATCGTAATGAATAATCTGTCAATGTAAACGATTATTTTCTAAAATCAAGGTGCAGTTCAGATACCCCCCCCCCCCCCCCCCAAAGAAAACCCTTCAGAACCGAGGTTGACTATGAGAAATCCTTGACATTTTATTCTCTATTCAGAAACACACATTGGAGCCGTATTTATCGATTCCTCGAGGTACGTTCAGAGAGGGCTCATGGAAGACCAAATGAAGACCCCAAAGAAGGACCCAATGATCTTGTAATTGAGGTGGTGGGACGTGTGGGTGCGCGGTGCAACAACAATAGAGCCCTTCAATGTAATTTGCACCGTTTGTTTTTATGTCGTTGTTGCACCGAACAGACATGAATTATAGAGACCCTCTAAGAATCGTTATTTTCTCTCCTTGCGGTTGAACTACTGAGATAGATTGATTTCAAGTAAAAACTATAACGTAGCTCCCGCTCCCCGACTCCCAAATCTCTTTCAAGTTTCCTCGATTTACAGAGAAAGTTTTTGAAATACAATTTTGTCGACCCACGTTAACTGGTGTCAAGTTAAGTCAAGGTTAGTTTTTGACAAAACTACTTACTTGTGCCACCAGGATTAAAAATGTACACTGAGAGAAATCACCTTTTTTAAAAACAAGGAAACACGTTTACTTGTGACAGTTTTCGTTGCGCGATGTAAAGTTCTGTTGCATGAAGGAGAATCATACTGTCACAACAAGGAATCTTTTACTTGTAGCAGCAGACATTTTCCTTGGGTTAAAGGAATTTTTCCCCTTAGTCAATATTTCACTGTGCAGTTTCTTTAACACAAACGAAATACACCTTGGATTGAAAAAAGAATCCTCTCTGTGTACTGTGATTTTTCCACCATTCGATTCAAATCATACGCGAACCAATTATTCTAATCGTTTTGTGGCCGGATTTTTTCATGGTGGGGGGGAAAAAAAAAACTTTCCGAAATTTCAGAACCTTGTGTACGTGCGAAGAAGATGACCAAATCGATCTATCGTTACTCAACCGTTTGATGAATCGATGAAGTTTATTATATATATCAAATGATTTTACTTACACATGCTCAAATGGTTGAGCCTCCTTGCCTAGTCGCGGTTGCCCAGGAGAAGTCATTCCTTCCGAATCCAGCCACGCGCCTTTTAGACGCTTGCACTAACACACATCAACACTTTAAACACACACACAAAAGCTCAGCGGTCTCAATGATAAGTTAATCCACAGAGGCATCGTTATTCGCCAGCTCAACATAAACCGAACATGATGAAAAACAACCGGGAAACGGGTGAAAGTGGACAAAGCCAATCACAACCACGACACAAGCAAAATTTTGTTTTTTCTTTCTCTTTTCTTCTTTTATAAAAAAGAGAGAAAAAGATGAAGGAACAGGGTAACGGGAAACACTTGTAACACAGTATTCAAACTTTTAGGTTTCGAGTGATTCGAAGGTATCGGATTTGCACTGCAGGTTAAATTCAATGCTCATTTTGTTCGGAATTTTTGTCTTCGCGGTAAACGAACTCCAACCGGCTTGAAGATGTGCACGGGGGAAAAAAAAACTTGAGGATAAACGTTTGTTAAAAAACCTCAGGAGAGAGGATTTTTGGGGAAGAGGAAAAAACCGTGCGTGTTAAGCGCGTCCTTCTCGACGCGACTGGGCGAAACTTAACAGAGAGGAGGAGGAGGAGGAGAAGGTGGTGCGAGAGAAGGTAGAATCTCTCCGTCGTTCGTCGGGTATACGGAGGAGAGATGCGTGTCACTTTGGGGAAGTTCGCAAAGCCACTTTGAGCAGGTTATGTTCGCGGATGAGAGACGAGATTATTACGGGGTGCAAGAGTTAAAGGCGCGCGGGCGCGTTGGTGCGACCGTGAAGCGTGCGTGCGGAGACGGTAACGTTCGACGCACGAGTCGAATAATGTGCACGGACGAGACGCGCGGCAGCAAACGGAGGACGGAGAACGGCGCGCGGCGCGGGATGAGTTTTAGCGGGAAGTGGGAATTTTATTTTTCGCATTCGCAACGCTCCCGCTCTCCCAGCCTAGCTCCTCTTTCTCTCTCTCTCTCTCTCTCCTCTCTCGTCTCTTTCTCTCTCTGTCTCTCTCTCTCTCTCTGCTCCTGTCCTGTCTCGGTAGTCGAGTCGCTATCGCTCACTCGCTCGTTGCTCGCTCGTTCGTTCGCAGCTTTCCTGCTTGACTCACTTATCCCGCGCGGGAGTCTATGGTTCACTAAGGAGCGCAGATCGATGCCGTAGGGAGAGCATGGGGAACCGACAAGGGGTTGGAGGGGGGGAGGAGGACAGAGAGAAAGGGAGAGAGAGTGATATTTTGAGGGGGGGAGGAAGGGAGCTCTCGCACTCTCCCTGCTCGCTGCTCGCACTCTCTCACGATGAGCAAAATAATGGAAGGAGGCTGTGTGGCGGTGGCCGATCCCCTCACTCTCCCCCCCTCACCTTTGGGCTCCCACCTCACGGGTAGTAAATCGCATCTAAAACACCCACCATTGATTTTACGAGCAGTATCTGTGCTCGTCTTCCCCCCCCCCCCCGCACTTTTTTCGCCCCTCCCGCCTATGGTCCTCCCCCCCTACCGAAGCCTCGATGCCGGCCTCTGCCACAAGATACTGGCTCCCGTCATAATATATTTTTTTCTTTACATCTCAATTTACTCCCAATATTTTTACCCTCCGCGCCGCGCTCTGCCGCTGATGTCGCCTCCCGACTCCAGCAAGCTGCACGCCGATAGCTTAAAAGCTCCCGTGCTTTCGTGTGGGATTGTGAATGTGTGAGTATGTAAGAGGATGAGCAAGTGTGTGTGAGTGAGTGAGTGTGTGTTAGTGTGTGTGTCTGTGTGTGTTTGAATCCTGCCAGCCGACCGACCGAGCGACTGTGCTTCCCCTTGAAAGAGCACTGCTGGCATTAATCTCGAAAATAGTCAAAAGCAATCCTTTCGCCCCTCCCCCTCCCCCTCCCTTCTTCCGTTTCCTCGTCGTACCCTCAGTCCCCTCCGTTGCCCAGCTTTGAATCTCCACCACGTTACGCCCTTCTGTCACCCCCCCCCCCCCACCCCAAGAAAAATGAACTCCGATCCATGTTAAATATTTGCCAGTTGCTTGACTTAACGAAGACTATCGGTTTCACATGTTGTTTATGAGCCACGTATGGCCATAGCTGCCACATACTTACGCCATGCTCAGTTTAAAGCAGCTCTAAACGCTCTGGCTGCACGCGATACTTGGCAAATGCGCTTCTGGAATTTTTATCCTTTTTTCCCCGCGTCCTTGGCCGTTTCATGCTCCGCTTTTTATTTTCTTAGGGTTGATTTCCATATCGGAGAATTGATATTGTTTCCGAGGCAATGCAGAATTTATTCTTATGTATTGGCTCTATCAGGACCCCAAAAAATATTAGTCCTCGGAATTACAATAAATCGCCCGCAAGTTGTGAAACCTAGCAGCCTTTAATTGGCCGGCGATTTACTGTGAGTTCCAATATTAACATTTTACGCTCTCACATTTCTATAATTCAGTTTTTCGTTGATTGCCTGTCTTTAGTTTCTAGTCTTGTCATTCCTGATTAATTCTTTTTAAGTTAGAATTCCAGGCTTTAGTTACTTTTTTTTTCTCGATGCTCATCCTGATCATTATGTTTGATTACTCTAAAAAATAGTTTCTTAGTTATGATTCAATACCAGATGGTCTGAATAACAGAGGAAGTGAAAATTAAGAGCAGTAATAAAAACATTCCCCAGAATATTACGGGCTTGTCAAACTAGCTTTCGTACGAACTTGTAATTGTAAAGTTTTATGGGTAAAGAGCCTGAAGATGATTTAAAATGGTGAATTTAGGTAAAATGGGCTAATTTATTATAAAAATGGTTCTTAGAAAAAAGTGTCATCACAAGGGTATCAAGGTTTCTCGGTGAAAATACAAAGGAACTGTGTGACACCAGCTGAATTACACGCAACAAACCTCAAAAATGAAAATTGACAATGTTGCCTTTGTAGCTCATCTTTTCAGGATATGAAAAATGTAATCAGGTGTTCAGTCGAAAACGACTTCTAAGCTTAAATGCACTTATTTCTCGCATACTTCTTCAATGTATGCCGTTGTTTAAAAAGGGCCTTTAAAGTAATTCACAAAAAAGTACCCGAATCGATCATACTTAAAGTGAGATGCGTAACTTCAACTCCTCTCTATTTCTAAAGACAGAGAAAGTTGTAAAGTAGGCAAAGTGGAAATATGTCCGACCTGATTATTACTATCCCCCCCCTCCAAAGAGAAAGGTCCTGAATTCGGTTTTTAATTTATTTTACTCTATTTTAGGGTTTCACATATCAGAATGTATACAGGGTGTTTCACGTAACCTGCTCACTATGGTTTTCTTGAACGGGTGACGATAAAAAAATCTGAAAAAATCGGTTTTATAGTGACTCGGACCTGAAGTTTCATTTAAAAATACTGCCACAACCCAAAATTTGGTTTTTGGGGGGTTTTCAGGAGGGGAACCTCCCTAATCTCGAGAATTTAATGTAGGCTCTAACTAAAGACTAAACTTTGACTTGCGATATCTCGACCGCGAAAAAAGGTATTGACTTTCGGTTTGCACTAAAATTCTTGGTTTTTTATGTGCTTTTGAATGATGTATCACACGATAGGATCCGGTTTTTACTGGGTCAAAAAATGGTCAAAATCGAACTTCGATTTTCGATATATCGAATTAGAAAAACGATATCGAACTTTTGATTGCGCCAAAATACACAACTTTTTACGCCTTTTCGAATGAGGTATTAAAAGATAGGGGTTGCCATTTGAAAATTTTGAGAAATGGGGGTTTTCCCGCCAAAAAATGTTTAGGTGCCTAAAAGTCAACTTCCGGTTTATTTGATTGTAAATTCGTATTTTTTTCTTGAAAGTTCTCATCAAGTAGAGCATTTTACGTGTGCAGTTTTTTGTTTTACGACTATTTTTGTAGGAGTTAAGAATTTTCGAAAATTGGTCCTATATCGATATTCGACCTTCGATATCTCGAAAACGAAAAAAGATATCGACTTCCGGTTTAAGCCAAAATGCTTAGAATTTTACCTTATTTCAAATAAGGTATCACAAGATAGGGGTTGCTTTTTAAAAATCTCGAGATTAGGGGGGTGCCCCCCTGAAAACCCCTCAAAAACCAAATTTTGGGTTGTGGCAGTATTTTTAAATGAGACTTCAGGTCTGAGTCACTGTAAAACCGATTTTTCAGATTTTTTTTATCGTCACCCGTTCAAGAAAACCATAGTGAGCAGGTTACGTGAAACACCCTGTATTTAAGCATTGGTTTAATCGAGGTGCTACACTCGTATTTTTCTTCGTTAATCATAATCTGTTCTATAGAGTCTACTAATGGACAATTTAGACGAAAAAAGAACATTTAATTGGAAACTTTTGCCCCCCTCCCAAAACTGCATTATTCTACTATAATTATGCAGGCAAATATAAGTACTGAGGTAAGAGAATATTTATCTACTCATTTCGTTCGAATAAGCAAGCAAAGATTTGACTTGTGTAACTTGGTACTGAAAGGGTTGAAGAGTAAACCGAGGTCTTTGATTGAGAAAAGTGCCGACGCTAAGTAATTTTTAAATTTATTTTTTCCTCTCTCCTCAGAGCGGCTTAAAAGCTCCTCGAGGTTTTTATCAATGAATTGAAGAGCTTTCTCATCAAAGCCGCGAGGTAAACTTTGTAAAGTGAATTTCAACGGAAGAGTTCCACTTGTTCCCGAGAATTCTTCGGTGATTTAGTCCGCCCGATACAATAATTTGTGAGTGTGAAAATTTCAGTTCCGCGCAAAGTTCTAGGAAGTCTTCTGCGATCAAATTGTTCAGCGAAGCCCGAAGAAACGAATGAATATTCACTCTCTAAATGACCCGAAAAAAAGGGAGGAAAGACCGAGTTTCAAAGTGATAAAAATCTCATCCTGACTGAAAGTGCTTCGTAAGTGCTGTTCTTGCTATTTGCGCCTCTCAACCACCCCTCCTCCCTTCCTCCCCTCCTGCCCCTGACCCTACCCTTACTCAAACTCCTTTCTTCACAATCTTGATTGTTTAATCCTCCGCAATCCCTCCGCTTATCTCTATGCTCGACTTTAATCTAGATTTTCTCCTCGTTCGTATCGATCCAAAAACATGTTTTGATATTATCTCGCTGGAGGGTTTAGGGCCAGGGGGATGCAAATTTCCATGATTTCAATCGTTATATAATCTCGGGAACTGTTTTAAATAATAGAGATGAAAGCCCCTGGCCTAATTAATATTTTATATGTTGTCAGTCTTTTTCTAATTAAAAACTGGACACATTTATGTTAATGATCAAACTAAATAATTAAAAGAGAAACATTACAGTCGAAGAGTGAGTTCGATTCAAAAATGAAGGCAGAGCTTACCGATAATATTTGGAATTATTCCAAGTTACATCTGTGTTGCAAGATGAACTTGAATGGAACGAACTTGTGAGAGCTTTGGCTTTCCGACTAAAGAGAGATTTAAAAACATTGTAATTACAATAATTTCATTGACTCGCATGTTTTAGTTGTGATTGGAGGAAATAAAAATTGAAAACTTCGTCAATTCTGAAACAAGCTCTTCGACAAGTGGTGAGACGTGTTTTTACAAAGGCAACATTGTATTTGATCTATTTAAACCTATGCAAAAGATCGAATCATTGAGGTGATCGGAGAACATTCTCGAATTCTATCTCTTGTCTGGGTCAAAGTGCTCAAAATACGATGTTGCTAGATTGCAGACCTAGTCACTGGGTAGAGGTTATTTTAGATGTACACAGAAAAAAAAATCAGCTAAATTGAACTAATTTCTACTTAAAAGTATGGACACCACTTAAAACTGTTAGTTATACTATTTGAATTAGTAAAATCAACTCCGTGCCGTGTTAATTAACACGGCATGGAGTTAATTTTACTAATTCAAACAGTCAAACTAACAGTTTTAAGTGGTGTCCATACTTTTAAGTAGAAATTAGTTAAATTTAGCTGATTTTTTTTCAGTGTAAAGCCACAACCTCATCAATAATGTTTGGAATATAACAACGTTATTTCTCATATTACACGGTAAAAAGGAATGAAAGTGCATTAAGAGCGATGGCTTTAAAAGTTGAAGAAGTAAGCAAGTTGTGTTTTGATTTGGATAAGGAATGAAAATTGAAAATGAAACAAACTGCGTTCAGGGCCATTAAAGATCAGAATCAAATTAAATAAAGACGTTTGAGTCATTACCCGCAGCCTAGTGTTTTTAATTCGTAAAAAAGCAGGGAAACTCCAACATGCAGGTGCAGGTGAAGGTGAAGAACTTTGCCACAGGTCAGGGCCGGGAAGTTGGAGGTTTATCCTTCGGAATTGTTAAGAAACTACTCTTTTAACGTAATGCAATTTCACGCTACCTCAGACTCTCGCTACACATAAACATTAATCAAAGTCTAAGATTTCGGTTTTGCAACAATACCTCCACCAGGATATTTTGGTTTGAGAGCTAGAGCCTCGCTGATGGGCCATTTTTACCTTCCCGATACCTTCCCGAATGAGATCGGAATAGAACTGTGAAAGTGACTGGCCTATCCTATAGTACTTTTTAACAATTTTAAACACAAATAAACAAAAATAACTTATATTATCCTCATTGAACGGTTATATCAAACAGAGAGTGAAATCTATTTATTATCTCCTGCATTCCTATAGTTGTTATTTCGAATCTTTTTGAACTGAAAATATAGCGGCAGCAAAGACAATCAATGCTCAATCGTACGCAGTGGCGTTGCATAAAAGTTTGCCACGCTGGCTGTCCTCCGTCAATTGAATCATGCGGAAAAGATCCAACCCATTGTTTGATAAAGTGAACTCTGGAATTCAACAGTTTTCATGGATTTAAATGGGTAAAACGCAACGTTCCCAATTTGTAGGTTGCATCACAATGCTTAAATAGTTAATGTTTTTACAAAGACGGCGTAACTCGATGCAAAGTTTTAAAATCTTATAATACTGTTTTATTTCTGTAAAAAAACTTAAAAAAGTAAATTGTCTTGATTTTTTTCCCTTCAATTTTTCGCGCAACCTAGAAAATCTCATCTAAATTGGATGAGAGTGGTCTGCTACTGAAGAAATAAATTGCGATGACAGATGTTGAAACGTTAAATTGCGTGTCGTCTCTTTGCTCTTGAATGGCGGAGTTACGCAGGTGTCTTAAACAATAAACAATAAACTTTCCTTCTCTCAATTTGTCTGTAGATAAATGTAGGCTCCAATCAGGAGCATTAGCCAATAAATCCTCCAAAAAAAAAAAAAAAAAAAAAAAAAACACACACAGAAAATTCTCAAATTAGATAGGAATCTCCCATGTTACCTGCGACGCAACCGACGCTGCGAGGCTCCACTATAACGCCTTTAATCTCTTGGGCCAAGCCCGAGTAAACTCATTTTTCTTCTCTAGTCTATTTTACATTGTTTCTGTCCTCAATCCGGTTAAAGTGATTCCATGGCAAACTCCCGGAAATTTTAATCCGATAGATATGGCGTTACTTGTCGCTGGCTCCGAAAATAGCCGTTTTTTGACGGTTTTCGGCTTTTTTCTCTGAACAGACGAATAATAGACTAAAAATCGGAATGTCAGCACCTGCTTAATTTTTTGCTTGATTTTTTGAGCCATAAAGAGGGCAAATTGGTTTTAAAATAAAGGCGTAACTATGCAAAGAAAAAATCGTGTGTAATTTGGAGTTGTATCAGTAAAGATTACAGGTTTCTGTTTCACCTGTAATCCTTACTGATACAACTCCAAATTACACGTGATTTTTTTCTTTGCATAGTCACGCCTTTATTTTTAGAATCAATTTGGCCCGTTTATGGCTCAAAAAATCAAGCAAAAATTAAGCAGGTGCTGACATTCCGATTTTTTGTCTATTATTCGTGAATTCAGAGAAAACAGCCGAAAACCGTCAAAAATCGGCTATTTTTGGAGCCAGCGACAAGTAACACCATCTATTGGATTAAAATTTTCGGAAGTTTGCCATGGAACCACCTTAAAAACGCGCGCGATTATCAATGAAAACACTTACAAGATAAGGCTCCTTATTCGGGCGTCTTCAATTAATCGCATATGCAATTCCTATTCTCCCAAGTACGAATAGTTAACTATCTTCCCCATATGAGCGGTAGAGTCCCGTTCTTTTGAATTAAACTGGCCCTTAGAGGGTTAACATTTTAGTTGTTTTGTGAGTCTATGGGTAAATTTCATGAATTTTTAGAGTATCCATCGTTATTTGCATTGGTTTTTATGCAAGAATTGACTAATCAATCGCATTTAACGAAAGTAAGCAAGACCGCACTATTGCGTTGTAATAATGCGTATTCTCGCAAGATATTTGGAAACCTCAAGAACGCCTCCGACAGAAACGGTGGAAAATTCGCGAGGGCCTGTGAAAGATGAGAACATACACGCCGCGGCGCATCGAATCAGAAAATGTTACAGAAAGTGAGTGCTTTCTGTTTGTGCAGATATTGGGACGGATAAGCGCAAGTAAGCAATTTATTGGACTAGGCATACATATTTTATATTTTATACTGTTGTAAATGACTCACCGCAGTCCAGGCTGCTCACAAGCATCAAACACGGTGCGGAGTAAAAAGCTTCATTGATTTATAACGGCTTACGAACAAGATCATGCACGTGTTATCTCTGTCTTTTTCGAATCTTTGTATGGTTGCACGTATTTATTAAATTCGACGGAGCAGAGAATTTAATTTCTTTTTAAAGTGGCTTTGTTACTCTGTTTGCAGTAAGCAAGTAAAATTTCGCCAATTCTCATGCAAGGGAAAGCAAGAAAAAAACGACAGAAACGTTGGAAAACTCCAAAATTCACACCAAATCCTGAGGTTAGCCTAAGCATGGTGAAATTCAAAGTGAAAATAGTGGTTTAGTTTAGCATTGTACGTCAAAATTGCGAATGATCCCATTTGGTGACTTTTTATCTATACCAATATTGGTGTTCCAAAGAACTGATGCATTACTTTGAGAACCCAAGGTGGCCATGAAGTAGATGAAAGAAAACTTATGGGCATAGAATGGATATCCATTATGGATATAATATTACTTAGTATTAGGAGCGTCACTACCAGAAGGCTCCGTTGAAATTTTTAAGGTGACCTTGGTTAATTCAGCTGACCCGGAAAGATGAGCAAAATATGCTGACTAGAAATTAAAGATTCAAAATAGACTGTTCTAGTTAAAAGATTTATCGTATTGATTGGCGTCCAAGGATCTCTGGTTCCAAACATACTATGGTTCGATGTAATTTTCCCATAAACGTATTTTTGAATGGAAATGTTGGCTATTGAACCAAGAAATTAATGCGACCTTTTTGAGAGTTTGAATAGTAGGTCCTCGAAAATGCTTTTTTTAAACTATGCCTTGTTCCAAGACTGGAACTACAAAAATCAACAACATATGCGACCATTAGATTGACGCAATTGGAGGTCAACGCCCAAAAGTTGCTATCGCCGTCAAGTATCGAACTGAATACACGGGGACTTGTTTCACGACATTCATGCTTCTCAAAATTGCTTTTAAAATGACCAAAGAAAATGTCACAATTTTTCGTAAAAAAATGTCACTGTATACAATTTTAGCGAAGAGAGCGAGATCGTGGTACAAACGGAGGGGGAAGAGACCTGAGAGAAAAAAAAGAGAGATAGAGAGATCTAGAGAGCGTGAGAGAAAGAGGGATGGTTTGGAGGACTCAGATTTTTCCACAAGCTTCCGTCTAAAACTGCATATGACTAGCAATAGACTCACATGCGCGGTTCCACGTAACTTTTGTAACTATATGGCGTTTCTTTCAGCCTCGAGACAAGTTGAGACCTTTTTTGAGGTTGCCTAACTTGACAACATTCCCTGTTTACTTCCAGTCAAACTTGATATTGATTTTCCCCTGTTTGATTTTGATCCTAAACTCAAAAACAGCCAACACTTAATTCAGTGCAAATTTTGACTAATAAATATGTTGTTTTAACATTCCGTATGGAAAAAATAATTCTGCTTATTTTATTTATTTTAAAATCATAATATACAAAAATAAAATATGGCTGTAGCTAACAAAAACCAAACGTCTGATCGAAACATAATAAAGCTAAATATATTCAATAAAAATTCAGAAAAAAAATAAAAAGTAATTTTTTTTCTTAGCTTTTCTAACAATTGGTTTGTAATGTATTAAAATTACTTACATGGGAATAAGCATGACATAATTGGCAAAAACCACCGCAATTATACAAGAAATCGCAGTTCTTTATTAAACTTTGATCTGGATGCTTTCTTATAACAAGTAATAAAGTTCACAACAATTTTTGGCAAGGATGCTTTCATGCAAGCGTTATTGATAGTTTTCATGATTCAAAAAAATATCCACAATCGAATGATATGAATTATGGTTGTTCAGGATGTCAGCGCAAATCTTTATTGATAAACAATACTATGCTTCCTTTTACTCTCTTTGGATTAAGTCTCTTGTTTCCTGTGTGAAGTTTTAGCTTTGGCTCCTGGATTCTTTGTCATTTAAATTGATATTGGTTTCAGAGTTTTCATGATTGCTGTTGATAGGTTTATGTGAAATATGATCGTTTTTACTAGTATGAGCTGTTTTTCCTTTTAAAATTACTTTACTTTTATTAAAATCTAAAGGATTTATCTCTCTTTTCATGACATCAAAATCCGCAAAACCCCCATCAAACGTGTCCCCGTGGAATCCGGAAGCTGTCATTTCCGGTTTTCGTTTCATCACGTCGAAGTCTCCAAATCCTCCATTGAACGTGTCTCCATGAAATCCAGAAGATGACATTTCCGGTTTCCTTTTCATTACGTCAAATTCGCCGAAACCTCCGCTAAACGTGTCTGGGTGGAAACCACCGGATGTCATATCCGGACGTCTTTTCATAATGTCAAAATCTCCGAAACCTCCGCTGAAGGTGTCACCATGGAAACCGGAGGATGACATTTCTGGTTTCCGTTTCATGATATCGAAATCACCGAACCCTCCACTGAATGTGTCACCGTGAAAACCCGACGATGACATTTCCGGTTTCCGTTTCATGACGTCAAAATCTCCGAAACCTCCACTGAAGGTGTCACCGTGGAAACCGGAGGATGACATTTCTGGTTTCCTTTTCATGATGTCGAAATCGCCGAAACCTCCGCTGAAGGTGTCACCGTGGAAACCGGAGGATGACATTTCCGGTTTCCTTTTCATGATGTCAAAATCGCCGAAACCCCCGTGGAACGTATCTCCATGAAACCCTGAAGATGTCATTTCCGGTTTTCGTTTCATCACGTCAAAATCACCGAATCCTCCACTAAATGTGTCACCGTGAAAACCAGATGACGACATTTCTGGTTTACGTTTCATGATATCGCGGCCGGTGAAACCAGTATGGAGTCCGGATGAAGTCGTGACCGGTTTCCACTTGTGGAGAAGCCGTTTCAGATGTTTCCTTGTTTTAAGTTGTGCTAGTATTTTTGATAACATTGTATCCACAGCAGCCATTCGATCACCTTTTCCTATCGATAAATCGCCTCTCTCTTTGATAAACCGATTCAAAACGTTAGAGTTCAAATTAGGGTTGACATGATTTTTCCCGGAAACGACTGGATCCAGACCGTTCGTGCGACCAGAGGTACTACTTTTAATGGACCTTTTGACCAGATGACGTGTGCTGATTGGCAACATGAGCTCAAATGTCGTGGGACGAGCCGCTGAAATTGTTGTCTCGGCGGTGGATGAATTTGTTTCCGTTTCCGGTCCTTGTCTTGGCATTGTCGTTGATGTAGGTATCGGGGTTGTTTCCGCTTCCCCACTTGTTTCCTGAGAGATGGGATCGCACGTTATCCTGGGTAGACTGCAGCTTTGGACAAGTGATGGTAACTGTCGCTTGCCCCTTGACAGAGAAGGATACGCCCCGTTGGATGTCGGCAGCCTTTCATATTTAACCATTCTCGTGCCTGGCCGGTCTCTGTAAAAATTAAATAGATTATTAATACGGATGGAGAGGGTTGTATTTGAAAGTGTTTTGAAATTCTTTATTTCATTTCGTAGCGAATTCGGCAGAAAACTTTTACATTAAATATATTAAAAAATTGCCATCACAGGCAGTAAGGGATAAAACGAATATCGGAAGTTGACCTATATTTTGGCTTAGGTAAGCCATCAGCAATATTGTATTGTACGTATGAATAAAATTTAACACTTGCGCTTGTTTGAATGTCATGTTTCGTTTCATTTTTTCGTTTTTTTTGTGAATATATTTACAATAATTTTTTGATTGATTTTTTTTATACACAGTTGCTTTGAATAAAGGGAATATTGACTGGTTCGGGACAGTTGGCATGGAAAAGGCATAGCAAGATTCTGAAAGTGCGAGTTGTGTAATAGTCAAACAATATTTAAAAAAAAAAGAAAAAATGAAACCACGCACCTCAAAGATGATACAGTTTTCTGGGTGTAGGAAAATATACAAAAGAAGCCAAGAAATGCTAAGCACTGAAGTTATTTTGAAAAGTTTTGAAGTTTTAGTTCTAGCAAGCGTACGCAAAACTTCGTTTCCAGTAAAACAAAAAGTCTTAAATATTTTAAGTGAAAATAAAAATAATTCGATCTTGCTCATCATTGAAAATATTTTTCAGGTCATTCAGTTTTCTCACGAGGATTTTAAATATGTAGGTTGTTTACTGTAATTTTGGAGTGCCTGAGGTATGCCAAACCTCCTTCCTAGAAAACACCCGTTGATTTACCAATTGTAGGTGAGAGAAAAATCTGGTCATCATTACTGTCTGATTTTAATTGATTGTGTCAAAAAAGTATTGAGTCTAGGCATACCATCTGCTCGTAATCGATATAATCGACTGCACCAATTTTTTATCGTCCTTTTTTGCTCTTGTAGATCACCAAATATTGAAAGAAGTAAACCAGCCCACACAAAACTGTTTCGATAACTAATAGTACCGTGATTTGAATTTATCTTAATAGTAGATCGGCAACATGTAATTCTTGTGGTTTTCTTATGCGCGTTCACAGTTGCTTTTATATAATTCGGGTTCAATTTACCCGGTATTATACAACGTCCATATTTGAACTAACTTGAGAGGTGAGTATGCACCTAGGTACGCACACAATGAAATTATTTGCCAGACAAATTGACTGCCTTACTCTGAAGTCAACGTTGTTGGGTATTGCAGTTCGAATGGGGGTGGGAAGAATGAATTGAACTCTACATTTTGCGCCGACGAACTGACAGAGACACATTGATAAAGTTACGCTCAGTCTCTATCCGGTGGGAAAAGCGGGAACCAACACGAAAAGTCAGTCCAGCTTTTCTCCGCTAGAGCGCTCGAGCGGTTTTCATCCTCTCAACAAGGACCGTGAATATTTTTATGTTATGTTCTTGAGCCGAATTCAGAATAAAAACAGCCACCTACCCATACTTTAAATGCCCGTCTTTCGCTCCGAAAACTTTGAAAATGATAACTCTCTAAAGTTTTACCCAATAATTTGCTCTGGAGCAAGAGTTTATAAACCTGTAATTTTCTTTTGTTTTCTTTGTTTTAACTCATTCGCCACTCCATCTGATTTATCTTTTCATTATTTTTGTATTCTTCAACACACTTTGCACCATCATCTATTTCCGCATTTTGAACCGAATATTATATACTTTGCAAACGAGCTAGGAACTATTTATGAAATTCGATTATTGTTTCTCTCATTTGAAGCGATGCAAAAGTTTCGACTATCTGCAAATTCAAAGCCTCATAAGGATCGATTCTTTTCAATAGGATTATAGCCACCATTGGCAATACGCATCTTAACAACTTGGCTACGGGTGAAAAACTGGCAGATCCTATAAACGAAATGAACTTAATGAATTTCCGTCTCCTAATTTCGGCAATACGAGATATTTTGCTCACATTTTGCATTTTCAAATCATCTCGCCGTTTTTAAGTAATGCGAGTACTTCAATTTTGCTATCTTGCTCAGAGTTTGTGGTTTTACAAGTGGACGAATCATTCTTTCGTCAGGTTATTAATATGTATACTCCCTCTCTAGAGAGACTGTATGAGTATGATATACAGTTCTTTGAACATTTGAACCAGAAACTTTGTATTAATGATTTAATTCGGAAACTGAGAAGTGGTAGATACAGCTCGTGAATTAAAATGGCGTAATCCCTTCACTTGGGCCTGTAGAAAAGAATGATCCTCAGAAGATTTAGTTGATTACATGCGAACAATCGATTTTTTTAAAGGTTTAAATGGGAGAAAAATCATGATCGATTGTTCAAAAGCCATCATTGGACCATGGAATTGGCTCCATCGAGACCTAAAATAAAAAAACGATCACTTTTACTTCCTTCTCCTGGAATTTGTAGTAAAATGCAATCGATCTTTAGTAGCTCCGGATAGTCCAGATTTATTGTGTCTGGATGCGGGGAAAAGGGACACAGGGTGAATCTCTAACGGAAAAACATGCAACCTATTCTTGATACGACACGAAGGTCAACTTTAAGATGCTCTTTCTTTTTTTTCTTTTTTATGATCAAATCAGTGACCTCTCTGACGTCTCGTTTTCAAACTGTAATGTTTAAAGTCGGCTCGTAAGTTTTGAGCTTTCGCACTTTAACACTTCCGAGACGATTGAAAGTTGCGAACGCAGCAGGTAGGTACAAAACTTTAATAAGGAGAAGTTATCGCGGAGCTGCTTGTCGAGAGTTGAAAGTTGGTCGAAGTGTTATTAATGTTAGCGTTGAGATGAGGTGCATAAATGGTTGTATCTTGCGCAAAAACAGGGGGCTGAGAGGAAGCACTGGAGCTTCATTTAAAACGGTATATAAAATAATAGAAAATGTACGGGAATTTTTTCATCCTTGGTTTCTCTCTGTTTGTTTTGTAGTTAGAATAATTCAGAAAGTTGATTCCTTCAAAAGTTATATGTTTTTATTTTTCAAGTTTATTGGAGAAGTTTAGAGGCTAGGTATTTGAAAGTTTTTTTTTTTGCCTGACTCGTAAATGGATACTAAAGGGAGTCTAACAGAAAGATTTATGTTCTAAAAGAGATTTTAACTCACCAAACGGAGACAGAGGGTTCATAGTTTTAGGTTCTAAACAACATTTATTTGCATTATTTTATAATGTCACTCTATTTTATTTTATGTGTGTCAAATTGAGGGCAGCTCACCTAGCTGGTACAAATTTTACTGAAAATAATCCTCGGTGGATTTAATTCGACCTTAACGGGTAAAAATTGAGTATTTAGATTTTTAAAAATGCTGACTTTAAATCTACTCTACCAAAGAAAGACAATTAAAGTACAAAAAAGTGTAAAACGTATAAACTCAAACGAAACATCACATCAAAATCTTCGCAAATCAAGATATTTCATGGGAGCCGCTGCATATACTTTATAAAAAATCTCAAAATGAAGGAGATTTGCCATCGAGAAAGTGCTTGACCGAGGGAAAACCTTTATTGACGGATTGAAAGGAATTTCAGTTCTTACGGCGCATTATAGTCCAGAGGCTACCCTAGCGTGTGTTCGTAATGAATGACCGGAAAATGCCGCATGGATGAAACTTTAGGGATACCTTCTCAATGGCTCGATTTTACTTTTCCTTTTGATGAAACCAGTTTTTGACTCACTTGTGACCCCGATGTAAGCTTTTGACGCCATAATCCCAAAGTTTGCTATCAACAACCCCCATATTGTGATAAATCAATTTAAGTTTTCAGAAAAATGGGTTTGGCACAAACTATAAAGCTCTCATTTTGCATTAGTTGTGAAGTTATGTTCGATTAAAATTCAGATAAAGCCGAACTATGGCCGGTCATAACTTGAGCTTGGGTGCAGATAAATTGCTTTATTTTGTCCCAAATTTTCTCCTTTATTGTAAAGCTTTTGATTGGTGTAAAATGATATAGGGTTGTTCATTGCAATATTGGGTCGAGAGGGTTAAATGCATGCCTTTCTACCATACAGGGACGCAAAAAGTTGGTTTTATCGTGAATGGAAGTAAAAAATTTAGTCATTGAAAAGGTTTGGCAAAGTTTCATCCGGGTGGAACTTCCCAATGATTAATGATTATTTACGAATTATACCGGCTATAATGGCCATCCAGACCAAGAAGCGGCTTGAAAAGTGTGAAGTGCGTGAATGAAGTAGCGGAAGAAAGATTGCAATGTTAAGAATTTTGTAATCTTTCTGGAAGGAACCCATATAAATTAATTAAATTCAGACATCTTAAGATCAAGAAATCGTTTTAATTATTTAACAGTCTGTAGTTTGACAATACACATTGTCAGTATTTGTTGTATCTTGCAGTAAATTATTTCAAAGTTTCTGCAACTTTCGGGGGAAAAGAAAATTCTAATCTTTCCTACACTTATTTTCAAGAAAAAAAATGTACACTCACAGATTCTAGAGATTCTTCTCAGGTTCTTTTCAGAACCTTTCCTTGGATCCCCTTGGAATTGTCTTGGGCTTGAATCGTCCTGCAGATTCAATTTGCGATTCAGAAACATACCTTGAGCCAATACGCCTCGCCTCGAGATTTTTTTTTCAGTAAAGTTTTCAAAGTTTGGGGCAACTTTCAATTAGGGACGTTAGGAAAAGTGGAAATTTTTCAACACTATTTAAAGGGAAAAAAAGTTTTTTTACCCCTTAAGCTAGACTCATGGTTTCTCAAGAATCGCCATTGGGAGCCTTTCTCTAAATTGTCTTTTTTCTTAAAATCGATTTGGGTGGGGATTTCTCGATTAAAGAAAAAAATCCCCTTAGCCAATAAGTCATTCCGGCCTCGAGTTTTGGTTCAAAGACTGCCAATCAAGGGTGAGTTTGGTGGGCGAGATTTTTCAATTCAGGTGCTGGGTTCCTGGAAAGAGGGGGGTCCAAACGGCAAATTAAGGGAAATTCAGGGATTTGGCTTTGAGCCATGGTTTTCAAGTCCCCTGGATGTCTCTGACATTAACAAACTTTCTCACTCAAACTCGACTTGGCTCGAGGATTTCTGAGTAAAGCCATAAGGGCAAGCAAAACCCAGCCAAAAAATGTCAAGGTTAAGTTTCTGGATTACACCCTATTAGAGGGAAAGTGTTGTTTTTGAAGAACAAAATAGTCTTCACCTCTGCTCCACCCCTATTTTTTTGGCCGCAAATCTTAGAAAATATCTTAAGAAAATGTATTTTTAATTACATGATTCATATACCGGCTTTACGGAACGAGAACTTTTTTGATCAAGGCAATAAAAAGATGCTTCTCCTTTGAAAGCACTGTGGTAGTAGCTTGAATCACATTGCTTTGCCTATCAAAAATCCATTTCATCTGAAATTCACACTAACAATGCCACATTTTTTATCGTTTAAGAACCGGCCAGTAGGTATATCATATTGCCTAAAGTCTAAATATCTTGGCTCACCTGAACGGATGAAATATGCCTAAGTCTTCATTTGTCATTGGTTCGGAGTATACATCATCTGACATGGCACGTTTCCTTGGCCAAGATGTAAAATAGTCTCCAAGCCCATTGAAGACAGACTCGTGGAAACCTCGAGCATCAACCTCTGAAACATGAAAACGAAAAACATTGTATTAAAATAAAAAATATAGGGCAAATTAATAAAACTTCTACATGAAATGACAACAATCAAAAGCACAAGAAATGACTCGCTAACATACAACCTTATAATGCCAACACCGGAGAGAAAAGGTGCAATTAATGCATGTCGATGTCGATAGCTGAAGGGTCGATTTTTCACAGGTTCCTCGAATTTTCTCGAAACTTTTTCGACTCGAAAAAAGCCGTATGAAATGTACCGGGGATGAAAGAAAATGTGTGAAAGAAAATGGGATGTTTTAACTACATTACACAAAAATCAAAAATTAAAGCCACTTTTTACACTCAGGTTTAAAATGCCATTCATCTACTGTTTGACCAAGCAAAAGCCGCCTTTGAACATTGTATGATGAAAAGTTGACGCCTTGGAATCGAACTTTGACTCAACACGCTCTACTTGGAATCGATTTTAGCTAATATAGTCGGAGACTATTCAAGAAATTTGCTCCGCGCGAGGTCAATGAAATTTGTCTATTCCTGACCTAAACGCCAGAGCGGGACGGGAGCATCGATCGAATGACTCAGAAATAAGATTATGTTAGGTGCGCTGAAATATTCTGCTCTCTTACATGTATGTATAATGCAATACATTTCAGACAACGGTTACCTTCCTCAACAATCATCGTGTTACATCGACGACCAGGCATGCTTTCGTTCTTTTTTTTCTTTTTCGCAACTATTATCCATGCAAGGACTTGTTACAATGTTTCACCGTCACGTAGACCTAATTCAATTTTAAGGCTCCCTCTTTCCTGATGCGTAGAGTGAATTCTCGGTTGAACTTCTCTTTTTGCGAAATTCAAATACCACGCGCGCAATGTTGCAACTTTCTTTCATTTTTCTTCCATGCTCTCAAGGAGAAAAGTGTATAATCTGGCAACACTCAGCACTGGCATTAGTAGTTGTAAACTTAATAAAATGAATGAGGAGAGAATGATAGATGAATGAAAGGAGGGAAATCGGAGTAAGGAAAGATGCAGCGTTGCCAACGAAATTGGTCAGAAAACACCACAAACTACAGTTTTAAGTGAGGAAAATTTTGTTAGCATTGTTTTAGTAAGAGTTTAGTTTCTATCATGATACTTGAATTTATTAAAATCGCTATTATAGATCTCAGATCTACGTATTACATGTTCAACAAGAGCGTGGAGCCAGGATACGAGGGTTGGTTTAAATGCTCAACTAAAGCTCAATTCACGGAAGGAGGCTGAGCTCACCGCGGTAATCTTCGGGATTTTCAAACGATATATAAAGTTGCACTATATTTCCAAAGTTGTAAGTAATTTGAAGTTTCTTCTTTCTCTTATCGCAGTATCACACCAATGTCAAAGTAATGGTCGTTGAATAGTGTTTCACCAATCTTTGAACCCGATCTTTCCAGATTAGTAAGTTTGGTTTTAGGGATTATGATTTTTTGTTTGTCACCAGTTGAACGTTCCGATTTCGAACAATAGACTTGCCCGTCTGCCGACTGTAGAGTCCGCGATGTTTGCCTCACTTTGTCCAATGCTATACAGTATTGGATACCGTTCGTCTATGTATGATATAATATATTTGTTGATAGCTCTTCGTTCGAGGTATTTTTACTTCATCTTTAAATGCGTGTTGTAAATTATATTAAAATCACCTGCCGTGTATTTGAACAGCGACGCTCCGTGGGTTCAAAAGAGGGGGTACGTGAAAAAAATGATAATTTTTTTTCACTTTCCGTGGGCCCTTCCTTGTATACTAATGGGGGGGGGTTTAAGGTGTCACGACCTTTAATTTCCCCCTTTTTTTGAGCCCTTTCTAAAAAAAGAGGAAAGCTTGAGCCGTGGGCCCCAGGCCCCCTCCATCCAAGGACCGCCACTCAGTGGCGAAGCATGCGATTTGGAAACGTTTAGTTTTTCCTAATTAAACACATTAGAAAGGTCGAAATGCCTGGTCATCAACGATGATTGAAGCGTTTGACTTTTTTGGTGAAATGGGGGAAATACATTGACGCCAAAATTTCACGCTTCGCCACTGCCGCCACTGCATTTAAATGATCTTTCTGTTGATATCTTTGGCAACAATATTTAACTCAAGGTACTAGTAGTAGGAAATAAGTGATAACACAGTTACGTCTTCAGTTCCGAATTTCATCCAAGGTATTTTCTGTTTATATTTTCAACGAGGCGCGAAACGACAAATTTAATTCGCCGTGTGCCTCGCCACCATGGCAAAGCGCACTGTTGCGATCCACGACAGTCGGTCTAGTAATAAATCGTTTAAATGTCGTTTTCTTCACAAGCATACAGGGCTGCCACGCATCTTCAGCGCAATTATACGCAGTTTTCCATTTTGCTCGATGTAACATTTTTGAATTTACCGCCAAATTTGGCAACATTGTTCCCAAGTACGTTGTTGCGACTTGCCATGTAATTACTTACATTGAATGCTTTTAGATGCAAGAATGAGTACATGTTTGGCTCAATATTCAAAAGAATCTTTTCGTACAGCTTTACATACTAATTTACCATTAAATTTTCTTGACAAAACTCATTGAAAACCCTGGTAAAAACCGTCAGCTAAAAATCAGCAAGAAAAATCAGCATGATTTCTCGCTGATTTTAGTGTGAGAAATGAGACCTGATTTCTTGCATATTTCTTGCTGATTTCTTGATGATTTAAAATCAACACCGCAGAGTACGAATATTTATCTACACGGAAAAAAACCGCCGGCGAATTCTTCCTAATATCGGTGAAATTAACCACTAATAGTGGCTCATATTGAGCACCACTAATAGCGGTGAATTTTACCATGCCTTAGTGTTAGATTTGCTAGGCCGCTGTTACCGAGCCCATCGGTTAAGCTTTACTATAATAAATTAAAAGAAATTTGCGCTCGACTGAAACGATTATTTGGGTGTTTCTCACGCATTTTATCCTACTTTCGCTACTCAGAGATGGTTATTAGACACTGGAATACATGGAGGAACATAGATGAAATGTATGTAACGAAATTATGAAGACGAAAATTTACCTGATAATCCGGGATTCGAACCCGGGTCCTCGCGGGTGTAAGTCGAGCACCTTACCGATGAGCCACGTCTGCTACCGAGTGTAGGAGGCGAAAATAGCGTATTATAAAGTTACAGCTAATCAGCTTAAGGCTCAATTCGGTTTCAGGGAAAAGTCTAAGGTAGTTAAAAAGTAAGTAGCGCATACCGGCACGAATAGACAAGTGAAATGTAATTAAAAAGATGATTTTTTAAAGGTAGAGGTAAATAAAGAATAATAAATAGATAATAATTAGATAAAAAAAAAAATAAAAAAAATTAAATAAATAAATTAAATAAAATATAAAAAATCAAATAAAAAATAAAAAAAATTAAAAAAAGAAAATAAATAAAAAATAAAGAAAATAAATAAAAAATAAAGAAAATAAATAAAAAATAAAGAAAATAAATAAAAGATAAAGAAAATAAATAAAAATAAAGAAAATAAATAAAAGATAAAGAAAGTAAATAAAAATTAAAGAAAATAAATAAAAAACAAAGAAAATAAATGAAATATTCATCCCATCCTGATGTCTTTGCATACACGGTGATTAATTGCAAATCTAAGGGAGAAAAGAGGTTAGGTGATTTTTAGTTGATTTTGTACCAACAGAGCTCTCAGCAAAAACTCAAGCTGAGTTCTTGCTGACTGGATCGTATCAGCAAAAAGTTGCCTGCTGAGTTTAAGGTGATTTATTGCTGAGAAAATGCTCAGCATGGACTCATGTTGAGTGCTTGCTGAGTGCTTGCTGAGAGGTTCAATCAGCAAGAGATCATGCTGATTTCAAGCTGATTTCATGATGAGTGTTGCTGATTTTAGCTGACGATTTTTACCAGGGAAGCGGTTTTCAGACTGCTGATTCGCGAGTTTGCGATCTAAGAGATTCAAATGTGAGTCCAGAAATTACCGTTCTCTCTAGTTTCCTTCCATTTGAAGTCACAAGTCAAAAAAGGATAGCGATATGAGCTAAAGTCACGAGATTTTCCTTCTGGTTTTTTTCTCATCAGATATGAGCAAAAAGAACGGCGTATGATGGGATCAAGCTTTAACCCTCACAAGGAGCACGCCTTCTTAAGAAAATAGTAAAAACTACTTAATTTTTTGAAAGTTGAGTTTTATGAGAATGCGCGGAATCTTTCTTGTCGCTGAAAAGAAATGATAACTTTAGTAGGAGGGATTTGTTACCTTGGCGGAGAGAAAATGGTGCTGAGAACCTATCGATATTTGCTTATGATTTTGCGAAAAACTTTGGAGAGGAAATTTGAAAGAACGCAAGGTAAATTCAGAGAATACTTTTTCAGAGCGACGGCCGAACTTTTCCAGTCTTCTGCGAAGAAAGTTATGATCCGAAGATATTGGAATTTGTGTTTAAACTGTTGTTTCTCGTTTCGATGAAGGGCATGCCTAATCTTTTTCGCTATAAATCCCATGGGAGCATCTTCCTCCCTTAAAATCTCGATTACGTACACAACGCGGGAGAGCTGCGTAAAATATTCCATCATCGAACGGGCGAGGAGAGTATAGGATACGTCCAGGAAAAAATGGAAAAATGAAGAAATAAAGAAAAACTGGCCAGAGAAAAAAAAAAACGATAGAGGCAAAGGCGAATATGAGAAGAACTATGCGCGATGCTGGAACAGAGAGATGAAAACTTAATGAGAAAGCTTCGCCGTTCAAAGTCAACTTCGACCGCATGAAAGCTCTCGTTCGATTAAAGACAAAAGTATTACTGGTGAATGATTACAAGTAATTGGGGGGGGGCAAAGTGTCTGGTTGTATTTGTAGAAGGCTGTCACCTCGAGAAGACCATTGCCAGAAGTTCCGTTAGAAGTAAAAATAATATCAAAAGCTAGTACCAAAAATCAAAAAACCGAAGTATCGAATTTTGATTGATTGGTTCTACGATTTACGATTTTTTTGTTTTTTTTTTTTTTTTGCTGAGATCTTCCTGCAATGATAATCTACTCAAGTAATGCCGATACTTTGTCTTCTTTAGAAATATTTGATGTTGATCTGTAATTATAGATTTTAATCGTATTAGGTTCCCTGAAGTTTCAAGCGGAAATGACATTGTGGTTATACAATTTGAGGCAATTATAAAATGACAAAAACGTAAATTTCTTGCCAAAAATATCAGAGTTTGCGTCCAAAACATATCAAAGATTATGCTGATGACCAGTAAAACATTAACAAGTCAAATTTAACGGGAGGAGTTTTGCTTACGTCGATACCAACACCAACAACTCATTGATAAGACATTGCCGTTCATAATATTGATATTCAGTGATTTAAGGTAGATGAAAGTCTAATTACAGTATCATAGAAAGTGACTGTATAGTAACCGTGCCAAACGTTATTTTCTACAAATGGAAATGTATCATTGTGATGTGGAGTGCTTCAATAATCAATACACCTATACCGATTTGTCTTTCAGAAAATTTTAACGGAGGACGAAAATTTAATACTTGCGCCTCAAAACGGTGTTACAAAGACATTTAGTTGATTGAATTGAAGAGAAAAAGATGCGGGTTATGAGACTCACGCTTGCGTCTGTGAAAATGACGTAACGTAACGATAGACGTAAGTAGCTTGTGAAACAGAGCAGAAAAATGTCATTTTTGAGATCTCCCCAAGTGCACTCAAAATATGTCCTCACTAACGAGAGAGCGAGAGAGAAAGAGAGCTATAGAGAGAGAGAGAGAGTGAGGGGGTGTCATGAGGCTCAAAGGCCGAACACATGGCCATTTCCCTCAATTAACAACCGCTCAAAAGCCTCAGCTTCTTTAACCTCCCAGACCTTACCCGAAACAGATGCAGGGCCAAGCTTGCGGGTTTTCACTCTTATTTCGTTGTCCGGCGACTCAATAGTCAGTACGGGCCTGCATCTCACAGTTTTTCTCGAGTGAGCGTATTTACTAACATCCCAGAGCTCGGATACCGTCTCATGCACTTATACACTTAGAGACTTAGACACTTGAACAACACTTGCGATATCAAGTTAATTTGTAGTATGGACGCTTCGCCACTGGCGCGGCGGCTCGTTGCGTTGGTTGCAATGAATCAATGTATCAATGTCTCCTCTTTTTGAACCCATTGGGAATAATTGCGACCAGCATAGGGGGTTCAGAATTGATACTTCTCCATGGGTTCAAATAGGAGAAAATTCACGAGTCGATTTTTCACGAGCCGTCAATACTTTTAATACTGATGTTTTCGTGAGCTACAACGTATTGGTATCCCCGCCGTTTAAACGCATGGAAAAGAATTGCTCCTAAGGGAATGATGGAGTCAACGGGATTAAATAAAATCACATCAGGAGTGCTCTTTATTAAAATTTCAAAACCATTTATATATTGATTTTAAGGAAAAAATACACAAGCTGTTTTATGAGCTCTTCTTTCGGCAAGATATTCCATTTAAACTTCGGATGACTGATTCTTTTGCATTTGTTCAAATGTATCATGTGTACTAGCACCATACTAATCACATTTTATGTATGTCTGAGAGGGAAATAAACTGAATGCTTGCGATGTTTTTCAGAAAGAGGCAAGGACAAAGGGAATGATAATTTCAGGACATTATCGAGTTCAGCAATGGCTTGTGATTAATCGAGGGATATTTCCCTCCCTTTTGAAATCATGCAAAAGTATCCATTATTTGAAGGCTTAATGGGACAGTTGTAAATGACTGAAATTTTGCGTTTTTTTAAAAAGAAAATAAAAAGGACGTGATGAATTGAGAACAAAGGTGCCTTTTAGATTTGTCCCATGTATGATGGATTTTGAGATACACACATCATTACGTCGTGAGAGATACGCAAGTTACAAAAATCGTGTGTGTTGTGACTTCACAATAACGCGGAAACTCCATCTAAACCGATTCCGTGTGCCATAATAATTATGTGCCAAATAGCACGAGCCACCACTCCCATTGTGCGACAGTGTGACACCAGGTAATATGATTAGCTTAATTTCACCGCTGAATGAGAGGAATTGAAGTTTCCTCGGGAGGTCGTAACTGAGCTATATTGAGTTACATCCACAGATATTTGATTAAAGCTCGCGTTTAGTCACCATTGTGTGTATATTTTTCTTCCAACAGTTGCCCATACTATAGACAGCAAATTTTAGCATGATGTTTGACTCTTGAGAAGGTTTTTTCTCCATATTTTTTTTTTCTACCACGAAAAGTTCAGTACAGTGGCGGTTCATGCAAGGAAAAAAGAAGACTGGTAGATTCTACCATAGATGCGCTGATTTTGGAGTCAGCGATCAAGTAGAAGGTGAATACAACGTACATTATGGTAAATTAAGTTAACACTTGTTGATAAATTTGTCGATATCATTTAGTAAAATTTACCATACTTGATAGCTGACTCCAAAATCAGCTGTGTAGACGGTAATTTTTACTAGTTATTTTTTTCCGTGTGCTATTTATGGCAACCATGTTTTTTGCCATTTGAACCTGAAAAAGTATCGATATTTCTACATAGGTTTCAATGGAAGGAATCCGTTGTTGCTACATAATACGAGCCACCACTGGCTTAGTAGCTTTATATATTTCGAACCGACAGCCATCAGAGGGAGCTAAAAGTTTGCCAGAGATTTGAATCAGATGAAATGGGGATGTGGCAAGCTATTGCTAATAGAGATTTAAGTGTCGATACTTGTACAGATGTAAAAACTAAAAAACCTGCAAAAGTAACTACCGTAGCACTGGAAATTTTCAAAATCCACTCTTAAACTTATGAAATGCTTTCAAATGCACGATCGTAATGACGGTATTGGGCACTAATAATGGAAGATTCATTTCCGAACCTTGTCACCCCTCCATTGTTGGGAAGACTCATAGTGTCTTCATAGCCTCTATCGTACTTAGTTAGTGATCTACAGCCGATTAATGATGCTCCGACACAGGTGCAAAGGAAAGTAGTCTCTTATTGGTCACTTCTTGATGAATCGATATTGTATTATTAGATGGAAAATCTCCCATAATTAGTGCCCGACGTCACCCATTTAAAACCATTTTCTGAGAATAGGAATAGGACTTCGTCAATTTTTGGTGTTCCCATGATTACTTTTGGAGGTTTTAATCTCTGAATCTACCCCCATATAATCGATTATAGTAAAAGCTTGCAGCAGCCTTATTGAAGAAAAGAAGAGTAAAACAATATGAAGAAGAAAATAACAATATCTGTGTTTCTCCAAGGTGATGAGAGCTTGGACCGTGAAATGTTGTCTCTTTGGCCGGGATTCGAACCTAAAATCTCTACGATAATAGTCTGCTGCGCTAACCACCAGTGACCAATGCACGGAGGCCGACCATACGAGTGACGTTATTTCATGCTTTGTTTTTGGGTTGGCATGGCAACCGCGCCTATTGGTTGCAGACAAGCTGCGCGCTTATGAACTGAGCACGGGTGGATACTTTAATGCTCCTATTGTGCTTTCATCGCAACTTTCGGAAGCTCCAAGATGACATCATAGGGGTGCGAGACCGAGACAAGATCCCGGAGTAAAACGAAGCAATGGAGGGGGAGTAGGAGTAAAACACGTGTTTTGATGCGCGCTCTCTCGCGGCTAATTACAGCGAACTACTTTTGTCTCCCCGAATATAATAAGACAACAAATATTTTACAATAAATTGTTCGAAGAGATAACAGCCAAACAAAGAGTTCGCATCAAGATGCAAGTTTGCGACAATAGCGGACTCCTACCGTTTCTTATCCCTCTGTACAATTATTACGTTTAATCTTCAAGGTTATGGGAATTAAACTTACTAATTATACTTTAATACGTAAGCAAAATCTAAAAATAACGATTCACGAAACGCGCATTTTGAGCTTGATCTTTCCAGTTGCAGGGATGTTAGTTGTTAGTGGAGGTAAAGACTCTACCTGCTCCTCAGAAGAAAAATCATCCGAACCTTAGTTAGTTCAATGAATTATCCAAAATGAATAATAAATACATATATTTTGTCCTGAATCAAGAACTTCATTAACTCAAATTTTCATTAAAGTGGAAATATTCCAATCGCCTTTGACATATGTACTCCTGCGGTCAATAACCTCTCTCTGATGGAGCATTTATAAATTACAGGACAAGACGGTCAAAAAAAGTGAAGTTTCAATCAATAAATAAACGAATCTACGCGCAAATTAAATAGATTTGTGACCTTACTTAAATTTTAATTTGGGCTCTCAACATCCGCAGTTAAAATGACGTCAATGCGCCATCAACTTTTGAACACAGGTGGATACAGAAATTTGTCTTTCTCTCCTCCCATTTGAACATGTGCGTTAGAAAAAGACGGATAGATAGGGATTAAACGTACGTTATGGCCCCCTCTGCTATCCTTTTCTAACATATGGGTTCGAATGATCGGAGAGAGAGAAATACAGATTCCTGTATCCGCCCCTGCCTTTGAGCTCTCATCGTTCTATTTCAATAGCACCCACTACCCGATTACACAAAACGACATGAATGATCAGTAAAATGTAACATGTAGGTTTAAAAGGGGAAATCAAAAAATCGAGACACTTTACCTTTCTCGATACAAACAACAGAATCGAAGCCGTTCAAAAATGTATCCAGCTCAGAATTAATAATTTTAGAATGAAATTATCATCAAAAACGGTCTATAAAACATCCGTTCTGCTCTTCAATTTAAAGTATCCATTCATACACAACACTGATTTTCAGAAAGAGCACATCAGATGTTTTATCAGTCCGTTTTCTTGGAGATGACGCTTTTTTAGCATAACGATGCGCGGTTTTGTTTCAGGATTGGAGGGTTGTCAGTGGATTTGTAAAAAAAAAATTCACTCCCTTTCAAATGGTTTTAAGTGATGAGTAAAATGATATATTGCTGAATTGTCCCGTGCTATGTCACGCTGTTTTCTGAAATTGACCAAAAAAAAAATGGAAAAAAGTCACAAAAAATCATTGTTTCTGTCTTTTCAGCTTTGCATAAAACTTTCCAGTAACAATTTTAGGTTTTTAGGTTTTTGGTTATTTTTTTATTTTTTTATTTTTTTATTTTTTTTTTATTTTTTGCTACTTTCGAACGATTTCAGACCATAGTGCGCCACTGCCCTTCATATTAAATTTTACTGGCTAAAAGAAGGAAAAAAAATATATGAATAGTAACATTTATTTGAATAAAAAACGCACGAGTTAATGATCATCAAATTAATTTATATCTACCAATAAAAAACCACTGACGCTGTATCTATAAAGTCAAAAGTGTATTTTGAAAATTTTTCTTTTCAAATGATCCTCATAGTTTTTTTTTTAGAATAAAACATTCAAACACTGAGAGACTTCTTTTTTTAATGCAAGGTGTATTTCGTTTGCGTTAAAGAAACTGCACGGTGAAATATAGACTCGTGGGGAATTCTCCTTTAACCCAAGGGAAATGTCTGCTGCTACAACTAAAAGATTTCTTGTTGTGACAATGATTCTCCTTCATGCAATCAGAACTTTACTTCGCGCAAGGAAAACTGTCACAAGTAAACGTGTCTCCTTGTTTTTAAAGAAGTGATTCCTCTCAGTGAAAGCTGTTTTTTTTTTTTTTTTTTTTTTTTTTTTTTTTTTTTTAAATACATGATTACAAACGTTCATCTGCTTGTTTTTCTTAAAACCTAATTATTTGATTTCCGCCCTGTTTCAAGTAAACTCAATTTACCGGGAAAAGCGGCGGAGACAAAATGATGAGTGCCACTTCCTCCCCCGACCCCTCCGCCACTTCCTGTGTTTGTTAGAAGGAAGGATTTCAATTCGTTGAAACTTTCTTCGTCCGTTGGTAAACCTAGAGATGCCTCTTCCTCTGGTTGACCTTGACGATTCATAAGATCTGTGAGTACTTCTTGGTCTGTTGGCAATTTGTTGTCCTCGAGCGTTGGGTCACATAATATGTTCGGGAGCCACGTAAACAGGGCCACAATGAATGGCCTCATCTGGAACAAAAAATATCAAAATCATAGCATTTCCTCTCACCAATATTTCAAAAAAAAATTTATCTTCCTGACACTGAAAGGGGAGGTTTTGATCAAATAAATTACCATCATTCACTGAAGAAAAAAAAAAAAAATGCTGATCTAACATTTAAAATGTTGAAAAATGTCCGACAAGTTCTAAATGCTGATTTTACATGATGGAAATGCTGATTCAACTTTTAAAAATGCTCACTTAAATACGTCCATGGTTGAGTCAGCATTTTCAAAGTGTAGAATCAGCATTTAGAACTTGTCGGATATTTTTTTAAAATTTTAAATGTTACATTAGCATTTTTTTTTTCAGTGTTGGAAAGTTGCCAAAATTAAGTATGGATGACTCCACTTACTCTCATAACATCTGTGCTTTTCGATTTCAATTTATTATCTAATTCGACTTTACTACCTGATCTTTCAGAATTCCCTTTCACCGTGTAATTTTACCGCCAGCAAAATAATTTGAGAGTTGATTTTGACTGCTCTATCGGAATTTTATGTAACTGTTATTTTAAGTCAAATTTGATCCAAGATCATCTGAGAGGTTTTTAGTGCATACCAGTTTCGCGGATTTTGATAGCCAGATGAGGACGGATCATATTTTGGATTACTTATCTTCTCTTTGCCCCACGATATTTATCCTCTAATATTTTAACATCATGTATCATGGGGTCATTTTAGGTTGAACCATGAAAATTTATCCCGATATTTTTTTTTTTTTTTTTTTATATCTTTTAATATAAGGACCTCACGCACTTAAGGGTTTAAAGAAAATAGCCCCCAACGAAAGTTTTTTTTTGTATTTAAAGCCACGCGTTTTCCGTAATCATATTTCACATTAAGACTCAATCTCAATCTCTTTATCGGAGGCACCAAGGAAATTTCTTGGTCCACCTTATAGTCCCACTCCTTATAGTCAGCTGCTCTTTAGAGGAGGTTGAAATAGAGACATCTTAGCACCATGACCTTAATTTACTACAGACGACAATAATTTCCCATTTTTATGGGAACTGCCTCTCATGGATTCGACTAAAATGGTGTTTAGGATAAACGCTGCAATGCCACGTGTTTGCAGCAGCACAAAATGTCCACATTTCTTGCAACATTGCAAACGCGAGAAAAAAGTTTAAAGGAGATAGTCAACTTTTGTGACTGTGCTCCCACCAAGGAGCAGTGTTACCGTATTTACAATATTCTCGTCTAAATTTCTTGTCCAAGTTCCCTGTTAAAGTCCAGCTTTAAGATACCGGAGATGGAAATCACTGAAAATTGCAACACTGTCGAGCTGCAATCTACGAGGCCTTGATCTTTTGCATTTAAATTAGCACTTTTAATTCGTCCAGAAAAGCCGAGCCATATCACGCAGTGCATGCTTTTGAAGATTTCTTTATTTTATCTCTCCTTTTCATTTCAATTATTATTATTTTTTTTTACTTCAGCGCTTCCACCTCTTCTGTTGGCGTAAGGAGAATCCTAGTCTTCTACAGTGAAGGCGGTTTACGTACAGAATTGTCCAATCAAAACGAAAACCCTCCCAGGAGAGGAGGAGAAATCAAGAGTTCAATTCTACACATATAAGAGGCAGCTGCCATACTGACCAACAAAAAAAGTCATAAAATGGAAAAAAGGATACTGATAGACGTGTATGCTCAAAAAAGACAACGATCAATTGACTCGAAACTTTCCGAAAATGTCGAATTTTTGAGGGTTTTTGTTCGATCTTTTGCCCATCGGTCAGGAAACGTCGAAATGTTGTTCGATCATAAATTTTTTCACATATTCTCTAAATAAATCAAGTTTATTCGATTGGAAGTACTGAAGTGTACAATAAAAAATTTGGAGGTTCCGATTAAAGGCATAGGCTTTAGGTGCAACTCAGAAATTTTCCTTGATATCTTCTTGGCTTGGCTTGGATTTGAACCGGCCTCCAGATTCCTCGGAATAATAATCAATAAATGCTGGCCAAAAATAAAACAAAAAGTCCTTCCTCGATGTTTCCCATACATTCAAAAACACAAATCAAACTAGGCAACATCAGATTTTGTCCAATTAAACTGATGCAAAAGATCGAGTTTTTAGTGTTTTCGCCGTACAGCCGATAGATCAACCTTTTCGCAGAAGTTTAAAAGGAGAATGTGCAATGATGCCAAACCATACGCTCCACAGCCTATGTCTGCGGATTAACTGAGGTGAGAAAAACTTGTATGGTTTTTAATGCTACTTTGAAAAAATTTGATTGTGAAGGAGGTGAGCTTAAACATATATCACCGGCCGAAACAAAACTATTCATTTGTCTATTGTACTTCTCACTCCGTGAATGGCAACAGTCAATATCGTTAGCCTATACACAATACCCCAATTTCTTATTCCCAAACATGCACGCAGCTCAACTGCATTTCTATCCTGACCCTCGCAGTGCTGTTTCAGTCTCAACGGAATTGAAGAAAATAAAGCCGCAACATCGAAAATGGTGAGAGCGGGCATCAGAGAGAGGAGAGAGAAACAAAATGAGAGAAACTGCACAAGCAAAATGAGAGCAAGAAAACATGCGAATGCTATTGATTTCGAGAGTTGTAACAAATTGTACTGTCAAATCAAACGCGGGCAGCTATTTCAAGGGTCATTCAGAGAAAGAGAGTACTGTAACATTCTGAGTAGAAACTTATAGATCCGTTCTATCTTCTGTTTTTCAAAACCGCAATTTTCATTTCGTTCGTACGATGGGAAGAGCCCAAAATCACAATAAAGAAAAGTAGTGTAAGAAGAAACAAAAAGGTGATATTATTTCTGAGAAGACAGCTACGTGAAACTGTGCCGTCGCGTGCGTAGTTGAGCTCAGTAAAAACGGATACATGGAACATATATCGGATGAGGCATGAGAGGTTGGACACGTGTGCGACATTTTCTTTATTCCGTCCTTCACGCCCTCTTATTTTTGGTATCTTCACTAAAAAACTTTCATATCTAGTCGTCAATATGTTTGTTTTTTATTATTTTACCTCATCTTAATAGTTTTCTATCATTATGAAACCGTAAGGCAAACCATCATGATGCAACATCCGCAAATAGAGGCTCTAAATGCAAATGACGCAACTTTCCTGGATTCGTTAGCTTTCAGGAATGTCCTAAAAACATTAAATTTATATTTTTTGCGCTTTTCTTTTCTATGATAAAATCACTTCAGAACTAAAACTTTGAATTCTAAAAATTATTTCTGATCCTGAAAATATTTCGAGGGAAAAAATAATGATACTTTGAATGGACGATTTTGTGTTTTGTTTTGTTTTTCAAACAAAATAAATATCTGAGAGGGTTAAAATTTGTATTTTGATTTGGAGTCAAAGCAAACCTCCGTTCTTTTATATAATAAAACAGCATAGGTCAAATTTCTTTGTAGTTACTCGTAGAAATTTAATGACAGTCAGTTATGGCAGTGACGTCTCTGAACCATTTTGGGCACTAAACCAGCATTATACAAGTCATTTTTAACACATTTTATTTTTTTTATTTTTAACAGTCCATTTCTGAGAGTTTATTCCAGCTGCCTGTTACTCTGGTCCCGTACCGACGCATCTATGTATCGCCTCGCTAAATGAAAAAAGCCTTTTCCCCATTCTTTTATTTCTAGAGAGGAGGGACTGAGCGGAAACACGTACTCTGGCGGTACATTGGAAACATGAAGAAGGACAAATTAGAGGTAAATCACTAGCGGATTAAGAAATTTATCCTTCTCTCTCTTTTCCCATATGAGTGTGTGTGTTAGAGGAGGACAGATCAGGGGTTGTCACATGATTTTCGCTCCCTCCTCTATCCTTTTCTAACACACGCGTTCTTATGGAAGAAGAGAGGGAGGGAAAAGCATGTTCGTACGCAAGTGCGTACGAACTTGAAGGGAATGAGCAAGAGGAAGTCATTATTTTCTGAAGGAATTCATTTTTTCGATGGAAGTTGGAGAACGAAAAAAAAAAAAAAAAAAAAAAATATTATTTGATTCCTTCCTCGAAATGTTGATGTAGGCCTCAGTTTAACTCCTTCAGTATCACGCTCGAGTTTACTCGTTTTTTCGCGCGTAGATCTGCCTCACTCAATCTAGTTTCTATTCACAATAATTGCAACTACAAGGTACAAACTGTCAACATTTGAAAAAGGGTACTTCCTTGGGCGCCTTCAATCCATTGAGTATGCAAAACTACCACCGCAGAGTAGGAATATTTAACTACTCTTTTAATTTGAGCGAGGAAACATTGGCTTCTCTTTGTAATATGGTCGTAGAAGGGTTGACCGCTTATGTAATTTTATTGACTCTTTGCTATCAATCGGCTGAAGGTCAATGTCAGTGTCAAATTTAAAACTGCATCAAAATTAAAACCGTGGTTGCAGTTGACAAAGTTCAAATTTTCTCTTTGACAGTGTGACGCGGGCTCCGGGAAGGAGGTGGAAGGCTAAAGGCAAGCATCAAACACAAAAAAAGGCCAACCCGTGATTGGCATGATTATGGATTTAGGTAATCTTATCACAAGAGCTGCAGGGATCGAAAGGTGAAGGCGAAAAAAAAAAAAGAAAACAGAACGAAAATATTCGGGAAAAAAGCAAAAAGGATACGGTTGTAAAAAAGCTAAAGCTATCAGCGCCTGGTGAGGTGCCTCCAAAGCTGAAGGTACGGTGTCTTGTTTCCAATTATCCCGCTTTTTGAGTCGCGATGAAGTTAAAAGGAGGTGATTATTTTAATGCAGCACCAAGGAACCCGACTGCAGAAACTGCAGAATCGTCTGCGATGCTGCAATTACAGGAAAGGCTGGCTTCTTGCGTAATCAGAACTTCACGAAGCTATAACTTTGTTAGCATGCGTTCCTTTTGACGTTGTGTATACGAAGCCACGAAATAACCAATGCGTTTTGTTTTCCTATATTGCATACTCTCTCACTTTGCCCTCTCTAATTTGATGTTACGTCACAAAAAACAAAAGAGGTCAGTTACAGGGGTTAAAAAATTGCATGGGTATATGTTTCTGCGCTGAAACTAAATTCCGGAAGACAACTCTAGGCAGAGGCGGCTTCAGCAAATTTGTTCCTCTCCATTTCTCTCTCACCCACATCTATTCTCATTATCTCTCTCCCTCACACTCCCCCTAGCTCTCTCTCCCTCGCCCCCTTTCTCTCTCAGCTCTCTGTCTCTCTGTCTCTCTCTCTCTCCCCTCCTTTCTCTCTCTCCCTGCCCTCTCTCTCTCTCTCTCTCTCTCTCTCTCTCTCTCTCTCTTTCTCCCTCCCTCCCTCGCTACATTTGAATGCTTGTGTCAAGAAAATACAGAAATAGTGGCTAAAATTTTGGGATGTCCATTTCTGTCCCATCCTATATCACTTCTATCAAATCTATTCAAAAGAGCATGGTTGAGAAAAAAAGACGATCTTAAACCGCCTCTGTCTCTAAGTCAACTCGAGGGTTTTTGTCACAGTTTCGCTGAATTACTCCATTGAGTTGATAAACGATGAGTTTTGAGACTCGAGATTTTTTTTTTTTTTTTTCAAATGAGACTGGAATCACTTGAAAAAGAAGACGCGCAAGGTTGCCACTTTTACGGGTTACCCATAAAAGCATACCGACAGCTGTGCGAGCCGGCAACACTGCAATCGTCGATGTAATTTGGGTCTCATCAAGAAGAAGCTGTGTCAAGGTGAAGTCCAATAATGATGCTTGGAGAATGCGTCAGCACCATCGTAATAATATTCATGAAATTGCTTTTGAGCTCTCTTGCATCGTAATTTAGAATTTTGTTAAATTAAACAGTTATTATTGGTTTTGCTCGACCATTAAATGAGACTCTCACCCCAAATGAAAAGGCAGGTAGAGTAGTCCACGTTATCCAATCTTGCCAAAAGTCCGGCCAAGCATCAGATACATGGAAAAAAGACTGGTAGAATTTACTGCATAGCTGATTTTGGAGTCTGCTATCGAGTATGGTAAATTTTACCATCATATAGTTAATGTAACGTACCTTGCGGTGAAATGTGCCGATAGGTTATCTTAATTTACCACAAGCATTTAGCAATGATGTTAAAATTTACCATACTTGAGCGCAGACTCCAAAATCAGCTATGCAGATGGTAAATTATTTCTACCGTAGTCTTTTTTTCCCATTTAATGATCGTTGGACTTATAGAATGTATAACATTTTGGGGAAAGTTTCATATGGTTGCTATGTTAAGTCAAATTCATAAAATAACCGCTTGGAACCTGAAGTATTTTTCAACGGGAGGGGATAAAACCCGCAGATCAATGCGAGACAACCTTTCCACACAGCGACGGTTAAACATCGGCACCGCATTTTAAAATACTGACACCTTTTTTGTCGGCGTATTTTTCTATCATTGATTAATATATCACCACGTTCGAATCCATTGATAAGAACTGCTTCAGCAAACGCCACTCCAATCGGCACCACATAAACCAAATCGAGAATTTAAGCAAAAATGATTCCGGCTCCATCGGACGAACCCCTTTTATACCCCGATTTTTTACACCACGCCTTTAGTATAACAATACAAATGCAAATGACAATGTCACGTTTACAGTCGCTGGATGCGTCAAAATATTGAACGGAGTCTAAAATTTGACAACCGACGGCATAAAACAGCATTCTCAAACGGCTTTATCTCAGTTAATGTTGAATGAATCGCGAAAAATTTGCTACCAAAGTGTATTCGCTCGCGGTATTTTACATAAGATTCACTATCAAAATTAGAAGCTGTTATTGTTGCATGCAGCGGAGGACCAATTTGTTGGCACTGAAGGCTCTCCAATTAATGTAAAAGTTTCAAATCCTAGCTTCTGATTGGTCAGTGGTTCAGTTCCAAAGGCATCAGCGGTGTAGGATCGCATCGCTACGCGTCAGGACCAAACGAAATTTGGCCCCTTGCCCATAAAAATCAATTTTATATCGACCTTTACAAAATACGCCAGTCTGATCCATAAACAAAGAAGGACCTACGAATTCTTGACCAAATCTTTGACAAGCGCGAAAGGTTTACGGTGATTCTTCAACGTTTAGTGTCGATTTATGCCACTAGAGACCTACCATTCGATTAATGTCAAATTACAGGCCGAAAGTAATTAATATTTCAAAAACATCCGCTAGTCATCATAGTTACTATATTTCATTGCAACATATATCGTCAAAAACTTCAAAATATGGTTGAAAAGACCAAAAAATGGAACATCACATTTAGATTCAAGAGTCTATTTGCGATATTCCATTTTTTAGTGTTTTTAGCATTATTTTTGAAGTTATTGACGGAATATTTAGCAGATAAATTCCTCAGGTGAATATGAACTAACCTACTTTCTGTTTTCTTCAATATACATTACTTTCGGTCTGTAATTTGACATTAATCGAACGGTAGTACTCTGGCGGCCGAAACTCGGCACTAGAAGCTGAAGATTCTTCTTAACTTTTGCAGACTATCGCGTGGAGGGGGGGCAGAGCGTGGGTTCCGGGAAGGGGGGGGGCACGGACGCCGCCGCGCCATGAGCCACTGGTGGCCGAGGTTCGGGCACGAATCTCTCTCTTGCCTGTGGCCGGGGGCTGGGTGCCTCCCCGTGAGGCGATTTCCTTGTTAAGGCCCCACGGTATATGGTAGGGCAAACAAGCAAGCGTTGGTGCTTGAGGCGGATGCAGGATATTGAGACTATCCGGGTTCTATTACGGGCGACACGGCCAACACTTGACGCTGCCGCCGCTGGGCAACCGCTCTAATTGTTCATTACAAGCGCGGCAGTTGACATGACTGCGGGTTCCCTACACCATTCAACAGTCACTGATGGTGTAGCCAGATTTCGGGCTGAAATCCGTGAGTGTCTCCTCACCAAAGAGATATAAAAATAGAGGGGGTCTTCAGGGACGTGATTTTGAAACACCAAGGAGGCAGCCATAAATGGAAATCTCTCATAGACATTTTCACACGAGTTCGGTTTGTTTATACCTCCTTAATTTTAACCTTATAAGTTTTTTTTTCTAAAAAAAGAAGTTAAGTTGAAAGTGTTTTAAAGTGGCTATCTGGACACAGGCGTTGATGTAACTGTTCCTTTTGGAGGGGTTTACACGATAAAGAAACTGACACGTGACAAAAAGAAGCAAAGTTTTCTCCTTATAAAGTCTCATTGGCAAAGTCTCATTAGAATTCTGTGTCCAGATAGCCATTCTAAAACACGTTTCGTTTAAATCACCAGTTTCCTTTGAATTAATTATAATGTTTAATTTAGGGTTAAGAAAAATGAAGCAAAACAAATCAGAATCAAACTGCCTATAATGCCAAATTTTGGGAAAGGACTTATAACATGTGTATTTAGGCCCTCTTTCGTAATAATTATCGTTGCTCCGCACACACTGAAACAGTTTTCTCAAACGGGTAGGTATAAGGCAACGTGACACTTTCAGTCTGAAAGTTTCAGCATGCAAAAGTAAACACAATGAAAGTCGTTGAATTCGGAGTATTGACAGGGGAACTGCGATATTTGATGAAGTTATCTGAAGGACAACAGCCTTTAATTTGACAAACATTGGTGGAATATCTTCAGCTTCAACGCGCGCGCAACGCAGCCTACAGTCGGTCACCTATACAGTTGGTGGGGAATTTCGGTTCAACGATATTCCACTTACTATTTGATCAATCTATTTGAATGGGTATGGAGGATTTATTTGTTGTCTGAATGGACATGGGAAAAATGTGGACTGAAATTAGGAATCTGGCAACACCGACAATCACTGTCACCATGTAAGAGCCACCGCACCGTTGCCGATTTGCTACGTAATCACAAATGAATCCCTTCACATTAAAAAGCGCATAAGTTCATTTTAAAATTAACTCTGTTAAGGTTGATTTCTGATGTCTATTATGAAGCTTGTTAAAATGGACTTAGGTCCAGTGTTGGGTCGTGCAATGTGGCAACAACGGATTCTCTCCATTTAAACCTACGTAAAATAATCGATCTTCAGGGGATTCGCCGAATCCTTGTCGAAATCGATACTTTCGCATAGGTTCAAATGACGAATAAAAACAACAAAAAGCAATACACTCGACACATTAACCAACATGGTTGGTGATCATATACAGCAACGCGGTATGCATCCAGTTCTAATTTCCAGCCGATTTTCCTACAAAATTATTCAGAAATATATACCAATGGTACCAATAAGTAATTGAGCTGTGCGATGAGATTAATCAGGTCATGTGGAGATCATATACTGTATTGTCCGATTAATGTGTCGAGTTTTTTTGATTTTTCAGTGCTTACTTTGAAGGAAGTCATAAGCATCAGAGGGGAGGGGTGTCATTCTTCCAGGAAAACTATGCGTATATTCATCATTTTGAAGGATGTAAGGTGTCAAAGTTGGAAGGAGCGTCACATATCATATTCGGGAAAAGAGGAAAAAAGACACAAAGGAAAAAAGTAAGATAAAAGTTGGGATCCCGGAGGCAGATAAATCAATTAATACCAAAAAGTTTGTTCCTGTGGGGCTGTAAGGCCGCGAGTGCATTCTTTTTCCGTGTTTGAAGTACTAGTGGTCAGTGGACCAGGTCATCAATGAATTTATTATTTCCCTTCGTTTCTTCCTAAATAATAGTGGGGGGGGATTATCATTTTGTTTTATCCGCACCCTTCCTTCTTTCCAGTTTACAGTGCCTCATAATGCTCCTGGAAGGACCCCCCCCCCCCCCCCCCCCCCCCCCCCGAACACCACCATTAATATGCCACTCCACCATCCAAGGTACATTGATAAAAGGCGTGAGTCCAGTATATAGCGCTGTAATCTCATCACTCCATTCTATTAATACAACAAATTTGCCTATTATTTTTCCTTTTGATTGAACCCCCGTTTGATTCACATCGTCTTCATCCCAATTCAGGAACCGAATTGACGTTGATCACCATCCATAAAATAAATTGACAAGTAGAACAAGTTTCCGCAGGAACCACAATAGAAATATTTTTGGGAAGGAGCTAACCAGGTGATAGAATTTAGTCAAATTTTTGCGGTTAGCACTATCCCACCCAAAGCCGGTCTCAAAAACTGCTAGTCAAGCATGAAAGTGCTTTGAAGCATGCATTTATGGTTAACCTAAATAGCCTATTGTCTCTTTTCTAACAGAAACATACCCGTGCCTTGCTTTCTCGGGCAAGTAGAGTCATTTCAATAAACCCCCTCAAAGTTGCACTATAGTGATTCTATTGGAAAAGCGATTGTTCCCTTAAACGTTTAAATTGAATTGTACCTCATTCAAAGTAAAATCGAAAAAATTCTAGTAATGGCACCTTTTAAGAGAAATAAAAAGAAAAGGAGGAAAGAAGAACAAGGAAAAAGAAAAGTTGAACCATACGGACGAATGAAACCAAACGATAATCCACCCCCCGTTTTAAAAGGGAAAACTTGCCGTTACTTAGATTATGATCAGAGTTTCACCCACAACTGCAGGACCGCACTACATACGTAATTATTATATGTAATGAATGTTGATGCAACTGCGCAAATGGCAATGTTAGTTTGATTGAAAGCTTCGATGCTTCAATGCAACTGCTTTAATGAATTCCAAATTGGTACTCTCAATGAAGGAGGAATAACGCATTCAACAAATGGATAAGCGATCTCGCTTGCTGCATAATTAATAATGTGGCTGCCTGCCTTTCTTACGCGGAATTTCTTGTGTGTGAGAGTAAGCACATATATACTCTAAACCAATTTGTTATCATCCCGCGCAGATTTCTGCCAACTGGGTGGATGAGGGTGGTGGCAATTAGTCTTTACTCTCGACATGAGGATAGAAAATTATAGTTTGGTTTCTCCTTTATAGCGTATGAGTTTACTTCACTATTCCTTCATACTCACAGTCTGTTTCCTCACTTAAAACAACAGGTAACAAAGTTAATAGTTCTTTTAAATTTTGGACGTGTAACTTTTTTCGCATAGAAACAAAAACTATGTAACGCAATTTTGCGTACTATCAATGTTTGGACAAACAAGGTTTTCGAACCGTAGAAGTGAAAAAAAACAACTTTAGGACTAGGAAACTACACGGAAAAAAACTACGGTGAAAATAACCATACGGATACCTGATTTTGGCACCTGCTAGATGTTATGGTAATGTTAACCAGAAGTATACTATGTTTTGACTAGGTACTAGGTGATGTTACCTGATTACATGTCAAATTTACTCAAAGTATCGGTAAATGTACCATACTCTGGTCGAGTTTACCATAACATCGAGCAGGTGCCGAAATCAGGTATCCGTATGGTTGTTTTCACTGATCTTTTTTTTCCGCGTACATTCGATGTAAAGTTTTAGGCATTCGAGTTTGAACTTATCATCTGGGAACCCAAAAATACGTTGAGCTGATATTTTTGTCTGTCCTTTAAATCTGGCAATCTTGCTAACGGACTTAGCGACCATCAAGATTCCTTGTTTTGCAGTTGGCCTAAGTCTACATTGTTGGGCGCTGCAGTAGCGCAATATCAGTGCACTCGTTAAGCACTGAACTTCGGTGTCGTGTTATCTGTGGCTGCGGTCTCATCGTTGCCAGCTTTGGCTTAAAATATATACGCTTCTCATTGATACTGATTAAGAAACGTATGCATACGAGAATTCAGGAATCTCTCTCTCTTTCTCTCTCTCTCTCTCTCTCTCTCTCTCTCTCTCTCTCTCTCTCTCTCTCTCTCTCTCTCTTCTCTCTTCTCTCTCCTCTCATTCGAACGCGCACGATAGGAAACGGTGCGGTTGAGATGGAGGCCGAATCTCTCTTGATGTCCCCTCATTCTATCCTTTTCTAGTGCCTATGTATTTAAATAGCTGGAGAGACGAAAAACACAATTCTGGATCTGCATTTGATGTAAAGCGTGCAAACCTTTTCGTCAGATCTTGCAACAATGTACAGCCTTGAAACTACAAATTAATAAATGGACACTTGTGATAGGAGACACACAATATCTAGGGAGGTTTCTGACGATACGTTGATTAAAAAATTGATATGTACATTATGCGAACATTATGATCTTGAGCCTTAACACATCTCTCAACAGTGGCGGTCGAGCAATGTGGCAACAACGAATTCTTTCAATTTAAACCCACGTAGAATAATCGACCTTGAGGGGATTCTCTGAATCCTCGAAAAATCGACACTTTCTCATAATTTGAAATGGGAAAAAACCGTGATCACCCAATAGCACGACCCACCACTACTTATCAAAAGAACACTGAAGATTAAATAGGTGAAAAACATGTAGGAGTGAAAAATTTATCAAAATTGAACTAACCCTTTGCGAGCCAAGCCCACTAGTTTTTCTCCTCTAGTCTATTTATATGGTTTCAGTTTAATTCCGGATAAACGCGATTATTGATGAAAACACTGACGAGATAAGGTCTCGTCGGGCTCCTTCAATTTGTCGTATAGGCAATTCCAACTCCCCCGAGTACGAACAGTTAGCTACCGTACCTATATGTATAAACGGCAGAGTGGCAATCTTTTAAACTAACCTGGCCACTAGAGAGTTAATAATCTTGTAAAGTTTTGATTATCGTTACAAAATAATGAATTAAAAATTACTTTACAGCTTCGCTGCTCAAAGTTTTTTGGTCACGAAAAATTTAAGCTGACCCTCTCAGTTACATTCGTTGAAGTTTCGTTTTATCAACCGCAATCTTTAAATTTTATCGCGATGGGTTATTGTTACTAAAAGAGGATGCTTTATCACAATTAAAAAATAATAAGAAAAAAAAGAAGAGAATTAACAGCTTGGAACACAACGATAAATCAACTGAGGTGCTGATACCAGAGCTCTAGTATTTGCACCATGGTTTTTAAAAATGTGGAGGAAATTGTGATAAACTCTGGCCAGTCTGTTATAGAATGAATAATTTTCCGGTAAAAATCCTACTAATTCCTCTCAGCAGACTTACTATACTGCCGTGCTTTTTTTAATATCATTAGAATTTAAGAATTTATTTTGTAGAGCAGATAGTCCTTCATATTATGTTCATAGGAATTTTTTTTATTTCAGAGGAACACAGTAATCATGCTTTATAAATAGTTCAATACGGCAATTTATTTCGCGCATGTGGATTCTAGAAGCAGAAATCGTGTTCGTCGGCAAATATTGCTCATCGTCAAAAGGTCGATTTTGAGTCTACTCATCGAACGCCTAATCGATCTGTCTCGTTTGTTTTAAACGGACAAAAAACTACGTTGTCAGATTTAACGCTACGCCTCTGGAAAAGAGAGATTTCTCCACTACTGCGATGTGATAGCGACTAGATGTGTTTTGTTGTAGAATTTGTTTAGGCAGATTCAGGAGAAGAGAAGGCGGAGTAGATAGTTAATTAAGAACCAATCAATAGCTTTTGAACAATTACAGACACTTTCGGCCAATCTACAAAAGTTTGCATTGTCTCTGAAAGTTTCGCTCCTCTCTCCTGAATTCGTTTGTTCGCACCGGAGAGGAATGAAAAGCCTCGGGTACATTGCGTTGGGTAGACGTACCTATTACACAAGCACCCACAGGCTTGTTTGAAATAAATAATCGGTTTTATTGAGGCGTAGTACATATCGCGAGCCGCTGTTATACCGCATTTTATTCCATTATTACATTTTTTTTTGCCTTTCGAGAGTTGGTGGTGATAACTTTTCGACGTATAGAACCCTCTCTCACCGCCGTCAACCTCCTCCTCGCGCCATGCCGTATACCCCCTCCACCCTCCTTCTCTCTCCACCGCGGTTACCTCCCCAAACAAACACTCATAAAGATATTTCACTTTTATGCTCGTACTTGTTGAATGTTAGCCACCGGCATTTTGTGATGCCCGATGAATCATACGAAAAAGTCATTTCAAGACTTTTCTCCGCGCTCGGCATGGTGATGACGAGAAAAAATGGTTGACTGAGTTGTCGGATCTCAAAAAGACTGGAAAAAAAAACAGTCATACTGAAAGTTCAGTCAAATTCTGTAAGAATTTGAGAGCAAGATTTGAGAGTCTTTTACAAACGTTTGTCTCAGCAAATATGAAGTCTGCATTTCAAGGTTAACCTAAATAGACTAATGAACACACTAAGAAGTAAGAACCTTCCAGATCTACTAATAAATTTGTAAAATGCTATTTTTTATATTCTTTAGCAAATCTGATGCATACTTTTGCAGCAGCTATATAATGGCATATTGATTGTAACGTCAAAATAACCATTCAAAATAACGACGATCACATTAGAACCGTCCATAACTCTCATGAGAAAAATTGCCAGTTGCCGTAACAATCAGAATTCTGGTAAGGAAAATATTAAACAGAATTCATGGTATGACAACAGGAATGTTTTATCATAGTGTTGCATAATTCACTGTATAAGCTGTATACATAATTTTTTAACCGATTAACTGACAAAGCCACCGTGTTTATGAAAACAAATAATCGCATATATCCTTAGAATATGATGGCCCTTCTATTTAAACACATGAAATTGAAGGTTTGATTTAAAAACCAAAAATATCTATCGCGGTGGCGTTATAACGATTGTGCAGTTTTTATGTTTTTATAAATTATTTTATTTTTTAAATTTTTATTTTATGTCTAATGTGCCTCATTTTATCTAATTTTTTTCTCTAAAAATTGCTGAATCGTATAGCTTCCTTATTCAGGAAAGGTCATGTAAAATTCCGAGCAAAAGGTCTCTTCTAGAATAAATATTGTTGCACATTCGTGAAAACGCTGCAAAGTAAATATTGCTGTTTAAGCCGGTTTTGAAACTAAATGCTTTAAGAATATTATTGGTTACTTTATTATAAACTGTTTTGTTATTTTGATGTACAAATTATTATAAAATAATGAAAAAAAAATTTGAATCCAAACGAAACACTTGACTTCAAAATTCAATCAATAGCTTTGTTTTTTTATACCAACGTCAGAGCAACTAGGGCCTCCGCCTCGAATCAAACATTCGACTCCCTTGACTAATAAAATACGCATTTAAAATAAACAAAGCCTTCTCGCAGCGCACTGCGATCACATCTTACTCTGCGAGGCACGCCCATTTTCTCGGCTGCAGTGATGTCGAAAATGTTGCGTGACGTATGTTTTGAGACTCACAAAAACTTCGTGCATTATTAATTAATCGCTTTAAAATGCACAAAATAATTAATTATTTATGAACTTCAAAAGAGTGCTCACTTGTCACCGTTTCGATGGGACTTGATGATTACCTAGATGACGTGCGTTTAAAATTGGTGCCGGAGATATTTGCGGCCTTGAAAATTGATAACCTTTTATTTCTGCTTCTCACAGACATAACGTAGGAACTAACGCTTGTCAGATGGCCTGGTTTGTTGTAATATCAGGACTGTCCTTTGTTTTTCTGCAAAATAGTCCACAGTTTCACATTTGTTCCCTTTCAATTTTCAATTGATGTTAACACGGCGCCTTCATTTTTAAAATAAATAACCCCACTCGCGTGATTTCGGGACCTACTTAATACTTTGATTCAAATCATCCTAATTTATGCCCGATCCTTAATGCATGGATTGACGATTCAATGTTTTTGTTTTGAGTCCTTCTCAAAAAAAAAAAAAAAAAAGGACTTGAGCAACAAAAACATCTCTATAGTGAAACTATGGCCCTTCTCATTTGATGCGTTTTTGTACATTTGTTAACATTCTGAAGGTTATTGCTGTGTTTTGGTTCAATGCAAAAATCAAAGTGCCGCAGAATTTCAAACGGTGTAACATTTTACTGCCTTCGCCTATTGACATCTATACGCCTTGAGAGATACTTTTTTGGATTCTTAAAAGACATTCTTGAGGTGCATCATGATTAAAGTTAACAGCGTCACCGGCACTCAACTCTTTTACCCGTAAAGAAAATCGTGAGACCTCTTTGTTTGTAAACAAATTTACAAAACCACATCCAATGGCAGCTTGCGTAACTCCTAAGACTCGCTGACCAAACAGAGGTTGGCTACCCTCTTGTCTTAGTTCTCTAAATATAAGGGCTCTTGACAATTTCAAGTCCCCATCGGTATCTAAGGGAACTTTATGGGCACCCTATATATATGGGCGAAAGGTTAGAGAGAAATGCACGAATGTAATCAAATGCCGATGATTGAACAAGGGATTGATAGAATCTCCGAAATATGTAAGACTTATCGTCCCTCAGTATCGATCAGCAACCACGGATGAAAGCTAAGCGGGAAAAAGAGAGGAAGAGAGGGAGGCGGTGTTTATAGAATTATCATTTAAATAACACCTCCTACCACTCGCTCGATACTCACTGTTACTTGCTTTATATACCCTCGGAGATATTGAGCTGAAGGATTTCGTCCGTTCTTCGAGAATTACCCTCGGAAACCAACCTCACAAGCACGTGGACCTCCAAATACCCATTGACTCAGACGAATGAAGATTTGTCGAGGACACCCGGCCCGTTCATTGTTGCTAGATTTCGGAGTTAAAATAATCAGCGTCGTAACTTGCAATATGGCAAAGTTGCAATTTCGCCTATTTAAATAAGTGAAAATATGGAAAAATTCTGTTTGGTAAACACCTTGGAATAGACTGTTTTAGTAGAGCGGTACGTCGTATCGAGTGCCGTCCGGGGGTCACTGGCTCCAAACAAACTCTGGCTCAATGTAATTTCCCTATAAGCGGATTTTTGAACGGAAATTTTGACTATATATTGAACCAAGAAATTGGAGCAAATTTTTTGCGATTAAGAATTTTACGTCCTCAAAAATTCTCAATTAAGCCAGGTTTCTTGACTAAAACTGCCGAAATCAATAAGATACAGACTAAACGTTGCATTTGTAGATTTATATAATCGCCCGAAATCCCGCCAATTTCACAAGACGACAACAATACAATTTGGGTGATTCCAACCTCCAAATTTACCGTTTAATCTATAATAGCTTGATGATTTTGGCAGTTTTAGTCATGGAACCAGACTTAATTCAATTTGATTAAATAGCCTAAATTCCTGTTAAAAAATGCGCTTATATGGGGAAAATGCATTTAGTTGGAGTTGATTTGGAGCTAGAGGTCTTCGGATGGCAATCGATACGATATATCGCTCTACTAAAACAGTCTAATAGATTTCTTGCAAGGGTTTAAAAGGACTAAACGCAACTCCGCCAAATTTCATACTTTGCGTTGATTTAAGTATGAGAGTATGTGGCAGAGTTGGACAACCGAATAATCAGAAATAATGAAATCAGTCAGGCAACAGAGTTAATGCTTGAGATGCGACACCATTGCCTATGAGGAGGTATGGTCACTTTACCAAATAATTTGTCGAATAATCTGATTTTATTACGCTGTCAAACTAGACAAATAATTCGTCGAATATATAATATTTGCCCTACTCTGGTATGCGGCTAGAAACCTCTGCAAATTTGGCAACACTGTCCTAATTCGTTGCGCTTAGATCTTAATAATTTGAGAGCACCATGTATACACTCCTGAGAGTAGGTAAATGTCACATATGTAAATTCGCCTCTTATTCGTTCTCTAATAAATTGAACTGCACGGGAACATATTTCTGTACGTAGAGAAAAAAAAGTTTTCTTCGGAAACAAAGGTAGATACCAGATTTAATTTGTGATTTCTCAGAATTCTATAGAGAGAATTTTTGTAACGGTACGGCAGGGAAGTTTTCTTGGACGCACCATTACGAGCTATAGTAGATTTGAAGGGCACTATTCTTGCGTGATCAATGTTTGTGAGTTTCTGAGAATTGATATCGTTAAACTGTATAGCGTTGCATGTAATCTGCGAACGCTATGCATTTCGTCCATTTAAGCCCATGCAAAATATCGATTCGCGGGAGTATGCACTGTGAAACTCCGATGGCTTAAGTACCACTTAAGTACGTCCACTTAAGTACGTCAAACGGGTCTATCTTTTCCGCCTACTTTTTGAGATTTTATCTTCTCCGCTCAGTAGCGACGATTTTTATTTCTTTCCGCACACTTCCGTTTTCACCAATTTCTTCTCTTTTGCACCATTTGGCAAGGCTGCTAAGTATTCGATGCGCTTATAATAGAAACAAAGGTAGGATTATAGGACTGGTGCATTTGTGCCTGAAATATCCGTTTTTATTTTACAGTTTCTTTTTGTCATAAGATAACCTACAACCTACAAAGTAAGGTAAAAATTGTTTTTGGCAAAACGTGTTCATCATATCACTATCTCCAAAAATTTAGTGTGATGAACCGACTGTTCCAATCTTAAACATTCTGAAATTTGTTTTTCTAACTAATATTACAATTTACGACATTCAAAGGCCTCACGGCAGGATTCAGGGATATTTGACAGGAAACCAGTTGAAAAGTAACCATTTTCCAATGAAATGTCCCACTGTAAAAAAAAAATCACTCTACAAAAGTCTGAATAAGGAAACTAGACCAAATTTGACACAAGCGTTAGAGAGAAATTCCAAAAAATTACATGGATTTAATTATTGGTTTTACTCTAACTCTAGTGTGTGTTAAAGATCCAGTTCCCGTATTCAGTCCTTTGGGAGTGAACTTTTCTTTTTACAGTGCACTATTTCGTTCAAATTATTGTTAACATAACGTCAAGCATTCACCGATGAACTGTGATGCACACTTTCATTGATGGTTTGATTGTCACTAAAGATGAACTCGGACTTATAATTATAACTGTAAAATGAATAGAGATACTGATCAACACTCAACGGCCAACGCTCTAGTGCCAAGTTGACGCTAAAACTCAAGTCAGCGGAAAAGATAATGAATAAAAAGGGCTTAAAAAGGTCAATTGGACGGAAAAGATATATAGCCAGTCAAACGCGAAGTAACATGCGTTAAAATTAGGTAACTGGTCCTTTAAATTTACCTTCCATCTAAAAAAAAGTTTCCCATATTCTGGTGAAGTCTACTACACTTTCATCTAGGCGAAAAACCTCCCCTGCGTATAGAAAGTAAAACTGCACCGTATTTTTTTCCGCGTAGTTTACTAAGAGTTCCCACAACCAGCAAATCTCAAATAAAATCTCTCAAAATACACGATAAAAAATACCTCAATTCACTCTTGTATCAAGACTGATCGACTTAATGTACTTACCATCGATGTTTCACTTTGCCGTATTGCAAGAATGTGTTTTATTACTGTGATATCAAGGTATATGGAGAACAGGTATGGACAACACTCGACTCAGGGGGCGTGGCCACTTGGGAAAAAGCGACTTAGCCGCCATCTTGTCTCCTATTTACACCGTGTATCTTGCATTGTTTTTGTTGTTAGGTTTGAAGGGGAAGTTTATCTGAAGCAATACTTTATTTATTTGAACAATGAAATGTACTTTTTATCTTTAAATGTTAATTAATGTTGTGACTAATGACTATAGAATGGATTGGCATCATCAATTACGTTGTTCACTTTCCTTTTCACGATGTGACCTCTCAATTTGAATCGCGCGGTCAGAAAAATGGCGGCGGAGTCGCTTTCTTCACAACCAATCAGAGCCAACCTCAGAGTGTTGTCCATGTCCATACCTGTTCTCCATATACGTTGCTGTGATATATAAGAACAAAACTCAGAAAGACGTTTAGGTACCCACATAAGTAACTTTCTCAGCGGGAAATTAAATTTTCAGTTTGGTTTCTCAACAAAGATTTAAATCATGGCTGAAATTTATTGAAAATGTTTGATCTTGAATCGAAATTACATTTGTCTGATTAGTTTCAGGAGAGGAAGAAACATTTCATCTCCACCTCCATCCATTCTATTGAAAGCGAAACGAAGAAAATGGAGAGAGGAGAAACATTCTCTTTAAATGAAAAAAAGTAAAGAAGGAATTTCACAGGATGTAACGTGCATCTCATGTAACCTAGATGCATGCCGACAAAAATAACCGTCAGAGAGGATACGTTTCTGCCGCAAAATTCACTCAGCAAATGACGGAGACGAAGCTTATCAAAGCATAAACATTGATACACGGAAAAGGTGAGATGTGCATCTCTACGAAACTGATGCAAAATATGGAGAGAGCTACTATCCCAAGCCTTTGAGCGGAGTACACTCGTCGCCCACCGCGACCGTGCAAATTTGAAATGCATGTTGAGAGGGTTCGGATTCCGAACGTCAGCGTTTAATCTTCTGCACGGAGTTTGTAAAAAAAAAGAAGAAGAAAAAAAAAAGATACGTTCCTACCCTGCATTCCACAATATTAGTAATCGGGGAATTAGGGGAAATTATTGGGCAATCAGAAGTCCAATGCAAATTTGGTGTTTTGAAAAAAGGGTGTCGATTTTTGTTTTTAAAATTCTTGCAGCCACAATATATACGGAAACCACACCGAAACTGGAAAAATATAAAGTCCAAATTTACTCAGGAAATGCCGAAACTCATAATCTGTTAAGGAATCAATTTCAGTAACGATTAATACCCGAGGCTGGAGAGCGCTTTTTACGGTAATTTCTTATCAATATAAAAACTACCAACGGTTAGAGCCCTTGCTTTAATCATTAATACGACATTTGAGTCAAGAGTAAGTAAACATTAACGTAGGGTAACATACTGAAACATGAGGCCGCCATACGAAAGTTTAAAATGTAATTGCGTTTTAATTCATTCTATTTTCATCAAGGAAAAAAATTCATGGGTGGTTATATTTGAATTCATAGCTTGACGCACTTATTTCTGAAAGTACTTCAACAAGAGAATTTTGTGAATTTTTCAGAAAACTGATTTAAGCTTTTGCAAAAAAAAGAAGGCGCTGTCACCACAGCAATTGCGGTTGAAACAAAAATTCTAGAGTGAAGTCACTCTGTTTTCACTCTATTGTCACTTGTTCTCTCATCTTTGGTGAGATAGTTAGAATATTTTATAACAATACAAAAATTCTAATAATGGTCAAGCAGAGTGTGTGTCATACCATGCATCAGTTTTTTTTCCCCATCCTGCGAGTGTCTTTTTCGATTGACGATTACAACCCCATCTCTTCTGAAGGCAAAATAACCTTTACGCGAAGGCAGCTTGATAAAACGTGTATGAAAGATTGAGCAAAACTCTGTGGAATAATATCATGTACACACTTTCAGGTTTCGTTTCGCTTTAATTTTGACCTTGAGGTCGATATAATCTCTAGAATGTTGAGTATATTCGAGGCGCGGGAGCTCGAAACTTCAGTTAGGTTTCAAAGCAAGGAATTATGAACATTATTAAAGTTCAAGCTGCGCAAACAGTAACTCATTCCAATCTTCCAAGAGTTTTCCCCATTTCCTCATCGAAAAAACTTTCTCTTCGTTCAATTAAAGCAATTAAAAATGTGTCATGTCACTGTCTCAGTTTCTATTCAACTTGCAAAATAACACAAATCTTGTCCACCTCTATTTAAATATTGTAATTTGAATTTGCATTTATTCATGGAAAAACAACAAGGTATACAATTTCTTAAACTTTTGTCCCAACGGAAAGGACATCTTCAGATCCAGGAAAGAGTCAGATTCTTCCTTCTTCTGGACTTTTGTGGGGCACGTATTGTGTGAGCGAGTTGCAAAACTGTGAAAGTCAGCAACAAGTTTCTTCCCATTGCTAGCTCAAAGCAGAAACATCCCTTCACTGCATAGTGTGACGCCGGTTTCAAATGATGTAAAAAGCCCTAAATTAGACAATGTAATGTATATTTTGACTTATCTCAAATATTGTATCACCAGTGTCACATTATAAGAAAACATAAAAACGGGCTCAAAATTTTTTCAAAAGACTACCAGAACTCATTATAATACATTTAATACTGGAAATCATGGCGAGGGGAAAATTTGCCCCTGTATCCAATTCAACCCCAATTTCATTATTTATAGTAATAAGCTTTTGTTACTTGTTTTTTTTTTAAGCGTGCCGTATATATACGGTACGCTTTTTGTTTTCATTTTCATATCTAATATATAGGTTGCATGCTTTGCTTATGGCAAAACCTTGGCGGGAAAGGTTTGAAAAATTAAAAACGTGTTTTCTTAAAACTGGTTTCATTAATCTTTAATTTATTGCTGCAATCCAGGAGGTCTCGGCGTCTATTTTCTTAAAATTGTTAAAGTTTTGGTATTCCTGTTAATTTCAATAAGTTATTAAGCGTCAAAGTCGAATTCCTTTGAACGAGATTTCCATACAGGTCCAGCAACCTAAGTCATTTGTGCCAACCTATGAGTCAAAATTCCAAGGCAGGAGGGGGGTGGAAACATCTCCCGCAGGAACCCTCTTTGCCCCTCGCCTTTGGGCTCCATCGGTCACAAGATTTCTTCACGGTGCATTAAGCGGTCGAGCCCGACCGCTATAAATGTGTCAAAATATATTTGACGAGGGTTTCGAAAAGAAGTGACGGCGAGGTATTGATGAAGAGGGGGGGGGGTATAGAAAAGAGAGGGACTCATTCATATCTTTAAGTAGACCTGTTTAGTGATGACGTCACGATCAGAATTGGTTCCAAACAAATGCTCTATCTCTCACTCTCGTTGATTTACCTATAAGAAATCAGATCCAAATTTTCGAACGCAAATTCATGCTAGTTAAAGAACAGTTTTCTCAAATTTTATTGCACCATTAGATTCCACGTATTTTAAAGTATCTTTTCACTCTAGCATAATTCCTAACAGATCACAAGCGAATTTACAATCACAGTTACAGCGAAAAATGTTCTACATTTTGTCCTCGTCTTACTCAAGGTCTCTTATGGGAGTATCACCGCCATGACACTCAATCATTCCAACTTCTCTTCGTATCGAAGCTATTGTTCGAGGCATCACACATGTCGTGATGGTGCTGATGAGCCTATATCCTAGAATTTTGTGCTCATAAGAAACTGTGAGTGTGACAAGGACAAAACATAGGACTTTCTTCGATATAACTGTGATAGTGCATTGATGCGCGATGTTTCAAAAAGTTTGTGGTAGCGGGCTCATATTTTATCACTGAGAAAAAAGTGGCTGTTAAAACTGTAAGAATAGAACCATAGATGATTTCGCCTTATTTCAATCATGAGACCTATCGTTGCTATAGTCAGCGCGCTTGAATCTACACGAATTCCGATTGTCTCTATGGAATTTCGATTATTCCTATGGGAAAAAAAGCGCGGGAATATATATCCTATCGGAAAATTCATTGAAACAATCGGAAATTTTATAAGGGACGTGGAACCCAATGGTGTGATAAACATAACTGGTGCAAAGAACATGTTGTTTACTAGCACTTGTATTTGAAAATTTGGATCGTGTTTCATATGGGAAAACCCACGAGAGCGCGAGTGAGGCGGAGCCTTTTTTTGGAACCAATTTTTTTCATGACGTCACACTAAACTGGTCTTGGTCATTAGAAACATTTGAAATTCTAGGGGATCGGCAAATTGAGAACCCCTTCATGAGCGTCTATGCAATCAAGCGATTTTTGAGGAAATTTGGGCGTTTTGTTGAAAAAAGGGTTTTTAAAATCCAGAACAAAGGGAGGGGGGTAAAATTCGCATTAATAGCTCTAAAAAGTCAGAGGGGCTGTCACGTGTCTTCCACCCCTGGACAGCCTCCTCGCTGCGGCTATGGAATTGACTCTGGAATAACTTATTTACCGATCCTAAAAAGTTTCTCGCGTGTACAGTATTTTTTACTGGAAGCTTCTTCAAATTTTGGAAATTATAGGTCCATATGGAACTTTGCTTTTCCAACACGAAAAATGATATCGACCGACGGCAACAAAAAAAAAAAATAATATTACAATGCGTTATAATGAATAATGGCTTAGTTTTAACTGTAAACTTTCGATTTTTTTCAACAAAATAAATGGGGGAGGGGGAATTAAAATCATCAAACGTCTTAAACCTCCACACCTACTAATCTATACCCCTAGAATGCTTGACGTGTAAAGGGCACCTGAAATGGTTAGTTCTGTATATTAAAGGATTATTTTTTCATGAATTCGCAAGTGTTCCATTTATGTATATTACATATCTACATCGTGAAAATCGCAATAAGTGCTGACAGCACCTAAAACGGAAAAAAGAAGAAAAAAAAACTGTTTATTATTTAGAATCACGGCTTTTCCGAAAATGACACTCTTTGACTTCAAAAGAACGCAACCTCATTTTTGATCCCTGAACAAGCCGTTTAAAAGGTGGAGGGATTTAGAAATATCTATTGTCTATACTTTATGTGGGTAAAAAAGATCGAGCCTTATCAAATAATTTTCTCTTTTCAGCTTTCAATGGGTTTGTTGCAAACTTTTGCTACAGCGCTATAGAGTTTTGATTTTTATGTGAAATCGCCTGAAAATTACATTGGCGGCATCAAATAGTCATAAAATCCATTAATAAACCCACAAAACGAATTATAAAGAAAGCCAAAATGGCAGTCGTAAAACCGAATAATCTGTGCACGCGCATACGACGAACATCAAAGACAGGCGATCCATTTTCCCCTTTTTCGTTGAAAGGGGGGGGGGGAGAAAATATCTCTACAATCAAACTGTGATTTTAAAAATTTGCATGGTTAAGATGTTGTGTTCTGTGAAGGGTGGCGGCGAGCAAAATATCAAGAATATAGGGTGTTGCAAAACTTAAGTGCCAAACTTATGTAGTGTATTTTTGGGGTCAACATATACCTTTATAAGGCTTTATTTTCTTACATGAATATGTGCTGCAAATGTTTCTCTTCTGAGCTAGAGCCCTCCAAAGTTTTGAAAACAAAAAACAAAAAACAAAAAACAAACACAATAAAACAACGCCTTTGACTCATCTCCTTTTAGATACATCTGATCTTTTATTTTTTTCATCATTTCTCACCAAAGAAGCTCAATTGGACAGCACTTGTCACAAAAGAACTGAATGACATTTATGATAAAATTGAGTTATTGATTGATAGACCTAGCAATACTGAATCTCGAAGCAACAAGTGGTTCTTCTAATGACAACTATTTCCCGTCAAAATTCCAGGTAAAAGTGAGCTGGTGAGCCTCATTGAAGTCATTGTCCATATGATGAAATTAAATGAGAACTCGGTTCCTTTTTCTTAAACCTTAATCCGAGTCACGTAAGGAACCAACTCCGACTTGGTTCCTTTTATAGAATTGGGAACGGACTCAAGTCCGGATTAACGGATTTTATAATATCAATAGTGTAAACCAACTCTGCCGTTTGGTTTCTCTTAGAGATTCGGTTTTCGTGATTATGCCAAACAAAAAGAAGAAAGGAACCAAGTCACTTTAAACGCTAAAAATTAAGTAGGTACCTTTCCTGCATAGAAAATTCCACTTTTCCGGTGTTGAAATGCAAAAACATTACACGGTAGTTGAATGAAATCAAAACGTAAGTAATTTCGAGTTTTTTGTTTAAATGCTAGCTCTTCAACTTTGGACTCAATTTTCTCGAGATCAGCTCCATGTCACGTGGTTCCTCTTTGATGAATTATCATTGCTAGCAAAAGCATTAAAGCTGTTCAGACTTTAGTGGCACGCTTTTCCAACACCTGCGTGTTGGAATTTTCCCTGCTTGTTTTTTTTTTTTTTTTTTTTTTTTTAAAAAAAAAACCCAATCAAAGTAAACAATCATATTCTTTCGAAAATTTTGAAGGAAAAAAAAAAACAGTTTTCCCCCCGCCATTTCTTTTGGTGTTATAGCAAGAGCAAAAAAAAAAAAAGTTTAAAATAAAAAAATGAAAATTTTTACCAAAAAACTGTCCAATTATTTTTGTTGCCATTTTCCTAGTGAACACCTAGTGAATTGAAAAATCCATTTTTGCTTGAAAGAAAGAAAGAAAAAAATCCCATGCAGTGAAGGGTTAAAATTAATTTCCATCTAAATCAAATAAGAAAATTTGAAGATTTTGTGCACTATCTGGCAAACATGTCTATTTACCTACTAATGCGCTTTACTATACCTAGTGCCGAGGCAGGGCCGCAAAATGCTTACCTTAGAAATAAAACGAAAAACCTTAGACCTTCATAAATGCTACTTAATGCTTTTTTACTTTCTCGCATCAAACAAATAAGTTAAAAATTGAGATATATGTAAATGTATTGCGATGGCGCAGAGATTGTCGAGGTGTTTTACTATGAGACTACCTGTGGCCTTCACAACTCTAAGTTAATCAAGATAACTAAAGGACAGTGGTGAGGCGTGAAATTTGGCAATAATGTATTTTCTCCATTTAAATTCACCCAAAAGGTCGAACGCTACAGTCATCGGCGATGACCAGGCATTTCGACCTTTCTACTGTGTTTAAACGCGGGAAAAAGGAATGTTGCAAAATCGCACGCCTCGCCATTGCTAAAGGAGGATTGCCAATCATCATGGCTAACTATTCTAAAGATCATTTATCCATGGTAGTTCGATATTTCTTAACCGCTCGAGTCTTTGAAAGGTTTATGTATAAAACTCCAATCGTGTCTGTCCGTCCATCTATATTACAGCAACAAAGCCAGTGATAAAACCGTTTCGATTATAAAACGGCTTTTCAAGTAGATACTTTCAGAGGGAATTTATGAACTCGCATACCCTCTTCTTTTGAACTTTCCTCAGTTTTCAACTTTTGTCTTGTGAGGTCCTATTCCTATGGGACACGGTGTACGAAATCTCCGCCAAAAAGCAGCATGATGCAATCGATTCGATGTGGTGCTCGTAAGTCAACTGAACATTATTCTACTTGGTGTAGGAGAGTTGGTCTGGACGGTGAAAAGTTTAACAATGAAAGAGTAAATGAATTCAAACGGATTTTCTCCTCGCAGAAATATTGAATAGACGTTAGACTAACGATCATCGAAACGAGCTTTGCAGTAAAATCAAGGAGATTTTCCGCAAAACGATTGAGTTGAAAGTTCAGTAGCCGCGCACTTTGAAGGATACGCTCATAATGTGATAATGCTTTGAGGAGTGAAGCTACTGCACCGATGCCAGATTTAAATATTTTTTTTGTCATTATTTACTTCGGTAGCAATTTATTGCATATCTGTCATTAGAAAATGTTGCAGAGGTTAACACTTGTGCAATTGTGCAGGTAGGTAGACAATTTACAATTAGGGCCACATTTGAACACGTTCCTCGAAACTTCCTCGACTCAAAATATTACACAGAGGGGTAGATAGGTAATCCGCGGCTAAGTACACGAAAAAAAAAAAGATTATAGTGAAAATAACCACACGGATACCTGAATTTTGGCACCTGCTAGATGTTATGGTAAACTTGACTAGAAGTATGGTACATTTACCGATACTTTGAGTACATTCGACATGCAATCAAGTAACATCACCTAGTACCTAGTAAAAACATAGTATAATTCTGGTTAACATTTTCATAACATCTAGCAGGTGCCAAAATCAGGTATCCGTATGGTTATTTTCACCGTAGTTTTTTTTTTCTGTGTAGGCGTACTTTTAAAGGAAAGCTCAAGAAAAAGTTGGAAATTTTACACTGTTTGATGAAAAATCATAAGAACTGGAGATTCATTCTGGAATGGGGGTTAACCGATCGATTTTTACTAGTTTAGCAGGGTTTTTTACTGGTACCTCGGTGATTTTTCCTCATTTAGAACTTCTGGCTTTCGAGGAGTTCCCATGGTTGGTTCCAACCGGCTTTGAGAAGATTTCTTACCAAAACCATTCCCTATACTTCTCTACGTGGGTAATACTCCGAGTAGAGGAGGTTTGAGGAAGTTTTGAGAAACGTGTTGAAATCCGGTCCCTAGACGCAGAGAGCCTTTTTTTTCGCCATGATTAACATTAAAACTAATCCAGGGTAACTAGAATGAAATCCTACTCAAATGGAGACGCTCATCAAACGTTTAAAGTTAATGTAAATTAAATTCTATATCATGCACCTTTAACTAATCGTTTATACTAATGTGCGTTAAAGTGCACATAAATACTACATTAAGTAAGTTTTGAATAAAAGTAAGAATAACAACTGCGGTACCACAGAAAAACTCTTTCCTAAAATAGATGGGTAGTTAACTATTCGTGCTCGACAACATATGTTTTTGCCTACCTATCCGATTGAAGGCACTTCGAATGTTCTGATAAGTTTGATAAAAGTAGATCTGTTGAAAGGCTGGTGCAACTTGTAAAACCAAATGTGTGGTATCGGCTAGACATGCCTGAACCTAACCCTTTAACATCTTAAAATATCTGTCGCACATACAAAGTAGTTTCCAGTAAACGAGAGTTCTTATTAGTCGGCAAAAATGTTTGCAGTTAACCTCGTTAAGCGTGATGAGTAAGAACCAGCCATCGCTCACTTTTTTCGAACCACTTTGTAAGTATATGACGGGGACTAACTTTTGGTATGAAAATAAATTGACATGTAAACACAAACACACACACATGTAATTGACATGTGTAATTGACATGTATTGACATTGACATGTAAATTTACAATTATAGGCTTGGAAAAACATGCGGAATAATGTGAACCGTGTTTTTTTCTCTTTTTTTTCTTCATGTTTTTCTCAAAACTACAGTGTTTATTTTCAACCACGTACGCTGAACTTAAAGAATGACAAACATTTCGCCACGTGGATGATGGACCGAGAGACAAAGTAGGAAAAAAAATTGACGCTTTTATGCAGAAAGAAGCAAACTACAAATAGAATAAATAGCAGTCTGTTTATTTCTGCAAAAAGCCGTCCAATCAAAGGACTTTCTTTGAGAAAATCGCATGATAACTTCAAAGAGTAGCTTCGGTTGAAAACTGTAAGTTTTTCATCTCCTTCTCGGAGCGCGTAACCATTGATTCGGCAAATGGTGATCTCTACTTCCTCGCGCGGTTAATGGCTGCCCTTTTCTTCGCGGAACGTAGAAAAGGCGTGGTCCGATTGCGTTTTTGACCCCGTCAATGGGATTTCGCGACCGTTTTGAAGACGTCATGAGGAGACGTTGCTTTCTATTTGACGCGCGGGCGGCTTCGCTCGCTTCCCGGTTTTTGATGCTTTCGGACCCCTCTTGTATTTTCATGCAGAGATTCGACGCAAAACAATTTTGGTGGATGGAATGATATTTTTTCGTCGAGGATGTTTCGTCAAATAATAGCTCCTGACAAGCGGTCTGACGTCACAAACTGGCGCGAAAGGCGTAGCGCACAGAAAGTCAAATTGCTAATATATCGGGCAAAACTCAGCTACATAGGATTTATAAGCTTTCAGGAATGATTTTAGAGACTTAAATTACATTTCTAGAAGAAGGTAATTAGAAAAGGTGGCTTTAGTGAGTAATATTAGTCCTGTTAAGCCTTCGGAAAATAGTTCAAGGCGATATAATCGTTTGCGTTTTGACCTCAAAGTCGGCCATTTTTGCTCACTGTGTTGCGTAAGAAAAATAACCGATATTCTCGCGCCAACATGAGAAAAATCTGATACAGTTGTTGAGTTGCTCGGCTCACATTTGATTTGACCTTTTGAAACAAAACGCTGTCTCATCACTGGTTTTAACAGTGCAAAAAAATCTTTGAGCACAATTTTGATTTGTAACTTGAGAACTCAAAGAATTCCGACAAACTTTCGACTGTTTTTGTATTCATGCAAATCAACGCTATATAAGTTTTCAGCAGAGATAAATAATTAAGAAAAAATCAAAATTATAGATAGAAGGAGGGGGCGTGAATCTAGATAAGTTGGGCCGTTACATTGACTTGTTTTTTCTTTCTTTTTTCCCCTTTTTTTACAAGTTTGATTTTTTCTCTCTCTTTAAGGAACGGCGTATACTTCAAAGACCTCATAAATTGTATGCACACTGAAAGGAAAGATTACCAGAAGCATGCCAATATGTGAAGGTACGTAAGGTATAGGACAATCACCAGAATTTGAGTGTTTTTACCATATTCTTGAAAAATTTTAACAAATTTTAGTTCTATGAACATATTCTGGTATTAACACCATAATGTTCAGGTCAAAGTACTCGACTTTCTGTGGTTCACCTATTGTTGTGCTTCTGGTAATATTACTAGCATCTGGTATTATGACTATCGCTTATTTTCAGTGCATGGACTCAACATTTAAAGGCGCGGACAGAATTGACTCTGACTATTTTCATTGATGCGTCTTAATCGTACTCATGGATTAAGTGTACAAGGTTTGAAAAGATGACGTCATTGTTACTGTTTCTTAACACATAATTTGGTCAATACGCAATCAATGAGCTATATATTTATCTGGAGTGGCTGTTTGATATTACGGAGAAAAGTGTGGTAAAATTAACCGTACGCATAGCAGATTTTGGCGCCGTGCCAGCCAAAAAGTAAGGTAAACTTTACCAGAGTATGATAAATGAAACGGAACGTGTGTTAAAATTAAAAAAGCCGATTGCTAATGAAATCTAACCTGCGAAACCTGCGACATATGGAGGTGGAGGATTTTTAGGATTAAGTGCGGTTTTTATTTTTTTATCCATTCCCTTAATTATTTTATGGCAACTACAGACAGTGGATCGAAAAAAATTCTTGACCGTTATTATTATCCTTTTGTATCTTTATTTTTTATTTTTACATTTTTTTGGGCTTTTGGTTAGACCCGATATCACGTCAAATTAGAGCTGACCCGGGGAGTGCGTGACAGGAAATCACGTCAAATGTAAATCAATGAGTTAACGTCAACCTGAAATTCATACCCCGCATTTATTAATGTATCTAGCACCTTGACCGTCACACTATGTATACATTTTAAAGGGACATCATTTTGTTCTTTCAAATTGGGTCAGTTGAATTCTAGCATTAAAGAAAGTTTCCAAGTGCATAATGTAATTGACCTATAATTTGCATTCTTGAAACTTTTGCCAACATTAGTTATAAGTAAACCGGCGCAGTAGGGCGTCAAACATCAACGACACTCTGTCAACTTGATCTGTTCCGGTGCATACGTGTTCGAAGGCCGCGACTAGCTGTAAATTGTTTGCGAGACTAATCGGTCATTCACAGTAGCAAGGGTTGCGAATGAAAGTTGTCTGCTAGAATACGTTCTTATACTTTCATTTACATGGAAGCTCGCCCCCTTAAAATGCTTTCGGAGAATAAAAAGGAGTCGAAGGAAAATTGAAGAAAAAAAGCTCGTTAAAGTAACGAGGTGTAAGACTTTTCTTTTACCCTTCTGCTTTTTACCTGCTTTGAAACTGAAGATGACAAGCCGCTTTTGCAAGGTACAGAGGGCCGAGGCTGAGACAGACGTAACCAGCGTTGCATTATTTTGGATAACAATCAAAACATTTTACATCAATTAGCTTATGAAACTTGGAATATTCTTGACAGTTTGACAACGTTGGACGCAACGCCGAGACAAGTCTCTCTTTGTTCCTATCTTCTTTTCTCCTCCCTCTTGTTCTCTTCTCAAACTTGCCGACACTATCCCTTACCGTGTTGTCATATTTTGCTATTATAATAGTAATATTTTGCCCTTTTCATGTGCGATATCTCGATACCACCAAGCAGCACATTAATTGCGATGTATCGTAATTATCTCCGAGTGAGTCCTTGGAAATATTGATATTTATAAGGGAGTTCAATTGAACCTTTAAATCACCGATCCTACTGCACTAATGGAATGAAAGACAAACGCGACAGTGGATTATTAACAAGCTTCCGACAATCCGACATTGCCGATGCTGTTACGTCATCAGCCTGTTACTTTACACGGAAAAAAAAGATTAGTGAAATTAACCATACGATAGCTGATTTGGCACCTGCTAGATGTTATGGTAAACTTGACCAGAAGTATGGTACATTACCGATACTTTGAGTAAATTCGAATGCAATCAGGTAACATCACCTAGTACCTAGTCAAAACATAGATACTTTTGGTTAACATTGCCATAATCTAGCAGGTGCCAAATCAGCTATCGTATGGTTAATTTCACCGTAGTTTTTTTTCCGTGTAATTAGGATTCGGAAATGATCAAAATAGAAGGAACCCTAGGCAAATTAATTTAACAAAAATCTGTGTTGCGTAACGGCAAAGAAAAAAAAATTAAACAAATATCTGATAAAAAAAAACAAAGAGAAATTGCTAGGCCTGTAAAAAGGTTTAAAACATTTAAAGCACAGCCATAACAAAATAAACCTACTTGAAAAGGAAGACAATGTGCCAAATTATAAAATATCTGATGTAAGTGCAGGGTGTTTGAAATGTCAGGCAGGGACAGCATTGCTTGTCTTCTAATTGAGATAAAAAGTTGATTTTTGCGTCATTCGCTTCTTAACCCATTTGTGCCCAGAACTATTTTAGGTCTCAGATTTTCGTGAAATTTTCAAAGTTAGTCCATTTTGGTCCCAAAAACACAATTTTTTTTCCCCCCATGCATTTTTATAGCCAAAAACGCTTGGTGCGAAAAGCACACTAGCCACATACAATATCATTTGGGAATTAATGTATAAAAAACACCGTGTTTTTTGGTGCGTTTTCGCACCACTAGGCATAAATGGGTTAATTTGGCAAATGTGTTTTTGAGAAGTTCTAAATCGCGCTACTTTTTCATTACGGGAGATGAGGGGTTGCGAGAGTGACTCTAAAATTTAAAACGGCAATTCTCTCCAAAAGGAAAATGCGATTTGACCGACACGGATTTAATTTGATTATAGCAAACAGATACTTCCAATCAGTGTTGGCCAAATAACATTCTTAAATAGGTAGCTTCATTAAATGGCTTACTCGAACTGTTCATACGATGTTTCCTCGCTGTTTCTGTCAATATATTGATATTATTTTCTTAATCATAATCAATCATCCACCAAATTACAAGTTCACAGAAACTGTAAGATTTGCGATGAACAAACAGGAAAGCAAATGTGAAGAGCTCAAAAAAACTCGGAGGCAAGTGTGATTCTGCTCGAAATTATGCTCCTATAAAATGACGAAGCATCATATTTGGAATGAACGGTAGACAAATCGATCATCATGTAACGCTAGAAATAATTTCTGAAAAGCTATTCTGTGAGATTTTTCTTACTGCATCTAAGAATAAAATTTGTTCAACACTGCTTCCTGTTTACACAAGAATCTTTCGTTTATTTTGTTCTATCCGATGAGATGTTGATTGAAGACCCCCCCCCCCCGTATAAAGCTCAGAGGCAAATGTGATTCTGCTCGAAATTATGCTGCTATAGTAAATATAATCGGAGTGAACACAGACAATCGATCAATATATTTAGTCTCTAAGCTAGCATTAGAGATGAAACTATACTTATTGTAGTAGTTTACAATACTATAAACACTCACGACTAAGAAGACATTAAGTAAAATAAATACGAGTACATAGGAAGAAGATTAATCAATCAGCTGCTCACTCAAGTAACAAAGACTCGGGTGAAAGCGCAGCGTTGAAGCTCAATATTGATGGATCACTGGGATAGTTGGAAATAGGAGAAAGAAGAATCTTTCAGAAAGTGCTCAAGTCGGGTTCACATCTGTTTCCAACGAATAAGAATCTTTGATTTCTGACAAAATTACAGGAGGGGGAGGGAAGTGGCTAGTAGCGTGACCTTAAACAGTCCTACTTTTCAAACTTTATCTCAACGATAATCGGTGATATCTCAAAGATTCGTTCAAAAATTTAACCTTCCTTCATAGTTCAGAAAAGGAAAATAACGCTAGATTTGGCAAAACCCATTTCTTTCTCTTCGTCCTCTGCCCACTCATTTTCAACACTTTTATTACTTATTAATATATTTAGTTCAGTGTTGCCAGATAGGGGTGAAAAAGCCGTACGTTTTACATTGATTTAAATGGGGACGATAAGGCTTTTTACCCTTGATCTGGCAACACTGATTTAGTTGTTTATATTGATAATTTAATCGCGGCTGTAATCGTCTAAGAAAAAAAAACCAAAAAACAAATCAAAATCTAAGGTAAAAATATAAAAAATCCAGTTCTAATTCAAAAGAGCTGTTTATTATTACTTTTCACCCACTTTTTGATGTGAACAAAAGTGCGCTTTTCAACTCATTGTCAAAAAGAGCAGCACAGCATCTGACGAGACACTATGTAGGAGCGTACACAAAATGAAGGATTATTCTCTCTTCTGAGCTATAAATGAAACGGATCCTAGGATAATCGTGTCTTTGTTTTAGTTCAATGCCGAGATACTTTTTTTCTCCTTGTTCTCCACTCCATCCCCTTGAAACATGGAAAATTATAATACGAAGCTTGTTTGTATATTTTACAGCACACTATCCCTTCTTTCTGTTGTTAGACTATCGGTGAAAGACCGTTTCTTCGGCTGCTTATCTATTCGTATATCCTTCGAAATGGTGGTTTTGGAGGGATATATGCCAGATTGATTAATCAAGCCGAAAACACACAGGCTGTTTTTGGTCATTTGAGTGAAGATTCGTTGATTATTTTAATAATCCGGCATCAATGTTTTCGGAGAATCAACAAATGCATGGAAGCTTGCCTCTCAAAAAGAGCTTGAAGAAACAGCTGAGTAAACTGAACCGTTGAGACTATGAGCTCTGGATCTCCCCCTTCTTCGATGCGCTTTCCAATTAAAAGCAGAGCGACGCGGTGATGAATTTAATTTAAAATCACTTTTGAAGCTTAAACTGTGGATAAAGTAACGGAAATCGAAGTGTTAGTCGGTAAAATAGTTCATAAAACATCTAATCCAGAGCGCTTTCTTCGAGGAATAAAACATTAGAAAGGGATTTAGGATTTTAGAACAGTCATTAATGATTTTTAGGCTTGTTTTTTCATCAACTAACACTGCTATTCTCTTTGACAAAGAAGTCAGTCTTTAGCCTAATAATAAGCAAAAGCAGGAATAAAAATTCAACAGGCAATGAAGATGAAAATAGAAGTAGTGGAGTTCCGGAATAGAGAACGACGAGATAACCTTTGATAACTCATTCATGAAAATTAATTGAGAACTTCGCCGGAAGAAGGGCACATAAAACAGCAGGTGTGTTCTTCCCTTGACATCAGCATGTAAATGGAACGGATATTTTTAATGAAGAACACAGCTTTTTTTTTATTGGCTAATATTGAACTTAATGGGGTCAAATAAGATCACATGAAACATCAATTACTGAGTTTTTTTGATTAAAAATACACGATCGATTTATGTATCCTGATTATATAGGGAAGAACACGCTTGATGTTCTCTTTGCCCTTCTTCCATCAAATTTCTCAATTGTTGCCTAGTTTTGAATGTGAATGAAACGAAAAGGCTATAGTAGCTATATAGTTTCACGCATAGTTTCTTCACAGAAACAACAATAGTAGCGAAATACAGCAACGTATTGCGTGAGAACGCGTAATTTTTCCATGACGCAGTGACGTCATCTGTATTTAAATTTAGTATATAATTATTATGGTACAGATTCTAAACAAAACACAGGTATTATAGATACCTACTTATTTTTATCAATATTTTAAATTCTCGCACGGAGAAAAAAATTTTGATTGAAATTACGGAACGTAGGAAGAAATTCCCTTTAAAATAATAAGGCTTCTTATTGATTCAACCAGAATTATCTTTGGTCCAATTGAACGTTCTGATGATTCAAAAGAATCACAAGAAAGAATCGTTGGATCAACAAGAATATTCTGGTTGAATCAATAAGAACTCTTATTATTTTAAAGGGAATTTCTTTTTACCCCAATTTCTTCACACGTTCCGTAATTTCAATCAGAATTTTTTCTCCGTGCGTACCATGTTCATCAGATGACTGCACGATCAATATGTAAATGATAAATAATCATGGAGAGCATTAGGAATAACACTATAACATATGCCCCCAGCCACCTACGTACCCCAGGAACGGCGACCTTCACACGGAACTTGAAATCGAGACAGTGAAGGGGGTCATGATGAAAACAGCACAAAGACACGCGGAAAAACTTGAGTGTCATCCGAACGCCACGGTTGACCCACTGCTCGAAAATAGAGAACTAACGAGAACGCTCAAACGTCAGAGACCGTTTGAGTCATCTCCAGGTCGCTTCCTGATGGGTAAATGGTAAACGTACACCCCGACTGAGTTGTGAGTTTTTTATACGTAGAAAACACATATCATCTAGTTGTTCAACATATAAATTAGCCACTGCGTGGCAATACGAATAATCTTAAGATAATGGGACTCTTGCAAACTTTTGCTGCGTTAGCAAATAAATAGTACATTCTGATTGATAAACTAGCGAAAATCACAAAAATCACACTTAGAAAGTCTAAAACTCAGTAATAAACTCACATAGCTACACCGGCAAGCTCATAATGGCGGCTCAACGCAGATATCATGAGAGATTCCTGTCTATTATGTCACTTTCTCTACAGAAACACGGAGATATGTCTAAATTTAGATAGGAATCTCCCATGATACCTGCGTCTCTCCGCCACTATAAGCTCGATTCCGAGAGTAAATTTCGTTATTTTTTAGTGCAATCATCGTCATTTATATAGGGTTTCATGCAAGAATCAACTCTTCAATCCCCTATCGCAAAAGCTTGCAAGAGCCCCATTACATTACCTAATATGAAAAAACTATATGGTTACGATACTTTGAATTGGCACATAAGGTAACATATACCAGATACCTGCATGCATATTGCGGTAAATAATGGACAAAAATAAAAATATTATACTGAAATTAAAGAAATTAATAAAATATCTTCAGATTGGTGTCATATCGCAAGCTGTGTTACTTTTTGTTATTCATTCAATTCTTCCTAGTGAGGGAGAAAACTCATTACGAAGAAATTTCAACGTTACCGTCAGATATCCCGTATCCGCAGGAATGTAAATAAATGTGCCAAAGATTGATTGAACGCTCGAACACAAATATTTGCGCTAGTTACTAAGTGAATTAAGAGAGTGAAAGTGAGAAATGAGACAGCGAAAAATTGAAAAGAGATCGACTAGTTAGTTAGTCTCAATTCTATTTTCTCCCCCACAATATTACTTTCCTCTTGGTCAAAACAAAACACAAAAATAAAAATTATGAAATAAATAAATATAAAAATCGCGAAGCAAAGTATATTTGCATCGGGGTCATAACAAGTCTAACATTTAAAATATATAACATGATAGATTACGTTGTTTAAAAGTAATATTTTTCATGCGAATTGAGATGAGTGAAAATAAGGTTATACCGTGTTAAACCCACCACGGACAGTTGGGGACAGTAAAAAAAAAAAAAAAAAAAAAAAAAAAAACCTTAGACAACTCCTGGATTTCCACATAATTATGCCGCAACATAAAACTAGAGCAAAGATGAGGGTCACCGCTATAGTGCGGTTTCTCATTGCTGTGGCGCATGTCCATCCTCAATATTTCTATTGCGGGAAATATACCTCCGAAAAAATCCAAGAAGTGTCTGACATACTTTCTGTCCTCTATATGGTACCTTCTCGGTACAAGTGCAGCATTTTTTTTTTTTTTTTTTTTTTTTTTTTTTTTTTTTTTTTTTTTTTTTTTTAAAATGTCAGAAAAGGAAAAACTAACCTTCGTTTTGAGCGTAGATCTAACGCTAAAAGTAGCTTTGCAAATTGTGAGTTCAGTTTGTCCAATGTCGACAGAGTGCTCTATTTTGGATGTCGTCACGTGGTATTTGCAATGAGCTCCGAGCCTCGGTGGGTCCAATTCACTGGTGTCATTTGAGGCTCATCTCTTGGAATTACTCTTTTATGGTCTTTTGTAACGAGCACGTGTCTGGAGTTTGTTCCCGGGGATAAATCTCCCTACGAACAGATTAAAAATTAAATTATTAAATTGTTGAGTCAACTGTTTGAGTCACGCATTTATGAGAAATGAGCGAAATTAAATGAGCTGCCGTTATTTGCGCAAGAATATCTGATTTACCGGTGCACTGTATTAGTCATTCGATTTATATCGTAGCAAGTAGAAATCGATTGATCCTTTATACATTATCGTGAAACTGTAACGTCTGATTGGGTAATAACGAGCCGAGCGCTCTTTCTTATCTATGCCACTCGTTCTGTAAATTATGATTTCAAGAAAATCGCGATTGAATTTCAATAGCTGTTAAATTAATTTGAAGCTTCCTCTTTTTAGTTTTAGTTCTGATTTTTTCTGATCAATTCAGAGGGCCGATCATTTACTTCATCGTTAAACCGATCGTTAAGACTGTCTGCGAGTGATGCTATTGGTCGAATATTGTAAAACTTAGCCTTTGCTATGATAACCATCGTTATAGTGTCCATTTTTTAAAGGTTACTCATGAATAGCCTTTATAACACGAGACACTTAACGATGGTTACCATAGCAATGCCAAGTTTTACAATTTTCTACCAATAGCATCATTCGTAGACAGTCTTAACGATCGGTTTAACGATAAAGTAAATGATCGGCCCACTGATCAGTTTTGATTTAGTTTACAGTTTTAGTCGTGGAACTAGGCATAAATTAGCATTTTTGAAGGCGTAGAATTCATAATCGCAAAAATTATTGCATTACTTTCTTGGTTTAGTAACCATTTCCGTTCAATAATGCGCTTACGGGAAAATTATATTGTACCATAGAGTTTGTTTTCGAACCAGAGGTTCCCAAACGGAATTTGATATGACCTATATATCGCTGTTTTTTCACATTCTAATGTCACAATAGCTACTGACCGTTCGTTTCGTCGCGACTCCCTCCCTCCCCCTTCCTCCCTCCCTCCCCGCATCCCCCACTCACTTTGTTCTCTCCACTTAAGAGGAGAACAAACAACAATATATATTTTTTTCCCCCAATAGCCACATACCCTTGGGTGGATCCAGGCATGTGTCTTTCTCTCTCTTATCTCATTTAAACGCATTCATTACAAAAGAACGCTGACTGAACTGAGCTATATATATGGTCAACGTAATGTAACGATCACTCCTCCCTCTGTCTTTCTGTAACACATGGGCTCACGTGTGATAAGAGAGAGAGAGGGAGACTGATTCCTGAACCTGCTTCTGTATATACTCGTCAATCGTCATTCAATACCTATTTGCATGTACGCTTTCGCTGAAATGGCGATGCCAGGAAAAAGAAAAAAGCGATTCAGTCGATAAACACTCAAAACGCGCTAAACGTTTATAAAACCATATCGTTGCCGCGCATCAGTAGAGCAAATAACGATGCGAATGAAAAATGTATCGGAAGTCTTTTCGATGACCATTTGGAATTTGAATTGATCTTGACTCGAGCGATGGTAGGTCAGGTAATGGGTTCTGCGGCCCCGTGAAACGTCACGAAGGCGGATATCTTGCTTTGTGTCTCCAACGGTGCCTCGCTATCCTATCTGAATGATCATCTGCCGGGTTAATTGACCCGATTAATTTAACCCTTCTGCATGCGGCGAGACAGGACTCTGTAGTAGCGCGCTATATCTCGGTGAGTTACCGGAATAGCCCCCTTATTTTAGATTTTATTTTTTTTCGCACGCATTAATGCAAGCAATTTAGCAGTTATTTTCGTCCCTTTTGTGCACTTTGACCTTTAAGCATATCTTAATTAATGCACGCGATCAAACATTTTGTGGTGCATTGATTTTTACAATTAAAAACGTTGACAATTTTCTTTTTCTTTTTTATTATTATTATTTGTTCATTATTTCCTTTATTTCTTTGATAGATGATATTTATTCCCATGCAGAAAAAATAAAAACCATGTCAGCATTTAAAAAACAAAACAAAAGAAAAAAGATAAATAAACTGGATTTGCTGACACCAAAAGACACGAGAATTGTTGGTAAGATTCACTTAGAGCATTGTTTTGATATCCCTTTTAGTCGAGCACAATGGCAGGGGCGAATCGGGGGAGGAGGTTGAATGAGACTTCTTGCCCTGCGGGCGACATTTATTGCTTAAAAGCTGAAATTTAAAGGTTGACAATCAAAAAAGGAAAACATCACTAAAAAAAAAAAAAAAAAAAAAATTCCATCAGAGGGCGGTCAAATTGAACCCCCTCCCCCTCAAATCTCACTCGACAATGATCGAGTCTGGAACTTTTTAGGACAAAAAGCATTTTTTAGCCCCCTTGATACAATGTACGCTGGAAATGAAAATGCGCTATACATTTCTTTTTACACATCAAAAATGGGTCCAAACAATTCTTTATAGTATGATACACGTGAAGTAGTACTCAAGTTTTGGCGTAATTCTTGTATGCTGTAGCATCGAATGCAAAAAACAAAAAGTTTAAGCAAGTATACCAACGAGCAAAAATAAACGCGGCGTCAATTTCCATTAACGGACAAGTAGCGCCTTCAATTTCGAGGATATGCAAAAAGAGAACAGTCAAGCACGAATAGTTAACTACCTCATTATTGCACCTGGCAGTGAATTTTACCTGCTTTTCTTATTAATTATTTACCAGTTCCTAATATTTTTGAATTTATTCTCATTTGGCTTACTTTATTATAAGGGGCGATAGCCCCACCGTCAAGTCTTAATGCAGAACGGTAGCTAGCGCGGACCCCTTATACTTACAACAAACATCTTGAAAATGGCCCTCAGCGGGGTTTTGGCATGAGTTCGGTAGATTTCCGCCTTTACGAGACCTCAGAACCCTATAAACCCTTATATGGCTGGAACGGGCCCTCAACGATCTAAGGAATGACGTCGGCCTTTTTTGGATTGATGGCCTTGTAAATTTCAAATCTTAAAAAAACTGCGATCAAAAGTCAAAAACGGTCATGACCATCAAATCATCACGTTTTCATCCTAACTACTCAACCTAGCGGTTAAACGCCAAAGAAAAACCCCATATAACCTGATATAGACGGATTCAGAATGCTTTGGTGATGATACTTTCATAAGTTTCAATCCATTTTATTCAAGCATTAGGCTGAAACTTTAGTTGAAAGACGAAAAGTAACCGTCTCTCAGCTCTCCGCCGCGCCGATTCCAGCCACTCCGAGTCCGCTTGGGATTGAGCGAGGCGAACGCGCATCGCCTGTATATGTACTATGAAAGCGGCCACGTGCAGTATGAGTCATTCGTAGCGCAGTGCAACGGTGCTCGCCTCACTATGCCGCGACCCGGGTTCGAGTCCCGGGTGAGTTATCAATTTTGCACTTTCAGTCGTGCCTTTTTTATTATTTCCTTCTTACTTTTGACTCTTTACACATTTATTTCTTACAAAAAATTTTGACAATAGTGTCATGATTTACCGGTTTAGGAAAAAAAAAAAAAAAAAAAAATTATTAAGGTGATTCCAGGCGAAACTTTTCCAGATTTCAATCCGATGGATAGCGCCACTAGTAGCTTTTTGGAAAAGTCGTGTTTTTGGCGTTTTAAACTGAAACCATCGATAAAACGCAAAATCCAATAACGTCAGCACCTGCAAAATTTTTTTATGGATTTTTTGAGCCCAAAATGAGCAAAATTGGTTCAAAATTAAAGCCGCAAATTATGAAATTCGTTTCGCCATAAGCTTAGTGAGTGAGAGTGAGCGCGAGTGATGATATGTCTATCTGCCTCACTCGCACTCATTGCGGCTTACGGGAAGTTTCGTTTTTCATAATTTCCGGCTTTATTTTTGAGTGTTCCAGCCTGAAACTTTCAGGGTATCTTCCTGAAGTATGCTCGCAGGTGCTGACGTTCCTGAAATTCGTGTTTTTAGCGTGAATTCGTCAATTTTAGCCAAAAACTGTTGACTTTTTGAGCAGCGCGACGTGGTGTCCAAAGTTGGAACTAATCGACCCTGGAATCATCTTAATGTGCACATCAAAAATTGTCAATAACATGAGAAAACATTGATAGACATGTGTTAGAAACTGAGCTTTAAACTCCATTTTTAGCCCTTTTTGTGCCATAATCACTGAATGTAGGGGAGCCTTTCGTCTCGGCCGTCAGCCGTCAGCGGCCAGTTTGTTTATATTCTCTGAACTCCTCTCCGCTCACATCCGAATCCGATCGTTCTTATTTTTTGAAAATCAGGTATTTTACAGGCGTTCTTATATGAGCGGACGAGGCCGCTTGGGTGCGTAAACAATTCAGCAACACGACCAAAATGACCACACTGTAGTTTATCTAGTCACTGTACAGTGTACACGCTTCACTCTTGTAGAGTTTTTAATGTTGTCCATTTTACCTGCCTCACAATAAAATTATGGTACAGTGAGGTATTCCAGGACGTGCTTTTGAGGCAACTTGGGGGCGTTGCAGTCAGTGGCGTAAACTTGGGATTTTTATTGGGGGGGGGCAACCAACTTTTGAGAGATGCACAAGAGGGGGGGGTCTGGGGGACACCCCCAGTGGGGAGGACCCCCGGACAAATTAGAAAATTCAGGCTCTCTCATACGATATTTTAAGCAATGTTATCGGATAAAAATGCCACCAAATTTAAAAAAAAAAAAAATTAAAAATAGATTTTACGTTTATTTTCTTCATTTCTCAGGCAAAAAGGGAAGTTTTTAGTTTAGACTTTCAGCTTATTGATGAAGCTGATATTTCTAGGCTTTGAAAAACTATTCCTCAAGGTTAGCTGAAGTCTTCAGGAAATTTGAAACTGCAGTAAATGTAATGTTCCGCTGAGTGGCGTAAAAGAGATTATTTTTGAGGGGAGAGGGTAGCAAATACAGTCCAATACTTTAGGGAATCTGAGGGGGGACTTTCCAGTAATAGGGGATCAGGGGTATTCCCCGGAAAAAATTTTAACATTAAGGTTCTCTTAGACTATATTTTAAGCAATTGAATCTTTCAAAAATAACCAACCCACAGAACAGAAGTTAGTAGACAATGTATATTTTCTTTATTTCATTGACAACAGAGGATTTTTTCACTTTAGATTTACTTCAGGCGCAGTATCGCAGGGTAAAATAGAGTCATTTATTCTTGCCATTTTTTGCTTCGTGGTTCCTGTAATTATTCCTTTCTTTCTTTATTTTTGCGTATTTTTTCGTCTTTTCTTTTCTCCCTCCTTTTTTTTATCAAATTATTGGGGGGGGGGGGGAATGATACTTTGCCCCCCCTTCTCAAATATTGGAGGGGCAAAAAAGGGGATGCCCCCCCTAAGATTACGCCACTGGTTGCAGTGGTGCGCCAAGAGGGGGGGGGGGTGTTCCCTTTCCTCGAGCGGCAATATTAGGATGAACAAGCAATAAATGAAAAAAAAGGGTTATCTCTAGCAATGTATTTCCAAAGGCGGCAAAATCAGTGGGTACAAGCATATAAAAAAGTCTTCAATTTCACAATTTTTAAGGGCGGTCAAATTGCAATCTTGCTTTTTCGTATGGAGACCAAAAATGTTGGTCCCTGGATACACCATACATTGTCCGCTAGATGTGTCTCTATCGATCAGAGGCAAGGCCTCATCAAGGTCCACATGGATCTAAATCCTCTTCAAAAATCATGGCGTGATATCAGAAAAATCTTTAATATGACCTTAAAAACCCAAAACCCCATGGGTTTAAGGAAAAACCGCCGTCAAGTCTTAACACTAATTGTTTTCACCAAAAAAAAAAAAAAAAAAAAAAAAAAAAAAAAAAAAAAAAAAAGGGGAAAATTTTTTATCGCTGAAATACTTATGATATCTGTTGCGGTCAAGTCTCTGGTGTATTTTGATTTTACCTCTTAAAATCGAAGTGTCCATTCAATTTCTCGCCAAAATAAGGATGATATCAACACAGCGATCAAGTCACTTTAGGTGCGTGTTGTCTCCTAAAATTAGCCTGACACATATGTACAGCTAAAATCCCTTCAATAATATCGATGCAACTGCACCAGCTTTACTTACTTTTGATTACTTGCCGCATGTATTGACTTTGATTAGCGGTCAATTAGGCTTGCTAAAAAGAATACTGCTTCTGGCACCAGTTCACGCCGATATTTTATAGGGCAGACGAGGTTCATGGCTCCTTTGACTCCGGGTGTTTGGCCGAGAAAATTTTCTACAAAAATTTTTTAAGAAAAAAAAAAGACTTGAGCCGGCATTTTTTTGCTGCCTTGTAGAAAGTATCCTCTTTTGTGGATTGTTTCATTCACCTGCTCCATTCAAAAAGTAAAACATAATTTCCCAGCCGACCAATAAAAATCAGAAAGAATAAGAAATAAACCGTCTCCTAAAGAAGAACGTATTTTTCTTCTTTTCCTAAGTTTTAACTTTCAAAACCACTGATGGTGAATAGTTTTAAGATGAGCTCATCTATGACTCAAAATATGTTCCTTACTAAGCTTTGAGCCCTTTACATAAAAAATTCACCGTGGATAGAAAGAGGAGACATCTGATAAGTGGGCATTTCCAAAGGTATTAGCTCTTGTAAATCCTCATTCAATTGTACGCCCCAATATAGTGTCAATTTCAACCTCCGACCAGCGGTTCAAGAAAATGGGAGTAAAAAAATGCCGGCTCAGTCTTTTTTTTTTCTTAAAAAATTTTTTTAGAAAAATTTTTTCGGCCAAAACACCCGGAGTCAAAGGAGCCATGAACCTCGTCTGCCCTATAAAATATCGGCGTGAACTGGTGCCAGAAGCAGTATTCTTTTTAGCAAGCCTAATTGACCGCTAATCAAAGTCAATACATGCGGCAAGTAATCAAAAGTAAGTAAAGCTGGTGCAGTTGCATCGATATTATTGAAGGGATTTTAGCTGTACATATGTGTCAGGCTAATTTTAGGAGACAACACGCACCTAAAGTGACTTGATCGCTGTGTTGATATCATCCTTATTTTGGCGAGAAAATTTAATGGACCTTCGATTTTAAGAGGTAAAATCAAAATACACCAGAGACTTGACCGCAACAGATATCATAAGTATTTCAGCGATGAAAAATTTCCCTTTTTTTTTTTTTTTTTTTTTTTTTTTTTTTTTTTTTTTTGTGAAAACAATTAGTGTTAAGACTTGACGGCGGTTTTTCCTTAAACCCATGGGGTTTTGGGTTTTTAAGGTCATACTTTTTTCCCCGGTTTATTTTCGGAATGGTTATCATCATTAATTAAATAACATTAATAGCACTATTTCGGATCACTACATCTACGTGCGTCCGCAAAAATTATATAACATCTGGCCTATTTCAAATTTCAGAGTTCGTGACATTCGCCTTTAATTACGTCTAAAACATTGGAGTGATCATTAAATTTAGGTTTATTGATGTCTCTTATATTTAAACAAAAGGAAGAAAGAAAATTTTTGGAGGGGGGCATACTGTACATAGCACTGGGTTGTGGGATATAGGGATCTCCCCTAGTTTTCTAAAGGGGTACTGAGACAGGGCCTCCGAGACTTTTCCCCCAGAAATTTAAAGAGGGGGTCTGGGGGGGGGGTCTTTTTCAGGCAAGAATGATGTGAGACTGCATTCATTTTTAGCAGTTCCTTTTCTTTTTTACTTGAGCGTTATCAATGCTTCGTAAGATACAAGGTGATAGTTGTTTTAAAGGTACGGACGATCGAGGAACTAGCCTTTTTCATCATTCCCTCCCATTATAGAACGCATGTGTTAGAAAAGGGTGGAGGTAGGAGATCAAAAGTCGTAAAGTCATTGCTCTTTCTTACACGAACCTTTTCTTACACGAGTATTCAGATGGCCAGGAAGATGTAAGGATAAACTTTTGGATCCGCCTACGATCTGTTTATTAGGTTGTCCCTCTTTTCCGGCAAATAGATCAGAGCAAAACAAACTCAACCTTATTCGCATTGTTCTTTTTGGTTTTTGTTTTGGTTTTTTGAATCTGATTTTGACGCCTCCAAGGTTCGAATGTCTCCACTTTATACCTGCATAAGGTCATAATATATCTTGAAAACCAGTACCTACCGCGGAGAAATTAAGTAAGGATAGGGTTTGCGCGTAAGCAGCATGTCTCAGCACGACGAGACGGGAGGGTCTAGAGAGATAAGGTGGGAAGGAGGTAGAGGACCTTAGCTGAGTAACAGTTTGCAGAGCTTTATATTTCCTTCATCTCTCTTACGTCTTTGTTTTCCCAGCAAACACTCGCGAGCTTTGGAAAGGTATATAACACCCTCGGTTGTACGAGCTGAGTCAGCCGCGAAGCAAAAAGGAAAACGAGGACACGCGTTGGCTGGGACAGAATTATTTACACGAGCAAGAATAGAAAAGCCCACATAATAATTTGAGAGCTCTAAAATATGAGGGTCAGTTACTTTCACCCTCTGTGCAGAAAGTCAATATACAGCCCATAGGAACTGAGCCAAAATGTATGCGTCCGTGCAAAATTTCGGACGGGATTATTTCTCTCAATGATGTGACCACGCATGGATATTATACTTACTCCTATTAATTCAAAAACGTCACAAGAATATTAGAAAATGGCATCAAATGTTAATTATTGTTTTGTTCAGAGTTTTAAAAAAATCTCAATTCTCTGGGACAGCAAAAATAACATGGGAACTGTTAATGATGACATTTTTGACAGGGTCATTTTGACGCAATAGAGAGTTTTAGAAATGGCGGCAGCCGGTGATGAGCGTTCCAAACAAAAGCAGTTTATCTCTCTCGCTCTCACGTAACCCCTATGTACTGCCACCTCACTCTAATTTCAAAAGTCGAATATAGAGACATCTTTCGTGAAATTTTTTTGGCTGAAATAAATTCCTCGAGGCATTTTAACGCTATTTTGATTATAATATGTCAAAACAAGGCCCTGTATACGAATTTCGAAACTAAATAGAGATGGGTATACATGGGCGTCACGGGATAGTGAGTGAGATAGTTTGACACGCTACGCGAGTTTTATCACAATCGATTGCGACCGATGAGTGCATTATTGTGGTTGTTGGCAAACCGTTGACTTCGCACTAAAACCGTCTATTGCCGTGACGTCTCTAGAAAATGTACTAAATTCCATGTTGCCTAATTGCACGAAAGGTCGTAAAAAATGGCCCTTTGATAGAAAAAAGCGGTCATCACAGTAACGGAAATAGCAAATGTAGAGGTAAACCCAGCTTTACGCAAAGTCAGGATCAATGTTCTATCTCGGTGCTTATTCCATTCAATGCCAAGCTCTATTCAAGCCAGTAAGACGACTAAAAGTACATCAGTGGCTACTTTTATCCGGTGACAGAAATGGACGAGGAATTGATGACGGGGGCGGCTACTCAATCTTTTCAGTCAATTCAGGCATCTGCAAGAGTGGCGTGTCACGAGCGAGCGTTATTTGACCGCGACTCAGTGCAGCCAGATTTGGCAAAAAAACAAAAAACAAAAAAATACACAATTGACATTACATCATATGGAAAATTTGTGTTATTTTATGCCAAATCTGGTAGCACTGCCACGGCTCTAGATCTGAAACATTGATGCTCTTTCTTGTGATCACCGTAAAGATGGATCTTGGATGTATGTCACGATGGCGATGGAGCTTTTGTTTGAAATGTTAAAGAGTACGTGCAAATTTTTTGCGTCTTAGATTTACGCTGTCGCCTTTTTAGTTCTTTTGATCCGTATATTTTACTATTTTACGCTACCCAATGTCAAAGTTAGCTTATTTTTTACGTTAAAATAGTATCCTTGGTAAGGTAGGGGTCCCAATTACCGCCACCATTTAAAGAAAAAATGTCCGTAAAAAACCTGTAAAAATGTTAATTTATATCAAATCTAGGATCTGTTTGCACTAGGACCTCTCAAATACATTCCAGTTTTATTAAAAAAAAAAAAAAAAAAAAAAAAAAAAAAAAAAAAAAAAGTTTGAGTAATCATTCAGGAAAAAATTATGAATAAAACTCGAAAGAATGGCCCATGTCCCAATTATCGCTATGCCAAAGTGGCTTTGTCCCAATTATTGACTTATCAGTTGTCCTAATTATCGCCATACGTATTTTCACTGGGCCAAGTTAGGCCTCGTTAAAAATAAAATGAGCAACAGATGTCTCAACCCACTCTCCCTAGAGGCATCCTCGGTAGAGCTGCCGTTTTTCGTAAAATTAATGTAATGTTTCAATTCACCGATGGTTCCGCCGGTTGAGCAAAGATTACACGGTTCCGTTCAGTGTGTTCTTGTACAGTATACATTGTTGAGCTGAATTGTGTCATCTTTTCTCAACTCGCGGAAGCATCGGTGAATTGAAAAATGTCATTAATTATACGCAATACGGCAGCTCTAATCCACGGTTACTTCAGGTGGGTGAATACCATGAAATTAAAGCACATGATAAAAAGCTCGTTTCAAAATACAAAGGATTGCGGCGATTCTCACCGCAATACTCGCGATTTCCATAAATAAACTAATAGGCTCGCTCGACATCTTTGCATATTTAAATATTATTTTTCTTTTCTTAAAATTCTGTTTGTTCATGATTTGGGGGAGCGTTCGAGGTTTAGATCCACTGCGTTGAATTTGGTGTTAAGAAATTCAACGTGTTGCCAGGTTTAGCGAGAGATGCCTTTGCTTGTTTATTTGTCAAGCCGTTGGCATTTTCATTTGTTTGAGTTGTGGCTCATATCTACTCGTTTTGAATGGGTCCACATGTTATAAAATTCTGCTGTGAACAATTTGTTTCCTCAGGATGATTTAATTGCTCACTTCGAGTTCTGCTTTCTTAACTGGCGATACACGTTTTATTTGTTTAAAAGTGATAGCTACATAGCTTCCTTTTCTAAATCTGGAACAGTGGTATTACAATTGCGACTCAATTTCTTGTGATTCCGGTTTTCATTGAGCTGGAGACCAAATCTCATGCAATATTCCCCCTAGTTCTTGCGGGTACTGAGTGGCATTCTGCAATCGATTGGTGATTCTAGTGATTGAGGCAAAGATTACAAATGTCAATTGAGAAGCACACGAAAAATGGCTTGTAGAAATACTCAAGTCCAATGTTGCCACATTTGTATATTAAATGACCAACTTTTAAATTAAGTTTAATGAGGGGACTACACAGAGAAAAATACTTCGGTAAAATTTGATCACCAAAGTTTTCGGCTGCAGGAACGGTACCGAAGACTTCGGTAAGGGCGGGATTTGGATTAAACTACCGAAATATACGGTACTTAGGACCGAACAACACTCTGGTGGTTTCTTCCACTGAAAAGTTCAGTGATCAAAATAAACCGAATCTTCAGTTCAAACAACCGAAGCATTTTTCTCCGTGTAAAGCGGGAAATTCTCTGAAATATGGCAACAGAGCACTGCTTAACCCATTAATCTGGTTGGATCATCGATGGGTTATACATATAGATTGTCATGAAACATCCGCAAAACGACCGCACTCCTTCCGCAGGAAAGAATTTTCTTGTCCGTTTGGACATCTAGTTTTTAGCGCGGTCGAGCCGAAATTTTTCTCGTGCGTTTCATCACGCGTTATAATAATGCTGTCTGACTTACATTTCTCGTTCAAATTTATACAGCATATACAAATATTAACATGAAATCTGGCAAGACTGCCTCCGCATACCAAATTTGACGTGCCTCCCAAAACTTTCCGTCTACTGTTCAGACAAGGAGTCTCCGTCATTTATATGAAATTTTAAAAGATTCGAAAATGTTGTTGATGTATCTGCTGTGAGCACGAGCGGGACTGCAGATAGAAGTCCCTTAAAAGCGGCTCACCTTCTTTTAAACCCTCTCGTCTTAACATGCACCCCTTGAGATACAAATTACGCCAGAACATCTAAATTTTTAAGGAGCAAACGAGCACTTTCTCATATTCACACGGCAGAAACAAGGCCGACTGAGGCTGATTTCTCAAGCTTCTTGGACGATGTGCAAATTGCAAAATGAAATGAGACTGTTGCGCAGTGCACTGTGGAGTATGAAAAGAAAATAGTATGCACGATCTTTAACCTCACCAGATCTCCATTTGCGCTGAATATACAGAGGCTGTTTAAAAAGTATCAGGATCCGACTGCGATGCTATAATTTCCGAACGAAACTATAGCTAAAAAACAACAACAACAACAACAACAACAACAACAACAAAAAGAAGCACTAAATTTTCCGCTATTTTCTTTTTCTGCAGGTTACGACTTGACAACACTAAACATACCACTTATAAACGTTACCATTGTAAGCATTACATTTTGACTATGCACATTATAAAAATATGTGCAAACAACCCGGAGAGGGAGTCAATTTTCAGGTAATCAATAGCGCATCATTTGCCTTTCCTTTTTCTGCTTTATTTTTCGCATATCTTTTACGGGAAAACATGCAAAAGAAGTATCAAGACCTTGCTGCAAAAATGGAATCTCAAATACTCGAAGTCAAATAAGGCGGAGTCACAAAAGGTGATACATTACTTCGTAAGTATATGCATGCTACGATAGGACCATCAAGTGAACCATTCAGATGTGACTTTCAAGATAAGTCTAGAGTTAACGATTTCGCGCTGTAGGTATGGGTGTGATGGTTATTGGCTTTATGCCGTTCGCTTGCTTAAATAATTGCATTGATGTCTATTATAACCATCTACTTTACATGTACCTGACAAATTTTGAGAAACTGGAAATGAGAGAAATTTCTCAATTAATTTACCGACGTACCAAGGATGTTCCCTAAACATAAATTAGATGTTAAAAGGCAGTTCGTTCCTTCTCTTGCAGGCTGCAAAATTTAATTTCGTGGATTTTCGCTCTTTGAAAAATACTTAATCAGTATGTTTTATAGTAATTAGAGAGCTGCGGCATTGATTAAATGTTCAATGAGGATGCATTTTTTCTTTTTCGGAGAAAGTATTATCAGGTGCATACTGAAATTGTCTTAATTAGGGAGCTTCTTTGTGCTATCAAAGCATAATCGCATCTCCTTTTTTGAGAACTATGGGCGAAATCTTACAAGTGACATACAGTCGCACCACAGCGCCATCGTTCCGCGCATCATACCAAGAAATTTTAATTACAGCCTCTTTAAGCCAGAAATTAGCACGCTTGTCAATTTAATCAATATTCATTAAAAATTATAATAACTCAGAAGTATCAATCGTGAGGTTTTTGTTCTGCGGGGTTCCTGGCAACAACGTTTAATTTAGCCTCTACTACCTCAAAGCTGTTATTTTCAATTATATCACACCCCTGTCAAAGGCTCATTTTTCTGATTAAAATATAACTTGAATGAGAGCGATTAGCTTTGAGTGGATATTAATAAAACGCTTTCAAAAAGCGTGAGCCCACCACTATCAACCATAGCATAGTGTGGGATGGGTTGAAGTGATGAGCTACGGTATGATCAAGAAATATGAAGGCTTCAATGGAGAATTTTTATAACTACGAGTATGACTAGCTATCGATAAAAGCATAACTCAAACTTTTATTACATCTACGGTCAGTTGTAGTTTAGTATTTTGCTTTGACTCTATGTCACTTATTTAAACAGACTCGGTTGCGGTTGAGGTCTACTATAGCTGCCTCCCGCGGGGGTTCGCGGCAGGCCGGCGGATGAAAAAAAACTAAAAGTAAGTATGATAATAATTAAGCGGGAAATTCACGGATTTTTAAATCGTCGTACCTTAAATCAATTTATCAATGGAGCATCTCAAATGGATACCAATGGATACCAAGGATCTCTGCAATGGATACCTCTCATTATTCTAACATCTTTTCGATGATTTAAATTAAAAAGGCAAGCCAACTTCAATTCAAGATTGCGTCGTGTAAGCCAGAAAGCGCTGGAGTAAAGATATTTACGTGATTGGCTTTTGAGATTTTCACATTTATAATGTATCCACATAATCATCATTTTAGCGTACCTTATAAAGTTGCTAATCTTCAGTTCAAAGGCAAAAAAAGAAGATCGTCAATTCTTGAGGGTCCGTGGTTTAAAGAAGTTTGAGAACCACTGCAATGGAGCATTTACCTATGGTGATCATACGTATCGAAGAAAAAAAAAATTGAAAATTTGAATTCCAGTTCCTCAAGTAGAATAACGGACATTCAACTAATAGGAAATCTAAATAAGGAGGGAGAGTTGGACCATACCCCCAGATTCACGGGATATTTTCCGACAACTTTTAAATCTGGCAAGTGGAAAATAATCGGAGAGCCTGAAACTCGAATAAATTGAAACAATCGAACGCTGACAAATAGAGCTAATTATTCAATATAATCATTAACTTCGAGAATTGAACTGATACTGAACCGATAAAAAAGTTGTAACTTTACGAGAATGCAGCCATTATTTCCATTTTCAACCAAACGGTCATTAGAAGGAACCCTCCAAACCGTCAACTCATTTACATCGTTGCCAAGTTTGGTTGAAAATGGGACTGTTTTAGATTTTTGCTTCATGTTTCACGCAAAGTTTTTTTCTTTTTTTGTGCAATAAGCAGTGTACGTTTTGGCAGTAGTGTGACTTTTATCCCTCTCCCTCGAAAAAATCTCGATCATGTGATTCTTTCGAGGCCACTGTTTTTTTGTGTGTGCGCTTTTTTCATCGCGGTAAAAATGGTTAAAGTTTATGACAATGTGAGCAAAAGTGATTCTTTTCTCTCGTTTTTCGTGAATATCTTTATCATATCCTGAAGTGTATCAAATGCACGGATCCTGCGAGACGTGAAATCACTATAATCAGCTCAGAAATAAAGCATTGGTGTAGCGTGCAATTTGGCAATGTAGTATTTTGCTCATTTAAACCCATGTAAAAAGTCGAATGCGAATGTGTTCACTGAACACCCAACACCTCGGTCTTTTTCATCGGTTTAAATAGACGAACTGCAACGTTACCAAATAGCTCTCTACACCACTGAAATAGAGGCGAGTTTTATGGCATTATCACGTTGCTATGGTTGCTATGTTTCAGATGAGGACTGTGCTGACTCCGAATGTTTTTTAGACGAGGACTTTGATGAAGACTAATTTAATGCGCAAACTTCAAATAATACGTTATACATAGTATTTTAGAGAGCGACCAAAAATAGAAGACAAAGAATAAATTTTTACATTTTCAGTTCGTTAAGTACCTATTGCGTTCCTCCTTTGACTAATTTTACTTTCCGCTTTCCCCAAACTCGTATTATGAAAATCGATTCAGTATTGGGTGTTAACCATTTATAGGTGTAACTTCCTGAAAAATCAACAAAACAAAATGTAGAGTGAACTCGCATGAAAGTGTTTGCCCTGAATTTATGCATGCTTTGATGACAAACAATGGCGAAATGGGCAATCTGGCAACATTACACCACGTCCTACCAAACTTACGCAAAATGTTTCAGTCTACGGTACTTCCCAGCAAATCTGTCGGTATTTTTCTTGGTTTTGAAAGGACAAAATGCAACGTTGTCAGATTGCGCGCTTCGCCACTGGTTTCAAAGACTACATTTATCTATGCAATAAATGCTGTAGTGCAAGTGTTAAAAAGTGGAGTAAACTCTAAAATTTTCGAATACATGCGCTCGGGCACTTGGCCTGTACATTTTCAACGGGCTCCTTTACACATGTTATCACCGCGAAAGAAATACGCGAGCGAGCGGCGCCAAAACGTGTTGTTCATTTAATCAGCGGCAGGCTGCATTGCACGATTTGGCAACACTCGTCCGATCTCGTGGCTGATTGGTTTCGCTGTTGAAGTACCAAGGAAGAGAACACACGAAAAAACTAAACCATCTATTAATATGAAGAATAATAATAATGATGATAGTAGTAATAATAATAATTAAAAAACAAAAAAAAAAAAAACAAAACAAAAAACAAACAAAAAACGTAAATTTGGCAACGTTCCCAATTTTTTTTCGCTGAAAGTAGAAAATTCAGAATCAGCGACCCAAAAATCATATTCTGCGGTCCTACAAACCTTCCACTCTTCTATTTGCGAGGTTAGGCAATGTTTTCGACTCAATTTGCACGATTTTAGGCCAATTTTTCAAAATTTGAATCGGTCTGGCGGCCATTTGTTCCCAGAATTCGAATGCCAGACCGAGCTTTCTTGATTCGGGATGTCTTCCCCTGCAAAATGAGCCCAAGATCAAGTGTTGTACTTTCCGATTAAATTTCACTCAAATTTTTCCAAATTTGAGTTCCCGTAATTTTGAAAGTCCCCAGATTCAGACTGCCAGACCGGCCAATCTTGATTCCTTAGGGGTAGAACTTTCATTTAAAATAGGTGAAATTTCTTGTACTTTCCAATTGAGTTTTTGGTCCCTGGCTCTTAGACTATGTGTAGTGACGTAGCCACGCGGAATTCCCATTTAAAACAATGTATTTTGGACCAAAATCTCATCTCCGGAAAAATGGGACTTAATTAGAAACCAAAGGCATCTTTGTTCCCAGCTCATCAAGTACTTCCATTTTCTTCATAAAAAACACAACATTTCAGACCCTTGCAACTGCCCCATTAGCAAGTCAAGGCCAACTGAAGGAGGTTTTTTTTATGGTAAAGTCTCTAATAAATGGCACCCGAAGAGCTCAAATCCTAATTTAAACGGGACGAATTCGCGTCAAATGATAGTGACGCAACATTCTATGATAAGATGATTAGATGCTCCAAAGTCTGCAAAATTGTCTAAAATCTAATTCAATTTCACGTTGATTGGATTGCGCTATTTTAATTACGAACAAAAAATCAGAACTATTGGCTACTAATGCCTTTGTAAAATTTTGGTGAATACAAAATTTAAATGAATAGAAACAAACGACGTGGCAACAAAATTATGGAAAGGATTCGCGCCTCCGTCACTGTCACTAGATGCACATTTTTTCTGTTCCAAACGACCAAACGTGTTCGTTAATTTTCCGCAATTGTGAGTTCTCATTTCGCAGTGGAGTAGTCACAGGACCAAAAAAGTTGTAATAACTTTTATCGAGCTGAGCTCACTATATGCATTTGTACATTGCGTTAATGTTTCTCTACGCTTCTAACCTATTGATTATTATTGAACCGAGATAAAAAGAGATACGTCTAATTCAGAATATAATTTCATTTTCTACAACTCCTATCGCTCCTGTTTTATAAAAGTTCTATATCTAAACAGTTAAGGACGGCATGTTTAAAAGTCTCAACTTCTAGCAACATCATTGAAGAGGTCGGTAAGGGATATGGCTATCAATTTGAACACACTATGAAGACGGTTAAATCACTGACTGTCTGCCTTTCTTTAAACCTAAAAATACTCATGTGCATTGTTACAAATTCAACTGCTTGAGCTGATTTTGAAAGAAATCGATTTTTTTCCCGCGATGAAAATACGCATTGTCCAAAACAGGTATAACTGGGTATAAAGGTTACTACCGTTTTATCTTTCCGAAAGCTTTTCGAAAAATGAAATTATGAACCTGTGGCACTGGCGCACACTGGTCTACGCAAGCCAGCTAGCTAGACAAAAGTCCCCTGATGCAGTGGTGGTGGTCAAAATTGGCAATTGGTTATTTTTCTGGTTTCTCAGCCGTCAGTGCAATAGAATATGCAATTTTCAGTCCGTTATCCCCCATTTTGACCGTTTTTTGAAATAAAATCGGGTATTCCAATTTTTTGAAAAATCGACAAAATTTTAAGGGCCAGAAATTAAGTATGGACAAATTTTTGGGAACTGTCGTATTTTTTTCCTTACAGTGCTTGTTTAGTAAAACATTTTGCACCCAAAGTTTATTAAATTTGGTTCATTTAAAGGGGAGCAACGACTTTTGGAAAATGGGTGGATATCGAACTTTGAACTTCGATATATCGAATACGACAAAAGGTATCGAACTTTGGTTTGTGTCAAAATGCTTAGAATTTTGTTCTTTCTAAGTATGCAAAAAAACATGGGGTCCCTATTTGAAATATTCGATTTAGCCCCCCCCCCCGACCCCCTCCCACACCCCCCTAAAATGAGGGGGGCACCCAACATAGCCAAATAGATGGGCCCCCTGAATAAAAAAGATTGGCAGAAACCGATTCTCTAAATATGAATCAGGAAAAAAATTTGAGGGAGGTTGTGCGTTACTTTTTGCCCACCCCTGTGTAAGATGGCATTTATGGATATTTGAATGTGGAGGGTTCAGATAGTTGATGGTAGTGTGGGGGGGGGGTGTTCCCCGCTCAATATTTTTCTTGAGTCGGAAGTTTCAAGATCACAGAGAATCTATGTAGTGTAAAATTTTACGAGTTCCAAACGGTTTTCACTGTTATTATAGTTTTTTACAGTTTTCATGATTGAAGATTGTTCGTCCACGTCAACGGCAAAATCTCCCATTATCCGCTCAGTTCTCCAACGGAAAAAATTCATAACTTGTAAGGACGACAAAAGACGACATTCGCATATTGAAAAACGTGTTCCCAGAGGTCTTAGGAACATTTCCTTGCCACTCTAAGCGTGGGCATCCGTGGGCCAAAAAACGTAGGTGGCCTTAAAGCCTAAAATTCTCGTCAATTTTGAGTAAAATTGGTACCGACCTTATACAGTCTCTAAAAACTCCAAATTATTGACTTAAATGAAATATATATATAGATGAATGTATTCGCCTTATCATCAGGAAGGATCAACAAGTTCTAAGTTTGAACAAAAAATAAAGTAACTAAGTAAAAATTGTACTTTTTGTCTGGGGATTGTAATGGCTAGAAACCAATAGCACCTTAAAGTATACAAACACATCTTGCGCGCGTTGCTTTAAACGCATGTTGCAACCTTACCAAACATGATCGGTCGGAAAAATTTGAGATACAGATGCACTAAGATATGGGGAATCACACTACGTTGTCAGATTTCCGTTTTTCCGACCTCCAAAAATCGACTTTCGTCTAGCTAGATACCCATTGTAGACCATAGTGTGGCGTGGCGTTCTATCAAGCAAGGTTTATCCATTCGAAACGATGAAATAGATCGAGATATCGAATGAGTTATAAACATGTTTGCATTCTACATTTTTTGCTGTACTTAAATAGAAAATATGCAACGTCATCAAATCGAACGCTTCGCTACTGTTATTAACACTCAGCACAACACACGACATGGTAAATCAACGGTCGTTGAGTTGGAAAGACAGAGTCCTGTTAAATGCTTTTGAACACTGATATTTTCATTTTAAGCCGTTTTTTACCCCCCCCCCCCCCGATGTCATACTTCAATTAACCAGTTTTATTTAGATTTTTAGGTTAACAAACAAAAACAAACGAACCGCCTACCTATACTTGTTCAAAGGAGATAATTCTTAAAATTTTGTGTGAGATTTCTGACCTCCCTTTATTTATTGCTTCAGCTAGCGCGTAGATAAAACTGAGCGTGGTTTTGATTTACAATTCCCGAAGGATCATTATCAATGAATGACTGAACTACATTGCAAGGTCTAGTTCGACTGAATGCAGACGTAATCAAGTCATTGGAATGTCAGGCTATGCTGACATCGTAAGACGCCATGCTGACGACTCGAGTCAATTAATTGGCTACTTTGATTAGATCTTCGTCAATATAATCAGCGCGTGTTTTCAATTGATTAAGCCCTTTCTTTTTATTTGACTTGCTGATTTATGAATTTGTACCGTTTTGTATTCAAGAATTTTCTTCGCCACCCTTATTTACAACCGATGTTCTTTTAAATTGAATGTTTTATTAAAAATTATGATTCCAGAGGGGAAGAAGAGAGAAAATGGAAGACGAAACTCTATCTAACGGAATTTGTAGATTGGAAATTGTATACACATATTATTCCATGAATATCAATCATTATAGTGTTATTTCCCCCGTAACCTCTAGTATTTAAATTGAGGCTCTTTGATGGAGCTTTACTAACAATGTTGATTTCTTAGAAAGGGCTCACAGACCTCACATTTTGCTGGTCCTTTTTCCAGGAATAGCCTCAATTCCACAGTGTTGGCTCATGAAATACGATACATTGATATCTCCTTCGTATAAACCTATACATGGAAAAGTATTGATCATCAGTGGAGTGGGTTCAATTGAACTCCCGAGAAAATCGAAACTTTTGGATCTATTAAAGTAGAAGAATAATTATACCTAATCAATTAATTATTCACAGCCGTTACTGCTCAATTTACAGTGTGTCGAGGCTAACCAGATCATTAGAATCAATCAGTATAAAATATAAACAAACAAACAAAATTCGTCGTTAAAACATAGGTAAAGTGAGATGAGTTGAAACATCGGTGTGGCATTGCTTTTGTATACAATCTAGCGCCAGTCGATGAAAATCCAGTGTGTTCTTCTCAAAGGCACCCCTCTTGACGATATTGCAAATTGCTGACCCATTTTTTCTTGCGCACTTTCCATGGGCGCCTGCAGAAAAATTTCCAAATGGGGGGGGGGGGCAAAATTGTTGAATCTAAATGGCAGGTGTAGGTATAACCCCCCCCCCCCCCCCCGAAGGAAAAAGGGAAAACATTTATTTCCCCATCCAAATAGTGTACAATTATTGCGTTCATAATAATAATAATTTTGACGTGTTTGACATTATATGAATAAAGGAACAATAGATGATAATAATACCAAGTGTAAGAAAATTGTATAATTCTACTGTTCCTTACAAAAAGTGAGTTATAATTACAAAATAAACTAATAATAAAGTTCGTCAACTTTTACTCCTTTGATTCACATTTCATATTCTTTTGGTCTTTTCATTTTTCCTCGTGAAATGTTGACTGTTTTGAATTCCAGGAGGAGACAAGTGCCCCCTTGCCCCCTTGCCCCCCTTGCCCCCCCCCGCTGCGGGCGCTCATGGTACTTTCATTGTTTTAAAAAAGTGAAAAATAGAATATCCCATGATTTTTTCATTATCAACCTCAAACTGGAGAGAAGACGGGAAGTTATTTTTGATCACGAGATTGATTTCAGTCCAAAAGATTAAAGAAATGCCAACAATTAAACGAACATGTTCTTTCACTGCCTTGAAAACTTGCTTTACTCACTTCAGCACAGTTTCCTTCGGTATGCGATACTACCTGCAGTGCATGACAAATCTTTCTGTTTTAAGTCTCCGAGCCAAGACCTCTATTGACAGAATCCGTTGTATGAACGTAAATCGTGATTTTAATAACAATCAAAGCACGTTTCATAAACTCGGGCGGCAGCTTTGAAAGTTAAATTAAGGAATAACATTCCGGCGGAAAGATATTCAATGTTGAGAAGTGGTAGCGATATCATTAAATAGAACTTAGATTGGATCCTATTATTATCTTAAGAAAAATGAGGACTTCGGTGCAAAATGCCTGCGGGTTGAAGTTGAAGGTGAAGCTAAAATGTCCCCACCCTTCTTTTGTCCCTCCCTCCGTTTGTTTTCAAGTGAGCTACGCAGAGAGAGTCGTATAGCCAGCTGTGACCAATCGTCAATAGTTTAGGAGGTGTTGCTTGAGACACGCGGGCAACACGAATTCTCTCGGGAATTAAAGTTTTGAGCAACATGTAAACGAAAACTTTCAAGTTTTATAGAATACTCGTATGTGCACCTCAACCCTCGCAAGATTCAACGTTTAACTTACATTTTGTATCGGAAAAACTCATTGGAAGTAAATTTCATGCTAAAAGGAATCAAAGAGGTAGTTTCAGAAGTGTATGCGCACCTCGACCGATAATCTTTGAAATTTGTCAACATTTTTTTTTATATTATACTCGACAAAAATGAATAAAAATGGAACCAAGCGTTCTTTTTTCAATGATGAACACTTTCAAAGCCAAAGAATAAAGTCAGAGGCAAGTTCGGTTTTGATTTGAAGGAATTAAAGTTGAAAATTCGCCAAAGATTATGGTTTAGGTGCGCCTACACTTCTGAAACGAGCTCTCGCAACTAACCGTGTAGTATAACAAAGGAAAGCTAAACTATATGAGATCTCAAATAATTACGGATATTAAAGTTGGACAGCCAATTTTTATTGAATCACTAATCACTATATATGGGCATTTTCAATCAAGAAAATACTTTTACCCTACAGTTCACAACCACCATTTTAAAATTTTACCATAATATTGCCTTATCTTTAAACAAATACTATGGAACACTTTTATATGCAAAACGTATGAGTGATAGGATAATTTAGAGTTTATTAGAAAATATCACCAAAAAGTGCTTCTTGAAGTCCCGAGCACAAATTTCCATTAAACATGATGAAGTTTAAAGAATTATTTCAAACAACTCCTTGGAAATCTGTTAGCTTTAAATGGAACTTTTATGGAAATCAATGTTTCATGGAAATTTGGTCTTGGAACTGCACGGAATATTTTTACCAAGGTATATTAAAAAGAAACAGCTCGTATAGTTGGTATTTGATAAAGGAGTTTGTCAGAGTTAATTTAAAATTCTGTACTGGATATCATCTTACGCGTTATTAAAAAATTCTCCCAGGTATTTTTTAACCACGGCGCGGTGGTGCAGGGGTGAAACTAACAACGCCAGTAGCGTATAGCGTGCAATTTTGTAAGGTTGCAGTTAGTCCATTTAAACCCATGAAAAAGATCGAGGTATTAGGATATCGGTGAACACCCTCACATTCGACCTTTTACAAGGTTTTAAATGGAAAAATAAAACGCTGCCAAATTGCACGCTACGCCACTGAATATTAATGCGGTCCAGTCAACAATGTTGTGAACAAAGCAGAATAAAAATGGTTGCTCAAAAGCTCAGAGCTGATGAAAAAAGAAGCGGAAAAAAACGAACAAATAAGCAGTTGAGCAAGTGAAAAGAAGGACGAAGAGCAAGATAGCTTTAAAAACAACAAAGCGGAGAAAAAGCGTAGGGGTCAAAAATGGATTTTTGGCTGCGAAGCCACTAGGGGCGCCAGGTGTACATTTTATGGTCGTAAAGCGCCAGAGTGTCCTTATATTGCACAAGCGTTGTCATCAGAGATTACCAACCTTGCCTGCGTCGCCGAACGGTTAACCGTTCCAAATTCAACACGCGATACGTTCAGGATAAGAGCAACATCATTAAGTACGGTTCAAATTAACAATCAGTATCGTGTGGAGTAAAATATATGCTAATTATGTAATTTTAGCCAACAAAGTCAAGGCAAAATTGAAATAGGTATGAATTATTTTGGTTCAAATGAAGTCATTGTGACACACGATGAAGACTGCGAAGCTTTTCGTGTCACGTGACATAATTTAAACTATAATAAAATGAATCTATTTCCGTTTTGACTTGTGTCTTGTCAACTGAAAGTACAAAATCAGCTCGTGAGAACTAATCTGTTTCTTTCATTGTGACCATGAATGTGTGAGTTAAACAAGGATGAAAGGCCTGGGTTTCATCCATTATTCTCATCAAAACATGGATGTTTTGATGAGGAAATTAGAAACTTAGAGAAAATCGCATTGTGGCACCAACGGTTGCATTTCGACTGACTTCAACCGTAGGTGCACACGTGGCAGATTTCAAGTCGTTCAAGTCGAATTCAAATCTGTCACTTGCGGCCGTTCAAACCGATGGGATTGATCGATTCCCGCAATACCTCGCCTCATCCAAAGATTACTTATACATACAGATATGGCATTAGCCCGAATTTTGTTAAGTTGACTCCGGCCGTGATACAACCGGGCATACAGAGGGGATCATAAAGATTACAGAGAAAAGATTACATTTTCCATGTTTGTCTGTTACAAAACTGTTCCGTATTCCACGTTCCACCGTTCACGTTCCGTGTTTGTTCGAGTTCCGCAAACAAACACAGGAAAAGTGGGAAACGTAATCTTTTCGAACCAGAATTCTGTAATCTTTATGATCCCCTCTGTTTGCCCGGTTGTATCACGGCCGGCGTTTTATCCATTTTTCACTTAACACGGGCGAGATGGCTAGTGCCATATCTGTATGTATAAGTAATCTTTGGCCTCATCTCGTCCAAAAGAGTAGTACCCCAGCCCGCTATAGCAAGGTCAAAGATTTTCAATCCATCATACATGCAAAAACTCAATCGAGCATATAGGTACTTAATATAAAAACATTAAATTATTCTTACACCCTATCATTTCACCAGTTATTGTATTTTTGAAATTTTGTCAAAAACGCTAGTTAGTCATTGGTAACTAGAATTTATGTTTAATCACCGTTTTCTGGCAAGGACAAAGCTTTTCAATGCATCAAAAACTGAATCAAGCAAATTCAAGGCTTTGTCGAGTAAATTGCTCGTATATCCTTTGATGTACGAGTTATGTACTTCTGATATGAAAAACGCGCCCGCTAAACATCGGCAAATGTGCATGATGTTTAGTCTTCATTGTGTTGGGAAGGGTCAAAGATTGATTGCAACGCTACGTCGGTCGTCGCGCTCTCGCTAGCTTGCGTCGTTCGACGGGAGCAGGTGGCTCTCTGTGGCTTTAACGACGCTCGCCGCGCCCGCTGCTACTCCCCACCGCACTGTGGATCAACAATATCAAGTTTCCTGGACACGCTCTCAAGAATAGATATCAAGATTTTAGCAATATAATGGCAAATATAACAATAAATGTAGTTATATATTTTTAATATTTATAGCTTTAAATGAGTCAGATGACATGGGTGAAGTTTCTAACTTTAAAAACTTTCTGAGACGAAAAACAAAAATTTTGTTTGGCTGGGAAAATTCATGTTTTGGCTGACTGAGCGCCGCCGGCCGCGGCATTAAACGCACACAATTTTCAGCGAGAATCAACTTCCGCCGCCGCGCCACGCCGCAATGAGCTTATCATATACTGCATCCCCGCTAACTTTGTGCGAACTGCGGAATTGCCCGCTGCCCGCCGCGTGCCACACCGCGTCATGGTCGCGTTCTACTGTTCCAGTTTAACATTTGTTACGCGCGTTGTGCTATGCGAGTTGTACTTTCCATGAATACCGTTTTTGATGTTTGATTCCTCAGTACGACAAATTTACATCGAGAAAAAAAAGATCCCTTGAATATTTATCGGGTGCGATCAGTATGGAATCCCACTGTTTACGATAATTTATCGGCGTGATTATTGTCTCATCAAAAATCGCATCACTTGCATTGATTATCTTATACCTCGCATCGATTATCTTATCACTTGTATCGATTATCTTATCACTTACATCAACTATCTTATCATTTGCATCGATTGTTTTATCACTTTTATTGACTGTCTTATCTACCGCATCGATTATCTTATCACTTGCGTCGATTGTTTTATCAAGTGTAACGATTACCTTATCTTTTCATCGATTACCTTTTCTTTTTTATCGATTGTTTCATCGAAGAAAAACTTTAGGCATAGGATTGCTCTTTACGATTTATCTATTTTCCGATTATAATTGGACCAGGGACCAATAAATTTACGGAACGGACGGTCCCTTGTTCTCGACCCAAAGTAGCGAATCCTCGATTCTGATTGGTTAGGGCTGCACCTAACGTTAAAGAACAAGGACCGTCCGGACCGCACATTTATTGGTCCCAGGATCGCGCGATCGCCGATCGGTGACATACTTTTGGCAACGATGCACTCCACTCACATTTAAACCCATGCAAAAGGTCAAATTCGAGAGTGTTCACTGCACACCAAATACATATAGTTTGATCCTTTTTCGTGGGTAACAAAATGCAACATTTCCAGATTCACGCTACCCCAATTATAGTTGTACATTCCTAGTAAAAAAAAAAAAAAAAAAAAAAAAAAAAAAAAAAAAAAAAAATTAAATGTCGAGTGAAAAGCTCACCTTTAAATAAAGTTTGACTGGCTTTTTGTATTTTGTTTTTTGTTTGTTTATTCAATGTTTTGTTTTTATTCCTCCAATGTATTTTTGTTGTTTATGAGTACGCAAAGTGAAACAGAAAGTGAAGATGGTATAGTTTCTGATAACCTGCGATGGATGCTCGTTTTTTTTTTTTTTTTTTTTTCGATTGGCTTCACTGAAGGCGACCCTCTCTTGAATCCAATTTACCCAAAGTTAAACTGTTGCTTGTCATTCACTCATTCAGTATTGGTGCGCCAAGCCAAGCTCAATGAAGATTGGACTATTTGAGGGGATTTTGGCACGTTCGATACCGACGAGAAGGTATACGGAAGCATTCGGACCCGTCATCTTGAAAACACCGATGTTGATTTTATTAGAACTTTCGGTCCGTTTTGGAGGAAGGGATATCGGCCCCCGCGTCCGGTTCTCATCGCTATTACCAGATGGTGCGAATAAAATTTGCTTATCCCGCACGGAAATGAACAAGGAGCAGGCGAATTTACCTGTCTATCTTGGCAACCCTGTTTGTCACCCTTATCAACCCGCTGCCTCTCTCGGTTAGAATAATAAAAGTGAGTTAACCCGAGAATTTTGCGAGGCACTTAGTCCTATACACAACTTACGGTCCAGAATATGGATTCAATCAGTCTTTTAAAGGATGACTTTGGTCAGTTGTCATCGCTTCTCCATGCCAAAATGACTCGCTCTTTTCGAAGTGAGCAACTGACAAAAACCGTCTTGTTATTTTTTCCAGAAACACGTCTTCCTCAATCTTTTACTATTTCACTATCACTTATCCCTTATTTAAATCTTTCTCGGTCTCCGTCACAGAAAAAAATTATTTGTCAATCCTCATAGTAATTGGAATTTTGGAACGACTTTTAAAAAAATGGAAAAAAAAACCTCTAAAATTATACGAAGAGCTCATTGATAGTAAGCTTTCATTTTACAGGAAATGTAACTCGCTTTTTTGAGTAAATGGAATGAGAAGCTCCTTATGTTTTGTAAGCCCCAAATAATACCAACGCGCGGCAAAGTAAGGTGGGTGGGGGAGATCTAAAATGATAAAGGAAAATTTTAAAATCACAAAAATGAATTGTAATAACTGTGTCGTTAAAAAAAAAAGTTAAGAAGTTAAAAAAAGTTAAGTTAAAAAAGTGTTCGTATAATTATTGCTCTCGAGTATAGTGGGCCCGAGCAATTTGACAACCGTTCGTATAATTATTGCTCTCGAGTATAGAGGGCCCGAGCAATTTGACAACCTCGCAATTTTTCCTGTTTCTTTTGTTTCAGGTAAAACGGTCAATTTTTTAAGAGGTTGACACTCAGGCAGTTTCCTAGAGAATCAATAATTTCTATGTATGTATTTAAATGGGACAAAATAATGTTGCCAAATTACTCGAGTCGCCACTACAATATGCCCCCTCAAAACACCGCGTTCCATTGGAACTGCGCTCTACGTCCACTGAACTAAATTATTCTCTTCTCACTCATCTGACCAAGGACACAACTTACAAGTTGTCCAACTAAACTTTTGTAAAAGGCTGAACTAGGAGACGTTTACTTCTCAATCGAAAGTTCGATCCTTTACACGGGTTACTACATAACTTTTTTACGCTTCTTCGACTTTTATTTTTAACCTTTGGGACCGTAAGGAGCAAGTTTATGCCCAACAAGGAACAAGAAGTTTTGCTCTTACACCAGACAACATTGCTAATGTATTTAATTAATTAGAACCATTGTACAAGATTCTAAAATGAATTCCGTTTTGAATTGCAGCAAGATAAGGAACGAGAAATTCAAGCGTGAGAAGGGAGTGCTTGTTATATTTATGAAACGGTGCCTAGTAGATTATGGAGGGAAATTTTACTCCTTCTCCCCTTTTCTCATTGCTCTGCTCCCTCACCTTGCTTCAGCCTTTCTTGTGGAGCAAATGAGGATATTTTAACTGATGAACAGTATGTCAAACCGAGCTGTATCTGTGGCTTGAAAGATAATCAAGGGACTTAAAAGGGATTTGGGAAGAAGACACATTCACGCAGATTTGCGACGGAACTAATAAATCGCAGACTATGTCAAAGTACGAATGTTTCGTAAGATATCAAATATATTTACACCAGTCTTTTTTGTTTAAAAAGCATCATATTGATGCAATTTAAAATCGATAAGAATGCAACTGTAACATTGAAAGCCTTTTCATTTGTTTATTTTTTTTTTGTCTTGTGTTCTCGAAAATGCTCGCAGCAAACGTAAGAAAAAATCCCATTTAAAAAAAAACAACATGTCGACATTAGTGGAGACTAGTGAAATTTGGCAACTATGTTCTCCCTCCATTTGAATCGATGTGAATCAATCGATTCGATATAGTCACGAACAACCGACTGTTACACAAATATTCAAATGAGAGAAAACCCTTGTTGCTAGATTGCTCGAGCCGCCACTCGACGGCACCTTCCCTTAGCTTTGAGTAGAGCATCACAAGTCATAGAAAATTAAATTCAAGAAAGAAATTCGAAAAATAGCTCTGTCGGTTAAAAAAACAAAAAACAATAAAACAAAAAAACTATTTTTTAAAACTGATTGTTGAGACTTCTAAGTTTTCAAAGGCACCAGTATACAAGATCCGTCGCACAAAATTCAAAATAAACTGAAAATCTAAAAGTGTGAACCTCGTCAAGGTTGTCAACGTGATCAGGGTTGAAGGCATAGCAATTTTATCCGAAAATAAATGAATATTCTAAAGGACGTCATACGGAGTTGGAGCTTGATATACTCTCACATTTCAGCAAGCGGAAAGCAACGAGGGAGATTTGATTTCGCACTCGAGCAACAACTATGCAATCCGAACACTCCAAAATCAAAGCCGACCGACGCACAGAGGATATCAAACATACTTTTTTTTGAACTTAAACAGTTTTATCCTATTTTGCATCAGATAAGTTCCAGTTTTAGTATTTTCGGGTGTACACTTGTAAAACCCTCCAATTTTTTTTCTTTTTTTTTCTTTCTACAAATGTGATACACAAACTTCTACTCTATATATCTAATCTTAGATGCATAGATAGTGGGGTTCAATAGCGTACGCAGGAATTTGTCTATCTCTCTCTTGCCCTATTAGAACACGTGTGTTAGAAAAGGACAGAGACAGGGGTTAGATTGTGACTTCAGCCCCTATTTCTTTCCTTTTTCAGCTCATACATTCAAACGGGAGAAGAGAAAGAAAGAACAATTTCTGCGTACGCTACTGGTGGGGTTTATAATCTTGATTTTTGTTCATGCAACTAAACTGGTCCTTAAAATATTCTGTTTCGGCGCGTTTTTGGTCTAAGATAGATCGGAAACATCAAGTGGCCGAAAATACAAGTGACAAAAGTCATAAAAAATCATGGTTTTTGGCTTTTTAAAAAGGCAACTTATAATTTTCTTGGGACATATTTAGGTTTAAATGACTTGGTAAATGTGTTTTCTGTGGTTAAACTTGGTCTTGAAAGTTTGAAAAGAATAAATTCATAACTGATTTAATATCTCGATTTTGGCCATTCTTTGACGAAATCAGATTATTGAGCGGCGTCTCGTGTGCGACGAGATGCACGCGGATGGGCCGAGGTCGTGTTGCTATTTTTGATGTAAACGAGCATAATTTTGATTTTCTTATTTTGAGCGTTAGAGGTTATATATTTTGTGAGGAAGAATGGGGATTGGGGGGGGGGGTGGGGGCGAAGATAATAATCATCGTTGTCGCCTCTTTTGAGCTATTCGATATTTACAACTCGCGCGAAACTCAAAGAGACATTTCGACCTGTCTCTGTTTCGGGTTACGCACCATAACCGGCGGAATTGGAAATTCGCGTTTTGCACGTGTTGGTGTGCAGCGTGATCTTTGTTAATAGGGTTGCGTTTGTTAGCGCGTTAAGGCGTGACGCAAGGTGGATCCAATTATTGGTATTTGCGGACACGAAATGTCCAAGTACTCTCAGTGCTTACTCCTCTATAAAAATGATCAAGTTGCTGTTTTTAAATTACGACTGCGCCATGTACAGTGTACACAGAAATTTGTTTTTGTTACATTAACTGATAAGATAAATCAATGACTAAGAAAAAAAAAATTGCGCTGCCAGATTGCACGTGACGCCACGGAAATGTAGGATGTGAAATCAACTGTATTTTATATAGAAACGGATTTGAAGAGCGCTTTGCGAGCTCTTTCCAGAAAGATGTGCCTGAATCGCTCCCGAAGGATTAGTCTCTTGATGTTCAATATGTTTTTTCCTCCCAATTTATTTTATTTAATTCCATTTTCCTCTTTTCTCCTTCCTCTTTCTTCCTTATTCTCGCTGCCTAGTTGCAGTAACTCTTTGCCTTCAACATCATTATTATTACCCCTCGTTTTTTTTCTTATCTTCTTAACTGTCAATATATAATTCCTGGTTTAAGACAGCTATTTCGTTAATCAAGTTTGTCAGTAACGTTTTCTGTGCGTGCGATTTTACCCTCTCTTGATAATGTCGTGATTTAAGTTAATTTGATTTTTGATTTTGGGCTTTTTTAGGTAAGACACAAAAAACCAAGAAGACATACCTCCAATGGGGCAGTTGCAAGGTTCTGAAATGTTGTGTTTTTTATACAGAAAATGATAGTACTTGATAAGCTGAGAACAATGGTGCCTTTGGTTTTTTCCTAAGTGTCTTGGTTTTGGAGATACACACGTGTAAAGTTACAAAAAATCGTGTGTGTAGTGACGTCACTACGCGGAATTCCCATTTAAAACAATGTATTTTGGGCCAAAATCTCATCTCCGGAAAAATGGGACTTAAATAGAAACCAAAGGCATCTTTGTTCTCAGCTCATCAAGTACTTCCATTTTCTTCATAAAAAACACAACATTTCAGACCCTTGCAACCGCTCCATTCATCCTACCTATCTGACTAATTTCTTTATGCAGCATTTTCATCGCTAGCTCTAAAGATTTGACATGAATTCTGTAAATCGTACAAAAACCATTTTCTGGCCTATATCTAATGATTTTTCTAGATCAGTACTGAATTTTACCCGCAGTGATTCCCCAGAAAACTAATTTTTATGACATTTATTGTTAATGATCCCCTATATTAATTAAGGATGCAATTTGAGAGCAGACGTATATATTGTTTTCGAAATCGTTGGGGATACATACATAGCTTTTTTGGAATGTCATTTTAATGGTATCATATTCCCAGGAAACAAATCATATTCCTATACCTATAGTAATTTAAACCTTGAAATGTGTTCCCATAGAGTCCCTATACATGTACTATGACAGTTGCGCCAAGTCGGAATCCATCTGATTGGCTCTCACAGAAGCCTCAAAAGGCGAGATGCAAATGGCGGAAAGGTCTGTTCACTTTCGCACTCTCTCATGCATTTTGCAGTTTTACACTTTTACAGTAGCTGTATCGCAGCAATTATTGTTGTTTTTCCTTTGGCACTTAAACGTTATTTTTGAGAACATAATCTCTTTCAACAACGACATTTGAAGGTGAGAATCGGAACCGAACCTATGTGTAGTAGCGGCAACAGCTCTTTCTGCAATTAGCATTTTGCCTCTCCAGGGCTCCATGATCCGTTTTCTTTCTTCATATTTGAGGAAGAAGTACATGACGTGGCGTTACTCTCATAGTATAGAGGGACTCTAGTTCCGAATGGTTTTCGAATTACGATTCATAATCAGACGAAACCGAATTGAATCGCTTGCCTTCGAGCGATGCAACCGTGTGAACCACGATTGGGTGTCCCGATGGGTATAGTAGAGAATAGAACGTGCATGTGATAGGGTTCATCGATTGCACACCTACATCTTGGCTCATTCCCGTGCGATTTGCTCAGCAAATATACACCTGGGGTCAAAGGCAGCGCTCGGCTCTAAAAGCTCCAACAAGCGGCTAGCCATCCCTTCAATGAAACAGAGGCAGCAAGAAGCTAGTCACACCATCTCATCATGAGAGGGGGGGGGTGAGGGGTTGAATCATTAGTATGCGAGCTGGTGGGCACGGAGCGAGATTTATACGAGCTTCTAACTGTTCTATCGGCGACCCCCTTATGTAAGTGACTCCTTATGCATATCTAATAGAATGAGACCGAGACGAGATAGATTAAGTATGGATTAGATGCAATTAGTAGATCGATGTTCGGGAGTCCGATGCACCGAGAAAGTGGTGGGGTTGTGGTTCTCCAAACACCACGTCTTGGTTTTTAAGATGTTTATACACGACATCTTTTCAAGCAATCCAAGACAATGGCACGAAGCGCGGGGTTTGGCATCGTTGCATTTTGTACATTTAAACCCATTAAAAAGATAAACATGATTGGGTCCATGCTGCGAGCGTGGCTCTCCAAACACTACGTCTTGGTTTTTAAGATGTTTATACATGACATCTTTTCAAGCATAATCTAAGACAATGGCGCGAGCCGAGTGGTTTGGCATCGTTGCATTTTGTACATTTAAACCCATTAAAAAGATCGAACTACTGGATATGCAGTTTGCACTGTGCACCCGCGCTTGTCTCAAAAAGTCTTGAAACGATTTGAAAACGGTTCAGATAAAACTAGCTGGGAACAAATACGGAATTATTTTGTTTCCATGTTCCTTTTATATTTTCCGAAATGTTTCGTTTGCGTTCCTATCTCGTTTTATTCCGATGACATGTTTTGCAAAACATTATGGCAGTGGCTGGTAGCGTCATGGAGGAATGTCGTGGCCGTGCCCTCTCTCGCTGTGGTTTGGCACATCCCGACATTTTGGCTCCACAAAGAAAATTTAAGAAGAGAAAAAGGATTGTCTTTAATGAGGAGGATAGGTTAGGAAAGTTTTTAAATTCTGCCTTTAATTTGGTCCAAATTGTAAGTAAGAAAGGACATTAGGGTCATCAAGGATCTCGGAGGTCAGAGTTTTAGGGACCAAATGCTTGAGAAGCAAAAAAAAAAAAAAAAAAAAAAAGGGCAATATTTTTGCCGCCCCCCCCCCGGCAACACCTGAAATAACTCTACTGAACTTCGTACGAAATTATTTTTGAAACCTTAATTTTGTTTGAGGAAGGGGACATTTTTAAAATGTTTCCCAAACTTCCCCCCCCCCCAACGCATCGATATAAATAAAAATTGAGGTTTTTCTTTTATAGATTTGAACGCATCAGTGCAATATACATATGTTTTCAAAACGTGTTGCTGGAACGACGGAAGATGCAGTGAAACAAAACATTTTGGAAACAAAAGTGGGACATGGAAACGTTTTCCATACGTTTCTTTGCCTCTGATTGACCTTTCTTGAGTAAGGATAAAAACTCCATCGGCATCCCTCTTTCTTTTCCCAATAAGTATTTCATAATTTTTTCCTGCCTTCAATTTCTTCTCATCGGAATTGAAGCGCTTATTTTTAAAACCAGCAACACCTAGTGCAACCTTTTTCACGGTTGGCCAATGTTTAATTAGTTCTGTAAGAGGCCTCATCCTGCTTTGCAATTTTGCACATAGCATTCTCTCAATAAATGGATATGTTACGGGCAGATCTAGGTTTCTGGGCGAATCTAGATGTGCCCGGGTCGATCTAAGATCTGCCCGGGAAACAGTGGGCCAACCTAGTTTCGCCCGGGCGGAACTAGGTTGGCCCAAAAAAAGGAAATTGTTAAAAAAGTCAATAAATAAATGAATGGAAAAAAACAAAAAAACAAAGAAATAATGAACAAAAACAAAAAATAAATAAACTAAAAGAAAAATAAAAGTAAACAAACAACAAAAATAATGATGCAACGAAGAAAAGAAAAAACCCCCAACAACAATATAAAGTATGTTTCAGAAGTCCTGGCCACCCCCCCCCCACTATATCTCGAGAACGGTGCGGAATCGTTGAATTCTGTAAAAACCGAACATAGGGTTATCTGAGAAGTACTTGCCTTTTAGAGTATTTTGGACTAATATTTTTTTAAATTCCGACTTTTCAAATAGGAGTAGGGATTTTTTTGAAAATGGGTCCAAATCGAACTTTGGCCTTCGATAACTCGAAAATAAGGGCTCAATAGAGGGAACTTCGGCTGGTCCTTTATCTATCAGTTTCCGCAGATTTACCCGGTGTGAACAGAAGGTCGGAAGACTGCTGCTGTATTCCGTCAAGTCTGATGAGTAATTCCATAATTACAACGTCCATCCTTAACATTATCGGCCCAGAAAAATAACTGTCGAAACTAAATAAGCCCAGATCCAGAACGGTTGGGCACACCTAGATGTGCCAATTTAAAAAGGGCACATCTAGGTTATAGTGGGCGGATCTAGATCGGCCCAGCTAAAATTGAGCGGACCTAATTCTGCCCAAGCACATCTAGGTCTGCCCGGGCGAACCTAATTTCGCCCGGGCAAATCTAGATCCGCCCGGAGAACTAGATCTGCCCGTAACAGATACAAAAATGTTAAAATAGCAAAATCGTGAAAACTTCGCAACAGCACTGCCAGATTTGGCAAAAAAAATACAAACAATACAATAAATCATATAGGACATCATGAGTATCTTTTAACGCCCAATCTGGCAGAGCAGCTTAGAAATGGATATTGCTGGTTTTGAAACCAAACCCCCTTCAGTTCTTTCTACCATTTTTCCTATTTCATTTATTCTTTTTGAAGTTTTGGGAGATTCATTCTCCTTGCCCCCCCCCCCCATACGCAACTGCTTCAGGGCTTATTTATTATAACAACACGATTATTAATCGATACTATTTCAACGCGATTCAAACCAAAAAAAGGGAAAGAAAATTAGAAAAAAAAACCGATACTACATTATTCGCAACTCACCACTGAAGTCAGAGCAGAATTCATTTGAGAGGGGAATGTGCGAATCGTAAAAAAAAAAAAAAAAAAAAAAAAAAAAAAAAGTTCAAACCTCGAAGTAAATTTCAATCTTTCTCTCTTTTGCTATCGAATATATTTGATTTTTGTTGCGGTGGAGTTTAATTGCTGTCATCGGCCTGGAATCTAATTTTTAAGCCCCCCGCAGTTCCGTTTCCGGTAAATTCAATTCTCGCCGAAACGTTTCTACGTTTCGTCGAACTTCGAAGGTGAGGGAGAAAGAATAAAGAGCCGGTATTTTATCCTCATCCTCAATGTCGTGTCGAGCATTTTGTATTCCTTCAGGATTGAAGGCGCGCGCCTTCTCTGAGTCTGAGCGGAAATGAACACTCTTAAACGCTAACGAAACCCATTCATAACTCATTAGGAACATATTCCCTTTAATGACCTCTTTCGGTAAGACCAAGCCACCGCCGCGCCGTCGACATTTTCATTCGATTCATTGTTTCTAAGGCTAGGATGATGCCTCCGCACTTTTCTCGAATGTAGAAAAACAAGTAAACTATGTTGGACGCGGGGGTGAAAATTAATGTTTTACATTGTAGAGTCACTGCAAATAACCCGCGATGTTTTACAGCTACATTTTTTTCAATAAAACTTAATTTAATTTAAAACTTTTTTAATGATGCAAGGGAAGATGTCATACATGCCTTATCCACTTTATCACTAAAATAGTTGGAAATATACCAAATTGCAGAATGAAAAATGTGTAGTTTCAAAATGTTGTAGGTGGCACGGGTATGATGATATAATCCTATAAAGAAGCCGGTAAAAAAGTAGGAGTAGAATCTGGAGCAGACAATTTTTTCTTCCATTAAACGACTAACAACTTGTTATTATTGCTTATTGCGTTGACACTTGGTTAAATGAAAACGAAACTAAAAATATATGATTGACTCCGAAACATTCGATAAAGGTAGGTGAGTAAGGAAGTGTACGCAACTAAAAGTGGAACAAGTGAAGAAACATTGATTAACTTCCAAAGTATCCAAGACCATTGACTCCGAAAAGATGAATGATTCGAGGACGAAAAGAAGTTTGAGAAAGAAACTTAAATGAATACGCTGCAATCAAACGATACCACACCAAGAGTGAGCTGAACAACGCTGAATGAACTTCACTCTCAGAATACTTTCCATTCATAAGCATGGAAGCGTCCGTTTCTCGCTCTCCCATCTTACTGAAACAGTGGAACCATTCACACAACCGTTCGTAAAGAGAGGAGGTGGAGGATTTGACACACTGAGAACCCAACCTCTAGTTGCGATAGCTGAAGTATAAATCCAATATAAACTAATTCCTGCTCAGATATTTCATCCCTCCGTATTTTGTTGATCATAGAAACGCCTAGAAGAAAACCGATAAAAGCGTGTGTAGATTGTTTATTAGATAATTCTTCGCTCATTTGAGCCCTCATGAAGATATCGCATATACTCGCCTTGAAAGCGCAAGTCATCGGTAGACTACGTCATGCATTTTTTTTCGAATAGTGAGAACGAAATTAATGATCAATTTAAAAAATTCTCATCATATTTTCGTATGTTGGTTACGTGATATTTATTTAAGAAAGTTTTTAGCATCACCTTTTGACGTTTGAGGTTTTGATTCAAATATCATTATCATGAAATTATTGGCTTAGCCTGCAATTTGGCACCGTTGTAATGTATCCATTTAAATCCATGTAAAAGGTCGAATGCGTACGTGTTCACCGAACACCCAATACTGCGATATTTTTCATGAGTTTAAATGGATGAACTGCAATATTGCCAAATTGCACGCTGCGCCACTGCGTTAAATAAATATCATTTTCGGCCATCGCGGAACAACTACTGATGGGTTGGCGAGCAGTAAAGATTGAATAAAATCAATCAATAGCTTCCCAAATTATTCAAAACATAATCTTGGAAGAAAAGAAAAGCACCCATTAGTTTCAACTTGACTTAATGGAAGGAAACCTTATTTTCATTTACACCAATTGAGAACGATTTCTTTTAATTTATTTGCAAAGACAAAGAACTTCTGATGATTAATTATTCTTTACTTCCTGAAAAACAATAAAGTTTACTTTTAAGTGTGCACTTATATGCTGGAAATTGCTTAGCAATCGTTTTGAAGTGTGTTACACGAATTGCTCTCTCAAACAATGTGTTTCATAGACGAATGTGAGCACTTTTTTTCGCTGTTACCTATTCAAATTTCATTCTTAACCATCGCAAATAAGTTATTTCTCGGTAGATTTTCCGGAAATTACCATTTTTAAACACCCTTACTCTTTATTATGATGCAATAAAATTTCAGACAAAATAGGCAAAGTTCTTATTATAGCACGGATAATTGTAAGAGTAGAATCCATCGCATACATCATTAGATTGCAACAAACAAAATGACATATACCACGAGAATTCGACGAAGAAGATATTTTTTCTCCCCATTGATTTTAATTTTTGTCGACATGTATTTTATAATGCAATTTTGATAAACCTTGCTTCTTTTTTGACGCAAAATATTCAAAGAACGTACTCGAGAGATCGCGCACCACTGTAAACAAGCTTCTCAAGCACATCGTATGCACATAAATGGCTTTTGCTCAGGTGGCAGTTTCAAAATCCCTAATTTTTTATCTTTAAAAGAGCCTCTTACTTTTCCATCGACATGCTATTAAATTATCTTCTTTAATATTTCGAGTTCCCGCGGCGAGAGTTGAAAGCGATTCATATTGAAAACTTTTTTTTTTTTTTTATTGCATGTTACGAAGGAGATGCAACAACACTGCGGTGTCGTCACGCCGCAAATGCAGCGGCGCGGCGCTCGTTTTGCGACCCAATTTTAAGTTCGCTTCTGTGCAACCACGCAGCTTAAAGTTCTGATAAAGTTAACAAGGGCTCAAACGGGGAGTTTATTTCACATACAAAGCGTAAGTTTCGTTCCAGCTCGTGATGCTCTTTGGGTGTCCAACAGATATATGTTGCTTCGAGGATATTTTTCCCCCCTATTTTCAACTCTATTTACTTGACATTCTATTCAGGCGTTTGTATGACAATTTTAACACTTTAATTTTAATTTTTTCCGTCGAAAAACACATAGAGTTTAACGAGTCCAGACGAAAGGGCCATTAATGTACCTAGGCAAATCAGGAGAGCAAAAATGCAAAAGTGGGGCCAACATTTTCAATTTTCATTACAAGCTGCCAAAATTTCCCATAAACCCTCGAAATTTCTAAATTTGTTTTCATTTTTGGCACGGAAAATTGCTCGAAAAGAGATAGTGGCACCGAGAGAGGAAAAAATGCCTTTAACTCACCTTAAAAGGGTCTTAAGACACTTTGACAAAACTTCGACCTTATTTTTGGTGACTATTGGCGCCATTTCCCCGCGTCTCAGTTTTAACATTTCTTCCTTATTCATAAGTTTTTCAAATTTCCCAGCAGTCTGGCAAACTGCTGTATACAATGCACTCTTTAATGCAGCGATGGGGCTCTTGCAAACTTTTGCTGTGGGCAAATAGATAGTCCAATCTGATTTAAACACCAGCGAAAATCACGAAAGTCGCACTAAGAAAGTCTAAAATTCAGTGATAAACTCACATATCTGCTGAAACGTCAAGTTCGTAATGGCGGTTCAACGCAGATATCATGATACGTGTGATAAGTGACAAATTAATTAGACAGGAATCTCCCAATCTCCCATGGGAGAAACCTGTCTAATTTGTCACTATATCGAAGCAAACGCAGAGATATGTCTCAATTCAGATAGGAATCTCCCATGATACTTGCGTCTTTCCGCCACTAAGCCCGATTCTGAGAGTGAATTTCGTGATTTTTTAGTGTACTCATCGTCATTTTTACATGTTTTTATGCAAGAAACAACTCTTCCATCCCATGTAGCAACAGTTTGCAAGAGCTCCATTACAACAGTTCAACTTTTGACCGTACGCGAGTTGAGGACCCTTTTATCTAGACGCGTCATACACTTAAAGCTTCAAATATCCTAAACTTCACTTTTACCATAAAATAAAATTATGAGCTGGATGGTGTTTTGCAGACAGGAACCAAACACCGTAGATTTCTCATGTATAGTTGGTTCTCTTCTCCATAAACCCGCCCAATTCATTGTTTTGGTTATGAGACGATCGATAAAACTTTTGTGCACCGAGTATAGATCACGATTTCAAGACTAATGGGTCTGTTGCGTACTTTTGCTACATCAATAAGACACATTGTTTCTAACGTAAAATCCGGCGAAAATAACGATGCGCACATTAAAAACTTTCAAAAACCACTCATTATTTCAAAAAATACCTTCCATTTCAAACTACCCGCGCTACACTAGACACTATATCACCGACTTACAACCACATAGATGGAACCATCTCGTTTATGTAAACATGAACAGACCTTACAAACTTTGGAATGTTTCGTTTAGATGCGTACATTTCTTATATTATTTTGTAATCTTTGATAAACCGAAAAGACCAGACAGCAAATGCAGTCAATAGTTCATGTATTTAGAACGGAATTCCATCATTCTGTAGTTACGCTGTTGTTTCCTTGCATGGTGGTTCCGTCTATGTAGTAGTATGCCGGTGCAAATAGTGTCTAGTGTAGCGCGGGCTGTTTGAAATTGAAGTGATTTCCAGAGTTAATGAGTGGATTTTGAACGTTTTTAATGTGCGCATCGTTATTTTCGCCGAATTTTACATAATAATCAAGGTTCTATATTGTTGTAGCAAAAGTATGCAACAGACCCATTCCCTCCTTTTATTTTCTTCAGACTTCGTGGAACAGTATATCGGGTTTGGCTCATATCTGATATACCATCTTTACAGATAGGACCTATAGCGTTGGAGAGGGGGGGGGGGAGGCGGAGCCTGCCGAAATGCTCGGTTTATAAATGTGATGATAATATCCTTTTCCCACCCGTAAGCCGACCACCGTGGAGGAGCTTATAGGGAAGCATTTTCGGGTGTGAGGGGGAAAGGGGACTGGAGAACAGGAATGATGATTACCTACACCCAATGCTGTGACCAAGGTGGTGAGGGTGGTGGAGGTTGGGGGGGGCTGGGGGTCGGGGATGTAGAGAAGGGGAGGAGGTAGGGTTGGAAAGTACAAAGCTCCAGTTACGGTGCGAACGCTCGCGCGCTGCGCCGTTTATGCCGCAACGTACACTCGCCTCTCTTGCTGGTCGCACATAGCCCGGGGGAGGGAGGCGCGTCGGGGTCGGGCTTGGAGCCCCCAGTGAGTGTGGAGTTAAAAAGGGGAGGCTCGTGAAAATTATCTCGAAAATGTCGCTTCCATAATTAATCAAAATCGATTTCACACTCCGCGACAAACAACGGCAGCTTACGCGATTAAAAATTTCGTGGGTGGCAGAGCTTTGTTGCGAATGACACGTTACACTGTCACTATCATCCTTTACTTGTCCTGCTAGGGGGTAGTGACCAAGTAATTTTGACAGTCATACCTTGACTTGATTTAACTTGATTGGACTTGACTTGAGGAAGTATTAAGTCAAGTCGAAGTGTTTCGCTGAGAAAACTCAATTTCAAAAACGTTAAAAATATTACAGAGAACGTATTTACAGAGGGTCATGATGAAGGGTTTGAAGAAGCTTTTGCTATACCTTGAAACTTTTTTGTTTTTTTGTTTTGTTTTGTTTTTTCTTTGTTGAAAAATGGATGGGAGCTTTGCAGAAGAGAACTGAATGACATTGATGGTCCCATTTTCTCGACATTTGTATTATGTTTTCAATAAATAAGCAATATTCAAAATCTCCTAAAAATGTCATCTCTAATGAATAAATTCCCCGTATTCAAAGTAATTCATTCCCAGAGGTACTAATGGGTGTGAATACGGGTGTGGGTGTGAGCTGCATTTTTAAAAATACATCTCTAATAAAATCGATTTTTTTTCTTCTTTTCGAGGGGTATGCGCCGGAAGCATATTAACTGGTCTGATCACTTGTCATAAGTTTCACCTTCAAAAAGTCAGTTGGTTAGAGGCGCAACCACAATAGAGAGCGTGTAACTGTCTTACTAACGTTTTTGTCACTCATTGCGATTGCAGGTTTGACATGATATATAAAACTTTCTGATCAACATAACTGTTGTTTTGGGAATTGTTTGCGATCATGTTTCATTCAATCGAGGACCAAGGATGCAACGTGGCCCAATTTCAAATCGAGGACCAAGAATGCATCGTGGCCCGATTTCACTATCATACAGCCTGTCCCCCTATTTATTCAAATAATCTATCTATCCATGTATCCATGGAAACAGTTTCAGGTTTCCAGTTGTCTTATTAGCTATTAGCTATATTAGCTAATGATAGGGTCACGAGGTCTTATAATTTCCTTCGTTAATTAGATTGTATTTGATCTCATCTCTATTTTGAGACTGCATGACATCATCTCTGGATTCGCTGAGCGTGGGTCGCAACTGAGCATTAGTTTGAATCCAATCTATCTAGTTGCATTCCGTTCATTTGAACCAATTTGAAATATCGATTCGAGAGGGGGTGCATCAAGTCCCCTGTAATATTTCGACCTTTTTCATATGGCTTTAAATGGACTGTGTTGATGAGAACTGCCGCCAGGTGGCGGTATCCCATTGACACGCTCTTTCCATCCCACGGATTAAGAAAGAATAAAATTGTTGGTTATGAAGAAGAGATCTCCCGGGCCTAAAAGAAAACCTATCCTTTTTCTATCAATTCCTGTATATGAAATCCTCATCCTGGCTATGCAAATCTTATTTCCTGAGTAAAAACGTAATAACCTGTGATTCTCTATTTTATCTTTATTGTTATTGGTAGCTTTTCTACTTTGATTAACAAAATGGTGACCTCGACGTGATGGTGCAGAGGTGTACTTCGTTACACTTGCGCTTTGAAAAAAAAATTTAGTGCCGAGTTTTTAGTTGAAGTAAGCGTTGCGCTTTCCTTCTAAAAACTTCGGGCACTCTTAAGAAGAAAGTTCATGCAGTAAGCGTTGCGCTTTCCATGACATATATGAAGTTTTTCCTGAATTGGTTATCTAACCTCCAATTGTGGGCCATTAGTTGAAGTAAGTGTTGCGCTTTCCTTCTAGTGGCCGCGAACACACTTGGGTGGTATTGACATGCAGTAAGCTTTTTGCTTTCCATGTTTTGCCTTTCTAAAGGTTTGCACTATGCAATGACGTCAAAGGGGTACCCCGGGTTTTTTAACAAGTCATCAAGTGAGCGATGCGCTCTCGTTGACTTTCATCTATGCTATAATAGCAAAATTTGCAAACGTGTCATCAAGTGAGCGATGCGCTCTCGTTGACTTTCATCTATGCTATAGATGCATTGCATTGTGAGTTCATTCGCGTTCGGGAAAATCTATCAGTGCATTGCGCAGTATTAATTCAGTGCGTTGTCCAATTGAACAACTTCCGGTAGATTATTCGACACATAGCATGTTATCCGCGTAGCAACGACCAATGCGTGGCAACGTTGCAATAAACGCACGGCTCCATCAGCTGTTTGGAAAGAAACCTCAAATTTATGTGAAAATGTGAAAATAATGTACAGTGGCGCTCAGTCACTAAACGGAAAAAGACGGAAACAAAATTCAAGCAATACTTTTCTAACAGCTGTTTACTGTGGAGCCCTGCGTGACGTCACGTGGTGCCACGTTACCAAGTCTACGGGTACCCCCTTCTCATACGTTTATACGTGCACTTCAAGATGGACTTTATTTAGAATTTCGTATTTCCGTTTTTGTTCGTATCCAGGTTCGGTGATCAAGCATAATGTCTGAAGACAGCATCCAACACTTGCGACTGAATACTCTTGTATCGACCAAGCGGCAATTAGATCTTCAGCTCCAACTGTTTAAGAATTATATAGAACCAGACATCATTGACGCTGAAGCATTGGACACCCGCTATCGCGCCTCAAGTGGTTTGCTAACCCAATATTTGAAGGTATTTCAAGAATTGATGGACTCCGATCCGGAAACGTACAGAATCGAAGAAGTGACAAGCTTTGAACAAAAATTTTATGAAGTTATGGGTCGCGCAAGACACTTGTTAAAAGCAGTGCCATCGAACTCTTCAAGTGACATTAGCGACCATGAAAGACCAGCCCGTTCAGCTCAACCGATGATAGCGCCACATTTAAAACCACCGGAAATTCCCCATTTTGAAGGCAGATATGAAAAGTGGCCATCATTTCATCAAATGTTCGATTCCCTCATCCACAGCAATCGGTCCTTGTCAGACATTCTTAAATTTCATTATCTCAAGGTGTCAGTGTCCGGAGAAGCTGCTGAACTCATCAGGAATATTGAGTTTAAGGCTGAGAATTACTGCGTTGCTTTGACGGCTCTCAAGGACAAATATGAAGATAAGCGAAAAATAATGCAAACACACATTAAGAACTTAATGGCTATTGGCTCATCGTGTAATTGCAAAACAGACCAAAAATTAACTGCCAAAAACATAAATAAAATGTACACATCTTTAAGTCAAACTCTGCAAGCATTATCAGCAATGCAAGTTGACACAAAAACATGGGATCCAATTATCGTGCATGTGATCACAGTTAAGTTTGACGCACAAACATCAGCGGAGTGCGAAAATTATGTCTCAGCTCGAGAACTTCCAACGCGTGAACAACTGCTGAAATTCTTATCGAAACGTCATCGGGTGTTAGAAGCATATGAAAACCAGCGGTCAAAATCTGAATCCTCCAGGGTCAAGCACCCTCCCAGTGCTGCCTACAAGCGGAAATCAACCACATACAGCTTTCCTCATGTGTCAAGAGACAAAAGGGTTAAAGAAACAATAATTCTACAAAACCGTACAAGAAATCCTGCCCGTATTGCAATGGACAGCACCTTCTAGCATCCTGTTTCAGATTTCAAAAGTTGACATTGCCTGACAGAATCAAAATCGTCGAATCGCAAGGCTTATGCACGAGATGTTTGAAACTTCATCCGTCGGCACCTTGCAAAGCAAACATAGTGTGCCACCGATGTAATAAAAATCATAATACCCTCCTTCATCATGATCAATCAACAAAATCTGCAAACGCTCCAAAAACCTCTGAAGGAACTGCCAATAAAAGTATAACGAGTTGACTAGCGACAGCACAACTTCGCGTCTACGTAAACGGCAGTTACCACACCTGTAAAGCCTTGTTAGATAGCAAAGCCCAACTTAGTTTCATCTCGTATCACTTGGTAAAGAATCTAAGAATACCAACGTATCCCTGTGACTATGACATTCAAGGTATCGGAAACATACGTGCAACGGAAGAAGTAAGCATAACAGTGTCTTCTATAAACAATGAAAAACCGCTTGACATCTCGTGTGTAGTAATAAATAGTTTGCCGGTCGACATACCTTCTTATGATGTGAGCCCTCAACTTCAATCATTGACGGAAACGGTACGACTCGCGGATCCATCATTTTATGACGGAGGAACAATCGACATTATTTTAGGATCAAACATATTTTGGAACTCTCTGCTGCGCGACAGTATTCCTTCACAACCTACTCATCCAAACTTACAGAAGACAATTTTTGGATGGGTAATTGGTGGCTCGCAAGGGCACTCAAAAGCAATCAAACACATTGCGTCAACGCTGAACTTTACCGGCTTTGTCAAAGAGTCAACCATAAACGAAACTCTTGAAAAATTTTGGACTATGGAAAACTGTGAATCCGAAGTGGAAACCAGCATTGACCCATGCGAGATTATCTTCAGAGATACTACCTATCGAGCGCCTGATGGTAAACTTGTGGTTCAATTACCAATGAAACACGATCCATCTACCTTAGGGGATTCAAAACGCTTGGCTCTGAAACGACTGTTTTCCTTAGAACGAAAGTTAACTGCTAATGAGACGTTAAAAATTAAATATTCTGAATTTATGCAAGAATATTTGGACTTAGGCCACATGAGTCTCGTCACTGACGCCACACTCGATGAAGCAGATCCTTGCTATTATATTCCTCATTTGGGTGTCATCAACGACAACAGCACTACTACAAAAATGCGAGTCGTATTCGACGCGTCGGCCAAAACTACCTCCGGCAAATCCCTGAATGATATTTTGCTCAGTGGACCTACAATTCAAGACACCTTGTTTGAGATACTACTCCGATTCCGCGAGTACCCAGTTGTTATCACAGCTGACGTAACCAAAATGTACAGGCAGATATGGGTAGAGCCTACTCAGCGGCGCTTGCAACGCATCTTGTGGAGAAATAGCCCACGTGAGCCGATAAACACATACGAATTAAATACAGTAACGTACGGCACAACCCCAGCTCCATTTTTAGCCATCAAGTCTCTTCAAACATCAGCAGATAACTCAATCTCAGAATTTCCTTTGGGGGCAGCAAGTGTTAAAAAATCATTCTACGTAGATGATTTTATGGGGGGAGGATCCACCGTCCCAGAAGTAATCGAGCAGAAGCGACAAGTGGAAGGAGTGACAAAATCTCACGGGTTTGAGTTGAAAAAATGGGCATCGAATGATCCCAGTGTGTTCCGCGACGAAAAAGAGCAACCAGAACCAACAACTATGTATTTCAACGACAATGAAGAAATCAAGGTTTTAGGAACCGAATGGCACCCTACTCAAGATGTTTTCCAGTTCTCCTCCTCTAAAATTGAACATTCAACCAAAAACACTGTCACCAAGCGAACCCTTTTATCAGAATCTTCAAAACTGTTTGACCCTCTTGGGTTAGCTAGTCCAATTGTAATCAGAGCTAAATTCATCATGCAGAAAGTTTGGCAAGAGAAGCTGGCGTGGGACGAAGCAGTGCCTTCTAGCATAAACGCAGAGTGGTTGCCTCTTAGACAAGATTTCTTAGCCCTGAAGAATATTTCAGTGCCTCGACACCTGTCGACATCACAGCAAGAAACTTCCATAATATATCATGGGTTTGCAGACGCGTCATTAAAGGGTTACGGAGCTTGTATTTATGTCACTACGCCTAGAGAAGCAGTTGATTCAAACGACCATCAGAACCGGACATCTAGGCTTGTGTGCTCCAAATCAAGAGTAGCTCCTCTAAAAGTTCAAACTCTTCCACGTTTAGAACTAGCAGCTGCTCTCCTTCTTGTAAAACTCCTGAAGAAAGTAATAAACGCTATAACGTATAAACCATTGGAAATTTATCTTTGGTCCGATTCTTCCATTGCGCTCCATTGGATCGCCAACTGTTCTTCCAAGTGGCAAGTTTTCGTTGCAAATCGAGTCAAGGAAATTCAAACCGTAACGAATGACTTAAAAGCGTCCTGGAGTCATGTAGCCTCGCGTGAAAACCCAGCAGATTTAATCTCCAGAGGAGTCACGACTGAGCATCTGAAGAATTCAACACTTTGGTGGAATGGACCTTCATTCATCTCAATGGACAAAGAAGACTGGCCAAAACCCACAGTCACAGTACCGTCAGAAGTGCCAGAAGCACGAAAAACTAAAATATTGTTTGCATTGCACCTATCACTACCTCAGCAATTACTCCAGAAATATTCGTCCTTGTACAAGGTTTTAAAAATCGTCGCATACTGTCTTCGATTTATAAAAAATGCTAGATCCAAGGCTAGTGACAATTTAAGGAGTAGAAGAAAAAGAAGATCCTCTTCTACCAAAAATGTAACGGCCAGCGAAATAGAAGGTGCTCTCAAACTGTGCGTCAGATCAGTACAAGACGAATGCTTTCAAGAAGAAAAATACCAGCTTTCCAAAGAGAATGGTGTATTAAAGTCTAGTCACATTCGTTCTTTACATCCGTTCACTGATCATGAGGACATCTTAAGAGTAGGAGGAAGACTCCAACGATCAACTTTATCCTTTGACGAAAAACATCCAATGTTAATTCCTCAGAAGCACAGGTTCACTCAATTACTATTAAAGCAGGAACATGAGAGATTACTTCATGCACCACCACAACAGTTACTAGCCACTGTGCGCCAGAAATTCTGGCCGATCAATGGCCCCAGTGCAGTGAAAAAAGTCGTCAATAAGTGCGTTACTTGCAGGAGAGCTCGACCGAAATTATGTTCCCAAGTAATGGCTCCATTACCAACATCAAGAGTGACTCAGAATAGTACCTTCAGTACCATTGGCATAGATTACACAGGACCCATCCTTGTAAAAACCACCCATCGAAGAAACTCTGCGCTTGCAAAGGCCTACGTTGCTCTATTCGTATGTTTTGTGACGAAGGCAATTCATTTGGAACTCACTATGGACTTAACCACAACTTCGTTCCTCGAAGCATTCAAGCGTTTCATCTCTAGGCGTGGGTTTCCGACAGCAATATTTTCCGATAATTCGAAAACATTTACTGGAGCCAGCACAAATCTCACAGACTTTCAAAATTGGTTGCTCAAGGTGAGATTGGATCCAGCTGTGTCTGACTACCTAGCAAAACATAAGGTATCTTGGCAGTTTATTCCTCCAAATTCACCCCATCACGGTGGTCTGTGGGAACGCGCTGTGCAAAGCTTTAAGCACCACTTCCGTAAACTCGCAAAAACTAACTTGTTGCATGTCGACCATGTATCCACTTGGTTGACACAAATAGAAGCAGTGCTGAACTCAAGGCCCCTAGTACCTTTATCATCCTCACCTAATGACTTCGAAGCACTAACGCCTGGCCACTTTTTAATTGGTAGGGCATTAACTGCATATCCATCTGTAGAAACCCCGTGTATAAAAGCAGCATCGACATCTTTGGTCCAGCGATTCACTAATTTCAACACGTTATTGTGCCAATTTTGGAGTCGATGGCAACGCGAGTACCTACAACATCTTCAAAGTGCCTCAAAATGGTATACACCCAACGGAAAAATCGAAGAGGGGGCTTTGGTAATAATCAAAGACAGATTTCAACCCCCACTCTTCTGGAGACTTGCTCGTGTTTTAAAGCTTCACCCAGGCCCTGATGGTGCCGTTCGTGTAGTGACTCTCCGCACACCGAAAAGTGAATTAATCAGAACAATAAACGAAATTTGTGTTTTACCTGTCGATCAAGATAAATAACAAGCTCACACGTAGAAGAAACATAATGTTGAGAAGGGTCTCAACGGGGGGAGTGTGTTGATGAGAACTGCCGCCAGGTGGCGGTATCCCATTGACACGCTCTTTCCATCCCACGGATTAAGAAAGAATAAAATTGTTGGTTATGAAGAAGAGATCTCCCGGGCCTAAAAGAAAACCTATCCTTTTTCTATCAATTCCTGTATATGAAATCCTCATCCTGGCTATGCAAATCTTATTTCCTGAGTAAAAACGTAATAACCTGTGATTCTCTATTTTATCTTTATTGTTATTGGTAGCTTTTCTACTTTGATTAACAGACTGTATGAGTGTATGCACCGTTGCCAGTTTTCAATCGCCGATCCGACTAAAACAGGGTAGACTAGCGATGACGTTATTGAAATTCTGCTCGCTAATTGACAAGGTATCATTCAATGTTTGAAAGTAAGCAAATCTTTACAGTATAGGTACTAGCAAACGCAAAATTTTTGACAGTCAAGAATGCATAGCGCAAGTGTATTTATGTGTATTTATGTGTATTTAGGTGTATTTAAGTGTTCATATGGCTTTAAATGGACTGTATGAGTGTATGCACCGTTGCCAGCTTTCAATCGCCGATCCGACTAAAACAGGGTAGACTAGCGATGACGTTATTGAAATTCTGCTCGCTAATTGACAAGGTATCATTCAATGTTTGAAAGTAAGCAAATCTTTACTGTATAGGTAGGTACTAGCAAACGCAAAATTTTTGACAGTCAAGAATGCATAGCGCAAGTGTATTAAAAGTATAGCCTGGAGAAAGAAAAATTAAGTAGACAAGAAACAAATGTTTGGAAAAAAAAGGAAGGTTTGTTAGTTTTTTGCAAGAGACATGGCCACACGCGCCAGCCTGCCGTCCGCGGGGCGGCATAAGAAGGATGCGCCTACAGTTTACTAGAATACAAAAATAATGATATCCGAGTAAATTTTAAAACAATTGCATATACACATCAGCTTATTTTAATTGACCAGTTTTTGCAGGTTGTTACCCTAAATAATTGTATCTTTATTTTTCCCCCTCCCCTCTTTCGTTCCTCCTAACTTATTCATAAATTCATTTTTATTTTTTTAATGAATTAACCGCTATTAGTAAATATGTTGAAAATGATGTTCATCAATAATAATTCTCAATAACCCCCTCGATTTGCCAGAAATCGTCTGATCTGGATTATTATAAATGACCAATGGAATACCTCTTGTTTTTTCATCTATGGAATTTAGTTTTGAGATTGAATACTACGTGTCGCCAAAAATACTTGTGGTTCGTTACATTTAAAAGTATTAAACAAGTTAAAGTATATATTAATTGTTAACAATTTCTATAGTAATTTTGAGTTCAATAACTGCCAAACCTTGGTTTTTTTTTAAAAAAAAAAAAAAAAATTGATAATTTTAGGTATCAACATGTTGATTTAAACCACAACATTCGCAGACGATTGTGGCGTTGACGAATAGCAGAGGGTGCAAACAATCGAAAAAAAGAAAAATCTTTCTAAACTGAATTTTCACAATCGACGCGCTAAAAAAAAAAAAAATAATATTCAAGATTTTGAGCCAAGAAAAAAAGCGGTTTTTTGTCCTTGTAAGTTTCAAAATACGGCAGAATTTACGTAACACGAAAACCAGATTTTTTCAATGATGTTACGATTGCGTCATCAGGACGACACATTTTTAAAAAGAAGGCAAGCAGGAGGCTTGCATGAAGTAGCAGTAAAAAAAACGAAAATCCCTCCACTCTTGTACGAGGAATGTGTAATATGAGGAGATAGAATAGGGGTTGGTGTTGAAACATAAAAGTATAAGGTACTCGTCGAAAACTTAAAAGGAATGAAATCTTATACGTTTGCATCTCCGAGTAACGTTACTGGAACTTCCAACAAAGAGATTTCATGATGCACGGCTAAAATAGCGAAAAATGTAGGAACGAAAATTGTCAAAAATGGATCGGGAAAATTCAGACCCTATCTTGCTCTTTCCGACTAACTATTTACTTTCACGGTGAAGATGAAATCAAAGGATGTCCATGTCCATCGTCCATTGGATGTGGACACTTCGTCCAGTGTCCTTGCATAGTTGTTCAAGGAAAACCTTTTGAAACACCGGACAGTCGGTCAGTATCAAAATTAAATTAATATATGTAACACAATACAAATATTCTTCCTCTTATTCTACTCTCAGCGGTTGGATGAATTTGAAAAGTCTCACGAATGAAATAGTTGAGGGGGTATCCCAGACAACTTTTTTTCTTCCTCCCTAGATTTCAAGAGCTGAATATTTCAAGGAAAATCGGTTTGCACAAACATTACCCGGGGGTGCATGGTGATGCAGGTTGCATATTTGCCCCTGAAATAATAATAAAAAAAAACAACTAATTTTTGGACTTTAATCCATGCAGATTTTTCTTGTGATTGAATATTACCATCAATTATTTTGCTTCGTATAGCTCAAATTAAAGGTGATTTTATCCTCTAGGGTGTCAAGCATGGAATTTTGAATCGTCACACAACAAGCATTGCTTCTGTAAATGTTTATTTATACATTTTAAGTTTTAATATTTTTGCCACTGACATTTATTCCCCCAAGACATTCAGTTTTTCATCCGTTTATAATGAGAGCACGATAAATTCGTGATCTCATACACCATCAAATATGCCCTCCCTTTATTCTATAAAAACATAACCATTTTATTCGTATGATCCAGAGCTGCCGATTTGCGTAGATTTAACGACATTTTTAAATTCACCGATGATTTCACCGGTTGAGAAAAGATTACACGCTTCAGTTCAGTTTATGACTGTAATGCATGAAAATACTCGCATCTGTAATCTTTTCTCAACCGGTGAAGTCGTCGATGACCCTTAAAAACTTGCGGATACTTTAATATAATTCAACAGCGATTGCAACGATTGAGAAAGGATTACAGATTGCAGAGTATTTTCGTGCTGCGCAGTTATACAGGGTGTCAATTAAAAAAGGAGCCAGGCTTAATATCTCGAAAACGGCTCCGAATTTCGAAAAACGCTGAAACACGTGTTCGATTATTTCGAGGGAGACATCTTTTGAGGGGGTCCCCAATTTCGGGGCCCCCCTCTGGGGAGCCCCAGGGGGGTCAAGTCCCATATTTCAAATGGGGACCCCCATTTTTTATTTGATAATCGGTAAGAGGGTAAAATTTTAAGACTTTTGGCGCAAACCGAAAGTCGATATCGTTTTTCTTGTTCGATATATCGAAGGTCAAAGTTCGATATGGACCCATCTTCAGAAATTCGTAACTTTCCTTTAAATAGTCCAAATTTCAAAAACGTTGGGTCTAAAATGCTCTACAGAGCAAGCACTTTTCAGAAGAAAATTCAATTTTAACAGAAATTTAGTCAAACTTTGATTTTAAAGCCCCCAAACATTTTTAACGTTTTTGGCCCCCACGGAGGGCTATCAGAAAAATTCCGAGAGACGACCCCTATCGAGTGATACATCAATCGAAAAGGCGTAACAAACTGAGCATTTTGGCGTAAACCGGAGATCCATATCGTTTTTCATATTCGAGATATCGCATTCTGTAAATCGACATTTGACATTCGATATCTCGAATATGAAAAACGATATGGATCTCCGGTTTACGCCAAAATGCTCAGTTTGTTACGCCTTTTCGATTGATGTATCACTCGATAGGGGTCGTCTCTCGGAATTTTTCTGATAGCCCTCCGTGGGGGCCAAAAACGTTAAAAATGTTTGGGGGCTTTAAAATCAAAGTTTGACTAAATTTCTGTTAAAATTGAATTTTCTTCTGAAAAGTGCTTGCTCTGTAGAGCATTTTAGACCCAACGTTTTTGAAATTTGGACTATTTAAAGGAAAGTTACGAATTTCTGAAGATGGGTCCATATCGAACTTTGACCTTCGATATATCGAACAAGAAAAACGATATCGACTTTCGGTTTGCGCCAAAAGTCTTAAAATTTTACCCTCTTACCGATTATCAAATAAAAAATGGGGGTCCCCATTTGAAATATGGGACTTGACCCCCCTGGGGCTCCCCAGGGATGTCTCCCTCGAAATAATCGAACACGTGTTTCAGCGTTTTTCGAAATTCGGAGCCGTTTTCGAGATATTAAGCCTGGCTCCTTTTTTAATTGACACCCCGTATACTGAACTGAACTGTGTAATCTTTTCTCAACCGGTGGAATCTTCGGTGGATTTAAAAATGCCATTAAATCTACGCAAATCGGCAGCTCTGGTTTGATCTCTGCAGTTACTAATTGAAAAACCTCTCGCCCCAAAAAATCTCGCAACTCTGCCCACTGTGTTTCGCTGGAAAAGCGCGCTTGAAATTCTTCCCGTTCTTCAGTTATTCTTTCATAATAATCCTATAGAAACAAATGTCCTACTGACTTACTAGATGTTTTTCCTCGGTTCCCCTTCGATAAGCTACTTGTTATAAAATTTAATCGTAAATACATTACCTTCACAATAGAAATACTGGGTAGGATTGAGTGACTTAGCACATTGGGGTAACTTTTAAGCAGTTGAAACACGCCTATAAAAAGTCAAGTTTTTTATTGTTTTCATTTTTATGGGCTGCTCCGAGTCATTACACCTTCAGGCACGTTAAGATATTATGAAGTTTTAGGTATGCTTCTCTCCAGAGATGCATTGTAAAAAGTGTTGCGCGTGCTTGAAACATAAATTTTTAATGGTTCATTTATCTGTGTAATTAAAAAAAAGACAAAGCTTTTTTAAAAATTAATTTCCAAGTGTGGCTGTCAATTTAGCCGGTAAAGATTGATTTTTGAAAATCTATTCGATCAAAACTTTGGATGTAATAAATAATTATTCCAAAAAAAAAAAAAAAAACAAAAAACAATATTAAAGAACTCATCAGCTAGGTTTTAGAGCAACTTTGGCTTCATCAAAAGCCAAACTTTTTTTTACTGATACCCAGTCGATGCCAAATGATAAGCCCATCTTTTCACTAAAATTCATTCTAAAGCAGTTGAAAAACGAAAATTGTAAAATACAAACTTAGGCTCACAACAAATGATAAGCGAGGAAAAACACGGAAACTGCGACATAAATTAAAAACTCTAACTAAAATTTTTGGTAGTTCAAAAACTGTAACGATTGAAAAAAATTGGAAAATTTTAGAGAGTTCACCGATTTTAAAATTTCGAGAAAAATTTAAACGCTGATAAACACAAAACTAAATATTTCTGAGAAATATCGAAATTTCGGCAAATTTAAACGGTTTTGAAATTATTTAAACTTTATAGCATTTGCTGTTGAAAGTTTAGATTTTTTCTTCTTCTTCTTCAAATTATGACGTTTTGTAATTCTTTCAAGAAGAAACGTTTTGAAAAACTCACACTATCCTCATGGGAGTTGGTTCAGTTTAACTTTTTAAACAACATATTTGTTTTTTTCTTCGTAACTCGATAGATTAAATCTTTTATCCGTCCAAACAAATATCGAATGGCATCAGCGCCAGCGCGATTCCATGATCCCATGTGTGCAGTATTTTCGCTATTAAAGTTTTAAGACGCAACTACTTTTCTTTTTCAGCTGTAACTGATGTCAATGATGAAGTCACCGAACACAGCTGAAAGCAATCTATATTCTATGATGCGAAATATGACGTAATGCCGGCCGGTTTAACGTAAGCCTTTGCCTCACGCGCTTCGTATATTCTCTCAGTTCCTCTCTCCATCATCCAATCGTCCTTCATTCACGATACGAGCACTTTTTTTTCCCGTGCCTTTTTCATTTTTTATCCTAGCACATCCTTCACCATCACCCACTGACGGTTATACATCTTTCTATCGGTCGTTAGGCTCCTCCTCATGCAATTTTGGGACCGATAAAAAGGTGTATTTAAGTGGTTGGTGGGAGTAGAGAAAGAGACAGATGCTCGTATGAATGAAACAAGCTGAAAAAAAACAAAAGCAAAAAGAGCTCGTAACAAGAATGAATGAAGATCAAATGATAGAGAAGGGAACAGTGAGAGGGGGGGGGGGTTACGCAAGTTCTCCGTGGACAGCAGGAAGCTTAGCCAGCGATTTGGAGGTGAGGAGAGGTGGCGTCAGCACGTGCCTCATCATCTGCCCCTTTCCCGCACATGATTCTCAGAAATCGCCTTTTCCTTTAGAAAATAGCCGGCAAATGCTTCCTACGACGCTATCTTCAAAATTTTGTTTTCAATATAGCGTACCCCCCCCCCCCTTCCCGCTAGGAAAATGTGTAACCCTTTCTTGCATCGTATTATCCCTGAGGCACATAATCCATTTCACCCGTGTTTTGAACTTTTGAAAGATTAAAAATTATTCGGTAGGTACTTTCTAGGTATCTAACCAATGCAACTAACAATGCTAGGATTTTCGCTACTGTTTCCCCGTTTCACTTTGAATCAAAATTAATCAAATCTCATTTTATTATTAAAAAAAAAAAAAAAAAAAAAAAAAAAAAAAAAAAAAAAAAAAAATCCTGCTTTAAAGCGTTAAATCCTCCATTGTCATTGACCAATGGCCAGTACTAGTAGAGGCTCCTTGTTTTAGACCCATTTGCACTGCATCATATTTCACCACTGACCTTTGTAGCCTTTGCGCGCAACCAAACAAAGCAGGTATTAAGAGTATAAGCCCTGAAACTGATATTGCTGAAAATACCGCAGGAAGTGCTTAATTTACACATGATCGGATCTTTTTGTTGTCATGAGAACTTTTTTTCGAACAGATACAACATACAAGTGTCTATGGAAACGTTTAAAACTGGTGCATTAGGTACGAGAACAATTACGACTAAAAGCCACGACTAGAAGTTTCAAGTAATTTCAAAACTTTTGACTCGATGAGAGAGAGAGAGAGCAGTTACGTAAACATTTGACGTCCAAAGAGACAACATTGAAATTCGCAGAAGTTGAGGTTATCGGAGTCAGGGCAGAAGTATCAGGCCGATACAAAGCCGTACTTTTATACAGCTTGCCTCAGAAGTCCTCACCAACCAGATTCAAGTCGAAAAACATGTATCTCACTTCGATAGACAACGCGGGTCTGCTCGCTAGGATGTGGTTCGCAGAATGTCTCGAATGAATCAAAAGACGATGCTACACTGACCTTCAAGTATAGCAAGCATACCTGTTCAAACTAATTTTGCATCCTATCGATGTTTTGGTGGCCTTATTTAGCGATCCTTTTTAGTGAAAAAACTAGTTGAACTCCCATCCCAGGAAAAGTTTGCCAAGTTATATTTCCAGGGCAACATATCCGACTTTTTCATGTTGTGAATGTTGTAATGCGTCACGAAATGTTAAAAATCAACAGCACAATGTCCGTTCAGTTTAAGCTCAATCGAATTCCCCTCGACGGTCACCATCAGACCACGGCGCTTGAGTCCGCGACCTTTCAACTCATTTTAACCTGTTGAGCGAACCTACACGGCCACTAATTGTGTACAGGGGTCATAATTTCAAAACGGGCCAAATGGTGCCCCAATGAGATTACATTTTTAAAAAAGATCAAATAAGTTCGATGTTCCGATTTTAAAGGCGAAGGAACTTAGTTTTATGAGGAGCAATAGTAATAATTGCTTTTACAGTTATTTAAATACTAATTTTAATTGTTTTATAGTTCAAAATGTCCGTCGGTTACGCTTCCCCCACACGAGTTTTTGGTATTTAATTTAAGTTTTTGACCATATTTTGAGGCTGAAATGAATTTTGAAGATAGTGGAAATGCTAAAAAAAACTCCGTAGAACACGTGTAAACCATCGTTTTTTACGAAATGACTTTTCTTCATGCCATAAATTGTGAAAAATGGTTGTCCCCCGGTTCCAAAATGTCTGTCGGTTACGCACGGATTTTACTGTTTTACAACATCTTAAAAGTTTATTTAAAAGTGAAACTGGGTAACTTACGATTTTCTCAACCGCACGCTTCAACGTTCTAAACAGGAATTATCAACATCTGTGCAAATGGATTTTATTTGGAAACGATTTTCACCAACAAATCCGATCTCGTGATTTGCCTATGGTCCTAGTCAGTGGCACTTAAATATACGAAAAAGGTTGGTAATACAGTAAAGTTCTGCCCTGTAATTTTTAATTCAATTCAACTACCGTAATTTGCTTTAAAAATCAACATCAGAGATTATTGTAACAAGGAATATTGTTGTTATTAGGTACTTTTGAAATAGTCGGTTACGTAACCGACAGCGTAACCGACAATCGACAAGTTATTTATCATTAGTTCATCATGCGTTTCCGGCTGTTTCCGTGGTACATGAGAAATATCGAAAATTCAGCGGAACCCTTCGGTAAAAAGTCTTTTCTAGTAGTACTGAAGGTAAAAAATTACTCATTGGGTTTAAATTTTGATTTGAAATTTTCACGGAGCATGCATGCTCAATTGGCCCGATTTGAAGTTATGACCCATAGACTAAGGTCAGCATTTTCGCAAAATTCACTCCACGTGCCGGATCATCAATTGCATCTGCCGTACCGAGAGTATGATTATTAGATTTAAACGAAGAGGGCAACTTCGTGGTATTACTGAGCCTTTGATATCCCACGTACTTCAGAGCCACATGTGCAGGATTCATGCGACTAAATCTGAGTCATCCGTCGATAAGGAATTCTTCGAATTGTCATATCAAAGGTCGACGTTCAATCATTTATTACACGCGGGAGGCATGGACGGAAACATAGAAGTACCCGAAGACGCATGCGCTGTTGTCGAACAGCTGTTGCCGCAGTGGTGGCTCGTGCGATTTGGCAACAATGGTTCCCCTCCATTTAAATCTATGTAAAACAATCGATTGCAGGTGAAGTGCTACTTCACTGTCAAATCGATTGTTTAATATAGAATCAAATGGAGGGAAAACATTGTTGCCTAATAGCACGAGCCGCCGCTGTGCGTTGCCGTACTATACTATTAGACGGGTACAGAGGTGACGGTATAGCTCTAAAAGATGAGCTTTGCGTGAGGAAGTATTTTGGCCAAAATGTATCTTAATCTACTAAACGAACGTAAAGTGTATTTGAAAGGCTCTCCAAACTGCGTTGTTATCCCCTTATGGGCCAAGCCCGAGAATACTCGTTTTTCTCCTCTGCTCTATTTCACATTGTTTCGCCTTCATTTCATTGTATAGGCAATTCCAACTCCACCAAGTACGAACAGTTAACTACCCTCCCTATGTAATCGGAAAAGTGGCGCTCTTTTGAAATAACCTGCCCATTACAGAGTTGAAGTCTTACTATACGATTTGTTTCATTCAGTCACAAAGTCGGTGCATGAAAAAGAAAAAAAAAAAAAAAAAAACTTCCAAAGTAATTGACCCCCCAAGTTTCTACATAATTTGTATGGCCAATGTCTGACACACTCCAGTAACTTGGGGTGTAAATAAAATGAGTTTTATCGGACACATTTCCCCAAAAATTGGTGGAAATGTCTTAGCCGTAAATTGTCTTTCATTTTGACGCAATATTTAATGGGTCCTCCACCAGCCCCTCCGAAATGGAATGCCCCAATTTTGGAACAGGTTAAATTTGTGACTTTCGTTTGAGCAGCGTTTTTTTTTTTCTCTCTCTCTCTCTCTCTCTCTCTCTCTCTCTCTCTCTCTCTCTCTCTCTCTCTCTTTTCTTTCTTTGAGATCATTTGAATGATGCACCACAAGTCACACACCATACCCTTGAGCAACACTGTCTACCCAGAACGACCTCAATCCCCCCATGTTAAAAGAGCACTTCGTATAAATATTTAATTTAATTGATAAATAAAGCAGTAACATATCAAATTCAAATCTTTCATCTATGTAATTTCAAAATTCGCCTTTATGGGAGGTCATTACAGTGTAACAGTTGGCAGAAAATTGTCCCAGAAATGCAAAAACATGACCACCCCTACTTCGAAAAAATATGGTGGATTAGAGGGGGAAAACAACAATAACAATTAAAAATAGCTTACAGCGGGGAGGGGGTGTAAAGGCTTGTGGAAATACAAATTCCGTAGAGTCTCATGTGCCACCGCCCACCAGGGTTGCGATGGAATTTTGTGTCGATGCACTCTCAATAAACCGAACCAGTTGAATCCTGCGTCATAATATCACACATGCAACCCTTATCGGGGGTGTTCTGGGAAAACAGGTGGAGATAAATAGTAAACTGTTTATGGAACATCAAAATCAAATTCCATAATCCATAAATAAACATGCTACAAAGTGCCGATAACATGCAGCGAGAAAGTCAATGAGAACTCGCAATAAATTGCGGTGTAGCGCAAATACGGCGCAAAGCTTAAGAAAGGAGAGCTCCTCCTCCTCCCCCCCCCTTTCCACATCTCTCCGCGAGAAAAAAATCGGAGTGCCGATTTAATTCTCTCTCTAGGGGAAATGAAAGACAATGGCACATTCGGATATCAAATGTTGCAACAGTCCACGAAACGACCCAATGAAAATAAAAATATTATCAGACCGGAAAATTCGAGGTTAAAAAATGATACAGCTCTGATCGGTATTGGTGGTTGTTTCATTGCCTGAGGGCAGGGCTGGCGTTTTGCGTAGAATCAATGCTATTTTTCTATTCACCGATGATTCCACCGGTTGAGAAAAGATTACACAGTTCAGTTCAAGGTATGACTGTTATGCACGAAAATACTTTGATCTGTAATCTTTCCTTAATCAATGGAAACTTCGTTGCTTAATTAAAATATCCGCAAGTTTTTTAAAGTCATCGACGACTCCACCGGTTGAGAAAAGATTACAGATGCGAGTATTTCAGTTTATCATAGTCATGTACTGAACTGAACTGTGTAATCTTTTCTCAACCGGTGGAATCATCGGTGAATTAAAAAATAGCATTGATTCTACGCAAAACGCCAGCCCTGCTTGAGGGTCAAATCGCAAAGTATCGCATAAAAACGGTGTTGCCACTTGTTGCATGACACTTGAGAGAAGGCCCCCTGCTCTCGCTCACCGGTGAGGATAGACGCGGAAATTGAATGCAATACACGCGGGCGGAGGTAAAGTGGCCACGCTCATAACCGCGAAAAGAGACACAATCGCTTCAGGAACGACCACGGTGAAATCGATCCTTCGCCCTCCCCTACTCCACCCGCGTTCAATTGGTAATAAATTAGACTCTGTGTACTTGTTTTGTCTACAACTCTGGGCTCTCGCGATCGCTGCTCCCTCACACCGGATTCCCAGATTTTACGGAATTGGTGACTGGTGAGCGGCTAGTACACGCCGCACAGTGGGTCAGAACATGTCATTTTCCGGAAAAACATCACGAATGAAAATCAAGTTTGTGAACAATGGGTCTGTTGCAAATTTTTGCTACAGCGCTATAGAGTGTGCAATCTAATGTAAAATCGCCTGAAAAGTCCAATGATGGCATCAGAAAGCAATGAAATGCAACAATAAACTCACAAAATGCGTTTAATGAAATCCAAGATGGCGGCAAAATATCGAGCAATCTGTATGCATGCACCACGAACATCCAAGGATAGCCAACCTCACAATATCCATCACAACCAATCACAACGTAAATAAACACATAACCTCTACCTGCAGTGAGGTTGTCAAAGTTGGCAATCCTTGGATGATCACGGTGCATACATTCAGATTCCTCGATATTTTGCCGCCATCTTGGATTTCGATAAACGCCTCTTGTGAGTTTAATATTGTATTTATTGACTTTATGATGCCACCAATGGAATTTTCAGGTGATTTTACATTGGAGTAAACATTTTTTATCGCTGTAGCGAAAGTTTGCAACAGACCCATTATTGTGTGCCCAAGGGAAAGGGGCTGAGTTTCCTCTCCAATAAGCCAGTTTTTTAAAGATAAGAAGCTGTCATTTTAACAAATCACGTACTTCCATTAAGCTTCCATGTGTTCCTCCATGAGGATATTTAGAAGCTTTCTACAAAAGATCAAAAATTCTGGTTACATTTTTCCAGATTTATGGCCAAGAAAGTTGATGGGGTCGAAATTGTGAAATTGATTGGGGGGTTTTGATTAGTGGGGGGGGGGGATTGCTCTTCGTGTGAACTTGCACCTACTTTATTTTCGTGGAGTTTCAGAATACGCAGTTTTTATGAGATTATCTGACATCTAAATTTCAAAACTCAAAGAAATCAAAGGAACGTTTGTTAACATTTTTTTGTGGAATATATGAACTTAGTAATTTTTTGAAAATTTCTTAGCCAAACACATTTAAAATTCAACAAATTAAAAAAAAAGAGAAAAAATTGACCCATTATTGTTCCTAACTGAATACTGGACAGGACCATCACCAATGGTTTTAAGATCGGGGTGAAAATTTACTCCTCCCTCCTTCACCCCTTGGTTATAACAATGTGTAAAATACATTTTACATGCAAGTGTGTAAATGTGTAAAATCATTCATTTTGGAGCTTAGAATGAGTCACATGACGTGGTTTGATTTTGTTTTTTTAGATAATGTCAACGCTAAAATGTTTTTCAAGCAAAAAACACCAACTCGTGTCCGGAAAAAAACCATGTTTCGACCCAGTGTGCACAGCGCCGCTTAAGCAAGGGATTCCGCTCTATGAAGTGAGAGGAGTTGGCGCGGTATTTTACAGCTGTGGTTGAATTAATTAGACATTGTCGATTTGACAACTGTGATAGATTTACACCCTCCTCCAACCCCCTCTTCCCTCCCCTCTCCTCTCTCCTCCCTCCTCTCTCCCCCTCCGCGCCCTCTTCTCTTCCTCTCTTTCTCTCTGCTTCATCGCGATCCGCAGGAGTCGTGACCCATCGACACATTTCGCGTAACTTGCGAGAAGAAGACAGCAAGAGGCCGATCAAAAATTTCATTTTGTATTTGTAAACTTGGTTGCCACAAAAAAAACAAAAAAACAAAAACAAAAAAAAAAAAAAACAAAAAAAAAACAGCATATTGTTAAAAATGGTCAGTAACAAACTCGTTTGTTGATTTAATTAACCATTTTGCTAATTTTACAAACCGATTTGTTATACCAACAATCAGAAAAGGTAAATCAACAATCCGATCTGTTAAATCATCAATCCATCAGATTGTTGATTTAACAAAACGGGTCGTAAAATCGACAAAATGGTTAGTTAAATCAACAAATGAGCTTATACTCACCACTTTCAATAACAGACTGTTAAATTACGTAAATTATTTTATCAGTGATGGTTTTCTCTTTTTCTTCCATCTTATCTTTCACACTTTCAATCTTGGATTAATTCAATGACGAGATGAAATTCTGCACGAAATGACAAATGAGAGGCTGGCCGATAGAGAGAGCTAAGATCAGTCAGTGACCAACGATGCTATAAAAGCATCAAAAAGTTGTTATCCATTCACACCATGGAGGCAGTTTAAATAAATTTTTGTTTGCATAAATTTGTTTAAGCTTAAAAAAAAGCAAAAAAGCAAACAAAAAATTATAAATTTGACTAATTTTTTTTTTCTAAAAATGATAGTATTTTAGGATAAGTGGACCATGAAGGATTTTTAAAGATCAATATCGGCAATAACTCCCGAGAATTTTTTGCAATACACATATCAATCCAGAGGGCCGATCATTTACTTCATCGTTAAACCGATCGATAAGACTGCCTATGAGTGATGCTATTGGTCGAAAATTGTAAAACTTGGCTGTTGCTATAACCATCGTTAAGAGTCTCGTTTTATAAAGGTTACTCATGAGTAACCTTTAAAAAACGGACACTATAACGATGGTTACCATAGCAACAACCAAGTTTTACAATTTTCGACCAATAGCATCACTCATAGACAGTCTTATCGATCGGTTTAACGATGAAGTAAATGATCGGCCCTCAGAATTTCTATAAGTATGTAATATTTTTCACACGAGCAGGGCCCATGAATTTGTCTTTCTTTATCTTAATTTATTGGCTCTTTGAGCACTTCTGACATCAAAGGATTGAGGGAGGGGACATCACGTGACATTATCCCACTGTCTACTTTTTTTAACAGATGCGTTCGAGTGAAAGGAGAGAGAGAAATAAAGTTTCCCCAATCTTAAGTTAACGTTTCTCACATGGAGGACGAAAAAAAATAACTCGGTCCAACTATCATGCTTTATAGAGTCTAAACCATGATCGTTTAAACGCGCTAAAAGTTTACAGTTTAAAGGTCCCTTTGAATTTTAAACGCTACTAAATTAATCAAAATCATATTTACTTTAGTTCTTAATCATCTATATTTTGAAGTTAGAAAAATGAGACAACCAAACTTCCCACGATGCCGGCGACACTTTGGGATGAGGCATATAACAATATGATAAGTTAATAGGCGGTAATGAGACTCATGTATATTGTGTATACTGGAATAGGTTGTTGCTTAAAAAATAGAGACTTGGCGCAACCTATCGGAAGGTGATTAGCTTAACTCGCTCATCAGTCAACGTCGTCGAATGTTGAGTGATTAGTTTTTCTATTTTTATGCTTGATCTAAAATTTTAGATTCAAGTCCAACCTTCATCTAAGAAAGAACAGTTAGTAAAATAGTGAAATGTGAAAGTTGCTCTTAACTGTTGAAGCTGAAGAAGCTTATGACCTATCAAAGTTATAGTGTTCTCATGTATTCCTTACTACGTTGCAGCAACATTGTACTTGAGTTTCTTTATACCTTGCTGAAGTGATTACAATGTGATTTCAACAATTTAAATCTCTGTCACCTCCCTTTCTCGCACGACAAATCATTATAAGTACGAACCTACTACTTAACAGTTTGATACTAAAATAATTAGGCCCATTTTTGACACATTTTATCATTCCTTATTTTTCCTTCTTTGTCATTTGGGGAGGAAGGGAAGCTATAGATACTTGCAAAAACGGTTAAATTCTCTGAATCTATGACGACTCCAGCGTAGACTAATTTAACTGTGATTTTCTTCGCAGCGTCAGGATCTAAAAAATCGGTGTATTTTTAATATATGAAGGATAGGTGAAACTTTTGCAAAGGTTAAATGTAATCGTACTTACGTCAGACTCCTGAAGGACTCAGAACTGGAGCACATTGAATAAAGAAAGATTTTTCCGGACTTGGGAAGCAATGGCGTAGCGTGCAATTTGGCAACGTTGTATTGAGTCCATTTAAAGCCTTGAAAAAGATCGAACTATTGGGTGTTCGGTGCACACCTTCGCATTTGGCCCTTTACATGGGTTGAAATTGACATAATACAACAATGCCAAATTGCACGCTATGCCACTGATGAGAAGCCAAAGTTTTCGATTCAGATTAGTTGAGCAACATTGATATTAATCTCGATTAATTAATTCCTAGAAATCTGACTTTTTGAAGTTGCAAAATAGTCCTTCGATCAAAATTGTCATTCAAAGATTGCAATCTTGATTTTTTGTTCCAGAATCGATGTCCGGAAAATGTCACGATTCGGTCCACTGCGCGGAAGACAAGGGACATGGGACGTCAAGTAAGAATATCATTTCACAAATTTTAAAACCTCACACTCGCACGGACGCCAAAGGCGAGACGAGACAGGTGACGTGCTTTGTGGCCTGAGGGAGAGGGGGGGGCGTCTGCGATCTTGTCAGAGTAAATATTCACACGCTGGTATATTATACAAAGGTAGACACATATCTCCTTCGAGAACTTACTGTGGTTATGAACGAGGATAAGCAGCAGTTTTTGGTGAGACAGAAGGGACGGAAAAAGGGACAGAGATCGACGTGGGTAGAATGGGCAATGTTACATAATCAAACCTACCCACATCCTTTGTACTAATTTAGTTCGGCCTTAATTGCCTTGCCCAGAGATCTAATTAGTGGCGTAGCGTGCGATTTGATACCGCGTTGAGCCCCCCGTAAAAAGTCGAATTTGAGGGTGCTCACTTATGAATATACCCAATAGGTGGATCTTCTACAAAGGATTAAATAGACTGTTCTAGTGCAGTGATATATCGTATCAATTGCCATCCGGGGCCCGGGGACCTCTGGTTCCAAACAAACTCTGTTTCAATGCAATTTCCCCACTAAGCGCATTTTTGAACGGACATTTTTGTAACTGAATGCAACCTTTTTGCGAATATGGATTCTGCGTAAACAAAAATGCTCAGCCGCGCCTGGTTTTACAACTAGAACTGCCAAAATCAACTAGACATTACAGATTAAACGATGCTTTTAGATGTATAAACCACCCAAATGTTATTGATGTTGTTGAGGAATGGGCGGCAATTCGGATGATTCTAACTTTCTCATGCATCGTTTAATCTGCAATGGCTTGTGAATTTGGCAGTAAGTGGAACCAGACGTATTTAAGCATTTTTTAAGAACGTAGAATTCATAGGCGCAAATGGACCCTTGCATTTTCGTTTAATAGCGACATTTTTTCAAAATGCGCTTTTAATTCATTGAATCGGAGTTTCTTTTGAACCAGTGGTCCTCAAACGGCAATCGATACGATATATCGCCGTACTAAAACAGTCTATGGACAAAAATTTAACGTTTCCAGACCGCACACTTCACCAATAAATGACAAATCTCGTGCATTTTTCCCGTTTAAATAAATTAAAGATACGTTTTTTACTCGGTTTTTCATTAAATGTCTCAACAGTAAAAACTAATATTAGGAAATTCTCGGTAACTTGTGAAACTGTTCTGAGTGCCTAAAAGTATCGAGAGGGCGTGAAACACGCGTAGAGCTCTCAAAACACCCAAACGAGTCATATTGTAACTGTAAGAAATCGTATCCAGTCTCTTGAGCAAGAAAAACTCCTTCAATTTGGCAGATATGCAATTCCACATCAAGAGAGTAGGAACAGTTATCTCACTTTTTGCCCAGCACATGTCTTCCATTACCAAAGCAATGGTATCCAGATGAGCGGTTGGATGATATCGCATTTTTGTAAGGCAATCTAAGCTTTTCTTCGATCCATATTTTGGCGATTTATTATTTCTTTGAGACCTCATGATTGCAATTAATTGAGATGGCAGTTTGGTGCAGTATTTTTCATGACTCTTTTTTCTAAACTATCGAAAACCTTGCAAGATTGCCGAACTGAACTTGATGCTCTCGTTTCATTCAAAAATTTGGAACCACTAACGTTGTCTTGTGGACGGGGTTTTATGCTCTTTAGTTTAAGCCCAATTTTCGGAAAATCTTAATGTTTTCGCAAAGGTATTTTATAATTGACCAAAACGCTTGCTAAAATCAATTAAATCAGCAATAAGACAAATTTTTGTCCTAAATATGGTCAAAATTAAAAATGGACAAGAATTACTTGTGACAGAATGGCTGTCATTGAGCAATTAAAGCTAACTGATTTAACATTTTATTCGTTAATAACTACTTTTTAAATTGAATAATTTGGATAGTTAACTTTGTCAAATAATTTTGGTGAAGAAAAATGCATGTACTCTCTTCGATCTGTTTCAATCCAGTGCTGGGCAAAAACCAACTTTTGAATAATCATGAATATAATTCACTAAAATTATTCACATCATTCTCAGGTTATTTTTATAAGTTAATCGAAGTTTTTAAGCAACCAGTATGTATTTATCTGTCATAAGGTGAATGACTAGTTATGTGTTAAAACTTTGGTTTACCAATAGGAATAACATGAGAATAAATAATGTGAATAATTTTAGTCAATTAATATTCACGACTATTCAAAGGTTAATTTTTGCCCACCACTGTTTCATTCATTAAAATAGAGATTGAGCTGATAACATAACGATGAAAAAAACAGAAGTGCGTATTTAACATTTATACTCACTGTTGAATGCACATTCTTTACAGATCGCATTATTTCAGAGTTTTTATCGCTATACTTAATACCCCACTTTGTTATACCTTAAATTGAGAGGTTTCAATGTTTTCACGAATAAAGCCTAACTTTTTGTGATAATTTCGAATACTTTATTGCCATTCCAATAGTCGAGAAGAGTTCAGTGACAATTTTTGAATAAGTCAACCTCATTAACAGTCTAGTAGTGCCTGCAAAGAAGAAGCAGGCTAAACACTCCATACGGCAGGCGTTGAAATAGTCAAAAATCGGAAAAAAGGATATTTTTTCGCGAAGGTGTGAGAGAAAGGAGAGCGTATATGAAGCTGAAAATTGACATGTCTTGGTACCTAAAATGTTTTAAGTATAAGGTGTTGGGAGATAATCTTCACGAACATTTTTGCATTGAGCCGGGTCAGTATTAGAGTAAACCTAAATATCATTGAATACACTTTCAGTTCATGGAAAATATTCTATGATAAGACAATGAAAACGAAGAAATTGAGCTCAGCTTTCACCCCGCTTTTCCTGAAAACGGATGAATCAATTTATTATGTTGGAATTAAGGCTAATTTAGGTTAACACATATCACGATCGTGTTTGCAAAATAGGTAACGCGGATATTGGTTTTATTGATTCGATTTTTTCAAAGACCCTCCAATTATTCCTCTCTCTTTACTCTCTAATCACTCCCCTCGTGCATATTATCCGCCGACGAACGCAATTAGTTTTCCTCTTTATTACTTTCATTACAGCTCCCTCTCTTCAGAACTATTCTTTTACCACGCGTAAGTTTGATCGGCTTCCTTGAAAATTTTACGAACATTTTTTAAGTCGGAAAAAGAGCGCGTGCCCATCGCACATTTGAACAGGTTCGTGCGGAAACGTCCGATGTTCAAAATATTTTTAATGAGAAGACAAATATAAAAAAAAATAAAAAAATTAGCAAATTAAAAAATACAAAATTAAAGAAAACTGCCAAGACAAAGAAAATATGAGCAAGAATCAGGACTTATATAGACGCAATGTCTTTTTAAGAGTGATGTGCGCTCACAAAGTTAAATAAGTATAAAAAAATGGACAACGGACGTTTTCGCATGAACCTGTTCATTTGGAAAAATAAATTTGCAAAATAAGGGAAAACATTTTTTATCTCCTCTGCTCACAAAAATGCATTAATTAAATTTTATAGTCGCGCTTAATCGAGTTCTGATTGAACCAACGAGCCGGTGGAGTCGCGAGCCATCTGGCACCAATGCAACTGCTCCATTTAAACTCATTAAATATATCGAATTTTCGTTGTTTACTGTGCACCCCCTGAATTCGATCTTTTACATGAGTTTGAATGGATAGAATGCATTGTTGCCAACTTGCAAGCGACGCCACTGCAACGAGCTATAGCGATAAAGGGGTCCATACAAAGTCCTATCTCAAAGTGAGGCAGCATGGGCGATCCGATTCTCCGGTTTGATTGCCTCACATTTTTTAACCTTAAATTGAAAATTGTAACTAATCCAAAGGAAAGTGATTTTAAACAAAATTGCAAGTAATTAAGAGTGGCTATCTGGACATAGAATTCTAATACAACTATCCAGGTGAGAAAAGTTTGCATATTTCTGTTATATATATGTATCAGTTTCTTCATAATGCAAATCCTTTTAAGAAGAAACAGTTATTTCTATTTCTGTGTCCAGACATAGCCATTCTAAAACCCTATCGCACTTTTGTTTATAACCAATTCCAAATGCATTTGTCACATTTTTTTTTTTTTTTTTTTTTTTTAAAAAATGTAAAGGTTGAAAAAAGTGAGGTAAAACAAACCGAGCGGCGAGCCTGTGTGAAAAACGTCCATAAGAGGTTTCGATCATGCATGACTGCCTCCGTGCTGCCTCAACATGACGTCCCACAAATCCTCTCTATCGCTATAGCTTGTTCGATTGAATGAATAGTACATTAGGTTTACCTACAAGTGGCATAAAATCTTTTTTTCGTTTTTATATTATTTTATTACCGCGAACTATTTTCCTCTTGAGTTTGTTTCCCTTTTTTTCGCCTGTAGATTCACTCTTTTTGAACAAAAATCTGCCGGAGTTAGATTTGCGTTTTTCGGTAGAAACTTACAAGCCTATAATGCCGAAAGCGTGTAAATAGACTCGTAGAGTCTATTCAGAGGTGTAAGTGCAACTAGACCTATAATATTTTGCAAATTTTCAACTTTCATTCCTTCAAATCATAACTAAACAAGTTAGTGTTTTTTACCATTTGGTCTTAAAGCGTTCCGCAATGAAGAGCCAATGCTCAAATTCATTTTCTCTCCTTTTTATTATGTACAATGAGAAATAAAATTGGAAAATTTCAAAGACACGATGTTTTAGGTTCGAACACTTCTGAAACGACCTCTGCATGCAGTGTCGGAACTATAAATGTCAAGCGTTAGATTAGATTTTTGTTTACATTTTTTATAAAAGAACTCTGTAGAATCGATCTCTATGCCACGGCCCTCATCTTTCCGATAAAAACCGGCAATGAACGATTTTTCGCGAATCAAAAAACGCGTCTCATTTATAAAAATTGCTGGTCATCCATTTATGAGACGGACTGAAGTAATAATATTTGCATAAAAACTAATTAATAATTTGTCAGTGTCCGAAAGCACACAGTATTATGTATTTTCTATGTTTATTGCTTGAGAACGCAGCCAACTAGAGCAAACATTATACGTACCGCACGTTTTCCATTTCAGGTGCTGTCGCGTAGCGCAAGCACCTTATGCTATCGTCGCTGTATGTATTATTATTGAAGAGATTACTGGCATTCATCCCTCGAGGGGGCTACAGCCAACGTAGAAAGTCGCTGTTTGTATGTATGTGATTATTAATATATTCTGGCTATTTTGCAATTGAACTTCGAATCAATAAGTTTTGCTCCCTTGCTATAACTTGAACGGCTCTACGTGTAGAAGGATAGCAAATCTCTGTTTGTACAGAACAAAACCGCAACTGCTATGAATTTCCAATGTATAGCTAGTTCCTTTCTGACTAAACTAAAAATGTAGCTCTCTCCTTTCTAAATGAAACAGTCCAATTCTTTGAATTATAAATTGGTAGAGTTGGAAAAAAAATTATAAAAAAAACCCTTAGAATTTAACCCAAAAATAAACTAGACTGGCAAATTCTAAATGAGTGAGAAGCAAAACGCTAATATGGTATTGACTTTTTGAAACGCTTTTCACACCCTCGATAAGGTGAACCTCTGAGTGATCGAATCTTTGTCTCCGATGCTTTTATTCTTCTCAAAAAGCTTAGGTATTAAAATAGTAGCATTTCTCCCCCCCCCCCTTCATCAACATTTTAGCTTCATTTTCGAAGGTATATTAACTCTACTTGCGCAGAAGTTTCGCGTGCTTAAAATTAAACAATTGTAGCTGTCAGAAAAATATGCGAGGCAAATGAGAGAAAATGGAGAGTGAAAGGAAACTTTTGAGCAAATTTGACCCATGCGACCTTCCATTTCTGAGCTTCTACATTTTACAAGCGCCCTAAACCAAAAATGAATTAAGGACCCAGGAGCAAATAGTCCTCTTTCAATGGGTGTGCTCAGGCTCAGGTGCTCTCTACTTCAATATGATTTCTATGGACACTCATTGTGCCTTTTACGATGATATAGGTTCTAGCCTGCTCCAGGTAAACTCAGAAACATTTAACATCCTGCTTTCTTATACCCGTAGACTAATGCAAGGCGATAATTAATAAGAATAATAATAATAAATTAATATGCTATTAATAAAAATAAAAATTTTTGAGTTATGCGGCGTTTATTTTAAAATAACAAATGATAGATAAGAGGCTGACATTTTTTAAAAGAAAGTTGATGCGTAAATAAGTGTGATGTTTAAGTATATTTACATGTTTTATGCTAGTTATGGTAAGAATAAACATTTTTCTGTGCTCATTTTGAACAGTCTTGATGAAAAAATAAACGAGGGAGAAGAAATATTTTATGAATAAGCAGAGGCACATGAGAATCTGTGTCTCTCTTTTTTTGTTCCCGTTAAAAATTAATGTAATTGAATAGGGATGTGGGAGGAAAGGGTATATCGTAAGTTTAGTATACATCCCAATCTCCCCCTAACTAATGTGTGTTTGAGAAACAAAAAGAGAAAGAAAGTGTCTTCTGATTCAAAACGAAAGTGGAAATTACATGAAAGCAGCAATTATTTAATTGCAGCAAAAATGCATTAATTAGCAACGTGACTTAATCTCCGATGGAAACCAGGGCGAAATTTTAAACTCGAAAACTCAATTAAACATAGGAAGACTGATTTTGTGTTAACAAGTCAAGGAATAGTCCTTCTTGATTTTTACTTTCTCGCTTTTTTACAGTTTATTGCAAAGATATTGTAGAAAAAGAAATTTAAATATGTTTAAATGAAAAAAGAATCAAGATCGATTCGAAATTTTGAGAAAGACACAGCCACATCGCAACTTGATTGTTTACCCTTAAAAAACAAAAACAAAAAACAAAAAAAAACAATAAAAAAAAACAAAAAAACAAAAAAAAACAATAAAAAAACAAAAATGACTTTTTTATGGGACACAGGTGGCAAACGATCAATCATTAATTTTCGCTATCGTTTAAAAAACAACCATTTTGACCCAGGTACTCTTTTAATTTTTGGGCATGACTCAAAAAGTAAAAAAAAAACATTGAGTAAAGAGAAAATTCGATAAAACGTCGATGAAAGTCGGCAAAATTATCCAAGTTTGAATTTTCTGAAAGGAAAAAAAGTGAGAAAAACCGTGGTTCCTGAATCATAAGTATGTTTTCAATTCTATGCTCCTCTCCCCCCCCCCCCCGTTACAGTAAATTGGTTCAAAAGATGCACTGTGGTCTGGTTGTGTGATCTTCAAATAGTGGCCAAAAATCAGAGAGTGAATTTCTCATAAATTTCTCATTTTCATTTTCTCATTTTTCGAGAATACTTTATTTAAATCACTGACAACACTTTTGACAAGGACTTTAAACCTAAACATGTAACAGGATAGTTTTAAGTGAAGCTTGAAAGGTCGAAATCGATGATTTTTGATGACTTTTTATTACCGATCTTTGGCCATTTTCATTCGATCCCATACCAAAGTGCGATGATAACACATGTAAAACAGACCTGTCTAAAAAAAAAAAAAAAAAAAAAAAAAAAAATCATTTGCAACTGTCACGTCCAGTACCGTATCTAGTTCCCACGTGTAAAGCTTTCGTTCTGTCTCTACTTCGATAATTTTGGAACCGATTAAAACTATTTTATTTTCTTTTGTTTGAATATTCGTTTTAAATAAACAGGAAGAAAAATCCAATTGGCAAAACGCGATATCTTGGCCACGATTGACAAATACCCCATTTATTCCGCGTGCGTCCAACGATGAAACAATGTAGGAAATGACGAAAGAAACACCTCCCCAGTAGCACACCGGGTAAAAATGGTGTCATATACATTAAAACTAAACCATGTTTCATTTGATCATTATTTATATTGACGTGTGGTAATTATTTATCTTTCATCCACGGTGTATTAGGCTTTGAAAAAAAAGGTTCTTGGGAACAATGTCCACTGGAAAATGTCCGAAATCAAGAATGTCCAAAAAAAAAGTCCAAAGCCAAAGTCCAAGAAAATTTAGTCTAGCTACAAAAAGCCTAGTGTACAAAAAAAAAGTCCGACACACTTTTTGTCCAATGTAAAAAAAAAAGTCCACTACAACTTTCGTCAAACATTAAACGAAGTCCAACACAATTCTTTCCAGCGTAGAAAAGTCCTCGAAAATGTCTGTCCAACCCATAAAAAAGTTATTCGTAAACGTTTCACAGAACATTGCGTTGTTTGAGCAAAATCGTACATTTATTGCATTATTTGGATGTGAAATGACACAGGGCATATTGTAACTTGGACTCAAAATTACATTGTGCTTGAAAGGCTTTGGAAATTTTCTTACAGTGGAGGTGTTTTCACTATGGAATTTTTTATTGGACTTTATTTCCTTGGACACTTCTCCCGCGAAAAACAAAAGTAATGAAAACGAACATGGTAAAAAAACAGATTGAACGGATGATTGCGGGTGAGGAATGTAACGCGTCCAAAAGAGTAGGAGAGGTGTGAAGTCAAAATTGGATGCGCTGCGAAAACATGCTTGAGCTTGAGAAGGGAGCGATAATTGTTGCGGGGTCTTACCTCAAGCCGGAACAGGCGACGTTTTGAGACAGATAGCGTTCCGATGCTCGTAGCAGAGTTTTATATGAACCGCTACTTTGAAATGCGCTCGCCCGTGAGACTCCCGACCACTCTCTGCGACTCGCCCCAACCAACCCCGAACTCAACTACGCACAACCGGCCACGATTTTCTCTCTCTAGACTTTCAACCCCGGACTCCCGCCAACAATGACAGCAAATGCTGGAGTTTCAGACTCAAGACCGCAGCCAACACGGAAAAAAAAAATGTAAAACCAGTAAAATGAAGCAAATACTACTTTTACGAGTCATTTTTGGTAAAATTTACGAAACATGTTGCTAATTTTACGATTTGGATGGTAAATTCTGCATAAGTTTTATTATTAAGGATTTGGGTCGTAAATTTTACTGATTGGATTGTAAATTTTACAATCCAAAACATTGTGACTTTTGCAATGAATATAGCTGTTATGCAATGACAGCCATGTAAAATGCAAGTCACGATGTTTTGGATTGTAATATTTACAGTTCTAATAGAAAAATTTACAATCCACATAGAAAAATTATTAAAATTTAGGCAAAATTTTCAATTCAAATCTTAAAATTAGCCATAAGTTTGGTAGATTTCACCAGAAACTGCTAGTGAAATTAGCATTTGCTTGATTTTACTGATTTCACAAAATTTACATAAATAAAATCCTATTTTAGTCATTTAATTTTCTTTTGTGAAGTTTTTTTAGAGGGAAAAAACGAAAAAAGAATTTAAAGAAGTTAAGTTTCAAGGAAGTTCTTTGTAAAATCGACTTATTAATCAAGAACTGATTATTTTTTACGAATATGTAAATTAGAGGTTTTTTTTTCAATCTTAGTTTTATTTGTTCGTGTTTTTATCACAAAAATTTGTTTTCAGCTTCAACTTACAGGGAGCCATCGTTCCCTGATAAACAGGTGATGCACCATTTGAGATATTTTCAGGCTTGATTAAAATTGACCTGGCGTAGCTTAAGATGGAACAAAATAAATAACCAGGACTGGAAGTTGATACTACGAGCATATTTATTTCGTTTTAAACCTTGAATAATGCAATAATTGAGAAGGGTTCAGAAAACGCCATGAGCTTTTGTCCGATGCAATATAGTGTCAATATTTTTATTTCAATCGCAATCATGAATGGCGGTACCCACCAGGCCAGCAAGCTGATTATGAACAATCGTATTGTGACGCTATCGAGTCGATGATCGAGTACATGTTATTCTTATGGGTCAGTGGCGTAGCGTGCAATTTGGCAACATTGTACTGTGTCCATTTAAACCCGTATAAAAAGTCGAATGCCAAGGTGTTCACCGAACACCCTATCATTCAATATTTTTCTTGGGTTTAAATGGACGAACGGCAAGGTTGCCAAATAGCACGCTACGCCACTGTTATGGGTGGTGTGTCGTTACGATGAGTTTTATTCCGATAGAAACCATCTCATCTCTTCGGAAATTCTCCGATAGCTCCACAGAGTCATCTGCGAATTTTCGTTGCAGGGACGGGAGGATTTTTTCTATCGGAATGGCACCACCCATAAGATAACACGCACTCGATCATCGACTCGATACCATTTTACTGTACGATTGTTCATAATCAGCCTGCAGATCAAAAAACGCAGATGAGAGAAATAGATGGCATCCGTAAAACTTATTATTCACGGACTAGCTCATTTTTGTCAATGGGGCTCTTGCGAACTTTTGCTACAAATGATTGAAGAGTTGATTCTTGCATAAGAACCTGTTAAAATGGACGCAGTGAGAATACTAAAAATCACGAAATTCACTCTCAGAATTGGGGTCAATGGCGAAGAGACTCAGAGATCATGGGAGATTCCTGTCTAAATTGAGACATATTTCTGTCTTTCCGTAAAGAAAGTGACACAAGTAATAGACAGGAATCGTCCATGATACCTGCGTTGAGCCGCCATTACGTACTTGCCGTAATAGCAATTATGTGAGTTTATATGAACTTCAGACTTTCTCAGTTGATTTTTGTGATTTTCGCTGGTTTCTTTGAGCCAGTTTACGCGAGTAGAATAAGTGGAAAAAATTTCAGATTTTCCCCATGATTAGATATGGAGATGCAGGGTGTCCAGCTAAAACTGGACGCTATATGCACACGGGACTCTTCAAATTTGCTATTCAAGAAAATGCAATGTTTTTCCTTAATTTTGCGAATAACATTTTTCAAGTTACAATTGAAGCATTTGAACTAATTTTTTTTTTTTTTTTTACCGATACAACTGGATAACTAAGCTCATTATTTCATTAGCGGAAGTGGTTTGGGGGGGGGGGGTTACATTTTTTCACCCTCTAGGAATTGAATTGTTTTACTGAATTGCTTAAAAGTAATATTGATAATGATGTTTGATTCGCCTGATAATCTGTTCTGACATCCTACCCTCCAATCCTCTCCTGTTCCACCCACCCACCCAAGGATGGATTCATGAGGGCACGTGCCCCCCCCCCCTCGAATTAATTTTTGCCTTTTTCCAACAAAAAATTCATGGGCGTGCCCCCCCCCCCCCCCCCCTCAGATATTTTCTAGATACGCCACTGCACCCACTCCTCACTTCTCAAGGTATGTGTAAAGAGAGCAAGAAAAGCAGATCATTCTTAGAATTCAACAAAGTTTTTAAGAGCCCCATTTTCCATAGGGGGGAAAAATTGTGTGTATAGCTCCAGACCTACGAAACGTAGCAGATAAATAACTGGGTTTCTGTTGTAAAACGTGTAGGTATTATTACTAGATTCAAACTTTCAAGTCCACACACCTTCACAATGCTGCTTTTTGAGTGCAATAAGTAACGACCGTCGACCCTCCACCAGAGCCATCAGCATACACTTTTCCTTGCTCTTAGAACCGACACTACAGTCGTACATATAAGTCAGACTTTTGAAAATGTTCGTCGTATATGTCTGAATGACATTTACTTCAAAAAATGCCAACCCTTCAGCTTGACCTCAGGGAATATGAATAATTCCACTGGAGCTATAACAGGACTGTAGAGAGGGGTGGGAGAGGACAAGCAGACATTATCTTATTTTTCAGATATTCAATTACAGCCTTTTCAGGCCGGAAGAGTGCAGTATCAAGATATATGGAGTGTCCACTGCTCATTCACGACCTGCAAAAATTTGATCGCACTTTTATGATTATTTTCCATAAATGGTTCAGAACTTCAATATAATGTGTGGGCATGTAGGAAGTGCTATTGACCTTTCGGCCCACATGAACCAACTCTTTGTGCAACCACTTACATGAAAGAAAGAGCTTCAGCATCTACTCAATTCGAAAGTTGAACATCCGAGCTTTCATGTAACGCTATCCGCGCATATTTTCACTCACTGCAAACTTTGTCGTTTTGTATTGGGATTCTACTGGAAGACCCGCATGACTCGTCTTTCGTAATCACAAACTCCATCTAATCATGACCATCTGAATAAAATCTTATGCGGAAAGTCCAGACAGATGCTGAAGCGCAACTGATTTTCCTCTAGGGCGGAAAAGTTTTTTTTCGGGACACACACAAAAAAGTTTTCTCTAGTCTAAGGCGCACACACAACGCTCTGAACCGAAGGAATCGGTCCATTCTGTACACCCTTACATCGCACAAGGGTTTGTCAACTCATACGTGAATATCATGGGCGTCATTTTGGGGAAGGAGGGGGGAGCAATCCCCCAAGGATTTTGACCAACAGTCAACTTTTTATATTTAATAGTCCCGATTAAAAAATAATCGATACTTTTGGCAAAAAGAAGGAGCAAGGAGCGGCACTACTCGCCTTACACTATTTCGCATGCATTCAACTCGTAGGACCCCCCTTTTTTTTGGTCGTCAGATAAGACCCCCCCCCCACAAGAAAAAATTGAAATGATCTCCGTGGTGTATAACACGTTTATCGGCGTTTGAATGGAATGATAATGAAGATAAGCTGTTGAGGACAAGAGACATAAAAGAGACAAAATAACGAACTGGAAGAAAACTAGGGAAGGAGCAAATGAAATATAATGCAGGGATGAACTTACAGCCGATCGACAGATGAACTATAAATTTGATTATGACACTAGGGCAGGTCTTTGGTTTATTATTATTGTACAGGGACAAAATCAGCTTTTAAATCGAAACGATGGATTATAAATCAGACGGAAAAGAACAGTACACAATGTTGATTTATTACCGTATGACACAGATAGAGTGAGGTGGAGAAATCCCGATGCCTTAAGAATAAGGTTATAGTCTAAGGTGTCTACCTGCAGCCTTTTGCTGGGGAAAAACAGAAAAAAAAGTTAAAATTGGGATGGGAACCCTATTATGAGGGGGCTTTGGAAAAGATAAACACTGGCTGATGACATTAATGCTCTGACAGTTACTTGCGGAAAATGTCACGAAATAAAAGCTTTAATGAATCCTGTTGATGCTTTTTGTGCCATTGACCTTCTCAATAAAGTTTACATAGTTCTAAAAAAAAATTCTGACGTGGTCACGCATTTTCCATGACGGCAGATATTTGACGATAAAGTGCGCGTTTTCCACAGCGTCTCCTCCCCTCTTCTTTCCTTCAATCGACATTTCCCATCCAACACCCCAATGAACTTACTCACCTGTTGCACGTTAAAAACCTGTTGATTGCTTGCGACATAGAATGAGGAGTTAACAGAAGCGAAACTCCCATTAGAGCGACAGAGAGTGGCTAGGATAGACTCTGGCTGGTTAATAGAACTGTTTTGAATAGCTTGGTGCTTTTCAAAAGTACCAATGCTCCCTGAGGCTCTAAGATACAGATCAAAGCAATTGCGATAATTTGATTTCTATGTATAGGACTACTGTGATTTTTGTTTTTTTTTTACCTAATATTTTATTTTACTACTTCATTGTTGTTGTTTTTTCTTTTCAATAATTATTACTTTCTATTCTTGCACCGATGTTAATCTGTATTTGTCCTCAATAATTGTTCAAAAGTTTATGATAATTTCAATTATATTCTTTTATGGAAAAAGCAGAATTCAAAGAATTTTTTTTTTCATTATTCGCCTTTTTTTTTTACCCAAAAATATGAACAAAATACAGCCATTATTACTAGAAGTTATACTCCGAAACAGCCCATGATTATACGCATAAGGAGCTCACGAAAAGAACAGGGTAATTCACATTTTTGTGAAATTGAATCATTCGCGGAATATTGTATCTGGTAGTGGGTACGATTTTTCTTGTAAAATGGGCAGGCAAGAAAACTCATTAAGAAAATTGAACAAACGCAATTCAAAAATTGCGCGTGCACGGTAAATACATAATAAATCCAATTCTTACGCGGAAAAAAGATAAAGATAAGTTCAGTTTTCAGGGGAAGTGATGATACGAAATGCGATAGAGCCTCCGTGGTTTCTCGCGGCGCGAGAGTTCCAAGAAAAAGGGGGAATAATCTATTTCTTGAACGTTTGCTATTCAACTGAACAATTATTTTCAAGACCCTCTTAACCCTAGAAGAGGCGCGCTCTGTTTGGTAACACGAAGAGGCGCGTGGGCTACAGGTGTAGCCCAGTCACTAAAATTGTTGTAACTTTTGCTTGAATGGCCCAAATTACTTGTACTCTTCACAAATACAATCGCAGTAGGCTCATAATCAATATTTTTGAGCTTATACTCCAGGTTTTACATCCGATCGTCATGTATTTTGTAAAAAACTCCAACAAGTCAATTCACTATTTTCTAATTTTTCTCTCTTTTAAATACACACGCAAATATTCTTGAACTCAGCCGATAGAACAAAAAATTCCGTTTAACGAGTCTGCCAATAAAATTGCACAAGTAGCCGCAGAAGGTTCTTTCAGAAAATGTCTCCTGAAGATGAGGAAACTCTTGCCGGCGAAATTTGTTGAAAAATAACAGGCCAAAGTGACAAAATACAAGAAGGTAACGCCAAGAGGCGCGTGGGCTACAGGCGTAGCCCGCGTGACTTTGAGGCCGCACAGGTACCGTCAAAGTCAAGGAATCAGCATAAAAATAGGCAAAATATGTGTCTTATAGCATAACTTGAAGATACCATGAGCCTCAAAAGAATTTCTGAGCCGTGCAAAAAGTTACAAACTAAAAAATAGGACTGGGCTACACCTGTAGCCCACGCGCCTCTTCTAGGGTTAATTTTCATAGCGCACGAATTACTCGGGGAAAAACAAATGAGCCCTAATGGGCCAAGCCCGCGAGCATATATTCGTTTTTCTCTTCTAGTCTATTTCACATTGTTTCAGTCTTCATTCCAGGTTAACGCGATCATCGATGAAAACACTGACAAGATAAGGTAGCGTCGGGCACCTTCAATTCTTTGCATAGGCAATTCCAATTCCCTCGAGTACGAACAGTTAACTACTTAGTTTCCCTTTATAAAAGGAGGGGAGGCGTTCTTTTGAACTAAACTGACCCTTAGAGTGTTAAGTTCAATTTTTACGCGGAAAGAACATATTAAGTCCCTAAGAGCTCTTTTATAGTAGCCGTTTTTGGAAATTTTCGTCCACAGAACGATTATTTTTAAGAGTGAGTAGGAAATTCAGCTAAGCATTAGCTACCGACCATATAATACCACCAGGAGAAAAAATGTAATATTTTTTATTTCGGACAGTTTAGCATATTTCTAAAGTTAAAACTATCCCCTCCTGTAAATAATACAATTTTTACCCATCCTGTTTATTCCATGGAATCCTCAAATTGGACGAGTTCTCATGGGTACCAATGAGTTTCCATGGGTACCTACGAGTTCCCATGAGTGTACCCTTGGGTTTCCATGGGGGTATCCGTGGGAATGGTCATGCTATTTCCCATGAGCACCCACGACCAGGGGCGGACTGGGGTCAGAAAAGTTACCGGGAAAATTTCGGTGAGACCGGCCCTCAACTTATATTCCCAATTGCAATGGGGGGTTCGGCGGCTCTGCCCCGCGAAAATTTTGACAATTTAGAGTCCTTAGGATGCAATTTAAGGCTATTTCAATGTTGAAGCTAACGCTTTTTTTGATTGAATAATGCCTCTATTTAGAGAATCACTCTACATATGTGGCTTGTGCTTAGTTGATCAGAGAAACTGAGCGGTGTGTATAGACCACATAGTAACTCTCGTTCACAAATTGACATTTTCAGCGCTTTTTTGAAAAAAATCAAACTTGCTTACTCTCTAATTGGCGCTCGGGATCAAGGTCGCGATTGCGGGCCGCGGCCCTGACGCCCCCAAACACAGGGCCGTATAACCTAGGATACACTTGTGTATTCATTTACTTATACTTATATTCATTGAGGCCCCGGCCTATTTGGTTACGATGCGGCCCAATTTTCGAGCGGAGACGGCCGTAACTGCTTGATTTTTCCCAACAAGCGTTGAAAATGTTGAGTTGTGAAATATGTAGAAGTACTTCGTGCTCAGATTTTATTTGGCCCTCATCAGCCAATGTTGTTAATTTTTGGCTCGACAGCCGCCGGTTTAATTTTTTTTTTTTTTTTCAAGCAGACCGGCCCTTTTGACCGACTGGCCCACCGGGAAAAGTCCCGGTAGTCCCGCCTGCCAGTCCGCCCCTGCCCACGACCAAATTCACATGAAAACTCCTGAGCATTTTTTCATGGGTTCCCGTGTTTCTACGAGGAAATGTCCAAAGAGGTTATCATTTCAACGCCTTTTCTGTGACGGACTCCTTCTACTTAGAGACCCACTCATAGTTAGACCGCTTGGGGGTAATGGTAAAAATGACTCTTTTTGTGACCTCCTCCGCATATCCGCCCCCACCACTAGAAGTGAGTTCTTAGATCCGCTCATGCGCTCATCTGGGTGGCGAATGGACAAGGGGAGGGATTTTAGCGTGCTAACGCCGAGCGTCTCAAACATCTAAAAATGCGTCGTTGATATCGCGTAAAACTCGCTAAGCTATACAGTGTCTCCTTCCTGCCACAGTATATTACAAGGCAGGTCCAATATTCTTGTTTCTTTGTCTTTCCCTCCTCCCTTTCATTATTTCCTCTTTTTTTTATTCAACCCCCTCCTTCCACCTCACTCATTCTTTCGTCCCTTTTTTTTCTCGCGCGGCGGAATGCGAAGCTGGAGAAGAACGCAACAAATGTGTAGCATTATGGACAGCGCGCGAAGGCGGAGCAGGCGGAAAGAGGGACGAATGGCAAGGAGGAGGAGGGGGAGAGATTTGAGTTAAAATGATGCAAAACGCACTGTCCTTATCAGCGTTGCCAGTTTTCCTGAATCCCAAAAAAATTACACAGAGTTAAATGGGGAACGTCTGGATGAATTCCGAATTTTGACGGCGCTGGAGCGGATATGACATTACTCGGAGCATTTCACCCGTCGTTTTCATGATGTGACCCACAGAGCTTCTAAGCTCTGCTCAAAGCATCCCCCACCCCTGCACCATACCGCGAACGGTTTATCTTTGGTTTTTTTTTCTTTCTTTTTTTCTCTCGACCCCTGAAATTCTCAGCAATTTGTTTCATTTCCTCTACGTATATCTTTGCTTCCCTTAACGTAACCCTCTTTGATAAATCAATGACCGACTCCTCTGTAGATAGTTTCTGTTATTATCTTCATTCATAATACAGAAAAGGCACCGTAGAAGAAGTTGCAGCTGTCAATTAGGTAAAGTGCGGGTAAGTGCATTGCACTGTCACAAGTGACTCTTTTCTTTGTCCGCTTTGCTGTTTGACAGCTCCGATGCATACACTGAATAAAGAAAAAAAAATATTGCTCAAATAACTGCGGGAAAAGCTAATTTTAAAAGCCTGGATTGTATAAAGTCGTGAAAGGACACTGACAAAAAATAGAGCTAAAATAACTGTAGGGATAGCTGATTTCGCGAGTCAGGGTTATAAAAAATCGTGATATAGTATACTGACAGAAAGTCAAACGTATTCCTCACTCCCAAGTATACAATCAACGGACAACTATTTCAGCCTCACTCCCACGTACACCTTACATAGAGTGAACGGTTTTAGCTGTAACGGAACCGCAGATAGTTTTCCGAATAATGCAATGATGTTTTAGTGACAAACGCAAAATTTGAAATCCAGAAATTGGCTTAGATGCTTTTTCTAAATGTAAACCCGATATCTGATTGGTCAACTTTGAATTTTTCGCTTGTTACTAATATAGATTGGGCAGAGTCCGACTGCCGTTCGGTCTACGACCCTCCCAAACGGACTCATCAATTAATTCTCTGGGAATTAATTTCCATTACAAGAGGGAATTTTTTAGATTGATTCCTCACTACAATCTGCTGCAAGACAGGAATGATGGGAACCGTCATGAAAAAGACCAACTTGTTGAGTTCTCGCGAGACAGAAATCGAAGTTCCGTGAACTCAGATATGACCCCGGCCACAATCAGAATTAAGTAAGAAACTAATAGGCGCTGCTATCCTTGTGACACCTTTGGGATTTGACGAAATCTGAAATTCGCAATTTGTGTGACTGTTGTGACAAAAATGTGAAATTTGCGTGACTTTATAGTTTGGACTCATCCTCAAACCTACGTCTTTGTTCCTTTGACGAAATGAGATTTAGAGTGGAGAATGTTCAAGGAGTTTCATCTTCTTTACTGTTTTATTACATTCCTTATTTACAATTTTTTGGCTATTGACCTTTACTTTTCTTTTTTATTGATTTACTCTTATATACCTATACTGAATGCCAGTCAACAGCTATAACGTTTACTACAAAAGTTGGACATAAATAATATCAATATATTGGTTATTATTTATGTCCAACTACTCTTTAATCAATCTTTTTCAAATTGACTGTTATATTAGAAATTTGACGAGTCTTTCCGACTGTGGCGTGGTCTATGGCGTCTCACAGTGTAGCAAGTGACCAATCTAGCCGTGCAAAAATCTTGATGCTAGCTCCCTGAATTCACAATGAGGTCATGGACGGATACAAGCACTTTTCTATCTCTCTCTTTTCCCATTTGAACGTGTGCGTTAGAGAAGGATAGAGAAAGGGGCTAAATTCACATGATTGCCCCCCTCTGCTGTCCTTTTCTAATGCATGCAATGAAACGGGTGGAGAGAGAAAGAAAGACTTTATCAGCCCATGAATGAAAAGAGCATTTTTGTCACAAGAGGCTGATGAAATTCAACAAAAAAAAAAAAAAAAAAACGAAGGTTATTATTGACGAGTGTTTGTTAACTCGTTTGGATTCCCAATCATTTCACCGGTCTGCATCGGACTTTTAACCCTTTCAGCGCCGAATTGAAAAAGAGTAGTTTTACAAATATTGGATGTATATACTTACTATATAGTGTGAACTGAATGACTTTTTCTCGTATATTTTCATGCGTGCCTGTCAATATTTTTGAAATTTTATCAGAATTCATGTTAAAAGAATGTCCTTGAAGTGGATGTTTCAAAATGTTATTTACGAAAAAGAAAACGAATGCTGGAAAGCGGTCATTTTGCAATAGAGTATATTTTACACATTTTGTGGAAATCCACAATCATCAAAAAGCTATACTCTAATTTCACTATAACAACATATTTGACTCCGGAGTCCGGATCAACATGTAAATGCGTTAAACTATACCTACATACTTACTATAATAGATTCCAAATTATCATGTATGTGTTACGGGAAAATCCCAACGGCTGAGAAAATCGCGATCTGCCCGGGCATATCGCGTTTTGCTAGGGCAGATTGCGACCAGCCTGGGCAAATCGCGATTTGCTCGAGCAGATCGCGATTTGCTCAGCCGTCGGGATTTTCCCGTAACGTTTACAACTCATCCTTCCTACTGGAATAGGTATAACCTGCCGTAACGGGAAAAATCCGATCGTTAACTTTGTGCTTCGTATTAAAATTAAGACCACAGAGTAGACCAAATTGGCTTCATTTTCATGTTCAGTTCTTATATTAAAAATGTCTTAAAGTAGGTACTTATAGCAACCCGATTCATACCAATTTACGAAGAGATGAAAGGCCGGCTTTAAATAGAATCTGATGAGCCATGTACGTCCTTGACTGTTAACCGTTTCACCGAAATAATTAAAAGCAGCCTTTTCGAAAATTCGAAAATTAATTAGCCGCGAGTAAGAAGTCACAGCTTCCGTCTAGGGCGAAATCACTTTTCCTTTGTCTTTTGAACTTTGCTACGTTCGATGAAAATTTCTCACGTGGTGGAAAGTATAGTTTAAAATAGCTTGGAGAAAATTAGATAATCGGGTCATACTTGAAAAAGGCAATGGTGGATATAGGTTGTTTTAAATATTGTTCGTCGCTGTCTCTGAGCTTCAGCTATAGCACTTTCATGAATTATTTGCGAGTAAAAGAAACTCATCGAGTAATTTTTAATAGTTTACCTTCGAACTAGAAAAAGATTCTCAAGCTCCATATAGTTCCGTGAAATTGGGAAAATGTACTTTGTGTTTATCCGCATGCAAATCCATTTAAGGTTAAACAGATACATAGACGCGCATTATAGTTTAAATAACAAAGCGGTAAACAGGAAAAAGGGGATTTTTGGAAAATTTTCTAGAATTCGAAAGATTTCGTAGTTTTTCTTTTGTCGAATTTTCAATTTTCGCACTCTTCCAAACACTGCACCCTTCAATGGAGGTAAATGCTAACTCGGTGTGTAATATAGGTTTTATTCACAAGCATCAAAGTAGAGTTAAAATGATATGTTATCGCTCAAACCTAACGTTTAAAAACGTATTCAAATAAATAAAGAACGCGCATTTTCAGGCTGAAGATATGTAAGAGATCATTTCTACTTCCAATGAACTTCTCCACACTTTTGCGTTTGAAACACATTCTCCAGTTCGAACGATAAAAAATTCGTAAGCTCCAGATAAAACGGACTCTTCTGTAATTTTTATCCCTATTGAATAATGCATGAGCTCTGGGTGTGAGATTTCTAACGTGACTTTTAACAGATCATGCGTTAGAAAACGTTAATGAAACTTAATCCAGCCCAGATAAAGCTGGCTGATTTATTTTTTTGTCATTTGTCGCCGTTTTTTTTTTTTTTTTTTTTTTTTTTTTTATCTCTGTTTCCGTTGAATCTTCCGCGACTACGAGAATACATTTAAATCTCGACCAAATGTTTTCAAGGCTTAAAATTTTCTGCGAAAGCTATATAAATAAATGCAACACAAGGGATGCGGGGGTGTTAAAGAAATGTTTGGATTCAAATTGTATAATCCGCACCCAAATGTTTCGTATGAAATTACGTCGCTCTAATTTTAACCGTGAAGCGCGCACGTTGGAAACAGATCGTAGCTTACTGTATTTAACCCCTTATGGGCCGAGCCCGCGTTTACTCCTTTTTCTCCTCGAGTCTATTTTACATTGTTTTAGTCCTCATTCAAGATGAACGTAATAAATATAGAAAACACTACAATAGACAAGGTCTCATCGGGTGCCTTCAATTTGTCGTATAGGCAACTCCAACTCCACCGAGTACGAACAGTTAACTACCTTCCCTCTAGGTACGGAGGAGTGGTATTCTCTTGAACTAACGGGTCAAACACCTGAACACATGCAAAAATATATAGATTTGGAATTTTAACTGACCCCCGAATAGATTCTTCTCCGTCAGTTGCATGGAATTAATCTCAGCACAAGTTTATACGAGCACAGTAATGGACACTCTTCGTTCGATCTTCACTCATGCTTAAAAATCGATAGAATTCGTGCATTCAATGAAAGCCAAATAGAAGACAAACATAAAGTTCTAAATTTTTGACGCAGATATTTTTTAAGCAAGTGTAGTCAAAATAATCGGTGTTATGAGCAATGGGCATCATAACAAAATATGGTCCAAAATATAATAGAAAATCATATAAAAAAACAGCGAGTTTTCTATTTTGAACCTTTCAAGATCATCATTTTGTGAGCTTAGGCGAGTAATATGTACGAGAAGATGACACATATTTTAGAGCATCGACTAGAATAATCGATCGTCTGATAATTTTTATTAAAAAGTTAAAAAGAGTGGATCTGATGTACGACAAGTCTTAAAATCTGCGCCGTTCAAAGAACTTTGCATTTCTAGCTTGATAATCAGCCCGATTGTGATAGCTTACCTCAAAAACATTCAATAAACTGGTATGGGAGATATGGGAGAAAAACTTCACATTTTTTACATAATATGATAGATAGATTTTACACGTTGAACTTTAGTACAACATTCAACGTAAATGTATGATCGTCAGTGGCGAAGCGTGCGATTAGGCAACGTTTCATTTTTTCCCTATGAACCCATTGGAAAGGTAGAAAACGTCTAGTTATCGCCGATGACCGAAGCATCCGACTTTTTCAATAAGTTTAAATCGAGAAAGTACATCGATGCAAATCGTTCACGCCTCGCTACTGTTGCTCGTCTCGATTCTCATATCACGAAAGTTCAAGAGAACCCAAATCAAAAAAACAGAAGCTGAATTTTGGATAAAACTTTGACTCATTGAGTCACCTACCCACTCGATTCCGAGAAGTTAGTAGGAGCTTTGAATTCGGAGCGACTCCAACCCAAATCCGTTCGAAGCCTATAATAGGAATAATTTAGAAACTTAGATCGACACTTGTCACGTGACACGGAGCGTAACGCCTCTCTGTTCGAAAAAAAAAACAAAAACAAAAACAAAAACCAAAAAAAAAAAAAGAAAAACGTCGAAATAAACCCACAGCACGCTAGGTGATGAATTCGTGACGGAAGTTGGAAAATACGTATTTAAATTAAAATAAAAGCCTCATCTGAATCTTTTCAATTAAAAACGCGCCCCCTTCCGTCCCGTAAATGCGGTGACAAGCTTTGGGTTCCTAATTAAGAGTGTATAAATAAGGAGGCGCAAATTGCATTTTAAGAAGGTTTATATATAAAAAGAACGATCGAAGCACCGGGCAAACTGTTTTCATTTGACAGTTATTTTTGCTCGATTTCTCTCGAGAATGCAGGAGTTGTGATTTAGCGGAAAAGGTTCTTACTGTGTAGGCTGTTTTAGAAATCCGATAGGTGTCTGTATACAGGGTGAGCCAGAGCACCCGTACCAGGCATTTTTCTCGAAAACTACTGAACCAAATGATTTGAAACAAAGAAGTCAGACAGGGAATCGACCCCAAATTTTTCATTTTTGATATTTGCAAAAGCCCCCGACACTGTCGGGGGCTTATATTTATTATATTATTTATTATATTATATTTCTTATATTAAGACAATATATTTGACTCTGTTCAAATGCACAAAGCATATAGTTTCGATCACTGGCAGCTCGTGGAGGTGAGGCAACGAAAATGAGTGGTGCACAGTATTTTTTTTTAAACGCTCTTCACATAAATTTTCTTCACCATATGAAACGTCTTAGTCTAATACTAGGTACGTTTTTTTTGTTTTATTCACAATTTCTCGACGATTGAAAAACAGAGAGATTAAAACATAAGCTGTGTTAAACTTTTTTACGTTATTTGTTGGAATTTTTGTCCCCCTTTCCATCAAAAAATGTGAGGCGACGGCTCCCTGACCCCTTACTTGCCTCATATATCTTACGAGCCACCATTGGTTTCGATGCTCCCTCACAAAACTTCCATCAAGTGAATCCACGTACATACCTCATCGTTTTAGTGGCTCACCAGCAGCGCAACGCATCGCATGCCATTGTTGAAATATTTGAGCAAGCTCCTTCAAATGGGTGCTTATGCAATATCACCGCAGTCAGGTAGGAATATTTAACTAAACAGCGCGCGGTCTCGGTCCTGCTGTGCTGTGTGTCTCTATCGTCCGGTCGCGGTCGATGCGTAATATAAAATGAGCCCTATAGTCTAGGACCAAAAAATAATCGGGACGGACGGTCCTAATTCTCGCAGATGATTGTCGAGCACTTACGGCCATTTGAAACCACGTGTAAGTGCTTACCATCCAACGTCTTTCGGGGATTGTTCGTCCCGAACATTTTTCTGGTCCCAAAGCCGTGGTTGGCAGTAGATACAGCTGAAAAATGGATACTGGCATCAAAGCGCTGGGTGCGGATTTGAACAATCGCCGGCTTGCGACTTTGTAAAGTATTTAATTAACTATTCGTACCGGTTTAGTCTACCTGAAAAAATGAAGGCGCACCCATGAAAGTCAGACACGATTTCTCGATCGAATTGCGGGATCTTCCAGTAGGAGTTTTTGAATTGGATTCGTATGGAGCTGTGCACCGACAATGGAGCTGTTGCAAACTTTTGCTACAGGCGTATAAATAGATGATAATGGGGTAATACCCAATAAAAATAACGATTAGCGCACACAAAAATCACGAAATCTACTCCTAAACTCACAAAATGCTTTTAAACGCGAGACCGTAATGGCGGCCGGGGCCGCGGTTTTCATTGGGGTTCCCTATCTTCAATCAGCGCCATCTACACGAGGTGTTCTCGCAACACCACACAAGAAGAAAAAGAAGCATACAATATATTGCCATAAGAAAACCGCGGCCTCGGCCGCCATTACGGTCTCGCATTTAAAAGCATTTTGTGAGGTTAGGAGTGGATTTCGTGATTCTTTAGTGCGCTAATCGTTATTTTTACAGGGTATTACCCCATAATCAACTGTTAATAAGCCTGTAGCAAAAGTTTGCAACAGCTGCATTCAACATTACGTGTTCAAGGTCAACGTATGACCCCTGGTCTCCAAATCCCCTCCCCCCCTTTCAGATTGGACCATAGACAGCCCAGGGTTCTAATAAATCAGCAGGCCGATCATTCACTTCATGGCTAAACCGATTGTTAAGATACTTGTTAAGACTGTCTATGAGTGATGCTAAGTATTGGTCGAAAATGATAAAACTTGGCTGTTGCTATGGTAGGTACCTAACCATAATTAAAGTGTCCGTTATTTAAAGGTCATTCGCAGATGACTTTTAAAGCTGACACTTTAACGATGGCTACCAAAGCAACCACCAAGTTTTATAATTTTCGAACAATAGCATCACCCATAGACAGTCTCAACGATCGGTTTATCGATGAAATAAATGATCGGCCCCCTGGTCTGTTCTTAGATGTCGTTCATCTTTCTCTCTATTTCTCTCTTATTTGTCCTTCCTTCCTGCTTTCTTTCTCTTTGAGTTCAATCAAGGTCCGGCTGAACCCACCAGGAAGTTTCCCGGTGAGCCAGTCCGCTGCTGCCCACCCCCTCCCTCCAGACCCCCGGAGCTTACAGGTCTTTGTTTTATGTTGCTTCACCAATAGGTACTGACACGTTTCTGAGCCGCTACTGGTGACCTCGTCTTTCGGACGAATAAAATGATCTCTAAATCCAAGTGATCCCCGAATTTTCTTTCATTCTGAAGGCTCAACCGTAGCATTGCTATGCCTTAAAGGCATACACGCAAATCAGGAAGAGATGCAGTTTTAACCACCTTCAGTAAAATTGACAACGTTCAACTTGACCCCCTTATGCTAAACCGCGTCGGTATGTACTTACTACTATCGACGAATTAATGTTACGAGATTTTCACGAGCTAAGTTTCGCCTTCAAGGTTCTAGTTCGGCCACTCTGCATACTCCTCACGCCTTGTATGCGAGAGGCCAGGGGCCCGGGTAATGCGAGTGGGGTATGGGAGAGCCATTGCTGATCAGTCCCACACTCACACGTATAACTGCGGCAGTGGATGGTAGCTTTGAGTCCCTTGGTGGAAATATTGTACAATGTACAAAGTGTACCAGATAACTCGGATAGGACATTTTCCTCGAGAACTACTGGCAATGAGCCAAATAAAATGAAACAGGTAAGTCAGATAAGGATTTGACCCCAAATGTTTCATTTTTGATATTTTCAAAAGCTATCGACGGTTCTTCGGGGGGGGGGGGGGGTAATTGGGGTTTCAAACAAATTTTTCAAGTTTCAAGGCGAAAGTTAGCTCGCGAAGATCTCGCGACAATCTTTAATTCATCGATAGTACATACATACTCATACGATTATACACTCTTACCTACTACAAAAGAGTATAGTGTCTATTTTATAATACAGTGAGATTCGAATACTTTGTCGTCAATAACTTGATGGTCGATCATACTTTACAAGTTAAGTAGGTAATAGACAACACATCTACAGCTTTTTCGTGCGATCTCATGTTCCGTCCGAACATTGTAGCGCTCACGATCTTTTCAAAGAAAAAACTCCAAACGCTTCGAAACGCCTTCAATTCTGCAGGTAGGCAACAACGGAGTCACGCGAGAGAGCATCTGAACCATATCAAAAGTGATCTCCATTGTCTTGGAGGTGGCACATGCACGATTTATTCGTTTCAAGTGAGTGCTAGCGGCCAGCAAATCCAAACATTGAAAAAATTACCCCAAATATGTCTGGTAGAGTTGTGTACTATAAATAAGAAGGACGTTCGTGATGTTAGTTTTTCCAATTTTTTTCGACTCCTAATAAAGACAAATTAAATTTAAAACTACGGTTACGCTTGTCGTACTCACTTTTATTATTCCGTCTTTTTGGAAATTACATTTTAGCAAACGGACACACAATAACAGAGTTTTCCCCAACCCATGTCAACAAATTCCCTGCCACCTCCAGTGTACCAACTTACGGGTCTTCGAAGAGTAAGTTTCCCTGTTTTTTTTTCTCGGCCCTTGATGAAGATAAATTAAACAAAAAATCATAATTTTACCTACTCTCAATACTCTCTAGTTTTATTCAATTTTTTTGACTCATCTGTTGTTTCAAGCCAATTAGCCAAACAAAGAGTCAAACAGGGATGAGATATCAAAGTAAAAAAATCTGTCACCACCTCAAAGATTAAGAGCCTGCACGCATTTTGTGACAATTGTATTCCTGTATAAGTGTTTAACTACGTATCAACAAATTGTTTAAAACTAAATTAACCCAAGTACGAGGATCATCTCAAAAGTATGTAAGTATCTTTTTTTATCCTAAAAATAAAGCGCGGATGTTGTATTAACAAGTTTCCATTACTGATAAGTGATCAACGTGATCGTCCGTATCTGACAAGTAGGCGTACCCGAGTCGGAAATTTGACAAATTGACTTTTACATTGATTCCTATATGAAAAATGACCCTCTTTCAATCTGAGATGCATGTAATGTCAAACTCACAATAGTTTTCAAGCTGAAACAGAAATTACGTTGGCGCAAGTCATTACAGCCAAGGAGTCAGTCAATTTTGTTTCTGCACTCCTGAAAAGTTGCGAAAATCAACTTACGCATTTACGTAGATAGACAACGAAGTTTGAAAAAGTTCAAGCTAGTTTCTGAGATTCCAACTTTTTCTGCCTCCCTGAATTTAACCCACCCCAAATACTCAGTGATTTACTTTTTTCAAGGTTTTCATGGAGCGCAACCCATATGAAAGATGAGGTATTACTGCAATAACAAACACTCTTTGCTAACTTCGAACAAAAATTAGGGAAAGAAGTCTATAACCTTCCCTTCCCAGATAAGAGAGCAACATTGAGTCAATATTAACTCAATGTTATTGAAAACTTTTTGCAAATATTGAGTCAATTTTTCGTCAATATTGGGTCAATCTTAAAATGCCAACAATAAAATGTTTTTGAAAAGATTTCAAAAATATTCAAAGAATATATTTTGAATATTGTTTGAATATTTTTAAAACTTTTTTGAAATATAAATTCAATATTGTTAAAAACTTTTTGAAAATATTTACTCAATATTGAGTCAATATTTTATTAGTATTAAAATGCCAATATCGAAATGTTTTGAAAAGATTGATGGAATATTCATTGAATACTTTTTTAATGCTGTTTGAATATTTTTGAAATATTTTCTTTTGAATATTTTCAAAATTTTCTGTATCCAATATTTAATCAATATTTAACCAATCATCACTTAGTATTTTCATAGTCTTTTCAAAATATTTTTGTAGTATTTTCACAATTGCACAATTGCACAATTAATTATTTAACATTCGACATAGACATTGAACACATGCACGGAAATTCATAGACAGAGATCATTTACAAATATTACCTGGAGATGGTGAGGATTGAACCTGGGCCACTTCGGTGGCAGACAAGTGTCTTACCCGTTGAGCTACGACCGCTCGCGTAGGAGCTCCGCGAATAATTCCTACTTAACCCGCCGGAGGTACTAAATTGTAACAAAATTATTTTTCCATTGAAAGTATTTTTTTATTATTGTATAAATTTTAAAAGAAATAGTATTTTTTTTAAAGTATTTGTTTAATATTCATTTTTTATTTTACAATTAAGACTCAGAGAATATTCATAAAAAATATTTAAAAAATAAAATAATATTAAGTATTTTTCAAATAATAATTGGAAAAGTATTGAATGAATAATGCAGTAGTATTTGCAATGTGAGCATTAAATAAATATTATACAAAAAAATTTAATCAGTACTAAACAAAACAATATTATTTTTTAAAGTATTTCTTAAATATTACAAAATATTGAACAAATAAGATTTTAAATTTCAATACTGATCAAATATTTTTCCATTATTAATTAAGTAAGCATTAGAATAATATCAAAATCAAAAATATTCAAATAATACTCACACAAGTTTAAAAACAAAAATATTGATAAAATTTTATAATAATATTCGTTGAGTATTTTTTGAATATTTTTATTTTTATTATTGACAAAAGATTTTTGTAAAAAATTATTGAAATATTTTGTTTGCAAATATTTATTGTAAAAATATTCAGGCGTTATTGAAAAAATATTTTTTAATTAAATATTTTTCCCGAAAAGGTTGAAAATATTGGCACAATATTGGCTAAATATTCCCTCTTATCTGGGTTGTCAGTTAACCCTTTCCACTCCACTTGATTTCAATACGGACCCTCCTGTACTCCACTTAAAAATGGGGAAACATGCTGTTTTTAATTTGCAATTTTGAATGATACTACCTTTAAGGGATAAATAAAATGCATTTTTTTTCACAAATTACGTGTTCGTTGAGCTGCAGTCGACAATAAAGAGAAACCCTTAAATCAATTTTGTTGACCTTGAGCTCGCCCGTGGAGCGGAAAGGGTTAAAAAATGGCAGCTAAACAGGATACAAGTTCTGAGGTACTCCTGATAAAGGATAGGAAAGAATAAAAAAAAGATTTTGGGCTTGAATGGTTTGGTGACAGTGAATCATGTTTGCCTTGTATTGATAAAAATTTAGAATAGAAAAAATTCTCACAAAACATGTATTTTTTTTGTTTGGATACATCAGAGTTTTGTCAGAGACACTAAGACAAGGTATGATGCAAGACTCGCATAAATTTATAGAAAACTTTACTAAAAGAATCAACCCATTTGAAAACATTGAAAACTAGAGACGAATGGGCTGTTTCCTGTTGATTACGTAATGAATAAATATTTTTGCCTTAAAGAATATAGTTAGTAGATGGAATGGAAAATCAGTAGGAATCTCAAACATAATTAGACATTTAATAATTTAAAAGAGGACTAAAATTTTTCCGACATCCCAGACCAAGACTTTTTACCCACAAGTACCCTTCAGATTGATGAGACTATTTGGTCACAATTTCCAAGTCCATCCAGCTGCCCATCTGCAGTTTCAAAGACCTCCTGAATACACTACTCTGTCCTTTAAATCATTCTGCTATTGTTCAATACACCTATGAATTTGCAGCTACACATTTTACTTTTTATTTTTAATTTAAACAATTTGTTCATTTCTGCTGTTAATTAAAATTAATAAATAGAGTTTGAAGGTGACAGTGACATGATTTTTCCACAATTTTAAAACAAAAACAAGGCAATTTACTTCCAAACATCTTTAAGAACTCAAATCAGCTTAGGTACTTTTGGTTTATAGATTTCTAAAAACAAGCGAGCAATTTTAAAAATTAATTATTTATTAGAAGAAATTTAACATATTTTGGAAGTGAGACGGTTGTAGGATTGGTTTATAAAAATATAAATTACGAAAATAAAACTAGATTTTGTTGAAGGCAGCAATATCAACTGACTGAACAAAATCTTCAAATTCTTGAATTTCTTCACTAAGCTCATCAACGGAGATTTTATCATCCTCAACAATACACATGATTTGGAGTTTCTTAATTCCATAGCCAACAGGTACAAATTTAGCTGAAACAGAAAAAAATTAAATTAAATTACAAGAGTGAATTGGAGAAAAAGTAAAATAAATAGATTAAACTTTTAAGACAGAAAAGAAAGCTTGAGGAAAGGGCTAGGGTGTATGGGAAACCTGAGTACATAGTTGCTGTGTTTCAAAAGACAAATAGCAACCTGAATCGAATATATGATACATAAGTCTTCAAGGATTCTCATCATAAGACACTAAGAGTAGAGCATAGAGATAGTCCTGGAAAAGGAAGGAGGCACTGCAAATAGGGGGACTCCAACAACCCAATCTTCATACCTCCCTAATCGCAGAAAAAAAAAGTGATGTAAAGTCTAAGTCAGCAAAACTGAAAGCAGCTGCTTGAGTTTGATGTCACAACAATGATAAATTCTTGATGCTTTCATGAAAGTATCTCTTTTCCAATGGGACTGTTGCGCACTTTGGCTGCAGGCAATACAAGGGTTGGCTCAGAGGTGAAAACCACCGAAAAAAAAGATGGTGGCAACAAAAACTCACGAAATCCACTCCTAAACTAAACAAAAAAAGCTTTAGACCTTGAGCTATAGTGGCGGTATTGGGGATTACTAATAGGAGATTCCCATCTTAACGCTGGGTAGGAAGATTCACAGAGTAACTAGTTACCAGAGGAGTGATTAACAGGCAATGAAAGGTTCTGTGATACCAGTGACACCTAGTGGCATTGGTGCCACAGAAAAGCCGTCTTTTATTGGCCACTTCTTGACAGAGAGCGTCTTTTTTTATCCACCGGTGGTTCCACTACTTTCTATTATAACAACCAACCCATTCCACCGGTGGTTTCATAATAGAAACCGTGTGTGTCAACCAACTTGTTATTTTATCCACCACGTGACAACCGGTTATTTCATTTGTTAATTACTGTTTCATTCGAACAAAACCCAACGGAACAAACAACCAACCCGTCGGTTTATCCACCGGTGGTTTATGGTTGATGACATCATATAATAGAACCGAGACTTACCGGTGGAAAAACAACCGGTGGAAAAAAGAAGGCGCTTAGAGTGACAAAATTAAGATGGGAATCTTCCACTAATAGTGCCCAAAAAGTAGAGCTCAAGAGGGATGAAGTTGCAACTGGGGAAAACACACCCAACATTTTCTAAAGATTCTTGTCACTCAATAGAGCTTGTTTCACGAAAGAAGGATGACAAATCATGTCGAGGCTCGCTGATGAAAGAAATGTTTGCGTTCATGCACCTGCACAAAAACTCGTCTCTGCGCAGTAAATAAACCCATCAGTGATCAGCCTTCTTTCGTGAAACGACCTCTACCGAGGCTTACACTGAAAAAGTCAAGGGTACCAAGCATTGAAGCTGGTATACTTCTAAACAACTTTTCAGAGCAAGTAGAGTAGAGCTCGTTTCACGAAAGAAGGCCGATGACAGATCATGCGGCTTGCTGCGCAAATACATATTTGCGTTCTTGTACATGCGCAAAAACGCAAACTCTTCTCTGCGCAGTAAACAAACCTATCTGTCATCGGCCAACTTTCGTGAAACGACCCCTATCAAGCATACCCAGCCCGATGCACAAGCTTGGTGCTTGCCTCCATAGATTTGAACTTTACTGAGTGATAAGCTGTATCTCATGAAGTAAATTGATGTAAGAGGCCTGCCAGCCATGCTAAAGAAAAAAAGAAAAGAAAAGGAGCATCGGGAAAGATGAGTATGAGGAGGATGGAAGTACCGTCTTCCACTTTTGAATTTTTGGCGGGAAGACTCTGCATCCTGGACAGCATTAAGATTTGAAACAACAAATACTGGGATGATGAAGAGATGAGCATAACTTACCGGCACCCCAAACGAGACCGTCTTTCACAATAGATCTAACTTTCTTTTCCATCTCAGCCATATCGGTTTCATCATCCCAGGGTTTCACATCTAAGACAATGCTAGATTTGGCAATTAGAACTGGTTTATTAGACTTCTTAGCAGCGTAGGCTTTCAATCTTTCTTCTCTAACTTTAGCGGCTTCAGCATCCTGAAACAGCAGAATTAACAGGATAAGTTTAGAGAATTAAATGAGACATTACCAAGATATGAAGGATGTGATTGGACTAGTTTATACTTTGGGTTGCTTTAAAAGCCGTCCGTTACAAGTTCTTGTGGAGGGTGTTTTCGTATAGTCGGTAGATAGTGACATTTCTGGTGTTTGAAAACCCACCAGTTGGCTCTCTGCAGCTACCTGGTTGTAATCCACTGAAAGTAGTTCCTGTTTAAACTTTCCCTAAAGTTTTTCTCAGTATTCTTACGCATATAACCAGATTCACCTCAAATTTGCATGGTGAATCTGGTAGATATCAAATAATAATCATACAATTACAACAATTTTTCGTCATGTAACGCGGCTACCAGTTAGCCAACCAGTGAGTTTTCGAACGCCAGGTAATAAGAGACTCTATTCTCCATCTAACTTACCAGTTAAAATCAAAAGGCAATTTTTCTAACCAAGTTTGCGTACTCAATTTTTTACACAAACACTGTAATTAAAGTTGGTCATGTTTGTTAAGTATAGAAAAGCTAAGTTTCAAAAGTTTCGAAGTTTAGTTTCAAACATTAATGAATAAATATTTTCATAATTTTTTGAGTTTCCATTTTTCAGAACCTTTCAAAAACGACGAGGCAGTGAAGAAAATTTGTGGCCTTCAGTCCTTATTTTTGAGTAAACAAAAAAGACATCACAAAAATATAAACGCATCTGAACGACAAATAAGCAAGTTAGGGGTCGTTTCAGGAGAGACTGCCACTGAAACGTAGCTGTTCATCAGCGCAGACAGATGTACTCCCCTTGTCTACACCGATCATTCGGAACGCTATTGCCACTACCCACTTGAAAACATCAGTCCAGTGCCTCCACTCATTCAGAGTGTCAACCATGATTATTTGATTTATTGTTTGGACGAAATGAAAATCTCAACAAGAGTCTGATTAAAAACAACAACTTGGAAGAAAATCTCTGGTGTTTGGAAGCTCATGGTTGACACTTGAATAAGTTTCAGCACCGCGCGCCTTGCTTGTTTTCAGGTAGCGAATACGTCAAACAGCTCAGAGGACGTATTGTACATCTATTCATGCGCATATACAAAGAGCTGTCAGCAGCCAGTCTTTTCTGAGACAACCTCTAGGATAAAAATGCTAAAACACATAAAAGAATCATGTCACATTATTTACTTGCAATTACTAGAAGAGCAATTGTCATAGTTCCATCTATTAACTACTATAAGGAGTGTGAGCGGGTGTATTTATGGAGGTTGTCGACAACTGACAACTTAGAGGACATTACAGATAACTTCAGTTCTGACAATGCTCTGTTTGTGTGCACGAAAAGGCAATATTGATACCATGTTTTCAGCGCAGGTTCGCTCAAATGTTACCTCCGCAACAAAAACGTCGACCTTGCTAGAGCAGATGCATTTTGAGTGTTGGGTCCTGACAAGTAGCGGTGCGTGCTATCAAAGTACATCGGTGAGCGGTTGATTAGCAACAAGCCAACATTCTGCGCAAACCAACCACTCACCAATGCAATTCCATAGCACGCACCGCTACTTGTCAGAACCTGGTACTCAAAATGCGTCTGCTCTGACTGCACAAATCAGTAGACCTTTTTGTGCCACACAATAGACGCGGTTAATTATCGTACACGATGAATCTTTTATTATTCACTATTTATGATCGGTAAGCCAGTCTCTTATGCAGCACAATGCTTTACAGCGATGGAAATAGTGAGCAGAGCTGATGTTAACATGAATGGTAAAGCTGTAAGTAAACAAAGAAATGTCAGAACCAAAGTTATCTGAAAGGACCTCTACTCAAGTAACGGATTTGACTTTTGTTTTTGGCTCTTAACTGAGCAAAAGCTTACCTCATCTTCATCATCAGTTCCAAATAAGTCTACATCATCATCATCGTCTGCGGGCTTGGCTGGAGCGGCTTTGGCTGGGCAAGCACCACCTCCTGCACCACTGGTGAATGTAGCAGGAGCTTGTTTGTTTGGGAAAGCCTTTTGTTCACTTGCATTGTAAGATTTGATATGATTGTACCACCGGAGTGCATTTGGGGTATCAGCAGCTGGAGCTTTGCCTAATCCATTGAAAACAGTTACGTCGGCTTGTGATGGTTGGTATCTGATGAAAAAAAAAGGTCGGGTGATTATCAATTTTGGAGGGCTCGTAGAAGAAAAAAAAAAATTATAATCAAAATTGAATAATTTTCACTCGCTAGCCTATGTTTTAAGACATCATTTCTCACGTTTAAAATGAGTTGCAACAGAAAGAAAATGAACAAATCCTGACAGTTGTGAGCCCTAAATGATCAAGGTAAAAATTGGGCTGATGAGTGAGTGAAAGACTACTACACAACAAAGTAATTGAAAAATTATCTTTTCAAGCCCCGAGTCCTGGAACTTAGTGTCTTAAAGTTTCAAGCATAAATATCAGCAATCAAAGGAGAAGTTGATCCAATTAGACCCTCGATTAAAGTTTGACAGCAACAGTTTCAAAGAGATTTTAGATTTGTAAAGCTTGAACTTCAAAAAATATGAAATAGAAAGGCAATTAATAGAGATAAAACAAGTAGAGACAAGTTGGGTAATTTTATAGAGGACAGCAGTATCCAATAATTGAAGTTTACTCCCAATGAACAAGAGGGCTTGTGATGATAACAATAATGGAATTTTTGGGCAGGGTTTCGATCAAGAGCGTTGATATTATTGAGGTTTAAATAATTCGTCTAAAGAGACTGAAGACACTGTGATGGCTTCATTTCACCAATAGCCATGGGCTGAAATAGAGGTTGCAGAAGAAGAACTGAGTAGAAGAGTAGATGACTACTTCACAAGAACCACATCTTTATCTATTGAGAAGGCAAAGCGCTGCTTTGTAATACGCAGGTTGCCTCCTTGTTCGTCAGCAGAGGCAAAAGTGAACAATCAAAATGACACTGTTTCAAACTCTCATGCAGTTTTTCTACAGAGCATTCGAATCATGGACAAAGAGAAACTTGCTATGATTCAGTAGCAGTGACGGTGAGCTGTGATAAGGATAAGAAGCCAATGACAGATCTAGTAAACGGAATAGAATGTGCACGCACATCCCTAAACCTCCTCTGACCAACTCCTTCAAATGATGACTTAGATCAAGAGTTCGATACAATTATCGAAAACTTCGAAAACTGTGTAAGTTCAAAAAGAACATTGGAGAATTCCAGAGAAAATGAAAACTAATTCAAAGAGGCCTCGTCTGAACCTAAAGCTGCTTCCTTCCACGTGGAAGGGCAGTCGGCGACACTATTTTAAAGAAGCCGAACTTACCCTTCGATATAACTACGGTCGGCCAAGAAGCCATCAAGTTCTTTAACACCGGCGGCGGTTTTTAGATCGGCAACAGTCATTATGAAATTAATTGATACACAAATATAAATTACAGAAACTATCAAACAATGCAAGCACTCGCGACGGACGATAAGAGAGAGAGAGAGGAGAGTTGGAACGGGAAGAGAAGGGAGGAAAGATGGCTGAGCCAAAGATCATACTAATATTTGTATCAAAGACTATACAGGTAGAGCCAGGCAGCGGTGGCTACAAGAAAGATATGAAGGGTATAACTTCAGCCATGCCATCTGCCAATGAATCAGCTGATCATCGTCCCTTTTATTACTTACTACTTCATTAGTGATCCAGAATCAGCGTTTGAAAACGCAGAATCTTATCTAAATATCTCACAACACTTATTTTAGCATAAAAAGACAATCTTCTTCAATTTTCACTGAAGAGCCAAGCCAACGATTTTACAGTTTACACTTTGAAGTCTATCCGAATTCCGAACTCCGCAGCCGCGTGTAGCAAAAACGTCATAAATGGGCGTCAAAAGATGCTGAAGCGATTTGCGAGTTCCAAAGCAGAAGCCTTGTTGTGTGTTCTGTGGCAGCAAGCTGTGGCAGAAGCATAAAGTAACAATGGTAACTTATGGGCAGAAGCAGAACTGCGAAACGCAATTGATTCTGCACCCGTAAAAACGCGACAGTACTTTTGAATTTGACGTGAGCTTTTGCTTTTTAAGAAATAAACGTATCATAAAGTAAACTGACGCAACGTGTTGTTTTGCCGTGGTTCTACAGTTGTCGCTCAGTATTGTTTACCTTTTTTTTGATAACATCGGACATTCGTGAATAATCTTTCATTCAAACATATACAAACTAATCCATTGTGTGAAACGTATGAAACAGTTTTAAAATCAATATGAATAGGTGGAACTATGAAATGGTTTTTCAATTCCTTGACGCATTGCAGAATTACCCGTCAATTTGGGAAAAGTCTCATCCAGATTACAAAAACAAATTCTTAAAAGCCAAAGCTATGAATGATCTAGCAGAAGATTTGAGAACCATCGGTTTCTCTCAATCTGCAACAGATTTAAGAGTAATAAAAGCTAAAGTAAAAACTTTGAAAGACACTTATTTAGCGGAACTGAAGAAAGTACTGAGTTATCAAGCCTCTGGTAAGTTATCATCCTTAAATTTACCTCTTAAGAAATCACAGTGCAGAGGCAGGGCGTTTGTCCTAGGATACAGAGATCTATATATGTACATGATGGAAGTATAAAGGTGGAGGCATTCAAACCCAACCTATGTCACAATGTGATGAATCTAGTGAGCAGGGTCTGAGGGGGGTGTTCGCTGGTGGGTGCTGTGGGTACCGACTCGCCAGTCACGTGACTGTTGGGTACAGATTCGTTGCGCTGAGACGTAGGTGGGGTATGTATGCCTCCACCTTTATACTTCCATTATGATATATGTATGCAATCTTGACTGATATACTCATCATGATCGAAGTAAACGAGCTAGCTTGTCGGGCAT